>CM076571.1:361365072-362074808 GCA_034641835.2 Pinus albicaulis | reverse complement strand
TTGATATTAATGAAATGAAGTGTTATTTCCGCTGCATCTCTGTATTTATGGTTATGTGTTTATTCTGTTGCGTTCCTGCATAAATCCGGATCACTCATCCATTTAAAGCAAGTACAGTTGCTACTACATTTATGGACAGAATTCAAAAGCTACATGGAAGCCCAAGGGTTATTGTGAGCCACAGAGATCCCATTTTTACTGGAAATTTTTGGACGGAGTTATTTTCTTGTTTGGGTACTCAATTAGCTCATAGCTCATCTTATCATCCTCAATCCGATGGTCAAACCGAGATAGTAAATAAATGTTTGGAAGGATATCTTCGTTGTTTTGTATCTGATAAACAAACACAATGGGTCAAGTGGTTACCTCTCGCCGAATGGTGGTATAACACTTCCTTCCATACTGCAGCAAAAATGACCCCATTTATGGCACTTTATGGATATCATCCACCATCCATCACATCATCTTTAAGGGAAAATTCGAAGGTTCAAGCAGTGGAAGATCACATCGAGCATCAGCAAGAAGCTCTCCAACTCTTAAAGGATAACCTTAATTTGGCACAAAATCGAATGAAACAACAGGTAGATCAACATCGCAACGAGAGAAGTTTTGATGTAGGAGATTGGGTATTTTTACGGCTACAACCATACAAACAAATGTCCCTCAAGCAAGAAAAGAAGGATAATAAATTATCGCCAAAGTACTATGGTCCTTACAAGGTGTTGCAAAAGATTGGTACTATGGCATACAAATTGGAGCTTCCTGCTTCTTCACGAGTGCATCCAATTTTCCACGTTTCATGCTTAAAGAAGGTTATAGGTGAAAATCTTCCAGTTCAAACAATATTGCCAGAACTTGATGAGGAAGGAAAAATCGTATTGGAACCTGAAGCGGTCACGAAAACCAGAACTCGACAGCTACGAAATCGATCAATTTCAGAGTATCTCATCAAGTGGAAGAACTTACCCACTGAAGATTCTACATGGGAGGATGAGAATTTTATACAGAAGCACCCAGAGTTACTCAAGTGTTGAGGACAACAATTTTTTGAAGGAGAGGGGCATGTTAGGTCCCTATATTACTAGTATAGTCCCTTATTGTTGTTAGTGTAACCCCCTTATTGTTATTATTGTACCCTTGTAACCCCCATTTTATTATTATTGTGTCCTTAAATTATTATTGTTAGGTCGGCTAGGATCACATTGTGGCCTACTAGGATTACATTATGGCCCCATGGACTCCTATATATAGAAAGGAGGTTTTGTAAATTGGATCATCCAAGAATTGTTCATTTATATAATGTATTGGAGGTTGCCCCTTTGAAGTGGCTCATTTATAAGGCGTTTATATCTCTTTTCTTCTCTTTTTGGAGCTGGTTACACAACAGCTGATGGTGTTAATCCATTCAGAGAGCTTATATATACTTACTCAGTGTGGCCTATTTTCGTTATCAAAGATAACATTCCTCCTTGGATGTCAATAAAGAGAGAATACATAATGTTGACTATGATTATTCCAGGTATTTGATACATTATTTCTTTGAATGTAGCATTTTCATTTCTCTCGTTCTTTGCATAAATATATATTTTATTTACTTACTTATATATACATATATCATGGTAGTAATTATTATGTACCGTAATTTTGAACAATTAGGTAAGTACCAGGTCAAAGATATGAATGTATATATTGAGCCTCTTATCGATGAGCTAATACAGTTATGGCATGGCATCACTATGTATGACATCACTAAACCAATCAAGCAAAAGATATTTCAATGTCGTGGGATGCTTGTATGGACAATTCATGATGCCCCAGGACTAACACATGTTTGTGGTATGTAATATTTCATTGCACTTTAATATAATACATAATTATATAAATTGTATATACCATATTGCATGTTTTAAAAATGATCTCATAGTATATTAATTGTTATTGATCCATCAATTGCAGGTCTTCAAACAAAGGGTAGATTTGCATGTCCAATCTGTGGCCCTAAGATGAAGTATCGTCATTCTCCAGACTGAAGAAAGATGGTTTTTGATGAGTTTAGGCACTTCCTCCCTAGGAACCATAAGTATCATACTATTGAAAAACATCTTTTCAATGATAAAGAAGAAACTAGATTAAAACCACGAAGAATGACACCTCAGTTGTGGATGTTGGAATATAACAGAATTAATAATCGTCAAGCAGCTGGTACGTAATTTGTGTATATATATATTATTTGTTTATGTAATTTTTGGAATTTTTGTTTTAACTAATGAATTTATTTTATTGTATTTTATAATTAATATTGTTCTGATTTATTTTATTCTTTGATATCAAGGTCATCGTCGCGGTGAAGGTACTAGTATTGTACTTCCACCTGGAATGAAATGTTATCCTTCTCAATTCGCGAGGTTTCCATACTATGAGGACCTAAAAATAGCTCATTTGTTTGATACAATGCATGTCGGGAAGAATGTGACAGAAATGTTATGGCGAACCATAGATGGTGCACATGATAGAGATAAAATTGACAAAATTTGTGCTGACATTGAGAAATCGAATCATGCAATGAAAAGTGTGATCGACAGATCAAATAACAATGGAGGTCGAAATTATAATAATATTCCATGGTTATTAACAGAACAAAAAACTTTGGATCGATCTTGTTGTCGTGGCTGAAGCTACTCAAAACGAGGCGATGATCAAGGAGGTTCGAATTTGCTGCAAGGATTTGTTGTGCTGTCAATGGTGCAAGATCCAATCCTGCACTAGGATCGGCGGTCACGGTAAGTACTTTAAATACCAAATAAACATTGGAGATATCGATAAGTTACAAAGAGTGATTAAAAGTAAGAAATCATGTAATAAATGATTAATTAATGCTAAGTTGAATTAAAAGTATGAAAAATAAATTTTATACGAAATATGTCACCGTGCTTGGACTAGTGCAAGATGAGGGTGCATAAAAGAGGTAAAATAGAGGTAAATGGTTATGATTTAGGAAGGGGAAAATGGGAAAAAGAGAGAAAATTAGGGGGCTAACAGGGGCATCCTTTTTTGGCTGAGTTTTATTTGTAGTAATGGGAACATTTCTGTTTCTAAGATTGTACTACTTCTGCATTTCAAATAGAGCATGCTGATAACCCTTGAGGTAATTAGATTGTTCGTCATCCTATTTTAAATCATGACCAGAATCATCATGCTCCTCCTTGGTCAGAAAAATCCTAGACATGTTTTCATCTAGATAGTGGATAGTATTTTCTTAGATCTCAGGCTGAGTTTCTTCTTCATCAATTAAATTTTATTGAAAGGGGGGCCTCACTTGAGGGTTAGGATAATTTCTATTTTCTCTTTGTCTTTGCTGATTCTGAGGCCTCCTAAATTGTAGGTTTTTGATTTGTGGATCATGTTGTGCAGGAGGTAAAGAAGTGGTTCCAAGGCAAAGTCTATCCATGAGTTTCTCCATGGTCTTCAACATAGAGTCAAACTTATCATTTGAGGAGGATGGTTTCTCTTCTTATTTTTTTTTTTTTTTACCCATATTAGACTTCTTAGCTGCTATCGTGTTCACTTCTGCCTTCACAACATCATTTTGCATATCTGCTAGAGAGGAATATTCTCCTTCCCTTAGCAGAATGGAGAAATCATAATCAAATGCCTCTGCATAGTGTAATTGAGCAACTCCTAGGGGAGGTTTAAGATGAGAAGGTATAGAGTTGTATACTTTATAAAACCTCTTAGAGAAGTCTTGGATAGATTCATCTAAGGCTCTTTTTAAACTGTTGTATTTTGTCAAGATCTGCACTGGATATGTTCTATTCCCCAATTTTCTCAAAAAAATATCTTCAAACTGATTCCAATTCTGCAAGCTTCTTGGAGCTAGGGCTTTAAACCATTTTCTTACCTCACCAGTGAAACTTTGAGCAACTAGTATCATTTTAAAATCTTCATGATCTACTTCCTCTCTGTCAATGAAATCATTGAATTGATCTACATGTTCCTCAGCTATTATTTCTTGTTCACTACCCCAGGTTTTAATTCTAGCTGAGTATTTTATTGGGAGGTCATGACGAACAATAGGGAGGAAAAGTGGACCATACCTTGCAGGTGCAATAGAAGGAGGTGGAGGTGGAACAAATTCAGCCATAATGACAAGAACTGTGGTATTTCTTGGAAGAATAGTAGGAGAAGATGAGCTATTAGGAGGTGGTGTAGTTGGTCTTTGCAGTCTAGATACAAATGAACTCCACTTAGGGAAAGGTATACCAGATTTTATTTTCAACCAGAATTCAAATGGATCCAACTCTTTTAACTTTTCAAAAGACTCCCTCTCTAACAACAGTTCTGATGTAACTGTTTCCTAGAATTCTTCCTTTTCTTTTTTGGATACTAGGTATGATGTATCAATACCTAATATTTTCAGGTCTAGAATTATCTCAGTCAATTCATTTTCACTCTTATATCTAAATAAAACTTCTTAAATTTTATCATCAAATTTCCTATCCTCAGGACTTCGAACAATTTCAGTGGACAAAACTCTTGAGTGTGATGGAATACCTGATTTTGAAGAGCTACTTTCAATGCATCTGAGAATCCTCTTTGGATTATCTACAATGGTAGGTGGGTTAGGATCTAGATTTATCCTTGTATATATTTTTCTCTAAGCCACCTTTAAGGATGAAAATTTGTAGTGGAGTCACCAAGGTAGTTTCTGTAGCCTCAAAAATTTCTGAGCTCCTACTACCTCCAAGAGTTCAGCTTCACTGTTTGCACACAAACTTCGGGAAATGTGTCTTCAAGCTCCCGACATACACACCAAAATGTTATCACCAAATTGATTATGATAGGCTACTCATCAATCAACTCAATGTAACTCTTTCAAGCCACTTTTGGCTGAAGATTAGCCTATTTAGTTTGAGAGGGCTCTCTTAAGGTAATTTATGATTTTAAATGGAAATTCTAGTAGATGGCTAACTCTATAACTGTGACTTGATTGTGATTGATTGCAAGTTGCAAATGTAATAACTTGCTACCATTGGGCTATGGGGTCAACATCAGTAAACTCAATGAGAATATTTCTTCTTATGGAAACTGAGGCAAATGAAGGTTTCAATGAAAAGGTAGTACACACATACAACACAGGAAGAAAACAATAGTTTAACCTCTAAAGGAAGTTAGAGCATGTTACCATGATTTATGAGTAATTAGACATCAAACTCACTGTAGATATTAAACATGAAAGACATAGAACATAAACACATTGAACACCTCCTTCAAATCTCAGGTAAGGAAGAAAATATCAATGTATGTTACTGAAACTGAAAACTATTATAGAGTAGCAGTTTAGTACAATATTATCCAACCCTTTGATATTCGATTTTCCGTCTATAAATATATTTTCCTTACATTACATACGATTATGGATCATCGAACCTTTAAACTGACAACTAATCATAATTGACACATTTATTTCTGGAACATAAAAGACACCTATCCATTTAAATGTTATTCTCCTAATAGGACTCTAGTTATATTTATTACAACTACTAACTAAAGGAGTGCATAATTAAATCAAAATTAGTTGGTGCTCGAATGGAATTATCCATCATAAAAAAAAATAAATGCCCTCACTGAACTACAAAAAAGTCATCCTATTTTTAAGGAAATGATGACATGGAATTTGATGATTGTTGAGCTGAATCAATCCTTTTTTCCTGTGCTGCGCTATTGCTAATATGCTGATGTAGTGGGGTAGTTTAGTATGTGGACCTCAATTCATTGATATGTTGGTAGATGAGTTGAGAGGTGCAGGCAGATCTACTATATGAATTGAATGCTTTTTGCTATCTGACTCAACCTTTTTGTCTTGTTTTTGCTCGAAATCCTTTTGCCATGTTAAAACCCTTTTTGTGAATAAAACAACGTGAAAACAATATACCTGGACTTAAAACCTTTTGAACTTTATTTTTGAAATGACATTGCATTCGTGCACTTCGTAACCTTTACATTTTAGTTTATAAATAATACAACCGACAATGCGAGGGGAAGGGGAGGTGGCGTGGAGGGTCGGTGGGACCGGACCGTAGTGCATACCGCAATTCATAAATTTTAGTTATAAGCACTGAGGATGTAAATACTAAAAATTGTGAAGTGCGATGCATGGGGGAGGAGGTGAATGATGTGGCAGGGAAAAAGTGGGACTAGATCGCAGGTGCACATTGCAACTTTTAGTTTTTTGTTATAAGCTGCGGGGTTAACATCTAAACTTTGTGATGTGTAGGGAGAGGGACCCACTGCTATGTAGCGGAGTTTTATGAATCGATGAAGGTTTAAGCGGTAAGTGTTACGAAGTTTATATGGTATATCAATGTATTGTGACGGCTATGCAATGGGGGCGGAGTTGCTAAGGTGGGGCCGATTTACTGCATCGCAATTAAAATAAATATGTTGCAGGCGCTCACAAAGGTAAAACCAATGCGATGTGATGCATTCACAATCGAAAATCGGTAATCGTGTTTTTTTAAAGTTTAATTCCAATGAAAAACACATAAAATCTACGAAATACGATGAGGGCCCCACTTTGATCGTGATCAGGGAATGAAAAGAAATGAAACGGTAAAGGTGGAAGGGTAAAGTAGAAAGGCGGGAAAAAAGTAAGTTTAATTATTTTCAAAGGAAAATGAAATGAAAAGGGAAGCGTGGTGGGTAAAATGGGTCCCACTTCATCATATTTTGTCCTTCGAAAGGTTTGTAGGAGATGGTAATGTAAATGATTTTTGGTTTTGGTATTTGGGAAAAGTGATTTTGAATGTATGGGATTATATGAATGGGGAAGGAGTCTAAAAGGGAAAAATACAGGCCTAGTCTCGAAAAGTGTCAAATTGTAGGAATAGGCTAGAGCTTATGGAAAAATGATGATTTGGTCACCCTTGAGAAAAAAGGTGAAAATCGTAAAAAATGAAGCGAGGCCAATGATAATGACAGAGATGAGGTGAAAGCAGAGTAAAATAAGGCAGGATGGGTGGGATGCAAATACCAGTGCTAACACAACCCTATAAATGAAATTGTTTAAAATTATGAGTGATTACAGGAGGGAAAAAGTTTGGTAACTAAATGTTGTTGGATTCTCATTTGAGAGAGTGAGAGTACTGATATGTTGTTGTTGTGATGTTGGATGTGATGAGTCTGGGATGAAGTTGGAGCTAGTGGCAACAAATCGATCATTGGTTGTAACCTCGCCCTTCTACTCTTTAATAAAGATTGTTGTTCATTTTCCCATATATATGTCTCTATATGTATCTATTTCTGATGCAATGGATTCTTGAATGATATATATATATATATATATATATATATATATATCACATGTAATCGACTTGATTGAGCAATATAAGTAGATATCTGTATATGCATGTTGTTTTCTATTCTTTGTTTGTGTTTGTAGCAATCGATCTAGCGATATGAGTTGGATTGAGAGCAACAACAACAACGAAATAAGGAGAAGGAGAAGTGCTTGGATCACAAGTAGATTCTTTCATCATTTTGTGTATCTGCTTATTTTAGAGAAAATGATAGTAAATTCTATTCTCTGTTGTTCTAATGACTAGCACCACACTTAGGGAATTTGATTTATTTGTAGATCACAATTCTGCATAACAAATTGGTGACTCCACTAGGGAGTATCCTATCATTCATGGTGTTTTTTCCTCTGCTTATCCTTATTAGTAGCATCTACTTTCGGTTATTAGAAATTTTAATGAAATAGTTGCATTAGAAGTGTGTTATGTAGCTTGATTTTTCAATCCTTATTATGCCCAATGCATTGTTGGTCACGACACAGTGCACTGTCACCCACTCAAGGGTGCACTGCAATGCATTGTCTCCCCTTTAAAGAGACTACATTTCCCCCTTAGCCAACCAAATTCCATTCAAATTTTTCATTGCTATCATTCTCAGCGATTTGTTTTCTATATTCCCAACTGTCTGATACCTCTTAGAGACTAGTAAACTTTTCAGATTCTTCCTCCTTTGAAAAGTAAATTTGTTCAATGTCTCTATAATGTTTTTCTTTATCATTGGAAAATCAAATTCAAAGCATTTTATTTCTGCATTAGATCCATTTGTTTTTGCAAAAGGAAATTGTTGTTTCATTCTTCGTTTCATGCAGGAAAATTTGTAGTTCAATTCTTCATTTTCCTAAAAGAGAAATTGTTGTTAAATTCCTTGTTTCTCAAAGAAGAGAACACTTGTTTTATTGATTTGATGCATATATTTTCCTTTCTTGCATTCACATTAAAGGAGATGAAAAGAAAAACATGTATGTGCATATAGTGAATTGTGTGTGTTTCATAGGAGCAAGTTAGGAAAGATGCATTCTAGTTTGTGTTATTTGTTGTTTTCTCTAAAACTGATTACTCTTTCCCTTAATAGCTAGGATTTTCATTGAAAAATCTAAATTGAAAAGTTTTCTTATCATTTAGTTTGTATTTTTAGGAATTTCCATCACATCACGCGATGAACCTCGAAGACAAACTTTTTAAACAAGATAAACATAAATTTTACATCAATTTACCTAAGAAAGCATTGGAACCATAACAATAACATTTAGAAGGTCTAGGCTAGAGATGTGTTTCGACGTTGTTAAACATAGCAGTTGTCGCTAACTTGTTTGCGATACATTCCGAGTGTGATACCTCACTCTATGTACGTAAGTATATCAGAGCTCGTCCACGTACCTTCAGGTATATAGGGCGGTATTATAGTATGAAAAGTATAAGGGGGTGCTCTCACTGTGTAGTTTCGCATTAGACAGTGATGATACGGACTTGGGCCTCCACGTAGCTTCAGGTATATTTGGGAGGACAAATTTAGGTTGCTATCCATCCATATTGAACTGAGTTGGACACCTTGTAACTTGTGATACACCGAACAAATCATTCAGGGAGATTGCCTTCCCGTTCTTCTTAGTTTGCCAGGAGGTATTATGCAGTTCACAATTACTTGGTAAACCTTTTGCCTAGAATTGCCCTTTTATTTTTCTTATTTGTTTTTGGTCATAAAATAAATCAGTCATCGTGGAAGAAGAACATCACTTTCCCCGTCGTTCATGTAGAATAGCACTGAAACCACCTTTACCACCGGAAGCCATTTCTAGTCGGCGAAGGCGACATCATTCTACCAAAAATAGTACTATCAGTACATCTGGTGCGACATCATCCTCACATATACTAGAGTCATCTCGAGTTGTTTCTACAAATCCTAGTTCATCTATTGTTGTTGAGATAGAGTCCTCACAACTACCTGTGGTCACGATCCATCCAATTAATGAGACAATACCTCTCGAACTTGATGTTGTTCAACTGGAATTTGATCCGAATCCTGTCGTTCTTTTACCAGAACACCTGAATCCTGAAATCAAACAACTAGAAGTTGTTCCTGTATCGGTCACCCCACAATATATTGAAGCCATTGAGTCTCCCATATCATGTAGTCAACCTCCTGAAATATACTTCGGGCCTGGTGGAGAAATCCTTCCACCTGGTTTGATTTCTATTGAAGAAATACCACAAGACGAAACACCTTCAACTCCAACTCATTTTTGGGAGGAGATTTATCTTTACGAGACTTTTCCTCAATCACCCCACTCTTCCTTCTTTGATCTTGTGTCTAATTGAGTTCCCGTAGATCCTGTAGGCTATACATTTGGTCAAATAACCATGCCTAAGCCAACATCTTCGGCTGGACCATCTATTCTAGTTGCGACAACACCTGCTCTTGCTACCCCATCGATGTTCACAACATCACCAAAGTCACATTTATATGGTGGCCCTTCTATCCCACCTAGTTATGAATATTTATCTGGAACATTCTTTGGTGCATCCTCAAACCCATGGACTTCACCAATGTCATCATCTGGTATTCTATCTGGTACATCTCTAATGAGTAATGAATGAATTGATCCTTTATATACATCATCAGGGAAATATCAAGCTAGTCCATCTGGGTATATTCCATCTAGTACAATTTCAACTCGACTCCCGAGATTTGGAGAAAAATAATTTCCATCTTATTATACTCCTCATGCTGGGGGGAAACCTATGGTCACCTATTTTGATAGTACTTCGTCGTTATTTGGTCTCCTTAATGTCGAAATGAATGTTTTTCAGTGGTAGCCCATTCTACCCATCCAACCACAAACGGTTGTGCAATCGTATCAACTGGTTCAACCTGTTGCACCCAAATCCAATCCACTTGTTAATACATCCTTACCCCCGTTATAGACTCAAATTTTTGTACCTCAACTGTCTCAGGCGGGTCCTTTAACCCAATACCCTCAAGTATTGGGCCCTCAGACTCCAACTCCTTCGGCTGGTTTACAACAACCACCTGTATCTAGAATTATTTATTCACAAGCTGGATTACCATATTATGGGATGTCGCAGCCACAACCAGGTTATACCTATCCACAATCAAATCCAGGCTATTCATATTTGGGTTATAATATTGGTGGAAATACCCCTTGGAAGCCACAAGCGTAAATGCAACAACCCTCATTTCAACAAGTAGTGTACCCAGGTTTTGGTCAACAGAATCCTCAAGCGTTTGCTTATCAAAAAACCCCTATCCGGGTTACCAGAAACAAATTACTTATTATGGCGCTCAAAGGCCTATTTCCCAAGAAATTCCATCATACCCTAGCTATGCTCAACCCGACTTAAATTGACAGTTTCCCTTTGTTGCAATTTTAGAGTTACGAGATTTAAACTGGCTTAAGAAGGATCCAATCAACTATTCTCCTTGGTGGTCAGTGATACCTCATAAATTACCCTCAGATATTCCTAAGTTCAATGGAAACCCTGGGAAGACCCGTCAATGCATGTCATGACTTATCATTTTTGGTGTTCATCTAACTCCCTAAATGATGACTACGTTCGACTACGTCTTTTCTAGCATATGATCACTGGTCCGACCGTGAAATGGTACATTGAGTTACCAAGAGCTTCATTTGATAATTTCACTACCCTAGCTATTGTCTTTCTGACCCGCTTCTAGTTACCCATACGATATGAAACTGGAATGGAAATATTAACTAATTTTAAACAAAATAATGCTACTATAATTTCTGATCATATTCATGAGTGGCATCGTCATCGTAGAATGGTCAAGACATTTGTTCCTGATCAGCTCCTTGCTGAGTGGTTCATTAAGTACCTGTTACCATATATAAATGAGGATGTGGCTAAGGGTGGCATCATCACTGAAGATCAGGTCATTTATCGTGCCCAATACTTAGATTTGATTTATACTCAGTCTGGCATGCTCTACGAGAAAATTCCCAACTCACCGCGATCTAATTTTACTGTTCCTCCTCCATGAAAGGACTCTCATGCCGTAGACGGTATGATCATTATTGAAAGCACACATCACTCTACTGCATCTGATCCTATGCCTTATTTTGAAATCCATGCCATGTCATGTGAAAAAGGAAAAAGTGACAAGCAACCTGGGAGTAAGAAAAAGGGGAAATCAAAGAAAAATAAAACTTCTACCCCACAGGAACGATCATTTGATCAACAAACTGGAAATCAGAAACCTCGTTACACTTGCATAATATGTAATGAGGATCACTTTGTTCGAGACTGTCCTCACCGTGCTGAAGTCTCAAAATTGATTAAGACCTCACATGCATCCATTGTGTTGATATATCCATTTCCAAATCTAGACATAAATTTGGTTGCTACGAATCCAACATCTAGTTCCCAAGTGCTTATGCTGTTTATCATGAAGCCATCGAATGATTTTTTGGTGTCAACATGTAATAAATATTACGGTAGTTAGGCTACTGACCAACCTACTACCTCGACCATGAATCCATCTACGGAGTTGATATCGCTAACTGCTATTCCTGAATTGAAAATAAAGCCACCAAAGGGAGTCATTCATAAATCAAAATTTAATCCTCGAGCCCAAGTTTCTCGAAATTATAATATAGTTGAAGATTTGGCTCAATCCCCCTCAGCTATGTCGACGGTTGAGGTGCTTCAAAATTTTCCCTCCCAAAAGCAGGCTTTGTTTTTGGTAGTTGGTGGAATTGATCCGACATATTCTAATCTCGTAGTCTTTAATCATATGGGCTATGTGCACAATTTCCAGTAGAATTGGAATTCTCCATCAAAGTAAATTTTCTCAATCATCTCGTTCATCGCACTATTATTTATGAGGGAGCATCTATGTGCATTATGTCTCTAAAATGTTGGAAGTCACTTGGCTTGCCGCACCTATCTCAATCACCTAGGACGTTGAAAGCTTTCGATGGAAATACATATAAGCCTTGTGGTATCATCAATAACCTGCATGTTGAACTAGGGGGAAAAACAATAAATATTGAAGTTGAGGTCGCTGATGGACCCCATGAATACAATATTTTTCTCAGAAGGCCATGGGTATATGCTATGACTATGATTGTCTCTAAATATTTTAGAATGATATCCTTTCCACATAAAGGTGTTATCACAATCATTAATCAACTATCCTTCTTTGCCTCCAGTTATCAGGTAACTGGAAGTGTTCCGTTAGTTCACACACCCCAACTAGCACTTCAAAACATTGGTGTAGGAATCTTAAAGGATTTTTCCCTCATGGGAACCTTTGCACTACTGCCGCCTGCGACATCGGAAGAAATTGCAAACACAGAGACCTGCTACATGATATCTTCCACTCCATCTGGCTTAAGGAATATTACAAGTGATTCTGAAGTTGTTACGTTGGATGAATTTCTGCCACCCAACCTAATTCAACTGGCATAGAAATCAGTCTACATGGCTTGGGCAGCGAATCTGAACTCATCTTCATCGGTCGTTAGGGTTGATTGTTCATTAGATTTTGGTACTCCATCTGATCCTTTTTCATCCACTTTCTTGAGAGATGAGAATATTTTGAAATCTATGATGCCAGAAGGAGAACCATGGGAATATCATCATCATCACTCCCATCTTCAATATTATGAAGAAGATAATCTTATAGAACTATATGAACCATTGATCAAAACATTCTTTTCAAATTCTTTTCCCATTAATGCAATTGAATCTGAGAAAAATTTATCAAATATTGAAGAAACCATTTCTATCGATATTTCGACCAAACCTGGTGTTGTAGAAAACATTCATGTCGGCATGTCTTGTTCTCCATCAGAACTCAAAACATATCGCTCTCTCTTTCGTGAATTTTGTGATGTATTTTCTTGGTCTTACGAGGAAATTCCAGGCATAGATACTAGTATTGTTGAACACACTATTAACATGTACCCTGAAGTCAAACTGGTACGTCAATGATTTCGTCCTGTTCATCTGAAAAAGGCTGTTTCCATTAAATCAGAAGTTGAAATTTTTTTGGGTGCTGGTTTCATTTACCCTCTAACTGAGTGGGTTTCCAACATTATTCCTGTTATGAAGAAACAAGGTACCATATGAGTGTGCATCGATTATCGGGATGTCAATCTTGCTTTTCCAAAATACAACTATCCTACTCCCTTTATCGACCAGATTATTGACGATTGTGCTAGATGCAAAATATTTTCATTCATGGATGGATTTTTTGGCTACAATCAAATCAATATCTGCCCAGAGGACCAATATAAGACATAATTCATCTATCCCTGGGGCACCAGGTTATCGTAAACTCCCATTTGGTTTAACGAACACTGGGGAAAATTTTCAGAGAGCAATGGATTCTGATTTCAATGACATCAAGCGCATTGTTCAACCTTATCTAGACGATTTACCCGTGCTTTCATGAAATAAGACTGATCACTCGATGAATTTGAGACCTATATTTCTACATTGCGGACACTACAAAATATTCCTCAATCCACATAAATGTGTGTTTTGTGTTGGTTCTGGTCGTTTGTTAGGATTCTTTGTCTTAAAAGAAGGAATTTGAGTCGACCCACTGAAGGTCCAAGCTATTCTTGATTTTCCCGCGCCATCAAATTTGCTCCAGTTACAGAAAATTCAAGGAAAGGCTAACTTCCTAAGGAGGTTCATACCCAACTACACCGAAATGGCTAAAGGATTTACTCGGCTCTTGAAAAAATGGATTCCCTTCCATT
The DNA here is from genome assembly GCA_034641835.2 of Pinus albicaulis. NCBI lineage: Eukaryota > Viridiplantae > Streptophyta > Pinopsida > Pinales > Pinaceae > Pinus > Pinus albicaulis. The sequence goes on along the minus strand of CM076571.1, from coordinate 362,060,707 downwards.
GGGATAAGGTTGCACAAGCTTCTTTTGATGCTGTCAAGGATACACTTGTCCAGGCATTATTAATGTATCCCTCTAATTATCAGAGTGATTATTTCTTATATATCGCTGTAGATGATACGACCATTGCTATGATATTGGTCCAAGAAGAAGATGGGACAAAACATCTGATATATTATTTGAGTTGTAATCTCAATGATACGAAAGTGAAGTTTTCATACGTCGAAAAGCTTGCCTTGGCAGCTGTTCAAGCTGTCCAAATATTTCACCACTATATCCTATTATGGAAGACCATTTTCATTTCATATTGTAAGCCCATGAATTACATTTTATCATATCAATTGCTGGGGGAAAAATATTTGAAATGGATTGACCTTTTACAAGAGTGTGATTTGGAATTCATCAAATCCAAGTCAAAGAAGTCTTTAGTTTTGGCTGAGATTCTCTACGACCTTCCCTCTGATAGTACTGCTACTACATCAGACCCATCTATTCCTGATGATTCTCTCTTTCTGATCAGATCATCTGATCCATAATATTGGGATTTTATCATTTATCTCTAGACCCATAATTTTCGGTCTGATACCTCTTGCACTGAACAACGACATATTCGATACCAAGCCAAACATTATCTGATCGTCGGAAATACACTTTATCTTCGTGGTGTCGATACAATTTTAAGGAGGTGCCTCATTCATGAGGAGGCCGAAAAGGTTTTAAATGATTTTCATGCTTGGGCTTGTGGTGGACACTTGTTTGGATACAATACCATGCAGAAGTTACTCTGCGCCGGTTACTTCTGGCCAACCATATTTTGCGACTACATCCTCACGGTCAGAAGTTGTCATGCGTGCCAGATATTTGATCGTAAATTCCGTGAACCACCAGCGCCAATGCATCCTATTATTGTTGTGGGACCATTTTCAAAATGGGGCATTGAATTCATGACCTACAATCCTCATTCGTCTGGGGGGAATGGTTATATTATTTTCGTAGTAGACTAGTTTACCAAGTGGGCCAAAGCGATGCCTACATTCAACAACACAAGTGAAACAACTGCATTGTTTTTCTTTAATCATGCCATTTCACGGTTTGGTGTTCCATAGGCTATAGTCAGAGATCATGGTAAGAATTTTCACAATCACATGATGAATGAGTTGAATGCCAAATTAGGACTGTCACATGATAGTTCTACTCCTTATTATCGATAATCAAATGAATGAGTTGAGGCTATTAACAAGATTCTTAAACGAATGATAGGATTTCATAAAAGAAATTGGCATTTGATCATGTACTCAGTTTTGTGGGCATACCTAACCTCGGTGAGAAACGCAACCGGATTTACCCCCTTTCAATTTGTGTATGGTCTGGAAGATACCTTTCTTATCCAACGTGAAATACCGTTGTTAAAACTTGCAATCGACTTGTTTCCTGACATCTCTTGTGAAGAAGCGCATCGTTTTAACCTCACCCATCTTGGTGAAACATGTCGTGAAGCCACATTGGAAAAAAAAGCACATAAAAGATGTATAAAGGTGCAATACGACAAGCATGTCCAACCTCACATCTTCTCAGAGGGTGACCTGGTCCTTCTTTATGATTAGAAAAGTACAAGGAAACTTGAGCCATTATGGCATGGCCCCTATATTGTCAAAATAGTTCTTTCTAAGGGTGCCTATGAGTTGGTATATTACGATGGAATTCCATTGGCGCAACCCTGAAATGGGTTGTATCTCAAACCTTACTATGCTTAAAAATGAGTAAACTGTTGTATAATATTGTATATATGCTGTTGATTTTAATTTACTGTCTTAGTTTTCTTAGAGTTTTATTGAATTTAGTAATCTGCTTTACATTTCATCACAGATGTTTGAATCTTTGGAACCATTCATTGGGTATGTTGATGGTGCTAGTTGTAGTACGCATAATCTATCCTCTATAGCGGGGGACATTTTCATTCCTAACAACGAGTTAGTGAGTTTTCAAGGGATTTGTATCGGTTGATCTACAAAAAATATCGCTAAGTATAGCGTGTTGATCTAACTTCTCTCTGATGCCATTTCATTTGGTATTAACCACATCATCATTAGGTTAGACTCACAACTTGTGGTACTACAACTTATTAGTGTTTATACTTTCAAAAATCCAACACTGCATCGTATGTTCCTAAGAGTTCAACTTTTGGAAAGACATTTTGATTTCATTCAATATCAACAAATTTCTAGAAACTTGAAAACATTAACTGATTCCTTGGAGAATTATGTTATAAACAAACATTTGTAACACATGTAAATACATATTTTCAATTCAAATCACATAATTGAATAGGATTGCGCAATAAGCATAGGAAAACATTGAAAACAAATAGATATATAGTTATAGGTTTTTACAAAATTTGTGCCCAAGACACATTGGTCATCTAACCTTAAAATGTATGCAAAATGTCAAAAGTATACTAGTGATGCTCGTGATAACATGGTACTGATCTAAATATCCTATGAAATAACTGCATCCAATGGTTAGGAGCACTAATAGTATGGCACTGTAGTCACATGGGTAACTCTTCAATCTGGAAATCCGAAATCCCTAAGGTCAACCCCTGTATGTGATGCTGTAGCTCAGAAAGAGTCTCAGCCATATCCAAATCCTGAAGGACTGCTCTCCCAACAACCCTCTCTACGGGCTCGTCCGCTCCCTCATCTGGATGTCCCACTGGCCGAACTTAATCTGCATTACATTAAAACTTTAGTTTAGTCTTGGGAAACATCAAAATACAAAAACATTATTACCAATTGCACCCCATTGAGCGCTGTTTGGTAAAGCCAAATCTTGATCTCCTAGGAAGTCGATGCCTGCATATGCATAATCATCAATGGCGACCATCTGTCACCTAAAATAGGTGAAGAATTTGGTGGAGAACATGATGGTTGATTGACCAGCATGTCTAGCCATCAGTTCTACCCATCTCTACATCCTTGGATCTCTAGGGCTAGATATACCTAGTGTCACATGCTGAGGCTACAACAATGGAATCTGCTCTAAGGCAAACGAATTCAAGATTGAACCATAGTTGAAAATTTTCTTCCTTCCTCCCTTTGCCTTGGTCATCTATTCTTTCATCTGAGAGAGGAAAACTTTAGCCCAGTTGAAAATTGTTGGTTCCAAGCACTCTAGTGCATACTGCATGTAATATCTATTTGCTACATGTAGTGTAGCGGTACCAACAAGATTTTTGGTCGTGAATAATATGGTCTTCAATGGCAAGTCACGAACATCGCAGATGTTTATTTTCCCATCCTTAATAGGTTCAGCCCCTGGATTGCAATACTGAAATATATAATCTCTCACCGTCTCTCCTTCGAGAGTAGACCTTGAAAGAGAAATGGGCAAACCTCTCCTCGATAATCCTGTGAGAAAATAGATATCCTCCACTAATATTGAGACGACTTTGTCCCCAATGTGAAATTCCTCTATTGCTGGATCCCGTGAACGAACAAGGAACTCCAATAGTTCTGTTGGTGTCCCGTGTTTTGATAGTTTGGAAAATGAAAAGACAAGGAAACATCAGAACCAATCTTTAGAGTCCCAGGATCTAGTCCTCCTATTCTCAGAGAGGGATCTCTCGAATGTTTGTTTGCAAAGGTTTATCTTGTGTGCTTTGAGTATTGGTTTTAGAATAGTTATTAAGTGCAGGTGTTTGTTTGTTTTTTTGGTTGGATTGACACAGCATAACATGAAAGGCCTAGGAAAGACATATAGAATGGAGGAACATCTGGTTCATTGGGAAATGGAGTCAAGAAGAGGTCATAACATACTCATCAATGGATATGGGATATCAAAGGGAAAATCTAACCTGGCCACAGGATCCTTTGGTTTTTGGAATGAGATGGACATCAATGATTTGGAAAGAGAAGTTTAATTCTCAACAAAGGGAATTTGAAAACACAATTTGAACAATAAAGAGCTTTTTGATAGACAGGGCTAACCATGAATTCTACAAATCACACCTTTAAGCAAACAATGATTTCAAAACAACTTTTAAAATGAAATCTAAGATTCGAGGAACACCCTATTTCCTCAAAGATTTTATTTCAAATGACTTAGAAAACATAAAAGATTCACTGATAACTGCAGTCATAGAAGAGGGAACACCTAACACATCTATGATTACAACTACAAAGACCTTTAAGACAACTATTTAAGTAAGGAAAAGGGGAAAGATCAGAACAGACCTCCTTAACTCACTATAAACAGAAAACTACAAAGGGATACTTCCATAACAGTTTTAAAGTGGCAGTAGACAAGTAGGGAGAACCATAAATCATGCTGAAACCAAATATTCAAACTATTAAGGAAATAAACAAGCATGAAGACTAAAGAGAGAGATTAAAGACTCTAAAATACTTCAGCAGAAGAAAACATGAAACAGTGAAGGATGAATAGGTCTAAGGTGCTTTCAGGAGTCATTTCTTAGCCTAAAACTTTCAACCTACTGTATTAAGAAATTATGGAACATAATGAAAACATGGGAAAAACATAAAACAATTTGGAATACTTCACCAACAGCCAAGCTCATGGATCCGATGATAGAGCCTTCACAGTAACAAGCATGCAACAACATCATCAGGGCTTCAATACTTCAGATTCTTCTTCAACTTCAACATACTATATATTATTTCAGAGAGTTCCAATATTACAACTAGTGATCAACAAACCAACCAACCAACCAACAACTTCTCTTCTTCTACAGAATTATTTATAGAAGAAAGAGGAGGTGAGATATGATAAAAGATCTCCCAAGGCAATTAATACAGAGTAATGACTTCTCGGCCTTTGAGGGGCTCGATGGAGAAGCGTACAAACGTTCTGTCTGTATTAACTATTTTACACTTAAGATTAAGCTCGGTAGGAGCTTTTGTTTGTCTTTTGAGGCTATGTGTCATATTGTAATAACTCTGCTGATATTTTTTGCATTAAATTGTTTTAGCAGAATTAATTGTTCGGCTGCGTTGAGGAAAATATCTTCATTTGATCAATAAATTCGGCCTCTATTTGAATGCTTTGAGGCACAGGTGGCTCTATGGTAGATGAGAGGAATCAATTTTCCTCAGATGTGGCGGTGGAGGCCTTTCTCTCTGTAGATCTTTATGATTTCCTTCAATTCTGATTTAATTTAGAGGATTAGGCTTTTGATAATAAATCTTAGCCGTAATCCCAAAATTTTTCTTCAATCTTATGTTCTGTTGTGTTCTGTCTTCAACACTGATACTCTTTTAATTGTGATTTAAAATCACAGTGTCTTGTTGATGTGCAGGTCGTGCAGGGCTCGTATGGCATAAATGCCTCATGAAGAATTGACGAGAAGCGGAATGTTAAACCCGTGAATAGCTTCCCTTTGATGAATCAAAGGTACGGGAATCGTCATTCCCAGCCCTTTGGCTTTTATATAATGGAAAACCCATCAAACACCTGCAAAATACAAAAATATTAATAAAATCTTGCGTTTTTTTGGGAAAAACTGCTTCAGAGGACGTGGGAAAAGAGCAGGGCCGTCATATGGCATCATCCAATGGTTGGGATTCATTAGGGGTGATCAAAGGAGAGTGGAGGAAGAGAATATATCAGAACTGTTTATCGTACGGAGATCAACGAAAAGGATTACGCGTTGGAATCCTCTAGGCAGAAGGCGGAAGGTGATGAAATAATGCGGGAACGATCTGGGACCGTCTGATCTGGACATGTGGATGGCCCAGATCCAATTGGAGGATCGCAATCGGCGGGGAAGGAGGGAGGGTGTAATGAAAATTACCGATGCGATTGAGAGATGATCGTTGATCTGAGGATCAGATCAACGATGGGGAATGAATCAGAGGGATGGCCGATCAGGGGAAACAAAAAAATGTGCCTGATGAAACTTGTGATGCGATTGAGCGCTGACCATTGATCTAAGGATCAGATCAATGGTCGGGAATGAATCGGAGGGATGTCCTATCGGGGGGAACAAAAAAACGCGCCCGATGAAACTTGCGATGCGATTGAGCACTGACCGTCGATCTACAGATTAGATCGACGGTAGAGAGTGAATCAGGAATCGACAATCAGAGGGGGAATTATGTTAAATGCGCTCAATGAAAATGTTGTGATGTTTCATGAGCCATTTGATCGGCTTACGATCAATGGCGGGGATTGCTTTTAAAGCGAACCGGCAGAAAACCTTCATAATATTTTGAAAAACCCAAAGTTTTAAATTAAACAAAGGTTTTATGGTATGGGCGGGGTATATATATAATATGGTTAGGCGCCCGTCTGCGGGGCCTTTAGTTATATGGAACAATAATAGGCCTGGGGCGTTATATAACAAAGGGCCAATCGCAATCGAGCCTTCGGGCTTTTCAATCTACCCATTGTGGATTACTTCTGATGCGATAAGCACCTGGTGGGCATAGTGCTTGGTTTGTAGGGCATGGGCATGTGGGGGAAGTGGTTTAATATTTAGCCCAAGGGGGCTTAAGTCCTTAGTAATAAAAACTTGTTTTTTATGAAATTTTTCAGAGTTTTCAATGGATTTGGGGGTTTCAGAATAGTTTAAAAATGAGTTTTAAACTATGGAAAATGATTTTCATGAATGCAAGAAGAGGAATCATGAAAATAGAGGAGTTTTTATGGAGAAAAAGGGGAGAAAAATGCAGGTTAGTTTTGAGTGGAGGAAGGGGAAAAATGATGATTTGAAGCAGTTTCTTCTCATGAAATGAGCATAATTTGTGAGTATAAAATGGAAACAGCAATGAAGATTTTGGACAAAGGTATGAGGTTTTCAAGAGTCTTCCAGAGATAACATTTTTTAGCAATAAAAATTGTTTCTTGAAGGCTCAAAAATCATTTAGCCAGCATTTGATATAACAAATTTTATAGCTGGCTAACAGTGGCTCCACTTGGGGATGGTGCCTTCTTGAAGGCATCAGGAATTTCAGACTTGCATTCTCTGGGAGGCAGATCAGTGCCTCATCCATTGGGCTGCCTTTCTTTGAATGAATTATCTTCCTTGCTCTGCAACATATTAGCAACCATGAAAAATAATGGATCTTTCGTCGACACAAGCTTTCTACCTACCCAATCCTACTGATCTAACATTTTTTCTTCATTGTAGTGCACTTGGATTGAAAAACTCTCTTACAACATTTTATTCTTTTGAAAGCAAGAAAATAATCTAATTCTACCTCTTATGCCTCCATGAACTCAGATTGAACAGTTGAGTTCATATACTTCTCTACCTAATCTACCAATCTGTTAGGATTAAACAGTTTAACATATTTTTTATTCCCTAAATTCTACAACAGAAATTTAAAAGCATACAAGTTAGGATTAAGCAGTAAAACTTGTAGCTGATCTATGACATAAAAAAAAAGTTTCACATAGATGTTATTTTTCAAAAAATTAAATCAAAATGGAAGGCTTAAGATCTGAAAGTTAAAGCACTTCCTTCATCTTTTTTCAGCTCTGATTTTATTTCTGTTTGAGTTGTTCTTTCCTTATTCTCTGGTTCATATTTTGAGCTGATTAGAACCAGTTTTCCTCTTAGCCTAATCTATCTACTGATAAGCCAAGATTAAACTGTTTGGAAAATCGAATTCACTAACCTATCAGCAGAAAATTTAAAACTAATTAGTCATGATTAAGTTGTATGACTGACTAGGAGTGTGTTTTTAGGAGTGGCATTTGAGCTTGCACACTTTCAGATTTTATTTCTCTTTTTGGTATGGGGCTGTACCTTTCTTGTTTTACAATCTACCCTCTTTTCTCTTTTCTATTGTTTTTAGATTTTTCTTTTTCTTTCAAAACAAAAAAAATCAACAACTAACTAAATGCTCAAAGCTGAGCTTTATTGACATTCCTATCTAACCTAATCTAACTTGGAATATTTACATGTTTTAGCTAATGAACTCTCTTTTCCAATACAACCAATCCAAAAAATGATTCCATGATTGGTCCTTCTTCATCTCCTTGGGCAGGCTGGTCAAACAAGGCCACTCCCATTCCTTTTGTTTTTTGGCAGCAAAGCTAAATAATCTTCTTGCTTTCAGTAATACACTTCTCCTAACAACCTTAATCCCTTCTTTAAGTGTCTTCAGGAAGTGAGCATAGGGATCTTTAAATAATGCCTGGTGAAGAGTATTTGGAAGACATGGTTCTACCAGGATCATTTCTTCTTTCTTCACTAGATCAAGGTAAAGATTCTTTTGGGAAAGAACCTTTTCTTCATCTTCATTATTATCTGAACTGGAGGACTGATCATATATTACATTGTTGTCTTCTTGTAGTCCTGGTATGCTCTTATTTAGTGGAATGTACTTTGTGAAGATATCATCATGTTCTTGTGCAGGGGTATCTTTTATTACCTTAATCCTTTCAGGGAAGGCCCCTTATCTTCATCCTGCTCAAGAAATTCCTCTTCCTTTCTAATCTCAACCTTACAACTAATAGATTGTTGATTCCCAATTATGTGAAAGCTATTTCTGATGGATTGGATTGGCTGATTGTCACTCTCAAGCTGATGATAATGAAATTAGTAACACCAATCCACTGCTGATTGCCCTGCATGATTAGTTTCTATTTGAAGCTCATCATCATCATCAGATTGATCAAAAGTTGAAAAATCATTAGTATACACAATTTGACCAATCAAACATATTGGGTTATCAGTTTGTTCCTCTTTGAGCTTTTCTATAACTATGTTTTCTGATTCAAGACAACAAGGTTTAGTAAGTAGATGAACATAAGTGTTTTGTTCAAATGGAGGTTTGGAGGTTGGCTGTTTGTTTAATATTAGATCAATCTCTTCTTCTGTTAAGAGAGAAGGAATTTCCTTTTTGCTTAGGAAAAATGTACAACGGTCTTCTTGAGCCTCTTCTAATGGATCTCCATTTGATTTTGCAGGGGAAATTTGAGGTTTCTCTTATTTTTCCTGGTCTATCTCAGTTCTGAACAACTCCTCATGATTTTTGTGACAGCTATTCAAAATATGGGATTCGGGAGTTGTTTCTAATAGAATATCAGGATGCCATTCTTCTTTAATCATCTGAAATGAGTCATGACATAAAGGCAGAGAATCTGGTTGTGTTGTCTCTTCTCCTATTTCAGATTTTGTGGGTTCAAAATGGCTTATGTTTTCCTCAAGGTACTGCTCACTATTAGTATTTGTAATTTGATCATGAAGTTCTCTTAATAGCCTTGTACAAGATATAGGTAGGTAATCAGGAATTTCCTGACAACCTTCTTCATTGCTTTCTTTGTAATGTTGTTCATCATACATATCTGATATTTTTTGGGTTTGTTCTTGATTTGAAAGGAGCATGGGCTGCTCTAGATTATCAATTTTTAAATTGGCCTCATAACTTTCAAATCTTTTCCCAAGTATATACATGATCTTTTCCATCATGACCAACAATTTTTCTTTATTGTTTTCTCTATAATCTTGCTCACCTTCTTTTATAAAGTCTTCATCATCATCTATATATTTCTCATTGTATAGGTCTTGTAATGGTTGAGTTTGTGTTTGATTTGGGAAAAAATAGGTTGCTCTGGATAATCAACATCTATATCATCCTCATGCTTTCCCAATATTTTATCAAGTATGTACACTATTTTCCCAATTAGGTCCAATAATGTGTTTATTTTAACTTCTCTGTCCATACTTGGATCCATGTTTGTAATAAGAGGTCACTGTATCTTTCTAACCAGTTCAGAGTCCTTTACCAGTGGAGTTATTAGGTCTTTTGGGATTGTGGAGTCGCCAGGTGGAAGATTTTGAAATTTTCTGTCCACCAACAACATCATTGGGTTTGCTCAATGCATTCCCAAAGTATTCTACAAGGACTGGAAGGGTAATAGGCCTTTTGGAGGCCCGTGGAGTCACTAGGTGGAAAATTTTTAGCTTTTGTAAAGGTAAAATGTTTTATGGTTCTACCACCATGTTTGTTATGAAGCCAAACTAAATATTTTGGGTTTTTCTGAGTTTCTATGGTTGTTTGAAAGACTAATGAGTTTATAAGAGCTTGCTAGGCAACTATGAACTCAGTGGTCCCACCGTGATCGCCATTATGTTGGTGTCCCATGTTTTGATAGTTTGGCAAATTAAAAGACAAGGAAACATCAGAACCAATCTTTAGAGTCCCAAGATCTAGTCCTCATATTCTCAGAGAGGGATCTCTCGAATGTTTGTTTGCAAAGGTTTATCTTGTGTGCTTTGAGTAATGGTTTTAGACTAGTTATTAAGTGCAGGTGTTTGTTTGTTTTTTTGGTTGGATTGACACTGCAGAACATGAAAGGCCTAGGAAAGACATATAGAGTGGAGAAACATCTGGTTCATTGGGAAATGGAGTCAAGAAGAGGTCATAACATACTCATCAATGGATATGGGATATCAGAGGGCAAATCTAACCTGGCCACAGGATCCTTTGGTTTTTGGAATGAGATGGACATCAATGATTTGGAAAGAGAAGTTTAATTCTCAAAAAAGGGAATTTGAAAACACAATTTGAACAATAAAGAGCTTTTTGATAGACAGGGCTAACCATGAATTCTACAAATCACACCTTTAAGAAAACAATGATTTAAAAACAACTTTTAAAACAAAATCTAAGATTCGGGGAACACCCTATTTCCTCAAAGATATTATTTCAAATGATTAGAAAACATAAAAGATTCACTGATAATTGCAGTCATAGAAGAGGGAACACCTAACACATCTATGATAACAGCTACAAAGACCTTTGAGACAAATATTTAAGTAAGGACAAAGGGAAAGATCAGAACATACCTCCTTGACTCACTGTAAATAGAAAACTACAAAGGGAGACTTCAATAATAGTTTTAAAGTGGCAGCAGACAAGCAGGGAGAACCATAAATCATGCTGAAACCAACTATTCAAACTATTAAGGAAATAAACAAGCATGAAGACTAAAGGGAGAGATTAAAGACTCTAAAATACTTCAGCAGAAGAAAACATGAAACAGTGAAGGATGAATAGGTCTAAGGTGCTTCTAGGAGTCATTTCTTAGCCTAAAAATTTGAACCTACTATAGTAAGAAATTATGGAACATAACGAAAACAGGGGAAAAACATAAAACAGTTCAGAATACTTCACCAACAACCAAGCTCATGGATCCGATGATAGAGCCTTCACAGTAACAAGCATGCAACAACATCATCAGGGCTTCAAGACTTCAAATTCTTCTTAAACTTCAACAGACCATATATTATTTCAGAGAGTTCCAATATTACAACTAGTGATCAACCAACCAACCAACCAACAACTTCTCTTCTTCTACATAAGTATTTATAGAAGAAAGAGGAGGTGAGATTTGATAAAAGATCTCCCAAGGAAATTAATACAGAGTAATGACTTCTCGGCCTTTGAGGGGCTTGATGGAGAAGCGTAAAAATGTTTTGTCTGTATTAACTGTTTTACACTTAAGATTAAGCTCGGTAGGAGCTTTTGTTTGACTTTTGAGGCTCTGTGTCATATTGTAATAACTCTGCTGATATTTTTTGCATTAAATTCTTTTAGTAGAATTAACTGTTTGGCTACGTTGAGGTAAATATATTCGTTTGATCAATAACTTTGGCCTCTATTTGAATGATTTGAGGCATAGGTGGCTCTATGGTAGATGAGAGGAATCAATTTGCCTCAGATGTGGCGGTGGAGGCCTTTCTCTTTGTAGATCTTTATGATTTCCTTTAATTATAATTTAATTTGGAGGATTAGGCTTTTGATAATCAATCTTAGCCGTAATCCCCAAATTTTTCTTCAATATTATGTTCTGCTGTGTTCTGTCTTCAACACTGATACTCTTTTAATTGTGATTTAAAATCACAGTGTCTTGTTGATGTGCAGGCCGCGCAGGACTCGTATGGCATCAATGCCTCATGAAGCATTGACGAGACGCAGAATGTTGAACTCATGAATAGCTTCCCTTTGATGAATCAAAGGTACGGGAATTGTCATTCCCAGCCCTTTGGCTTTTATATAATGGAAAACCCATCAAACACCTGCAAAATACAAAAATATCAATAAAATCATGCGTTTTTTTGGGAAAAACTGCTTTAGAGGACGTGGGAAAAGAGCAGGGCTGTCAGATGGCATCATCCAACAGTTGGGATTCATTAGGGGCGATCAAAGGAGAGTGGAGGAAGAGAATATATCAAAATATTTTATCGCGCGGAGATCAACGACGGGGATTACGCGTTGGAATCCTCTTGGCAGAAGGCGGAAGGTGATGAAATAATGCGGGAACAATCTGGGACCGTCCGAAATGGACACGTGGATGGCCCAGATCCAATCGGAGGATCGCAATTGGCAGGGAAAGAGGGAGGGTGTAACGAAAATTATTGATGCGATTGTGCGATCGGGGTGGGCGATGCAATTGAGCGATGACCGTTGATCTGAGGATCAGATCAACGGTGGGGAATGAATCAGAGGGATGGCTGATTGGGGGAAACAAAAAAACGCGCCCGATGAAACTTGCGATGCGATTGAGCGCTGACCGTTGATATGAGGATCAGATCAACGGTGGGGAATGAATCGGAGGGATGGCCGATCGAGGGGAAAAAACAAACGCGCCCGATGAAACTTGCGATGCGATTGAGCGCTGACTGTTGATCTACAGATCAGATCGACGACAGAGAGTGAATCGGGAATCGACAATCGGAGGGGGCATTATGTTAAATGTGCTCAATGAAAATTTTGAGATGTTGCACGGACCGTTTGATCGGCTTACGATCAACGGCGGGGATTGCTTTTAAAGCGAACCGACAGAAAACCTTCATAATATTTTGAAAAACCCAAAGTATTAAATTAAACAAAGGTTTTATGGTATGGGCGGGGTATTTATATAATATGGTTAGGTGCCTGTCTGCGGGGCCTTTAGTTATATGGAACAATAATAGGCCCGAGGCGTTATATAACAAAGGGCCAATCGCAATCGGGCCTTCGGGCTTGTCAATCTACCCATTGTGGATTACTTTCGATGTGATAAGCGCCTGGTGGGAATAGCGCCTGGTTTGTAGGGCATGGGGATGTGGGGGAAGTGGTTTAAGACTTAGCCCAAGGGGGCGTAAGTTTTTAGTAATAAAAACTTGTTTTTTATGAATTTTTTCAGAGTTTTCAATGGATTTGGGGGTTTCAGAATAGTTTAAAAATGAGTTTTAAATTATGGAAAACTATTTTCATGAATGGAAGAAGAGGAATCATGAAAATAGAGGAGTTTTTATGGAGAAAAAGGGGAGCAAAATGCAGGTTAGTTTTGAGTGGAGGAAGGGGAAAAATGATGATTTGAAGCAGTTTCTTCTCATGAAATTAGCAGAATTTCTTAGTATAAAATGGAAACAGCAATGAAGGTTTTGGACAGAGGTATGAGGTTTTCAAGAGTCTTCCAGAGACAACATTTTTTAGCAATAAAAATTGTTTCTTGAAGGCTCAAAAATGATTTAGCCAACATTTGATATAACAAATTTTATAGCTAGCTAACAAGTTCCATCTGTTGCCTCATACCTGAAATTTTGAAGTACTTTAACAACTCGTAGTATCTGAGGGCTCTTTTAGTTCTCGAATCATTTAGGGAAATCATGTTTTATTCCTCATGTTATCTTTACCTCCATGTAATAGTCATTTTGGTCCAATGAATACCTGAAACACAATCATAAGACTCATAAGGATCCATTTCATGAAAAAACCTAGGCAAAATTTGGGCACACTGCAAAGAAAAAAAATGGGAATTACACCCAATGCACCCCAGGTCAAAGGATAGTGCATTGCAAGTGCACCTAGCCTTCAATTCCAGTGCACTGCAATGCACCTTTCGACATTCAAGGGTGCGTTTCCCTATGTGAAAAATAAATTTACCCTAAGGGGTCCAAATCCCTAAAAAATTGCAATGAAATGAAACATAAATGCTACTGAAGGAAAGAGAAGGTTCATAGCTCCAACTTGGATCAAACAATGAGGGAAATCGTCCACAAAATCTGTTGCAATAAACTTCTGAAGTTTGGGGGAAAAAACTAGTTCAGAGCTCCAAAATACAAATGGTAACTTTCAAATGGTTAAAATGAATGGTAATAATATTTTAATTAGTCATTTGATTATTTGAAAATCATATTTAATGCTGTGACTATGGTTTTTATTCATTTTTTTCTATGAAACATGTATTTTTAATCCATTTGATGTTGTTCTGAACAACTTTTACAGTTGATATAGCAGATTAGTCGTGCACACTTATTCAAGAATGATTTGACCATAAAGCATACTTTTATCCTTATTTTTAGAGCTTTGATAGAAATGAAAAAGGACTTGAAGTGCACTTTTATCTCTTTTTCGAGCTTCGATAATGACAAAAAGGAACCCATGGAGTCTTCTTTTAGCTCTTTTTAGACTCTGATAATGTGAAAATATTTCCAAGCACTTGTCTTTTCGAGCTCGTAAAAGTAAATGAAACAACATCTACTTAGTATAAGTTTAACCCTTTTTCGGACTGGGAAAGATTATTTACGAAAAATGAAAACCTTAGTTGAACATGGCTAGGAGGTTCCCTTAGATATCATTTTACATTTTTTTGGATATGAGCGACAAATTTATGACTCATGGAGTTTTCTTTTTTCCTCTTTTTCAAACTCTCTAAATATGAAAAAGGACTGGGTTGTCACTGTTGTTCGGCTCATTAAAAAATAAAATAGCGACAAACTTGTCGATCATGGCAAGAATCGAGTTTCATTTATCTCTAGAATCGTTAAATTATTAAATAGTGATCCATATTCACTCGAAGGGTTGAATTATAGATCAAACGTATGTTATCCTCCTCAAGCTTGTTAAAAATTAAAGAGGTACTGGTCGACAAATGACAGCGGAAAATTTGGGAAAGCAAACAAAACACTTTTACGGTAGTAGGTCGCTCTTGAACATGACACTTTCACTCCATCATCGTGACTTTTGGGTTGGGTAATATTCTTGACAGTTCATTCATACCTATGGTTCATCATACCTTCACTTTGGTTTTGGGTCAATTCTGCCAACTCATCTCACTATCACCGATATTTTCAAGAGAAGTTATCCAGTGAATACTCATCCTTCTGCAATACTCATCAACCTTCATTTTCATTACAGTCATCCCTAAACATTGCTATATCAAGTCACATTTTGTTTCCAAAATCAGTGACTCCCGCTTCGTGATAAATTGGCTTCCTGTCGACATCAAATCATCATCCAGGAAGTTTACTTAGAAACACCATCTTCCAGTACCATGAGGCTTGTTACAACATCAACAAGATCCTTGCTTCCGGACCTTTGACCGGAAGATTTTGTTTGGCATTCAACATCAAATCATCTATTCATGCCTTACAAACTGTACTGCAGTACCTTGAGATCCATTAACATCAACGATGGTTCTCTCGTGTTTGTTAACATCTCACATCATTGGCTAGTAATCAAACGATGTATTACCATGTTCGACTACAAATCATATATTCGCATGGCTAGACTTGTACTCGAACAATCGAGTGAATGAGAATAGAAAACCCCGTATCTAGTTTCATCCATCGGGGCTGCGATTTCAGGATTGTTGTACACATCATCTGTACGGTGACCTTACATACATATCGTCATCCGAACATGGGCCTATATTTGTAGGCATGTCTGTATTGGGCAACATTCCAATGTAGATGACTTTCTAAACTATGTACATGTTATTAGATAGTTTATGTTCTGAGCATGGGAATGCCTCGCTCAACAATTCATGATCAAGATGAAAATATCACGACGTAATGTATTGTAAGATTGATGCAGGTCGCCACTCCACTTTAGTTCCATCTCGTCACATCGTAAATCATCTCATCCAAATATTATTATTATTATTATTTTGATTTCATGCTTTAGGGGGCAGCTATTATAGGTCAATTTGGGCATCATCCCCCATGACCTGGTCAAAATGGACATCATCCCCAAGACCAATGAAATAGGGTCTATCATCCCCTCATATTTCGGTTGCTATATGCCCTAAGAGAAGAAAAATTCATTCATGGATTTTATTGTGAGATTTCCAAGGTTTGAAGTATTTTTTATATCACCTATTGACTCACCAACACAACCTCTAAAGGGACTAATTTCATTTCAATGCAATATCCTCCATTCAAGGGTGCATTGCAATGCACTTCTCGACATTAAAGAGTGCGTTGGACACCTAGGAGCGGAATTCTCATTGTTCCGGGAATCTCCACATGGCCAGTGCCTTCTAGAAGAGTCCATATGTGTCAAAATTCGTATCCAAGTGTCCATCTTGTTATGGCCTAAATCTACCTCAGGCTGAAGGAAGGCAGAGTCTAGGGTAACATCAAACCACACTTAACCTGGTAGCTAGCCCTACCAGATCGGGAGAGGGCTCTCTCTTGGTCAATCTCAGCAAAAAATGATCAATGAGGCTTGAGATGACTTGAATGAAGATGGATTTTAGGCTAGGTATATATGCAAAAGAGTTTTGATTTAGTTTCAAGGATGTTATGTTGAATCAAGGGTGTTGAAACAAAGGGAAAGGAAGATTTTGGGTTTGGGAAATGAGGCCTGGTTTTGCAGAGATCTGAATGGGGCAAGGTAGGAAATTGATTTGACACTTTAATTTTGGATGAAATAGAGAGCTTAGACAGGTGAGGAGTTGAAGAGGGCAAGAAACCTTCAAGGATCCTCTCCAAACAACTGAAAACATAGAAAATTAAACAAACCCTAGGTAGAGCACTGCAAATTCTAATGAATTCTACCTTTATCCTTGTTTGTTTAACTTAAGAAGAAATAAGAGGGAAAATGATACACATAAAACACCAGTGGACTTACATTAATAGAGAGAAACACATCATCAAAACAAAGAGCCACATGAATCCCAAGGAGTGCTGCATACCCTGGTCTATTCCTTTGCCAAATTGCAGAGATGAATGTACAATGATACTCAAAGCAATCCCAAGAGTCCAACCATGCTAATGACTGAAAAACTACAAGATATAGACAAACAATAACTCATCCCCAGCCTCTAGGGGTTGAGCTCACAAGTTTAGGAGCTTTTTCAACAAGATCTAAACTAAGAACTAGAAAATAGGCAATGGAACAGCTTGCCTCTATAAGATAGGAAACTGATTCATTAAGTTGCAATTCACCTTTTGATGGATGAATCTACCTCCATGAGTAAAAATTTAACAAAATTACATCAAGATCCATCAAATTACATCAAATTACATCACGATTTTAACATTTGGAAGAAATAAAGTCAAAATATCAAAAACTAGGCGAAAAAAAGAGTTATTGAGTCCAAAATGAGCAAAAATCCCCAATGCGCTGCGCCTGATTTCTCTATGCATTGCGCCAGTTTGGAGCTGATTTTGGAGGCCTTCCCGGTGTCCAAATTTTCTCCAAGTGGGCTCGTTGGAAAGGTCTGCCTGTCTAATTTCCAACACAAGTGGAATTTCTGAATTTGTCTTCCATTTACCCCTAAAAAAATGAGTTCTCCAAACACTTCTTCCTGTGTGTCAAAAAAGGGGCAGAAAGGTCATTTTTAGGGTGTTTTTGACCCTTCTGGAAGCCAAAAACCTGTCAAAATCTCTTGGCCATAGGTAGGCATGCATAATTTTCCATGAAAAATCCAAAAATGTAAAGTTTTCACCAAGAGGAGTTCCCCATCAAAAGCGCGCGCCAAGTGGCGCAACACATAGAGCTGGAAAATCTATTTTTAGGCCAAAAAATCAAAATTTGCAAAAAGTGTCCCAAATTTCTTGAAATTTGGGCTGAGTGTCCTCCATTATGTACTATGTTGGGCCAAGGAAGCCTCAGCCAAAATTTGAAGTCTATCTTGCCTTTTCCGACGCTTTGAGGCCTTCTTCAACTTGGCCTTCAGGATCTTGATTCTTGCTTTGCACACCTTGTTTCTCGCCAAGTAGTGGTATGCCATGTTCCTAAACATATTTTTCTCATTGTTGGTCTTCTCTAGCATCTTTTCCCAAATGCAATTTTTTTTTCTCAAGCCAAGATTCCCGGTCATGTTCAATCTCTTTCTCATACCCATGATCACTATCTCTTTCCATTGTCCTTTGGTTTTGAAAAATGTGGTTGTACATGGATGGTTTTGTGGATAACAGTGTGAAAATACGGTGGAGGAATGAAATAGGTAGAGTGTATGGAAGAGAGTGTAAAAATGTATGTGTGAACAGAGTTTAGGGATGTGAGTAGGGTTTAGGGAGTGTAGGGTTTGGGAAATTATATGTGGAGAATGGGATTAAGGGGAAAATGTATGAGGGGAGTGGGATTAAGGGGATAGGGTATACAACCATTAGTGCAATGAAGAAAACTAAGGTTTCACCCTAGAATCTAGGGTTTTAGGGTTTTGGGGGTAGGGGAGTAGGATGAGTGGAAATGAGAGGGGGAATGGGAAATGAAACTAGTGAAATGTAGTGAAGGGGATGTAAAAGTGGTAAAGGGGAATAATACAACAAAAAATGGCAATTTTTCCAACCCTAGGAATATTTTCAATGAAACTGTGCAAGGAGCTAGGGTTTTATTTTTCACTTATTGAAACACCATAAACACTGATGGAAACTCATACATTGGAAATATGGAGATGTTAACTTAGTTGTGGAATGAAGAATTTGAAATTTTGGAGCTTTTGGAGGAATATTTGAATGGATTTCAGGCTTTTTAGCCCAATTCACCGCGCCATCTCAATGCGTCGCGCCAATTCATTTTTTACACTGCAGAGGGCTTCCCAATGCGCCGTGCCATCTCTATGCGCCACGCCTTTTTGCAGGAGATTTTTGGAGACCTTCCTGGTGTCCAAATTGGGCACTGGATAGCTTGTTGGAAAGAGTATTGAGTCTAATTTCCAACCCAATTGGAATTTTTCAATTTTGAGTTCATTTGCCCTGTCAAAAATCAAATCTCCCAAGACTGGTCAAAATGTGCAAAATGAGGCTGCCTCAAGGCAGAGTGCTGTTCCAGTCAAATTTTGAAGGTCTTCCTCAAATCCAAATTGAGATCATGATAGCTCATTGGAAATATATTTGTGTATAGTTATCATTTGACTCATCAATCAAGTTATTTCGCCAACCAAGCTAGGAGAAATATTTATCTTCCCATGGTCACTTCAGAGGTACATCAATTCTTCTGAGGCAACTGTATTTTTGAAATTTCTCTAAAACCATGACACCTGTGTAAAAATTAAAGGATTTTTTTCTTCCTTGGCCTATTTTTGACAAAAACCTCTCTCATTTTTCCCAAATTCATCTTTTATTGCTCAGAAACATCATTGGAGTAAAACCTATCCCGATGTGTGGAACAAGGGATTTGTCGAAATGAAGTGAAACGAAGGGGATAAGGGGCTTATAAATTCTTGAGAAAATTTTTGGAAGTAGGGAGGGATGTTAGGAAGTAGGGGAAAGTGGAATTTCAAATATTGAGTGAGGGGAAGGGGTCCAAAAGGGAAAAACACAGACCTAGCCTAGAAAATTGCCAAGTTGTAGCAAGAAACTAGGGTTTGTGCGAAAATGAGGAATTTGGGGGATCTCAGTGATGGGAAGTGTTTAATAAGGTACATTAAGGATATGGGAACGTGTATGAACATCAGGATACAAGTTTTGCTGATGATTTGACCATCCAAGAAAAATTACCTCCAAAACCCTAGGAGAGGGAAATGAACCTTACCTAGACACAACTGAAGCATGAACAAGGGCGTAAAATGACCCAGTGGAACTTGAAATGATGATGAAAACCATCTAAATGACGGTACACTCAACTAAATGGTGACATGGACTGAAATTTGGACAAATTTGAAAGGAGTAAAAGCAAACCCTAGACCTAATACTTAGTGACCAAATTTTGCTTGAAGACTCACTAAAATGAAAAAATTTGACCTTGACACCTTAAAATCACCTTGTAAGAGCATGTTTGATCACTGGAGGAAGGCTGAAAAGACTGAAACTAACACATCTAACACCTCTAAACTTGGGAACATGTCTTACCTATTCTTAGAAAGTTATTCATTAAGAAAGTACCATCAGTTTCCATATAAATTGAGCACTCATTCTAGTGCTAGGGAGGGAAGAATTTGGGTAAAGAAATGTTGTTGGATTCTAATTTGAGAGAGTGAAAGTAATGATGTGTTGCTGGTGTGATGTTCGATGTGATGAGGCTGGGATGAAGCTAGAGCTTGTGGAAACAAATAGATCATTGGTTGTAACCTCCCCCTTCTACTCTTTAATAAATATTGATGTTCATTTTCCCATATATATGTCTCTATATGTATCTATTTCTTATGCAATGGATTCTTGAATGATACATATATTTCACATCTAATCAATTTGATTGAGTAAGATATGTAGATATCTGTATATGCATGTTGTTTTCTGTTCTTTGCTTGTGTTTATAGTAATCGATACAGTGATCTGAGTTGGATTGAGAGTGACAACAACAATTAAATAAGGAGAAGGAGAAGCGCTTGGATCACAAGTACGTTCTTTCATCATTCTGTGTATTTGCTTATTTTAGAGAAAGTGATAATAAATTCTTTCCTCTATTTTTCTAAGTGACTAGCACCACACTTAGGGAATTTGATTTATCCATAGATCACAATTCCACATAACAGTGAGGTTATGTGGTAAAGAAATATGGGGAGGGGGCTGACCCCCTCATTTTCACTGTTGGAGTAACCATGTGATAATAAGTATATATGGCGAACATAACATGTTAAGAACTGCTGTTGTGGCTTATTAGTATCATCAGTGCGTTGTGCGGTGGAGGTCATGGGGTCGAGCCTCGACCTCTGCCCAGCCTTGTACATAAATTTTTTGCCACCGGATATACATGTTCCAAACCTTAGGTTAAAATAAAATTCAACCCAACCTTTGGAATATATATGCGACCATACTAACCTTTGACTTTGGGTTTAAAATTAATATGCCCCCATATATATAAAAATTGGACTTTGTAAAATTAAAATGCGCCCACCATATGAAATAGTTGGATCGTGGAATATAAAAATGCAATTTAGACTTTGGATAGGGTCCACCAGAGGGGGCATGTGGCGGCCCCTAGCTGCACCACATGTCTAGTTGGACCATTCCAACCATATAAAAAAAAAATTCTCATTCAACCTTAGGAGAAAATATAAAAAAATTTCATCTTCAAAGCTCACTGGAAAATCCTGCAGTGACACTTGTCATAATATCATTGGGTGAAATTGAAGAATATTAACATAATATACCTTTTATGTTGATTGGGCTGCCATGTCATCATTCTGTCCTGTTCTGCAAATTTTTTAGTTGTTTAGGAAAATTAACAACAGGCTCTATCTCCTTCATCCGGACTTCGTTTTCAACGAAACGAATTGTGATGGATTCTTAGCAATGAGCTCTTCACCGTCATTTAGTTTCCATTAAATTTCAGACACTTTAATTTTTGAGCTTTTACACTGAGCACCTAATCATTTTTCCTTGGTTTGAGATCAACCTTTTTGTGATAAGAAGAAGCGTGTTGAAAGACAAACCAATGCGACTGTGCTATATAGAACAACACTGAAAACACGACTGTGTAAAAATAAAAGGTGTTGGTCGCTAAAAACAAGGAAAAATAAAAAGGAGTTTCACACAAAAACCATACCCGACACAGTGAAATGACTATGAAAGCATATGCAAACTCACAGAGTCCTAAGCAATATTTGATTTTAGTGATCGGCCATATTGATCCAAGATCAGATTGCGAAGGGAAGGCTAAGAGGCTAAGCTCCCAAGTGGAGTCACCAGTTATATTTTCAAGTTAAATCCCCTCTACGGACAGAGGCGATCTCTCCGTTGGACACCTAATCCTCTATGGGTAGGTGTGGAAGGTGAACAATCACAAATGGAGTCCAAGTGACCTTGGAAGATGAATCCAAGGGTCATACCATTGTATTATAAATGTACATCCATGGTGAATAATATGTATCACATGCTTATCTTGTCTATCTTTCTGTTTATGTGTGCATCATTCCCTTTGTGTGTGTTTCACCATGTGTGTGTTTTAACATGGTATTAGAGTGAGACGTACTTCTGACCTGCCCAAATATGAGCCACTATTTTTTGTGGCCTCTCTATGCATGTTAGTTACGCCATTTCTGATCACTGCCCATAACAGTCCATTAATTCGTTGTTTGTCGATTCTGCCATTCAGGTCTGCGATCAAAGCCATAATTTTCTGTGTTGAACTGCTGTGTCTCTAAATTTTGGAAAGGATTGAATTGGAGTGCTGCTGGAAAATATTGTCTGGAGATATCTCAACATTACTGCTACTATGCATTTTTTGAAACCATTTGCCATCGAAGACCGTGAGTATGGGCATCTCTGTGTCTTTTTTGAAACCATTTTTGAAGTATTTCCATTAAGGACCGTGAGTAGATGTGTTCAAACTCCGTGTATGCATTGGATTACATATGATAGTGAATTTTTGGATTAAAAAAACCATGGGCTAGTTTATATCATCTTTATGTGTTGAACACAAAATTTTAAAGTGTTGTTGCATGTGTTTGGAGCTTGCATTGTTGATTCCAGTGATTGTGTTACATTAGTTTGAAAGTAGTCTAACATATGTTTTGAAACCCCTACATATATGCTTCCTTTGCATTCAATTTGAAAAGTGTGAGTCTGCATCAGTTTGTGCTATGGTGTAGTAGTGTTGAACAAAATGGATTTGTGTTGTAAGAACTAGTGTCTGCCATTGAGACAATGAATAAAAGGGCCGAAAAATAAAAATAAAAATCACATTGTCATGGTTGTTAGAGCTGGGAAAATCACATTAACAGTTATGATTGGATTCGAATACCCAGCTACACCAAAATTTTGTGATTTCCTTACACTCGTAGGGCGATAAGGACGATGAGAATTCTACAAAATTTCATGTGGGAAATTCAGTTTTGCTTGCGAGCCTCTGAACCTGCAAGAAACCTCATAGTAAGCATGAACATCCTACTCTGTGGTATCAAAGGTGTCGAGCTAGACCCGAGTAACCTTGTTTGAGTTGAGATACCCTTGGACATTATTCTAGATGATCGTGACGCTTCGAGTTCTGGAAGTCACCACCAATCGGTATTGAGAAGGATTAAGGTTATAAAAGAGGGATCCCCATGGAACTCTCGCTTTCTATGGTGCATCACATCGATGACAGAGAGATGAAATTATTCCCAGACCACACGGTGGCACATGGCATGCTCGCTCCTCTAGTTCATCGCATCAACAAAAGAGAGATGAAATAATTTTGGTATTCTCGACCACTCGCTAGCACATGGACCGCTCGCTCCTCTGGTTCATCGCAATGTTTCCCCGACGCACCTCTTCTAGAAAAAATTTGGAAGCAATGGTTTGGTTCTCACAAAGAATTTAATTGAGCCTCCATTTGGAACTGGTACTTTAAATTAACTCATCCACTATATGTAATTTTTTTGGGGTGCTTTTTAGCTACTTTTAAAGTGAATGTTACAATTGATTAAAATTTGGCCATTGAGCAAAATATTTAGTTCTGCTAAACATGCAGATCCTCTCTCTTTCATGCTCTTTTAATGTTGGACACCTAATCAGTAAGGATAGTGAAAACTGAGAAAAATTGTGTTAAATAATTTTGTTGGGAGTATTATTGTTGTTTGGAAACAGTGAGGTCAAGATCACCGAGGATGTGAGGCTGAGAGCTTGAGTGATCTGTGTGGAGTCTATAACAGGGTTGGTGCCAATCACTATAAGCCATTTCAATTCAAGTACACAATTTAGTTAAGTCCTTTAATATCTCAGTTTTTGATATTCTTTCTGTATATGATTTCCACAAGAATTCTCCATTAAAAGAGAGAGATTTTGAAACCATTTTTCTTCAATCCCTTTGCTAAAAGTTTAAGTCAGTTCTATTTTTTGAGTTGGGTCCTCCATAATTTGAGTAGTAGAGTTTTTTCTTTGGGTATTCCATAATTGGAAGTTCAATAAAGGGTCTTTGAAGTCATTTGTATTTTTTTGAAAGTAAGTTGATTCACATTCTAAAAAGGTGCATTATCGGTTGAATTCGACACCCTTCATTTCTTGAGCTTGAGTTGTTTGGAAAATGGCCAAATTTTATGAAGTATTAGAGTCCTTGAAAACTTTGATACAATCTACTGTTGATGACACAATCCGAATCAATAAAAACACTCTTTTTAATATTCAAACTTGCTTGAAATATGCACAAGAAAAAATTGAGTTTTTGCAGTTGGAGTCTCAGCTCTAGCAAGATGAACTTCAGCAAAAGAGTCATCATTCTGAACTTGTTTATGATCAGAAAATTGAAATAAACTCCCATAAACAACAAGTCAGTAATGCTGCAGCCGATTCACATTCAGTGGCTAATTCAAAGCAGATTTGTATGTAGATGCAGATGTTCACACTTTGCTTCCCAAGCCCATCATCAGACCTTGGGAAGAGCTTGTCCATAACAAGCATAGAACTGGTCTTGGATATGACAAGGATGTGTCCTTTCATATTCCAGACTACTCCAAGCCTATAAAATTTCAGAGTGCCAGATTTCTTTATGATAGTTCACTTGCAATAGTTCCAGATCCTGCTCCACTTCCACAACAACAACAATAGATTGTAAAATGCCAACACTGTGATCGAGTTGGCCATATGAAATATCACTATTTTTATCTTCACCCATGCAAGAACTATGGTATACACACCCATTCTTCACATAGATGCTTCATAAACAAGCCTCCTGCAAGAACAAAGATTCATTTTGGATGGATCTCTTCTTGGCAATGGGCATCAATAGCCAAGAAGATGTTTAAGTCACATGTCATAACTTGTTCTAGAATATTGAACAATCTTGCAGTTGAGTTTTTTCCATCATCTCACCTTGTACCTGACAGGGGGAAAATGGTGGTCATCTACAAGCTTCGAAGCCACATCAAGTGAGCCTGAGCCACAATTCATCATTCCAGATTCAAAGTTGTAGCCAGAGACAAGGATGCCCATGAGCATTCCTTTGGTTGGTGGACAGCCTTACACCATCTATGTGAGGTTGATATTCTTCTCTTTCAGAACACTTCCTCTAGTAGAAGACTTCAGATTCTTGCTAGCTTTGGAAGAGTTCCAGGAAATACATCAAGCATTCCAGTGTTGGTGGTCATCCTTAAATCATCACAGGTTTTAGACTTCCCTTCTTTTAGGTTGAAGGTCTCCCTCTTCAAATATGAGGGAAACTTCCTCTAGCAGAAGCCCTCAGCTTCTTGCCAGATTTGGAAGAGTTCCGGGAACTGCAATAAGCATTATGTTCCAGTGTTGGTGGTCATCCTTAAACCACCTCTTTATGCCAACATTTCAGAGACCCGGTTCAGCCTAAGAGCTGCCATGCATACTTTGCAGATTTGTATTACAACTCTCTTTTGGACTCACACATACTCCTTCGGATTAAGGGGGGGAATGTTGGACACCTTATCCTATATGGGTAGGTGTGGAAGGCGAACAGTCACAAATGGATTCCAATTGACCTTGGAAGATGAATCCAAGGGTCACACCATTGTATTATAAATGTACATCCATGGTGAATAATATGTATCACACGCTTTTCTTGTCTATCTTTCTATTTATGTGTCCATCTTTCCCTTTATGTGTGTTTCACCATGTGTGTGTTTTAACACTCTCTAGCCTTAGAGTGGGTCTAGCAGCTTGAGATACTTTCTAATGCAAAGCTTTCTTAACTAACATTCAAAATGCGACAAGAAAAGAGATAGAGGTACCTTTTTGCCAATGTTATGTTCGAACTCGTTGATGATGGCCTTGATCCACGATCATTTTAGGCTCGTGCTTTGCTTTTGGTGGCACGGGAATACCTATGGATGATTAAGAGGAAACAATAAATGTAATCCAATACATAATAATCATTAAACATTAGCTATCTAGTAGATCAAGGAGTACCATAATATTTGCATAAAATATTAGACAAATATAGAAAGAAAAAATCATATGTTTTATTGATAAATATGAAAGGAAGAGCTTACAACCCATGCATTGATGTTGGAGGCCTTCCTTTGGTGAAAATCTGAGTCCTTCACCAAATATCTAAAGAATTCCTTCTCCCAAACACTTAGGTGTTATCACAGTGCAAAAGTGTAGAGGGAACGAGAGTTCAGACTAGCCCAACAATGACCAACCACGATTAACAATAGTGGAAGGAGGGACATGAATTTATAGGAAGGTAGAAGGGTTAGGAGCCCATGAAAGGAGAGGAAGGTCCACTTTCTAAGGGAAAAAAATCCCATGGATGAGATCAAAGCTCTAAAATCAGAGAGCTTGACTCTATCACCACCATTTAGTAACCAACTCGCTGCCCTGGAACTTCTAAAGGTCGGAGCTTCTCCTCCATTTGAGGAAACACTGCCAGAAAGGGATCAACACGATTTTCCAAGAAATAAGGGCACTGGCAGTGCTAATAAAAAACTGCCAATCTGACATCAACAAGAGCATGAGACCAGGAAACACGCTAACCCATGAAACTAGTATTTTAACCAAGTTTCTTCAGTAGTCTTCTAAGGCAGTTTTATTTGAATCTTCAGGGGATGTATTAACATATTTATTCATGGTGGAAAAATTGCACAGGATATGTCACGAGACATTTCAGGATCAAGGATGGGAAATGAGCATGGTGATAAGTTACTGTGTAACAAATGCTTAGAAATATTTCATCAAATTTATCCCACAAAGATCTAGGATCAAATCTCGAGGTTTTCATTTCCGAATAGATTTTGCGATGGGGAAAGGCAGAAAGGCTAACCGGGTTGAGCCTAAAGCACCCTATCTGTTGGAGGTTTATCCTGATATCGAACATCAGTTTCAGCAGGCCAGTTGGTGTGAGTTCATCCCTTGCTGCATCGAATACCACGATGTCGTAGCTCATTCATTTGCTTAGAATTTTGATGGAAATCTGTTAGAAGTCCATGGACTCTCTTTCTCTATCACATTGGAGCTAATCTCAGAGGCCAAAACCCTACCAGCAGAAAGGGAATGAGTTTTTAGAAGCCATGTGTTGGTAGGAGTTTATGTGCACTTCTTTCTGCAGGAGGAACTCAAGAATCAAATCTGGAGAGCTAAGGTTCAGAGGGTCTGGCTACAAGACAAATGGAATTGGATTTTGAAGATCACCTAGTCGTACTTTACCTGTGAAGGAAGATTTAACCGAGTAAACCTATATCAATTTCATTTCCTTGTTTGTCAGGTTAAGGTGAACACTTGTTTCTACTTGTTGAAGAGTCTCAAGTATATGGCAGCTCTATTCAGAGCAGGAAGAAACCATTCCCCCCATTTTTTCTACCAAAATGCCCTCATTAAGTTTTTGATTGAAAAACAGTTGGCCAAAGGAGGGAGAACCTAGAGCCACTTCCTATTCTATGAAGGTTTTCAACTTCAACCCCCTATGGCCTTAAGAGGAAGGAAGAAAACTATAAAACAGGGGAAAAATACTCAACATACAACCCCTATTCAGCCAACTCCTAGCCAAAAAGACAAAGAGGTCCCTTATACATCCTCTAGCACTAAAATTCCCAAGGTCTACCAAATAAAAAGTGCCAGGCTTAGGAAAATAGCCCTTGCATCCCCTGTGAGATTATATTCTGCTATTAGTTCTCCCCAAGCCATGAGTTCACCCGTTGAAGCCTCCCTTGTAGACACAACTATGCCATCAATCATTAAAGGTAAAGAGGTCAAAGTTGAGACCCAAGCCGAAGAACCATTTTCTGAAACCCTTGAAGGAGGCAGATAATCTCATACAGGGCCAACAAATAAGTTGAGGTTTAAAATTAAACTGAGAAGCAACCAAAATTTTGCCAAGGAGGTAATAGATGTAGAGAATGTTTGATTGAATGACCTTATCATCAACATAAAGAATATTATAGGCTCTAAAAAGAGCAGAGACAAATAAACTAAAGGAAAAGGTCCTATGGAGACAATAAAAAGCAATAAACAAAGGTTGGAGAAGGTCGATGTGCTTCTAAAAGAAACCATCACCCTCATTTAGGAGGCTTGGGGTTATTTTTGAAATTTTTGGCTATGCATTTGGGAAACAAAAATTTTGGTTTTAATTGCTAACTGTGTGAGTGAGAACGTTTTTCATACAACAGAGTAGGGAGTAGCTAACATCCCCACTGTCAGTGTTTTTGAAAGAAGCGGAGCTGACATCTCCACTATCAGCGATTTTCAGGAACAAGAGTTAAAATCCTCATTGTCAACGATTTTGAAGGGGAGCGCTGATATCTTCATTGTCAATGAATTTTGGAAACATAAATGTTGACATTATCGCTGTCAGTAAATTCTGATAAATAGGCATAAAGGTAATGTTGACAG
This sequence comes from Pinus albicaulis, assembly GCA_034641835.2. NCBI lineage: Eukaryota > Viridiplantae > Streptophyta > Pinopsida > Pinales > Pinaceae > Pinus > Pinus albicaulis. The sequence goes on along the minus strand of CM076571.1, from coordinate 362,032,311 downwards.
TCATTCTATCAACAAAATATTCAACACATGAAACTAAAGAAGCTGACAACGAAAATATCAACTAATTTCACCAGGAATCCTCAGAGGAAAGGAGAACTAACAGAAAAATAGTTTTTGGTGAAAGATTGAACCTGTCTTGTAGAGGGACTTGTATGGCAACTGTTGGGGTTCCCATGTTTTGGCAAGTTTGGAAACACTAAAAGAGGAGACAACATCAGAACCGCTTTCGGACCTCAAGATCTAGCCCTCCTGGGTCCAGAGAGGGATCTCTCTATGATAGGCAAAGGTATATGTCTTTGAAGCTCTGTTTTTAGGTTTTAGGCTAGTTATGGGCACGCGTTTGCTTATTTGTTTGGTTGTTGGGAATCTGGAAGGAAGGGTTTAACATGAGACCAGGTTGGGTAAAGGGGATTCTAGACAAAGGAGGAATGATCTCAGGAAACACTCTAGACCATTGGGCAATGGAGTTAGGAAAGGGTTTACTTGCTATTCAACACGCAGGCTTTTAGTTGGGCTAGTCATCTAAAGAATTGGATCTTAGAGATGATAGTGTGGCATAAAATGGTAAGAAAGAAAGTGAAAGGCAAGGAAAACTCTGAGGTGACCATTCAGAAATTAGATCTAGGGATAGGACATGCCATTAGACACCTATGATCCAACCCCTAAAGGGTAAACTCTTTAGACAAGGGAGCATTAAGGGTTCAAATGCAAAGGTGAAGACTTGAGATCAGAGAGAGACTTTGAACTCTCAATGCTTCGGCCTCCAGCTTAAGGGAACTCAGAAAGGTTCAACTGATCAGAAAGGGTCTTAGTAAGACAAAAAAAATGTTCTAAACTCCCAGTAACCAATTCTTTCAATTAAAACCCAACAAGAACATCTGAGGATGGTTTCATTAATTCATACATCAACTAGCAGTAAATTATAGCCACTACACTGGTTAAACTAACTTAAATCAACACTCAGATAACACATACAACAGAAAAAATCGAAGGTAGGGAGAGAAGAAACATAGGGTACCATTCAAGGGTAAATCCTATGCCAGATTTCTGATGCGTACCAGAAGAAATGAAAAATGATGAGTCAAAAAGAGAAATAAAAAACAGAGATAGAAAAACATCACCGCTGCTTTAAATCAAGTTCCAAAGAAATGTGCTTGTCATATTAAAGAGTGACACCAGTCATGTACAACATTGCCAACAGCCTGATATTTAGTCTGAAAACATCTTCCTGAGCCTGTCTCACAACTTTACACAGAGAACTATATCTCAAGAGAAACAACTTACAATTCACAGATATTTGATCAAAAACCTTACAATGAGTTTCTTCATGAGTTTTATAGCTGAAAGAGAGGCAAAGGAGGTAGATGAAACACTGAATGCAACATTAAAGTAGAGTAGAAAAGAGGTTCAAGGCCCATTCTTCTTTAATATCTGAGCATTAATCTTCAGTACTCTTTGGATGAAAGAGTAGTTTTCGATAGGCTGCAATTTACTCCAGGTATGTTCTTGATGTGATTTCGCTGCAGTACTTGTAGTACTCTGGTGAATAAAAAAAGGACGATAGATGACTATGAGGCCTGCCATACTATATAAAAAATGTTCTGGTAGCATTAGGACTGTTGTCAAGGTGGAAATCTTCTCGGGGACACAATGTAGAATAAAGACGACGTGGGTACTGTGGCCTTTCTTAGGAGGGAGCTTTTGCCAATGTGAAACACTGTCAATATTTTTTTCTGTGTTATAGGCCTCTTTAGGCCTACTGCGATGATCACGAGGTATTCAATCTGGTACATTTCCCCTTTAAAAATGAATTAGAGTTAAAATTCTTTAATTACAAGCATTAAACTCTCTGATTATCCACTGATACACTTTATCGCTTCATGACTGTCTCTGCCTATGGGATCTAGTCTTTGATGATGCTGGAGAGGTTTAACCAGTTTGAACACTGTACTCTAATGAAATATTTCCTGTAGAAACCTTCCCAAATGTTCCTGTTGCAAAATTAGGCTCAGAAAATATCCTTCTGCGCTCTGTGTCACTATAATAGTGATAGTGAGCGATGGCGGTTCTCACCGCCTATATGCCTGCAAAACACACAAATCTGTCAAGAAATCCATGCATGAGGAAGGATGGCTATGGGGGATGCCGTGGATGCAATGGAAAGCGATGGGAACATGTAGTGAAACAGTGAAAATCGAACTGATGAAAGTCGGGCGGAATGAAAAAATTTAATTAAAACGTTAAAATTTTAATGTTTGGCAGGATGATACGATTTAATGTGAAATATAAGGTTTGGAATTTTGAATGAAATACACATAAGATGCATGGGAAACATATGAAATGGGAATATGGTGGGACCCGGCTAAGGTGGAGGGTGATTAACTGCAGACCATTAGATCGTAAAAAGATCAATGACGGGAATATTCAGAAGAAATCATTAGAAGCTCTGATGGAGAAAAATGGACGAAGATGTGATTCAACGCAGACCGTAGATCTAGATCGATCAGATGGTCATGGTTGAATCGGGGGAATCACAATCGAGAAGCACAGGGGGTGACACATTGTGGGCTGCTGATTGGCGATGGTGCAATCAAGCACTAGCCGTTGGATCGCGAAGGGGATCAATGGTGGAGATTCAATCGACAGGGAGAAGGACGGGGCAATGAGCGGGGAGTGGTGAAATCTGGACCGTCGGATCTCAAGAGGTCAACGGTTGTGATTGCACCCGCGCTCCATAAAACAAACACCATCTCATCGGAGAGTTTCAACTTTACAAACGAAATGCACTCTGCTCCATACTTCCGATGCGATGAGCCCTTTACGGTTAAGCGCTTGGTCTTAGTGCTTGGGTGCATAGAGGGGAAGTGGTTAAGGGGCTGGCCGAAAAGAGTCTAAGCTCTTATAAAGAAGAAAGTGGGTTTTTTAGCTTAGAAACAGAGTTTTAAGGCTAAAGGCAGCTTTCGGTAAGGGAAAAAAAGGGATTCAAAATCAAATGAAAGGATTTCACTTGGTTTACAAGGGTGAAAAAGATGATTGGGAAGACTTAGGAGGGATTTTTTGGGGTTAAAGGGGAAACTTTGAAAAAAAAATGGGAGAGGGTTAATCATGAGGAAAATTGCAGAGATACAAGGGAAATTCAAGGCTTTTCTGAGCACAAATCCCCCACAGGTAGTGAGGCTTTTCGTATGGAAATAGCAGCAAGGATCCTTTTAAAGGCAATGAACATACGGAGGCTTCAAGGATGAGAGATTTTCCTGGCAAATGTATCTCTTGAAGTCTCAGAAATAACTTAGCCACCTGTTTGCTTGACAAAAAATTCACAAGTGGCTAACACCAACAAGGATTCAGTTCTACCAATGAGGGACCTGTTTCTATTTTCGAGGAAGATATTCTGAAGATACTTTTTCTTAGCCTATATATTAGCATATTTTCCAGCAGATATTTTTACTTTAGAAAAAAATTAATGTATTTAAAGATATTTTCCACATGCATGAACTTAGAATATTTTTGATACTTTTGGATTATTGTTATTAAGTTTGAAATTATAATCATGTGATCAATTTATGTAATGTCTCTAAAAACAATTTATGAAGAATGGAAAAGGGTTGGATTTTATTTGTAAAACATTAAAAATTTTGTGTATTTGAGCAGATCTTAAATATATTGCTGTTTTGATGACCATTTGCAGAAAATTCTTTTGTTGTAGTTCCCTATATGTTATTTCTCTGTTATAAAATCTTCTTCATGTATGGAAAATTTAATCTTTAATATTGGGATTCATTCATGCTCCTTTCTTGTATTTCTTAGTCGTTATTACTTGTTTCTTCTGTCAGCTATAGTTTTGTTTTCTTTTTAGTTTTCTTCTTCTAAATATCTCAAATTGTCAAAGGAGTTATAAATACCTTGATTTTTGTGTCCTTTTCATTAGATCTATATCATCATTTGAGAAAATTGGACTCCATGCCCAATGGTGTGTTTTACATACATCCCAACCCAATTTCATCATTTTAGACAAATATGGCCATAGAGCTTAAAGTGTAAACCTACAACTACAGTGACCTAGGGTAGTTAAGTTTAGGGAGAGATCCCTCTCGAGGTTGAAGGGCCAACTTTCAACCTAAAAGCAGTTCGAGGTTACCTTAGATTTTTTACCTAACAACTAGGGTTTATCTAAGAGATAACACCATGAGTGACGAAAACTAAATGCGCACAAGCATAAATACCTGACACATGATCTTGAGCTAGCAGCGATCATACATGCTTTGAATATATGGAGGCATTATCTTCTCGGTAGGAGGTTTGTAATGATGATTGATCACGTTTGGTTGTGATACTTGTTTGACCAAGCAAATATGAACATCATACATGCTAGATGGTTTGCCATGATCAGTGAGTTTGACTTCGAGATCAGGTACATCAAGGGAAAGGAGAACATGTTCATATATGCTTTTAGTAAGGGGGTACAACCAAATCACATAGCATCTATGAGCTCATATGGGACATATTTACAGGATAGGTTCTTGTAGGTAGGTCAACAGGATGACAGTTATATGGATATTGTTCCTAGGTTACAACACAGTACAGGTACAGGTACAAGTAGTGGTACAGGTGTTGGGTACAGTATTTAAGGATATTTCAGGCACCTCTCTCTCTAATTTTGGTTATTTTATTTTATTAAACCTATGAATTCCTTGAAACAATGCCACTTTCCATGGTTATAAAAGAAATATTTTATCTGAAATAATATTATGCCATTTTCTATTAAATATTGAATGAAAAAATGTCTTTTTGGAATGACTAACGAGGGAAATTATGGAAGAGATATTTTGGATATTTTTCTTTTAGGTGTTTCTATAATACCAAAGACCAGGGGGTAAACATTTGCTGTTATTATTTGCTGTTACACCATGAATTTTGCTGCTACACCCCAAAGTTTTTTGTTACATCGTGAATATGTTGCTACACCGCAAACTGCCAAAGGCTATGACCGTTATTCTTAAAGGCAGTTGTTGAAGATCATGAAACTCTTTGCGGATGGTTGAAGAAGTAACTGAGAAATTATGATTGAAAATATGGTGTAACCATAATAGGTATTTTAATTGAAAAATATTTGTAACAAATTCTATTTTATTTTTAATTCGATCAACATGGGAATCACGAGATTCTCATGTTATAAAGTTATATATTACAGAGCAATGAAACACATAAAATATGCGGAAAACACAAGCACACAAAACACATAAAACTAGAGAGACATATATATACTTGGTTCACCCAGTTTGGGCTACGTCCACCCCGAACAACCATTCCTTCATTTCTATTATCCAGCAAAATAAAGAGACACAACCTACAACAGATCTACTGTAATATCCTCTATTCTCTCTCACAGTCTCCCTATCTGTTTCTCGCTCTAAGAATACAAATAAAATACACAGTCGCAACAAAATACCCTCATACAAGTGAGGGGTTTCCTTCTAGGGCAAAAAACCATAAACTAAACATAACTTCTATCGTCAGATCATCTGTCTAATTAACGGCCCAGATTGACTAGAAATTACTATACTTTTACAAGGAAATTTTATATATGTTTTTAGCTTCAGGGGCGACCCCCTCCTGGACCCCCCAGGCAGCGTTTAATTACGGGCGGCGTTGCCACCCCATTAAGGTATAGGGGTACAACGCTGTGATAGAAAATAAACAAGATAATCAGGCTCCACACCCAATAATATCCCACTTGGAGACTGATTGTAGTAACTCCACCTCTGCCTCATTTGCTGGACAATGACTCCACTTTGGACCTGGCTATTTCTTATCTTCATCAACATACTTGAAGAACAATTGAAACTCAGCATATTCTCATTTTATCCTTGGTTACAATTTTTGTTAGCATATCTACAAGATTCTGGATAGTGTGTATCTTTTCCAGCTTCAATCGTCCATCTTCCAACACTGATTGTATGAAATGGTACTTGAGCTGTATGTGTTTAGTCCCGGAATGAAATGTTGATTTCTTTGCAAGATGAATGGCACTTTGGGTATCACTGTATAACATGCCCATATCATGCTTCTTACCCAATTCATCCATAAACCTTTGTAACCAAGTCATTTCCTTACTAGCCTCTATAGCAGCAACATACTCTGCTTCTATTATTGAAAGTGAAACAACAAATTGGATTTTTGAAACCCAAATGACAGCTGTTCCACCTATAGTAAATAAATATCTTGTAGTGCTCCTCATGTTATCTTTTTCACCTACCATATCTACATCAACATATCCCTGTAGAGCAATGTTTGAACCACCAAAGAATAATGCTTGATTTGTGGTACCTGTCAAATATTTGAGAATCCATTTTACTGCCATCCAATGTTATTTTCTTGGATTGTTCATGTACCTTCTTACAAATCCCATTGCATGTGCAATATCAGGCCTTGTGCAGACCATTGCATACATTAAGCTTCCATCTGCTGATGCATATGGAACTTTAGACATATAATCCATTTCTTCTTGGGTCTTGGGGAACATCTCCTAACTAAGTTTGAAATGGCTAGCAAAAGGTGTACAAACTAGTTTTGCATTTTGCATATTTAATATTTTCAACACATTTTGTATGTACTCATTCTGAGACAGTGTTAATTTGTGATTTTTCTTGTCTCTAGTTATTCTCATACCAAGGATTTGTTTTGCAGCTCCCAAATCCTTCATCGCAAATGAATTTGACAATTTTCTTTTGAGCACATTTATTTCTTGCATGTTAGACCCTGCAACAAGCATGTCATCGACATACAATAACAATATACTATAGCTTCCATCATTTTTATTTTTGAGATAAGCACAATGATCAGAGTGACATTAGTATAACCTTGTTCAGACATAAACTTGTCAAATTTTAGATACCACTGCCTTGGAGCCTGTTTTAAGTCATACAAGCTCTTCTTTAGCCTGCACACTATTTTTTCCTTCCCTTTGAACTCATATCCTTCTGGTTGCTGCATATAGATCTCTTCCTCCAAATATCCATGGAGAAATGTTGTCTTTACATCTAACTGTTCAAGATGAAAATCTTTTGTTTTTTTTCCACAGAAAAAAAACGAACTTTCTATTCTAAATAGATAGTCTCTGAACATATGCCAAGCATTTCTGAGAGCAACATTGCCATTCCCTTTGTGAGGGAGTGGAAGCATAGCTACTTAACACCTGTACAAGATGTTAGCATCCCTAGGAACCAAAAATATCCAACATAATCATCAGTGCATCTCTTTTAACTCATCATCAATCAGTGGTAGAGATGAGAGCAGAAAGAGAGGAGGCACAACCGTGACACACTATCACCAATAAGAGCTGGCAGTAGAAACTATCCCAGCCCCATAAAGTATATCATAAAATGAACAAAAAGAGAGCCCAGAACCTCCTTACATAAGGAAAACAGTTCTGGACTCAATATAGTAACAGTTTTCAAAGTTTTTTTAAAAAGTCCACTATACAATGCTGAAAATAAACTGAATAATTACACAAAAAGAGGCTGTTCGTGGGCATGAACAATCCCATTCACCACTTCAGCTACTGCCCAGGACCCCAGATTGAGTTGAGCACCTTCTTTAGATAAGAGATCTGCTTGCTGGTTCCTTTCCTTGTAAATGTGAACAACAGAAATTTCAGAGAAAAAAAATTTAAGACGACGAATCTCCTTAAGCAAAGGTAGTAACATAAAATTCCTGCACTGCTGAGTCCCATTGTACCAGTTGACTACATTTCAAGAATCACCAAAAATCTGAATCTGTTTCATCTGTTTAGAAATAAGCCAACAGAGAAGCAAATGAAGAGCTTTAAGTTCAGCAAAATTATTAGACCCTTGCCCAAGGCCGACTAAGGCTCGAAGAGAGTTTTCAGTAGAGAAGTGAATGACCAACCCAGCACCACAAATATCATTGTCATCGGAAGCACCATCAAAGTAAGCCCAGGGAACTGTCTCATTAATTGTCTCAGGCTGGATATTGCGAGAGGAACCTGTAACAGCAGGCGAAGGAATGCTATCAAAAATTGCAGCTCCCTCTGCTGCCAGCCTAGCTAAGGGAAAGGAGGACTCATTGAAAATTATCTTGTTGCTAGCGATCCAGGTTCCCCAGGCTATTAAAAGAGGAAAGGCCCTGATTTTATCATCTGAAGCCTCCTGCCACCAAGTTTTCCAAGCCTGAGGAAGGTCTTCTCCATGCCATCTCAAGGGAATATTTGTCAGACGCAAAGTTTCCACCCAAAGGCTTGGATTAAAGGGGCAAAAGAGAAAAAGGTGTTGTAGAGTTTCTTCTTCAGACTTGCAGAGAGAACACCAACTCGGCCCCTGTTTGCCTCTCTTTTGCAGAAAGTCCCAAGTTGGTACCTTATTAAGAAGAATGCACCAGAAAAAAAGTCTGGTCTTTGGTGGGCTTTTAAGTTTCCAGAGAGATTTGGACCACCAACAAGGATTCCCCCAACCTTCTTGCGTCATAAGCCATTTATATCTGAACTTTGGGGAGTAGATTCCTGTCTGAGCATGCACCCAACGTAGTTTATCAGCAGAATCTGAAATTATAATAGAAGAATGTGAAAGATCAACAATATACCGGTTCCATTCGTCCATCCACCTATTTTCCAATTGCAGGTCTGTGCCAGACAGCCAGCCTTGCTTAACTAGGGAGGTAGACCTGGGATCCGCCACCTAATTTAGATAAAAGAAACCTTCTGAATTTAAATGATTAACCAGATCACAAGACAAAGAGAAATTAGGCGAACAGCCGACCCAAGGGTCACATCCCACCCGAACTTGACTTCCATCGCCAACCTGCCATGCCAAGCCTCTCTCAATTAGCTGAATAGAAGACACAATTGCTTTCCAAACTGTAGAGGCATTAGTGGAGGATTTGACTGGGGACCGAACCCAATCCAGAACAGAGCCTTGACTGATATATTTGCGCTTGATGACCGAGACCCAGAGGGAGTCAGTAGAAATCAAATGCCATGCTAATTTGGCTGCCAAGGATTTTGCAAAGGAAACCAAGTTTTTAATACCCCAGCCTCCCCACTCCTTTGGTTTTGAAATTTTATCCCAAGCCACCCAAGGGCTAACTGTGTCCTGGTTTGATCCAAACCAAAGAAAAGTTTTGCATAATTGTTCAATAGAGGCCAAAATGCCTTTAGGGACCCAGGCGAGACTAGCCCAATAAACTGGGATAGCCATCAGAACAGACTTAATTAAAACCAGAAAACCTGCCCTCGATAGCCACCTGAAGCACCAATGAGTTAGCCTTTTTTCAATCTTGGCAAGAAGCCATTTCCAGTCCCGAATTCTGTAAGATTCCGGTTTTAGCAAGAACCCTAGGTATTTGAAATGGTCCTGCAAGGAACGGACTTCGAAGTTCAGCAATATTTGAATTCTACTAACCTCATCACCAGAAAGACCTGAAGGAGTGATGGTTGATTTGAGAGTGTTAATTTGAAGCCCAGTTGCTTTTAGAAAAAGCTCCAACAGAAACTTTAAGGCACGATAGTCATCAATAGACCCATTCAGAAATAGCAGAATATCATCTACAAAAAGAAGATGCGTGATCCAGAAGTTGGTGGCCACTTTGATCCCTTTTATATTGCCCAGTCTTTTATCCCTATGAATCAAGAGGCTTAATCCTTCGGCTGCCAGCAAGAACAGCAGTGGCGAAAGAGGAAATCCGTGTCTGAGGCCTTGTTCAGGAGTAAAAAAAGAAGTGGCAGCACCATTAATCAGGAGAGCAATATCTGTAGAAGAAACACAGCTCATGATCCATCGAACAAAGTCAAATATGAAACCAAGATGGGTAAGAAGAAGCCTCAAATAAAGCCAACTGAATCTATCATAAGCTTTAGATAAATCAAATTTAACAATAAGCCCTTTCCTGCCACTCCTTTTTAGGCTATGCAGAGATTCTTGAGCAACACCTACAGCTTCATGGATTTGTCGACCACTAAGAAAACCAAACTGTTCCGGAGAAAGATGAGAGGAAAGAAAAGGTTTAAGCCTAGCAGCAATAACTTTCGCAATTACTTTATAGACACATGTGCAGAGGAAGATTGGACGAAAATCAGCAAAAGAAGAAGGGTGGTCAGACTTGGGAATCAAAGCAAGAAAAGTGGAATTGAAAGGGCCAGAGACTTGACTCATAGCTCTGGAATCTTCAACAACAGCAACAAGATCATCTCCAAGAGTTTCAAAAAAATACAGAAAGAATTCTACAGTCCAGCCGTCCGGCCCTGGAATTTTATCCTTTTGCATGCCTTTAAGGATATCCTCAACCTCCTATTTGGAGACAGGTGCCATTGTTGCCTCATTTTCTTCCTCCTCCACGAACCTAGGGAACAGCTGAGCCACTCTAATCACTTCTGCAATGGTCACTTCAGCTGGAGCTTTAAAGAGACCTTTGAAATAAGTGATTCCCAAAGAAGACAGGTCCTCAAAAGAGGAGGCCACTTCTCCATTCCCCTTAGGCAATTCCCAGATAGTGTTTTCCATCTTCCTACCTTTGGCATAGTTTTGGAAGAACTTAGTGTTTTCATCCCCTGCTTGAAGCCAAAGAGCCCTGCTTTTCAATCTCTAGTTTTCCTCTCTTAGCTGTAGAATTCTCCTTCTTGAGGCCTCCAAATCCTTGATTCTGTTCCTCGCTTCAATGGAGTCAGATCCTCCTCCTTCTGGATCTTCTAAGAGAGCTAATTCAGAATTGAACTTTTTTAGTTCCTCCTCCTCCTTCTTCTTCAAGTCAGCCGCCCAGTCCTTGGTAGCTGATTTCATTCTCTTCAATTTATTCCAGAAGAAAGCACTCCTAGAAGAATCAGGCCCGACTGGGTCCACCTCCCAAGTTGAAGCAAAAATTTCTTGGTATGAGTCATCGTTAAGCCAAGAAGGGTTAAACCAGAATGGCGACCCAGGTTTTCTTCCAGCGCCTTTAACCTCAAGAAGGATGGGGAAGTGATCTGAGATACCACCTTCATCAATCCAGTGTCTATAATCTGAGAGAAGTTCGATCAAAGGCTCACTTAAAAGAAACTGATCCAGCTTCTTCCCCACCCATTCCTGACCAACCCTTCTGTTCCTCCACGTAGGTTTTAACTTCAGGAGGGGCATGTCCACCAGATGAGCCAGAGCAATATGGTTAAGGAAAAAATCAGAAAGAGGGTCTGCTCTGGCCGAGGCACCCCAGGATTCCGCTTCCCCTAACAAGAAGTTGAGGTCACCTCCAATTATTAAAAAAGGGTGGGCTATCCAGGAGGAGCGAAAAAAGGAAGACCAGAACCTCTCCCTCTCCACACATGGCCCATAAATATTCAAAGAGAGCAAAGAAAGGTTGAGCTCACTTGAAAAAATTTCCACAGCTAGCACATTCTGAGACCCCCAAGAAGAAACATACTTCAATTTGATAGGATTGAAACCAGAGACCACTCCTCCAGATCTCCCCACAGCATCAAGAGCAAAAAAAGACCAGCTAGGCATCAGCTTAGATAAAACAGAGACAACCTCCTCCCCTTTGCCCAAAGTTTCTTGAAGCAGAATGACATCAGGATTGTGAGCATGCATAAGCTCTTTGAAAGCTAGCCGTTTGGCCTGAATAGCTAGGCCTCTGCAATTAAAAGAGAGAAAAATCATGGCACATCACGGGGGGTTGGCCGCTCTGCTCTAAGCACCTTGGAGAGAGTCATTTGCTTACCATCTGCTATATCGACAACAGCCTTCGACTAAGCTAGGGAGAGATTGGATTTTCTACCTCTAGGCTTTCTGGCCCCTATTTCAACAGAATTCGAGGCTAGACCACCCACTGCAAAGCCCAATCCTCTCCTGTCAGAATGAGGTTTGAGATTGAATGGAAAAGAATCAGAGACAGAAGACCAAGGGCAAGGGCTAGAAGGAGCAGCCAGAGAAGAAGAGGGTGGAACAGGGGCGTCAGGAACAGAGACAACAACACTATCCATTGAAGGCGAGGTAAGATTTAAGGCCGAGAGATCATTCAATAGCTGCCTGGAGGGACCAGGCTCCATACAGACAGCAAAAGGAAAACAATCAGAAGATAGAGACAAGGGAGGAAAAGAGGGGGACATACCCACCTGAATCGCCCTGCCAGTATCAGCTTTTGAAAGGGGAGCCAGAGGGTCAGCCTTGTCTTCGACAGGAAGAGAGGAAGGGCCGACATCATCCACCGAGTTCTGGATCACAGCCGCCACGAGAGGAGAGGAAACCCCCTGAGCCGAGAGGCCCGGATCTGCATCCAAAGGATCCCCATCCTGAACTGAGACAGAGGATTTCTTAGCCCTATTCTGCCTTCTCTGTCTTCGTTTGCGTTGATGACCCAACGGGAAATCCCGAGCCAAGTGACCGGTCTTATGGCATCTGTTGCACCGGAAGGGGAGGTGCTCATAATCCAAGACCTGAAAAAACTCCATGTCCTTATAGTGAAGCGTCATTGCCTCCGCAAGACCTTCACGAGGGTTTAGGCTCACCAGAATGCGGGCCACACTCTTACCCTTTGTCTGCAAGTAGGATTTGTCAGCTTCAAGGAAGGTGCCCAGCGTATTCCTGATCGAAATGAAGACTGAATCAGTCCAGAACTGCAAAGGAAGACCGGGTAGCTTCACCCACACAGGTGATTCGGCCATTTTCTCTTTCTGAGCATCGAAAAGAGGGGTCCATCTTCTAAAGAGCACCGGTCTCTTGCTGAAGAACCAATTCCCTTCTAGGACTCTGTCCATTTATTCTTTCCTCTCAAAGGTAATGCTGAACCATCCTCGTGCCAAGATGTTTATATCAACAGGCAGGCCTGGAGAAACATTCCACATAGTGTGAGCCCACTCTGCAATGTAGGCTTCCGAAAATTTCCTTCCCCTTACTCTCCCCACAACCATGGTCTCAGCTAAATCCATGACGTTTTCAATACTAATATCCACTCCAAGCAAGCATTTCGGGCATTCTTCCTTAGATTTAATGAACTTAGCTTTCTTACGCTTTGTTCCCACAACTTTCTTGACCCCTTGCTCCTCAGCTACCGGCTTGACTGGAGGAAGCTCAGCTCGGATAGTCTCTAGAAGGAAAAGTCTCAGTGCTTCGATAGAACGAAAGGATTCAAGACCATTGAAAGATTTATGCTGGACGCCGACCCCTGTAACAGCTTCACACTCCGGCACAACCCCTTGATTATCAGAGGCAACAGATTTTGGGACGAATTCCACTGCGTTACTGGAGGAGACCCTAGACAAGATATCACAATCACGACCCCCATCCTTTCCTAGTTCAGCAAAACCTCCCACAGAAAGATTTGAAGGCAGGTGCCCCCCCCACCACTCCTGCTGGAGTTACCTTGGGAAGACTATTCTCACCCTCAGTCACCCTATGCTCCTTCAAAACCGCTGAAAGAGGGGCTCCCAACAAAGCTAGACCCGCAGAGGGTTCGACCCTTAGCAAGGAGGGGCCCTGATCAACATGAAAAACTCTACTCCCTAACCCTTCTTCGAAACCACCAGTGCCACCAAAAGAAAGGAGGTTACCTTGAAATGCCGAGAGCTGTGTGGCCGGATCATGGTTGAGGGCTTCTTTGAAGAGCTCTTCAGAAGACAAAGGGCGACAGCTAATAGGAAGATGCTGTAACCCAAAACTAGAAGCACTCCGCGGCTCGATGAAATTGAAACCAGCTTCCCCGCAACCTGTCAAGAACCCTCTCCAGGATGTCTTAGCTTCTAAATCAAATGATGCGTGATTTGGGAAATATAGATCTAGGTTTTTCTCTGAGATTTCTACTCCCCAACAGGTGAGCAGATCCTCCGGCGACGGCTCTAGCTCGACGGAGAAGCTATCAAGACCCATTTTGACCAAAAAACTGCCTTCTTAAACAAACTGCCAAAGCCCTCAACCCTCGCTTTCCTGCAACAGCCCTATACTCCAAAAACCACTCAAAGAAGCCAGATGTGCATCCAAAAGGAGCCCCCATACTGAAAAGTTAGGATCAGCTCGACACGTACCGGTGGCAGGCGACCTCGATACCGTAGGAGACTGCATGGAAGAAACCTAGCGCCTTCTGCGAAACCCTAGCCCTCTCCATTGATTCCCCCCAAAGGAAACCTCATCACTTACCCATCAATGACTATTGCATTAGCTTTCCGATGAAAATCTTCTATTGGTACAAGACTTAAAATAGTTTTGATTGAAGTCATCTTAACAACAGGAGAAAATTTTTCATCAAAATCAATACCTTTCTTATGTGCAAACCCCTTCACCACAAGTCTAGCTTTGTACCTTTGTTTTCCTCCATCTTCTTCCTTCAGCCTATAAACCCATTTATTCTGCAATGTAGTTTTACCTACAGGCAGCCTGACTAAGTCCCAAGTCTGGTTATGCATTAAGGAATCCATCTGTTCTTTCATGGATAGCTCCCACTTCTTTCTGGTTTCAACCTGCATTGCTTCTTCATAACATTCGGGTTCACCATAATCAGTCAACAATAAATAATATAATGAAAGAGAGTATCGTTCAGGGGGTCGACTTATCCTGGTATATCTTCTGACACCACTTTCAGGTGTTTGAGGTGCCTGTTGCTATTGTGGTAGTTGTTGTTTTTGTGGCTGTTGATTATTATTATTTTCAGACACCTTTACTTTTTCTGTGATCTCATCAAGAACTGTGTATTCTTTGTTTTATTTTTCCTGTTTCTTTTCCTGCAACTGATTCTTATACAAGACCTTTTCATTCAATATTACATCTCTGCTCCTAATGATTTTTTGTTTTTCATAATCATATAAGCGATAACCAAAATCATTAACACCATATCCAATAAAGGTACATTTCTTTGATTTTTCCTCAAGATTTGTTATGTTTTCTTTATTAATATGGACAAAGGCCTCACAACCAAAAGGCTTTAAAAAAGAGTAGTTTACCTTTTTGCATGTCCACGATTCCTCTAGAATACCACCATCCAAGGAACTTGAAGGCCCTTTGTTTATTAGATAAAAAAAATTATCTACAACATCTACCCAAAATTGTAAAGGAAATCCTACATGTAGTCTCATGCACCTTGCATGCTCCATGATTGTTTTGTTCATCCTTTCTGACACACCATTTTCTTGTGGTGTTCTTGGAACTGTCTTCTCTCTGTGAATTCTATTCTCTGAACAGTACCTATCGAACTATTTGCTGCAATATTCACCTCCATTTTCTGATCTGAGACACTTAAACTTCTTTCCTATCTCAATCTCAACCAAAGCTTTCCATTTCTTGAAAGTATCAAATACATCAGATTTATTCTGAATACAATAAATCCATGTTTTTCTAGTTGCATCATCAATAAAACTAACATAATAATGGGAGCCACCGAGAGATGATACCTGAGCAGGTCCCCATACATCTGTATGCACAAGCTCTAATTTTTTTCTCTTCTTTTCTTTCCCAACTCTGAGAAATCTGACTCTCTTCTATTTTCCATAAACACAATTCTCACAGAATTCCAAATCAACATTCTTCAAAGCCGACAACAAATTTCTTGAGTGAAGAATCTTCATCCCCTTCTCACTCATGTGTCTGAGCCTATGATGCCATAATGCTGCATCTGCTCCTTTGGAAGTTAAAGAATTAACAGAGTTAGAAATACCATTGCATAAATACAATGTACCAACCTTTTCAACTTTTGCTATTACCAGGGCTCCTTTCGTGACTTCCAAGTTTTATTTGTGAAATTTGTCACACAACCTTCACTACCTAACTACCCTGTTGAAATCAGATTTTTCTTCAGATCTGGAACATGCCTTACCTCCTTTAATAACCATTTGTTTCCATTATGTTGTTTTACAAGAAATTTACCCATTCCAACAGTTTTACAGGGTTTATCATCACCGAAATGGACTTGTCCAAAATCTCCTTGAACATAGTCATGAAAATATTTCTTATCAGGTGTGGCATGGAATGTGGCCCCTGAATCTACTACCCAGGAATCAGTAACATTTTCGAAAGAAAGAATAAAATCATATTGTAACACATCACCTGTGACATTTACTTCATGATTGTTTTCTTGCTGTGCGTCTCCTTCTTTTCCCTTCCGAGATCTACAATCTTTCTTCAGGTGTCCTTTATTTCCACATTTCCATCACACTATCCTCGATCTGGACTTGGATCTGCCTTTCCTTGATTTACTGTGATATCCTGAGCTCTTTCCTCTTTCCATTTTTCTTCCTCAGAACTCTGCACTCAAAGCATTTCCTGATGTATCACTGGAGATTTTTCGTCGCATTTCCTCAGTAAGGATAGCATCGACAACATCATCAAAATTTAAGTACTAGATCCAGAGACAGAGTTACTAATGGCCATAACTAACCATTCTAGCTTTCTGGAAATGAGCACAGAAATAACAGAGCCCTAAATTCATCATCAAATTTTACCCCTACAAAAATTAACTGACTGGTAACTGTATTAAAATCATTTACATGGTCTGCAACAGATCCACCTGCTGACATCTTCATATTAAATAAACGTTTCATAAGAAATACCTTGTTTGAGGCCGAGGGTTTTTCATATAGTTTTGCCAATGCCTTAATCAAACCCTCTGTTGTTGTTTCCTTTGAAATATTGAAGGCTAACAATGTCGCGAGGCACAAATGTACTATTCCAAGTGCCTTTCTATCGATAATCTCCCATTCTGCATCTGTCATAGTCGTCGACTTCTTTGTTTTTCTGCTCAATGGTAGGTATAGATCTTTCTGATAAAGATAATATTCCATCTGCATCTTCCACAATGGGAAGTTTTGGCCGTTAAATTTCTCAACCCTAAATTTACCATCTTTTTCCATTGCTCCCACTCAAACTAGGAACCCTTCTTTCTTGTGAGTTTATCAGCCAAATAGACCATCGGTTCTGATACCAGTTGTTAGAAAAGTATATATTACATAGAAATGCAACACATAAAATATGTGAAAAATACAAGCACACAAAAAACATAAAACCAGAGAGACACAGATATACATGGTTCACCCAGTTTGGGCTACGTCCACCCCGAACAACCATTCCTTCCTTTCTATTATCCAGCAAAATGAAGAGACACAACCTACAACAGATCCACTGTAATATCCTCTGTTCTCTCTCACAGTCTCCCTATCAGTTTCTCGCTCTGAGAACACACATACAATACACAACTGCAATACAATACCCTTATACAAGCAAGGGGTTGCCTTCTAGGGAAAAAAACCCTAAATGAAACATAACTTCTACCATCATATCATCCGTCTAATGAACGACCCAGAATGACTAGAAATTACTATACTTTTACAAGGCAATTTTACATTTGTTTTAAGCTTCAGGGGCGCTGCCCCTGAAACCCCCTGCCGGGGGGGGGGCTCCATAAAGTCGCAGCCACCCCCCCTTGGACCCCCCAGACAATGTTTAATTACGTGCAACATTGTTGCCCTATTAAGGTATAGGGGTCCAATGTTGTGATACAAAATAAACAAGATAATCAGGCTCCACACCCAACATCTCATGGTTGACCCATTCCATAATTTTGGGGCTTGTAAAAGACTTTATAAAAAGTATCAGTATCATAAGGAGGGGACGAAAACACAAGAATAGTACCGACATTTTGATCTTGTATCTTTCAATAATTTTAATACAGTACACATCTGGTGATGTTTTAACAGATTTCGTGTTGAATTTTGAACTGGGTTTCATTCCATCTCTGCACCCTGCTAGGGATGAAGGGCCCTCTTATTTATCATGGATCACAATAGTAGTAGATTAATTGCTTTTGTTATATTGGTTTGGATTTCTTATTTTCGTTGCATATTCTGTAGTACAAACACAATTCTGTTTTAAGATTCATTATATGTTTTTACACCAGATTGGTTAGATCTATAATATTCAATTAACTGTTATAATCAAGCTAATGATGCATGGCACACATATTTATATTCTGAGTTTATGAAGTGTGAATTATTTCTATATTAAGTGAGTTTCATTCCTGTAGTGTGTCTTTTTAATTTCTTCAAGGATGCTTTGAATTCCACAATTGTGTTCAACGACATTTTTATATTTTCCCCCGGTTGTTCAAGTATTGGCACAGATAGTGAAGACACCTTTGAAATAAAAATACCTACCCTAGTTGACAATTAATGGTTGCAGTTTAATTTTTTTAAAAGTGATTAAACTGTCTAAACTTTTTTGGGCTATTTTCGGTGAAGGTTGTAGTGATCCAATCAGCCAACTTTTTTTTTTTTAATAGTGTCCCTAATTTTATAGGTGTTGGGCGGTGAGACGAGATGTAATAACCTATGCATCGCTCTAACATACCTGAGTGGGCTCACCGCTTTAACAATTAGGACACTTAGAGTGTGCAAATAATTATACATTGGTCCATGTATAGAATGTATTAGTGTAAAATAAGCAAACCGTAGAAACTCTAATAAACCTACAAGTAAAATGCGTCGACATAAGAACAAGAGAAACATTGAACAAGGGAGAACCACATACATTCAAGAATTAGTCTCAAAAGCAAAGAAGGAGTAATAACCATCGCATAGGAACGTAGGAAAACAGACACACAAAAAGCCACTACTTAGGAACAAGGAGAGACTAGTATTTAGGATTTTGGAGTAGAAGAACAAGGAGAAACTAGTGGGAATTATCAAGAGCAAGAATAAGAACATCGTTCTTTCACTTTTCAATACCCTAATCTAGGAAGTGCAGTAAAACAAGCAACCATAGAAAAATATGAGAAATAATCACAATAATCCTTATCCATAGACCATCAATTCAAGCAATATTTAGAAGAATCTTCACCAGAAGAAGAATAATCAGAAATTCCAATGGGGGACAACAACGATGGGACAAACACCACTATTACCACCTTTGAATTTCCAATAGGTGATATAAGGGGAGAAGCCCCTATGAAAAATATCCCTCTATGGGTTCTTCCATCTTTTCATGGATTGAATGTAGAAGATCCTGATACTTTTTTTGTTTGAATTTGATGTTCTATGCAGGAGTTCTGACTACATTTCAGATGCTCATAAACTAAAACTATTTCCTGCAACTTTGAAAGGAGAAATGTTGAGATGGTTTATGGGACTTGGATTTTATACTATCCGGACATGGGTAGATATGAAGAATACGTCCCTGGAAAAATATCAGGATTATTCCTAAACTAGGAGCTTGAAGGAGGAATTTATCATAATCACTCAAAAGGAATATGAGGTCCTGGAAGATTATGCAGAACGATTTCGTTATAATATACAAAGGTCTAAGCATGGTGATTTTGATCCAGAAATCTTGAAAAAAATATTCATTCAAGGGATGAGAGATGAATGCCTTGAAATTATGAATCCATTAGCAAAAGGGGATATATCTCAAGAACCATATGAAGAAATAGTAAAGCTTTGCTTAAGGTGTTTTCCAGGATCATCACTGTCAGAATAAAGAAATACGCAAATGGAAGTGCAATCGTAGTTGAGATTGGAAACCTGTTTGAAAATATCAAGACTGATCTTCTTAGTACCTTATCTACCCAATTGACAACAACACATGTGAAAAAATCACATGATGAAGCTGAAAAGGCTTTGGCTGTGTTCTGCCCAAATTGTAAAGACAAACACTCATTGAAGGATTGCAGAGTAAACAACATTACCTTGTGCAATATTTGTGACTTGGAGCACTCCACAGGTCATTTCTCGAAGCTTCCAAAACTAAAGAAAGTACTGAAGGAGTCAAGAGAGGAGGTTCAGTCTTCTTATTTCATTAGATCTAGGAAACCTTAGCAACCACAACCACTAGGTATGTCCCAATATTTTTCTTTTAATTCGTGGAATAATGTATATAATACTCAACAGTTTCCATGACAGTATCCTACTCCTCCCCGAGCTCAGTTTCCTTCACCATGGAATAAATGGTATCCTTCTCCCTTTTTTCAGTATCCTCTATCTCAACCATACCCTTGGCCTTAGAATTGGAGAGGAAAACCTCTTGAGTTACCAATGCAACAACAATTACAATTTCCACCTCTTACATTATCTACTACTACTACTCCCATACATCCCTAATTACTTGCACAAACTAAACCTAACCCAAATAACAAGGAAACACAGAATTTAGAAGCCCCCACTTATTTCCAGACATATTGATTTACCCCCTTTGAATGCAATGAAATCCACCTGCGATCAGGAAAAGTAGTAAAAACCTCCCCTGTCATTATTGAAGAAGAATGTGAATCCCCTAGGGATGGTCCTATAGATCTTAACAAAACCACTAAAACTAGAAAAAATTATGTTGATACACTTGTAGCAATTGATTCAAGTAATGTTGAAACATCCGTAACAACCAACCCAAATGCTATAGTAACTAAGGACCCCCCATATACGCAAATAATATCAGAAACTAGGATGATTTCACAACCCAAATCTGATTTTCTCAAGGAGTTAAATAATCTACACATAAGGATCCCCTTGCTGCAAGCCATTAAGGATGTTTCCATATATGTCAAAACAATAAGAGACCTGTGTGTTAGAAAACATGAAGGAAGACCAAGGACCCTATCACTATCCATGTGATGGGAAAATTATCAGAACAAATGAATGTTCAACGTCCTTTGACTAAATATAATGATCTAGGGAGCCCCATAGTCACTATTTATATTTATAAGATGCCCATTCCAAATACACTGACTGATTTAGGGTCAATAATAAATGTAATGAATAAGTAAATATTTACCACCTCAGGATTATATGGGTTGAGACAAACACCGACAGTGCTAGAACTAGCAGATAGGTCCCGTGTTAAGCCAGAGGGGGTGATGTAACACCCTCTTCCCACATCTACCCAAGTAACTAGCCAACTAGGGTAAACATGTGAAAAGAGGCTACTAATATGAGATTCAAACTCGTAGATGACCTTAAGGAAGTGGAACTGATAGAAACACAAAAAACACACCTTTCACTGCATCATTGACATCCCCAGGAGGTAACCCAACCTTCCAGGTCCCTATTCCAAGGGGGGACTAATTCTAAGCCCCTTTGAGGCTGAGCCACGGGAAAATAATGGCAAGGGAGATGATGTAGACCCTATATTTGCGGATAGCCTTGGTAAGGAAGTGGCTTAGGCATAAACAACAAATTTTCCGCCTTTAGTTCCAGGATTTGTGCCACATTTTTAGCCCCTGAGCCCAGGTCACTTCTAAAAACTCTTGTAACTTGAGGAGAGGGTAAATAACATTAAAACAAACATATGGAAGCAATCACATCAACCAGAACTCATCCAACCCCACCTAAACATGACAAACATTTCGTCAAACATGTCACAAACATAGAATCTACAAGCATAAACAACATATTTAAACAAAGGGGTATCTTTCTTATATGAGAATGGTTAAGAAGCATTGACCCATTACACAATAAGCTATCATATAATAAATTTTACCATAGATACATGGGAAATTCATTTTCCGGAAAAACATAGATAGATCCATACAACATCACTGATAAAATACATGCTTATAACCAACATAGTAATAATAGATATACCATGGATAATGTTATCACTCAGAAAAAATGAAACATCATTTGACATAGTCTTAGAGGTTCATGTGTCAAAGGTATGGTCAAAGAATTCATTACTTGTTTAAGGAAAATTTTAAATTTGTCTTATTATCTTATCCTAAGGTCCAAACCCACCCCCATTCAAGTCTTTTCATGTCACATCAGTCATTATTTCCTGACATATTTCTTTTCCCAAGCATACAACTCTGAAAAGGTCATTTTAGCCAAGAATCCATACTTTCCTCGCAAATTACACAGAAAAAACACACTTTTCGCTACGAAATTGCTAACACTTTCGTAGCAAAACTGCCCAGAAATACACTAAGTACGCTACGAAAAGAGGTATTCCTGTATGTGTTTTCAAAAAAGCTACTAGGTCTTAGTAATTGATTGAAAGGGTTAGGATAGATTCCATTTGAGTCAATTAGGGTTAAATCAAGGTACAATGGTCATGGCTGAAGTCATTATTACCATTTTAAGTATGTATGAGTCATAATTATGCCATGAGTTGTCATCAAACTTTAAAATATTTCCAAATTGAGTCATTTGTCATTCTCCACTCCCTCTTTGCATGCCTTTTTTTTATAAATTAGTTTAATCTATTAAGAAAGGAAAAATATTTTACATCTTGGCCACAACCCTAACTTTGCCCATGAGAGAGGCATATTTTGCCAATAATGCACAAAACAGACTGCCCACTATGGGAAACTAGTCGAAACCAAACAAAGTTCTACCATACTTCCCGCGCAGGGGCATCAATAATGCTGTCCACTGTAAAGTGCCAAGTTGATAAACTATAAAACTAAGACTGCTAGAATTTAAAACTGGAAAAACAAAAACAATCCCATCCCTGTGGGAATCGTGAAACAAAAGACATACACTGATGAAATGACTAAGCATCAAGTTGAAGAGAGGTTTCCTCTAGGATAAAGCACCTTTAAGCCTCCATATCATCTTCTTCCTTTTGATTGTCCACACCTGGGTCTTCACTTTGCTTGGAGCGCTCATCGTCGACCTTCTCCTCACCCTCAAGTGCTTTGCCTTTATCCTTGGTCACCTGTTGCTGTTGCTTGTCCATTTCCTGAGTAAAAACTGAAGAAGCTCCTGTCTGAAGCTCTCTGGGATCAGCTTGCTGGGGTTCTTCCTTGAGGACAACCAATATCGAGGCAATGATATGGGGTCTATTCAAAGAAAAATTAAAGAAAAATTGGGTAGTTTGGGGAGTATTGGAGGACAGATTGACAGGGGGGTGATGAGGAGGGTTGACATGGAGAAGTCTACCTTGCCCACTGTGAGTATTCAGATATCTACCAGAAAAATAATCCGAGGAGGGCAAAGAGGAATCCAAATTGGAGGCAAAAGGTGTGCGATGGGAGCAGCCCCTAGACATCTCATGCGATGTCTCAGGCGCGACATGGTGGAGGGCAAAGACGAAGTGACGAGGGAGGCAGAATGATAGAGTTGGATGGGGAGAAGAAAAAATCTAGAGTGACAACATATCTATTACAGAGGCCTATGTGAGAGAGGTGGAGCCCTTCCCCAAGTTCAATACAACAACTGACATGGCTGCGTTTTCCAGTGGCAGTGAGAAAGCAAGGATGCACTGTCAAGGGCAAGCAAATTCGCTGCAGCAGAGGAGGAGGAATGTCTCTGCCCTAAATATCAGCATCCATATTTAAGCTCTGAGTATCTTTGTCTCGAGGCTCTCCCTTCTTTAAGACCTCATTAATGTGTGCAGCTGAAATGTTCAGAGAATTCTTTACGGAGGATCGAACGAGCGTATTGGAATGATCTCGACCTTGACTATGCATTAATGCTGTATGGTTAAGTGTGCTGGCTTGAATTCCTATATGATGGATGGGTTGGCTAATACTAATGGCGATATATTGGGTAGCCAAGTGGCTCCCCCACTTGCCATACCCAAGTACCATCAACCCCTTATCAAAAATTTGCACCCGCATCCGGGAGATCCATATTAGACTGAACCAAATTGTTGCATTCATGTAATTGATCATAGTCATGGATTATATTTTGAGAACCAACAAGAAGAGTGTGGTCACTGTTCACTCCAATATTGGCTAGAAGGTCTGCCACCTTATTGCCTTCCCATTTGACATGTTTGAACAATATTGCTCGATTTGTGTTGAGCATTTGTTCGATCAAAGCCAATCTAGCCTCTAGTCTCCATCTTTTAGCAATTTTGTTTGCATGCGCCCCCTGGAGAAGTTGATTGGCCATATTGATGAGAATTTGTGAGTCCCCCTCAATCTATAAGGGATGCATACCATGCTGCTGGGACAAAGAGAGACCTTTCCATAAGCCTTCTAATTCAACTGAGTTGTTCGTGTCCCATCCTATATTACCCAGAAAAAGGAGGAGAGGTTTTCCACTGTGATCTCTAAAGATTCCCCCAAACCCAGCTATACCGGGATTGCCCTTGGAAGCACCATCAAAATTGAGTTTGAAAGTACCTGGAGGGGGGGTGGGACCAGTTGCAAGGCTCTGTGGAAGAATTGTGGTGAGGGCCAGGAGTTTTTAGAAGTTGAGGGATTTGTAGATTCCAGTTAGCCCAGATAGCCTGCTCTTGGGGCGTTGTTGGAAAATCTTCAACTTGCCAATTTTGGAGCACCAAGGTCTCCTGAATATTGAGACAGAGGTGGCTCCATATGGTGTTTGGAGGAGTACTTTGATTCCTGAAGATGCACTGATTTCTTTCCTTCCAGATTATCCACATAAGAAGGCCAGGAATAATCTGCCAGAGTTGGTTGAGAAGCTCGCTTTTTTAAGGAGACTGCTGCCAATTGCGGATCAAGTTGATTATATCCTCTGAAATTTTGCATCTTTTTTGACATCTAAAGTTGGCCTTCTCCCAGATTTGGTTGGCTAGAGAATAGGTATCCAGGAGATGTTGTACGGTTTCTTCCTGTTGATTACAGTTGGGACATCTTGACGGTCCATGAAAATTTTGTTTCCATAGGTTGTCCCAGGTTAGGATTATCTAATGACCAACCATCCAGAGGAAAATTGAAACCTTGGGCCAAATTCCTGGAGACCAAATTCTGCTCCATAGAGGATCGGAAGGCATTGGCTCAGTGAAAATAAGTTTGTATGCCTCCTTGGTAGTAAAAGATCCTCTTGGTGTATATCCCCATCTTAGAATATCTCTTTTGTCAGAATATCTAATTTTTTGATTTTGTAATTCAGCTTCTAGTTCCGTCTATAGGTACTCTGCTCCATTTATGATCATTTGTACTGCTGGGCGCCATTTTCTGTATCCTTGATGTAAGTTTGGAGCCCAGTATTGCTAAACAGTTTCCTTTTGTTGTTCTGCCCACTCCTCACTAGGTGGAGGATTGTAGATGCTACAAAGCCGAGGTTGTTGTTGCCATGAGTCCATCCAAAACCGAGTTGTGTTACCATCTTTGATTTCCTAGAAACTGTGTTGTTGGATCAAAATAAAGTGATGTCTAGCTGCATTCCATATTAAGGATCCCTTTTCAGTTGGTGTAAATCTGATTAATTCTTCAGGGGGCCTGTGATTAGCATATTTTGCAGTCCAGATTGTTGCCCATGGCGAGTTAGGAGCTAATAGCCATTGCCACCAAATTTTGGCTCCCAAAGTAGCATTACTGTGATGGGGATCTCTTAAGCCTATGCCTCCATGCTCCTTGGGTTTACAAACAGTCGTCCATTTTACCAAGGCCCATTTGCAATTTTGTCCTGTGGCTCCCAGAGAAAATTACGTTGCAGAGATTTGATCTTCTTGAAGACCCACTTTGGAGCAGCTAATATTGAGAAGAGATAGAGAGGCATAGCTTGTAGAATAACTTTGACGAGAATCAATCTACTAGCTATGTTGAGTGCACGGAATTTCCAAGAAGAGAGACGGGCTTCAAGTTTTTCAAGAAGAGAAAGCCAGGAGGTATGTTTTATGGCCGAGTCAGTTAAGGGTGCCCCCAGATATTTGGAAATAAGAGTAGCTATTAAGAAACCAAGGATGCGAGCTATATCATGTTGGGTCATGGGAGGAGTATGAAAGAAGAAGATTTGGGATTTAGCAGTGTTTATGCAAGCTCCAGAAGCCTCTGAGAAGTAATCAAGAAGAAATTTGTATTTTGAAGCTTCTTGTACAGAGGGATGGCCAAAAAGCATGTTATCATCAAAAAATTGTTGGTGGGTGATAGCAGGAGAGTTGTGGATGGAAATGCCCCTAAGATGCTGAGAATTTAGCACCTGCTTGATATGACGTCCTAGACCTTCTGCCATTAACACAAACATAAAAGGAGAGAGAGGGTCTCCTTGCCTGATACCTCGGGTGGGACTGAAAGGACGAGAAGGTATGCCATTGATGAGGATGGAGAATAAAGAGGACGAAACCAGACTCATTACCCAATGGATCCAGGGGGGGAGAATCCATAGGCTGCCAAATTTTTTTGAATATAAGTCCAGCTTAATTTGTCGAAAGCTTGAGAAATTTCTATTTTGAGAAGCATACCTGCCTTTTTAGAGCATTTGAGGGAGTGTATAACCTCATGGGTGAGGATTATTCCATCCAAAATTTGTCTTCCTTCCACATATCCTGATTACTCGGGCGAAATGAGGAGGGGAAGAAGTGGTTTCAGCCGAGAATCAATGACTTTGGATATGATTTTTTAAATCACATTGCATAAGGAAATTGGGAGAAATTTGTCTGGCATGTAAGAATGGTCTTCTTTAGGAATTAGGGTGATGAACGTCGAATTTAAAGAAGGAAGCAACCAATGTAGAGTTCTGGATTCTTCCACCACTTTCCATACTTCCTCTTTGATAAGGTTCCAGAAAGTGTGGAAAAAGGCAGAAGTGAAGTCATCCGGACCAGGTGCCTTCCCTTCCTTGAGCTATTTCAAAGCCATTTCTACTTCTTGAGGGGAGACAAGCCTTAGGAGGAGTTGGTTATGTTCCTTCGTTATGATTCTCGGAATGTTTTGAGTGATTTTTTCTATAGCTGGCAACCTGTTGATTTGGGGCTCCTGATGAACCGATTGGAAATGATTGATGATCTCCTCCTCAATCTCTTCATGATCCTCCAACCTATCCCCTTGTTGATTCTAGATGTGATAGATGGTATTATGCATACACCTTTGTATAGTATTTCTGTGAAAGAATTTTGTGTTTCGTTCCCCCTCTTTCAGCCATCTGACTCTGGATTTTTACTTCCAGAGAATTTCCTCTTACTTTCTCCTCTCCTCCAGCTGAGTTTGAATCTGCCTTTATTTTTCCAAAGTCTCCTCTATTCTACCTTCAAATATGATCTATTGCTGAAGAGCCATTATTTCTTGGGATAGAGCCTTCTGATCCTGAAAAATGTTCCCAAATGTGGAGTGATTCCATATTTTGATAACATTTGAGAAACTTGAGTTTCTGTTGGAATTGATACATTTTAGAGCCCTCTGGGGGAGAGAAGTCCTTCCAAGTCTTGCAAACCAAGTCATTGAAGGTTGGGTGAGAGAGCCAGAATGCCTCAAAATGAAAAGGTTTACGTGAGGAGATGCCTAGTCTTTGCCATTGAAGAGAAATTGGCTAGTGATCTGATCTAAAGAGGGGCAAAATGGAAGCTGAAAAGTCCCCTCCAATATGAATGGCATTATCAGAGATGAGGAAGCAGTCTAATTTGGAGGCAATATGCTTCCTTCCAGCTTTGAAATTTCTCCAGGTATACATTCCATTGTTGAATTGCATATCTATTAACTAGTTGTTTTGTATGAAGTCTTTGAAATGGCCACTTTCATTCTCAAGTTTGGCTCTTCCTCCCTGTTTTTCCTTGAGTCTGGTTATCATATTGAAGTCACCTCCAATGTTCCATAGAGGGTGGATCCTATTGGAGTTGAGCTGGGCAATAGTATCGAGCAGGGATGTCTTGCTACCAGCGTCCTGAGGGAAATAGACATTAGTAAGATGTCCATGAA
The DNA here is from genome assembly GCA_034641835.2 of Pinus albicaulis. Lineage (NCBI taxonomy): Eukaryota > Viridiplantae > Streptophyta > Pinopsida > Pinales > Pinaceae > Pinus > Pinus albicaulis. The sequence goes on along the minus strand of CM076571.1, from coordinate 362,004,822 downwards.
TATTTGTTCCTATAATGTGGAATGTCGCTTGAATGATATGATGAGATGCATGAAAGTCAGAGAGTGTTATAGCCTGTGTATTCCATGCAACGGCTAACCCCCTAGATGCACCCGAGGCATCCACTACAATAGAGTGACATCCTAGCCAAGCTTTCGTTAGTATGTTTCCAAGAGTGGTACTGTTGCATTTTGTTTCTTGCATGAGAAAATTTGTGGTTTCTCCTGCTTTATCATGTTTTTTATCATTCGGAATTTTCTGGGACTGTTTGGCCCTCTTAAATTCCAAGATGTGAGCTTCATGATTCACTATTTGATAGGGGTTTGTAGTACTTATTCAGCTTGGAATATCTTCCTGACTCCACCAAAATCTTTCCGATGGTGATGGTTCTCTGCCGATCCATCTTTCTTCCGTGCTTCTTAGAGTACTTGGGAGACTAAGCTCCATCCCATTGACTACCTGGTTGTATACCTAGTTGGCGATGCTGAAAAGCTCTTGAGATTATGACCTCCAGGTTGTCTACCTGGTAATCTTGGATTTTTTGAATTCTTTTCTTTTGTAAGCTTGCTCCAGACTTAAAATGTCGAGCCCCCCTAGATCTATACTCTCCGGCTCTTCCTCCATATTTTGCACCTGATTGTTGCAGTCCGTGGTTCCATTTGTGAACTGTGGCTGGTGAGTAACACAATCTACATCCATTCCATTTGGTTTCCACTCCAGATCCTACGTTTCCATGTTAGGCGGGGTATCAGATGAAGACAGAGGAGTCGGGATAGAGTCAGAGGGAGGGATGGCTTGGGTGGATTTGGGAGGGGTGACTTCTTTCTGGTTGGCTGATGGGATGGAGTCAGAATCCTTGGCAAGAGCATCAAAGTTGTTGCTGGTAGATGGGATGGAAGAAGTGTCATGGAGGGCTTTTTTCCCAGAGGCGGGTTTTTTATGGGTCCTTTTTTTAGAGGTGACTTTGGTGAACCCTTCAAGATCAGGTTTATTAGATGCATCAGTGGTTTGAGGCTTAGAATTTAAAGGGTAGTCACAGAAAATATGGCCATGGAAATGAAATTTTTGGCATCTGAAAGGCACATGTTCATAGGCTAAGGGTTGAATCCATTCAAAGTCATCATGATAAAGACTTCCGAATCCGGGAGAGCTCTGTCTAGGCACATGTAGACGCATATGCGAGCATATGAAGTATATCTTCAGAGCTTTGTTTCTTCAACTAACTTGATGTAATCTCCTAAAACCTTTGCTATGTCCTTCAGTGACTCTTCATCCCAATATTCTAGTGAAAGAGAATACATTTGGATCCACACAGGAGCCCAACTGAAATCCTCTTTGTTTGGGTTGAACCTTTCCACCCAGTCCCGTAAATATAAGCCGACTGAGTTGAAAAAATATGGGCCACCATCAAGGACCCTGTTACGATCTTTGATACAGTAGAAAACTATTGTGAAGAATCCTTTTGGTCCAAGATGCAAGTGCACATGTCCTTTGGGTTTCCATTTTGCTGTTATCCAACCCTGAAGAGCTTTTTCAGTTGGCCAGAATCTGATAAATTTTCCGATGAGCGCATGATCCTTCATGAACTGGATTTGACCATTTATCCTATGAATTGGAAGTTCTATTTTGGGCCATGTAGCCGCTATGGGCTTACAGGTGGTAGATGTCGCAGTGGGCAGATCCTTGTGCAGAACAATGTCTCCCTGATCATCGCTTGTCTTATCTACCGAATCTTGAGAATTTTTTGGTGGTTCTTGGGATGGAATACCTTGTCTTTCATCATTTCTTTGGGAGGAGATCTTTGTCGTATTTGTGACCATATTCAAGCGTAAGTCGGATAGAGTTTAAACATTCAAGCCGATATAGGGAACCCTTTGGAACAGAACGATGATCGAACAATCGAATGTGAGGGGTCTGTAGAGGACAGAAAGGGCCAAAATTCTCTGTTGCAGAAGCTGACAGAAACCCTAGTTGCAGACTATAGTGCACGCTTCCCTGGTGCTCCGACATCTTCATATTAAATAAACGTTTCATAAGAAATACCTTGTTTGAGGCTGAGGGTTTTTCATATAGTTTCACCAATGCCTTAATCAAACCCTATGTTGTTGTTTCCTTCGAAATATTGAAGGCTACCGATGCCGCGAGGCACAACCGTACTATTCCGAGTGCCTTTCTATTGAGAATCTCCCATTCTGCGTCTGTCATAGCTGTCGGCTTCTTTGTTTTTCCGCTCAATGGTAGGTACATATCTTTCTGATACAAATAATCTTCCATTTTCATCTTCCACAGCAGGAAGTTTTGGTCGTTAAATTTCTTGACCCTAAATTTACCATATTCTGCCATTGCTCCCACTCGAACCAAGAAACCATTCTTTCCTGCAAGTTTATCAGCCAAATAGACCTTCGGCTTTGATACTAGTTGTTAGAAAATTAAATATTACAGAGCAATGAAACACATAAAATATGCCAAAAACACAAGCACACAAAACACATAAAACCAGAGAGACACAGACATACGTGGTTCACCCAGTTTGGGCTACATCCACCCCGAACAACCAGTCCTTCCTTTCTATTATCCAGCAAAATGAAGAGACACAACCTACATCAAATCTGCTGTAATATCCTCTGTTCTCTCTCACAGTCTCCCTCTCTGTTTCTCACTGCGAGAATACACATACCATACACAACCGCAATAAAATACCCTCATACAAGTGAGGGGTGCCTTCTAGGGCAAAAAAAACCCTAAAATAAACATAACTTCTACTGTCAGATCATTAGCCTAATGAATGGCCTAGATTGACTAGAAATTACTATACTTTTACAAGGAAATTTTACATATGTTTTTAGCTTCAGGGGCGCTACCCCTGAAACCCCCGCCAAGGGGGGGCTCCATGAAGTCACAGCCGCCCCCCCTGGACCCCCCAGGCAATGTTTAATTAAGGGTGGCATTTCCGCCCCCATTAAGGTACAGGAGTCCAACACTGTGATACAAAATAAACAAGATAATTAGGCTCCACACCCAACAATAACAAGCAGCACACAATATTTATTTTGTAGAAATTTAATACAATATGCATCTATATCTGGACTCCCCTGATCTAACAATTAAATCCACTGTTAAATATATAATCCTTCTACTCAATTCTTTGCGGAAATTAAATCGCCAATTGCAAACACATGAAGAAAAATCAAGTGCTCATAACAAGATGTTTTACCGAGAAATTTTAAAGCTAAAAACCCAAACTATCATATATTATGTATATCATGGAATCATGAAACAATCTCATACAAAGCTCAACTCATAAAGCTCTCAGTACAATATAAAATCTCTCACACTATCATACAAAAATTGGTTCACACATGCACCAATTTACTGCCTCCACTGCGTAATCCCTACTGAAGAATATCATTGAATGAATTCGATCTTGCCTTGCCTTGACTGCGCAATCCTCATTGGAAACTCCAATGTGTGTGTAGATGCATTGAATGCATCACTATAGTCACATCTAATAGTCAAACACACCCTTTCACCTATCTCACCACTGGGTCTCCACTGGATTTGACATGCAAGTAGCTAATTGTTGTATTTCTTTAGTTGCAAGTAAGACAATGCTTGTGAATTAATTAGATAACTAATTCATTCATATTTCACTAGTGTATCTTTAGTTACAACTATCACAACTGAGTTTAACTCATTTAACTGAGTTAAACTAAATAACAACTCCCATAACTACTCTTCCAACTCTGTTACAACTGTGTCACACTCAGTTACAACTAAGTCCATCATGCATGAGTCACCAACCAACCTTGGAATGCGTAATTCCTTCAGCTAACTGGTTTTCCACATCAGTTAATTGAAATCAAGTGCTCCAAGAGAATAAGTTATTATTTATTATCTGATTATCATCAAGGGCTAATAATAATAGACATGCATTCTATTTTTAGATATGCGATCTATAAATAGACTTCGCCCATCTTCTAAAAATAGAAACTCATCTAAAGATAGAATTTTCTCAACCATCTAGAATCAGCATCATGCTAATTTTAGGATATGCTCACCATTATAAAAATAGACATACACCTAAAAATAGCCTGTGGGCCCCACCTAGTGAAGGTGCTTAATTTTCACTAGGATCATCATCTTGTTGAATCTCAACACTCCCTCTCAACAAGAAAGGGATTATCCTTCACCCTGATCCTATCTCTATGGTATTCGAATTTGCTCCTGGTGAGCGCCTTCATCAAAATATCTACATCCCAATCTTCCGTAGGAATGTACTGAAGCAACATGATCTTCCACTGCACACAATCTATGATATGATGATACCAGATATCTATATGCTTATATATATATATATATATATATATATATATATATATATATATATATATATATATATATATATATATATATATATATATATATATATATATATATCATGAAACACAGGATTAATCGAGAGTTTAATGCAACTCTGATTATCACAATGAATCACTGTAGGATCTAAATGAGAACTAAAAAAATCGATCAGGATCTTCCTCATCCAGATAGCCTCACATGCAGCTTGAATTGCTGCCATGTATTCTGCTTCCGCTGAAATGAGTGCCACAGATATTTGTTTCCTTTTGTACCAAGAAACAACTATAGATCTGATACTGAAAACCCCTCCTAATGTGCTCTTTTTGTTTGATGGGCTGCATGCCCAATCTACATCCATGAAGCCATGCAACTTCACCTCATCCATATATCTGTACCATAATCCATACTCAGATGTGCCCTTGAGATATCTCAGGACATGCTTTCCTGCCTTCCAAAAGAGCTTGTTAGGCTTAACCATCGCTTGACTAAGCCAGTTCACTGCATAGTATATGTCCGGTCTTGTATTAACTAAATACATGAGCGAACCCACCAACTGTCGATAGAAAATAGCATCCACTATCTCTGCCGATGTAGCATCCTCTTTTCTCCAATTTCCTGGAAGAGGAGTATCCATGGGTTTGCAGTCCTCCATGTGAAACTTACCGAGTATATCCTGTGCATACTTGCCTTGAGACACAAAAGGTTCACCTTCTCGCTGCCATATTTCTAATCCAATGAAATAATGAAGGAGACCCATATCCTTCATCTCCAACTCCTTTTCAAGGTCCTCCTTGCATGAGTGTATTAGTTTCTCATCACCAGTCAGTATTATGTAATATCCCAAATTGGGGAACTGAGTAAAGCATGCACTTAAAAAAATTTTTTTAGAAATGTATGCCATAAAAAACCTAAATCAACACTTGGATCCATTAGGTCTAACATTATAGCATCTAAATCCAAGAGGAGAGAAAAAACAAATCAAACTAGGTGAGGTAAACAGACCTCCCACACCTAGTATAGCTGAAAAACACTAAATCCCCAAAACACTGCTACACATAATTATTACATGAAAGAGAATGCACAACCTTATGAGTGTTTCAAATTAGAAATGGTAAAGACAAATATATCTGATCATATATTCATCAATCATGCTTAAAAACTGAGATCTAGTGTCCTTATTACAAATACAAGAGAATCCGTGAAGGGTTTCTTGCCATACACTCTAAGTACAATGTTGATCTTCAAAAATAGACTAAATAATCATTGAAAACTGAAGAATAAGAGTGTATAAGGCTTAAATATATCAGATCTGATGTAGATCCCTCGAAGGTCTCCTCCCATGAAAGGATGAACCCCTCAATCACAAGGAAACACTACAAAGAAGCCACAGGATCTTCTGCTGAAGTTGCCTTAAAAAATAACACATTCCCTAGCTGGAAAAATGATGGAAATGATGGGAAATGTAGGGCTTGATTCCAAAGATCTGAAATGTGCCCAAGAACTCTCTAAACAAATCTCTCAAGAGAAGGAAACCTTCCTCCTATGAGAAACTAGCCCAGAATGTGGGATTCTAATCCCTCCACTGCTGCACCCTGCAACATAGCACAATAACCTACAGAAACTACACTGATGAAGAAAGTTGTAGCTTTGCCTAAAAACTTGAATGTGGAAATGAATACAATACTCTTCCAAGAGGCCCCTCAAGGAAATATTTGGGATTCCTGCTTGGGAACACTCGATGCTAAACATCACTGCAACCCTTCTAAACAGAAAGAGGAAGCATGAGTCTAAGCAGAACAATATCAAAATAATAATCTAAAGCATGAGCCAATATGGCTTCCATCCTCTTCCTTAAATATAATATGAGCTTTCTTGCCCTTGGCCCCACTCAATTAGGTCATTTCCTTCAAGAGATCAATCTCCCTCCAAAACTGCATTATTCCTTCATTAATCTCCACTCCTCCATGACAACGTTGTTGACTTAGTCAAATTTGAATGAATCAACATGATCCAACCTTGTTCACACTTGAAGGTGCTTTATTCAGCTACTAAAAAGGGTCTCCTTTCACACTTGAGGTGTGGGTATTGCTGCTAAGGAGACTTATGGACCTTCCCACCCACTTATTCACCTACCTAGTGACAAAACAACTATAATATTACATCCTCCCCTCCAAAATTTTGCTTGTCCTCAAGAAACTTTAAAGGTGGAGAAAAATTACTCCCTTCTTCCCCTTGAGGCCTTCTCATCAATAGTCCCCACCACTGCTCAAGATAATCTTCAATAAATCTGCCCTCCAATGGTCCTCCCAAGTATGCAAAACCAAATGGCTCACATCATAAAAGGGTGGAAGGTGTAAGTGGAAACCTTCTTGCTGTCCAATGGCCTCCTCAAGGTAGGAGTGATGAAAAGAATAAGGGATCTCATCCCCAATGAGAGACTCCCATGCCCATGCTATCATCCAAATGAAATGAGCCATTCTAGGTAGCTCATCAAAAGAATCATCAACCCCGGTTTTATACAATGTATTGGGGCTACCTGGAGAGATTAGATTTTCCCATCCAAGTTGCTTCTCTCTCCATTTAGGTAAGTACAAGGTTTTTTCTGATCTTGGGCTGAAATATCATGGCCTCCAAGAATGACCCAAGTTACCCCACAAAACAAATCAGCCATGAAGTGCCTCCTCCAAGAACTCAAGTTCTCCAAATGGCTCCTCCCACATGAAGAAAAGAGATGTAGCATGGAATTCATGGTTTGGTAGGGAGAATCATACTCCCAATGGGCTCCTCCAACTCTTGACCCACTCTCTAAATAAATCTTCCCATGAATATAATAACATCAGCAATATAAGGAAGCAAAAACCAATGAAAACAAGCTGCCATATGACAACGGCGAAGTGGATCATAGTTCCACACATGGAACCAGCATAGTGCATCCCTTGTTTGCCTCAAATCAAAGAATAACAAGTGCTCTCCTAGCCACTTTTTTGCTTCCACAATCATCCCATAAGATGGAATCATGAAGGTACAATGTGCTGTCAATGGTGCACACCAAGAATCATGTGGCTTCCCCCACAAACCGCCAATAAAATAGCCAACCTTAGTGCTACAAGTGGCCTCAAGTACAACATAATAAAATGTGAAAGAAGGAATAATCTTCCTTGGTACAACATGCTGCTCACCAACATCACCAAAAAATGACCCATTAAATGTAATTTTTTTTTTACGAAGGTTCAAGAGCTAAAATTTTTAGAGTGCGAAGCTGAAATCTTAAGGAACATCGTCACACAATTTCAGAGCTTGGCTCACAATATTTTTAGAGATATGGTCTGTGGAAGTTAGGTATGTTTGCAAGCTTTTGAATTTAACCGAAATAGGTCATCGTATAATTTTCACTATACGTTTTTTTCTATGAAGGTTTAGAAGCTCAAATTTTTAGAGCATGAAACCGAAAGCCTGAGGAACATCGTCGCAAAGTTTCATAGCTTGGTTCACAATAGTTTCAGAGATATGGTCTATGGAAGTAAGGGCTTGTTCAGGCTCCTAAATTTCATCTCAAAGAGGTGATCATGGGAAAATCTTCATAACTCTCTCTGAGCATCGGATTGAAATGTTGTAAGAAGTGGCTGCAAGTACAAGGATTGTAGTTTCTTGTCTATCAATTTCAAATCCAAAGGAGGAAACAGTGACACGTGGCAAGTCGTACAAGTTCGCTCTACTAAACCAGTCCATAATTGGGTCATTGTGGGAGATTGGACATAACTTTGACTTGAAGAATCCAAATCAGGTCAGACTTGTGGCATTTGAAAGAAGCTTCAGAGGGCTACTATAGGGCCAAATTTCAAATATTGAGGATTCAAAATTATAGATATAATTCAATTTCAATATCGAGCTCCTCAAAAGCAAGTAAAATGTGTGTATTTTTTTTCCCGAATTGCATAAGTCTTGTTTGAAGAATCAAGTTGAATTGATTCTAAGGGCATATTGTAGAATAGATATTAGTATTGGATTCTAAAATGGCCCCTAAAAAGAATTCAATACCCATTAAGCCTTTAGAAGGATCTACTATGACTCATGAAGATGAAGAATGGCAACATGACATATCAAAATTACAAGAGCAAGTGCAACAAATTTCGCTCTTGTAAAGAGCAACAAAAAATGACATGGAAGTTTTGAAGAAAGGCATGGAAACTAAGATGGATGGTTTGAAGAAAGGTGTGGAATATAAGATGGATGGTTTGAAGAATGGCATGGAAGCTAAGACGGATGGCATGGAAGTTGGCATGGAATCTAAGATAGATGACATGGAAGCTAAGATCGATGAAAAAATGGAAAACATGAAAAATGATCTAAAAGCAGACATGGAAGGTTTGACAAAGTTTGTTAGTATGAATCTTTTGTCAAAGTGTACGAAAAAATACCACTTTAGCTACGCATAACTAATAGCCCTAACATCAAGTATGGCTGCCAATATCTTCAGATCTGCGGTTAGTTGATCAATACAAGTGCTGTAAAAAACCAGATCTATGCATATAGAGACATTAAGCAGTAAAAGTAAGGGTTTGCTCCATACATCCAATAGATAAGACAAGAACAATTTTTGAAAGAATTTTTGTATTAATGGGCACCTGGGAGGAAAACAAGAAGGTGTTTCCAATTCTCCTCAATGGGATGGGTTCTTGGAAGTCCTCAGCACTTCAGATCTAGCATTTCTCTCTCCTGTTGGTGTAGAAAACCCAGACAAAGATAGAACTCAAAGGAAGCTCACACAACAAATAATGGAAAATATGACAATGATAATGGCTCAAAGTCAGACCAAGAGTTTAGATCCAGAGTGATCTAATAGGCAACAAAAGGTGAAGAATGGTAGGAAAAACCCTCCTATTTATAATAAAATATTGGGTCATTCTAGATCTTGGTGCATGATTAAAATAACATTAACCAAATCTAGATCCACCTTTTATGGAATATTTTATTATATTTGTTGGAGGGAAAAGGTAGTTGACTTGGGTCAAATCCCTTTATTTGTGAATAATAAATAAATAAATGATTTATTTATCATTTTAAGGAAGTGGTTGAAAGATAATCAAATAAATAATGATTTATTTAATTATTTATGGGTAATTTGGTCATATTTAACAAGGAATATTATCTAAATAAGATTTAAATAATTATTCCTAGAAAATAATAAGATAAATAAAGGTTTATCTAATTAATTTCTTTGTTTTGGGTTAAACATGACTAGGAATAATAATTAAATTATGGTTTAATTAACTATTCCATGAGGAAAATCCAACAAATATAGATTTGTTTAATATTTCCTTTTGGGGTTTCCTGTTTAGACCATAAACAACCTAATAAATGTGGTTTATTAAGTTATTTCACATAGTGAAAGCAATTTTACTTAGGGTAAAATTGGTCTTACATGGTGTACTTGGGTCCATCTAATGATAGTAGGTTAGATGACCAAAAAATGGTGTAACAAAGTTGATACAAGAAATGTTTCCTAATGGTGAAAATATAGTAGAGGAAACTCATGATGAGAACAAAATAAATGTTAATCGTGATTTCATAAACTTTAATGTTGAAAGGAAGAACCACCATATTCCAAAAATAGATATGAGGAAGTTTGATGGAAAGGATCCTGTAACATGGATACTACAGATGGAGAAATATTTTGATCTCAATAATGTGAAAAACACACAAAAGGTACGCATTGCAACTTTACATTTAGAACAAAATACATTTGTATGGTATCGATGGCTGTGCTCCCGTAAAAAAATTGTCACATGGTCAATTTTTACAGAGGAAATGATAACACATTATGAGGATACAAATAGCAACACCTTCTTTAGCCAATTGATAAATCTCAAACAAAAGTGTTCAGTGGGGGAGCACATTGAGGACTTCCAAAAATTGAATATAAGGGTAACTGATATTCCAGAGGAACACATGATTGGTCTCTTCATAGGTACTTTAAAGGATAACATCCAACATGAAGTTCGTGTTTTGGAACCTGATTCATTGGAGAAGGCATTTAGGTTGGCAAGAAAAATTGAATGTAAAATTATGGTGACAAGGAAACCTACCACTCACTTCTATAAAGAGGGAAGTGTTGCTACTCCTAGATTTCCACAACCTACAAGGCTGACACCACAACAATTGGAAGAAAAAAGAGAAAAAGGGCTTTGCTACACTTATGATAGAAAATACACTAAAGGTTATAAGTGTGCTGAGAAAAAATTATTTTACATAGATTGTGAAGAGGAAGAAGAAAATGAACAAGAATCTTCAAAAGAAGAGGATATGCACCAGGAACCAACCCTAGAAGAGGAGGAAATCAGTTCGACCATATCATGTAATGCATTGGCAGGAATTACCACTCCACAAACTCTTAAGATATAAGGACATATCAAGAAGAAAAAGGTAATAGTGTTGATTGATTCAGGTAGTACCCATAATTTTAATCATTGTAAGGTAGCCAAGGAATTGATTTGTTTCCTATACCCAACACTTGAATGTCAAGTGATGGTTGCAAATGGAGGAAATATAAATTTCTCTAGAAAATGCCATAATATCAAGCTAACCATGGGGGGATATGTATTGAATAGTCCAATGCTTTCCATCCCTATGGGAGGTGCTGATGTTGTACTAGGAGTACAATGGTTACAATCTTTGGGGACTGTAGCTTTTAATTTTCAAGAACTTTTCTTGAAATTTTTTTCAGAAGGAAAGGAAGTCGAATTAAAGGGTATTGCAGGGAAGCCAGGAAAGATAATAAGCTCTAATGTCATGAAAAATCTTCTAAAGAAAGAACAACGAGGCGTAATTGCACAATTATACTCACCAGAAGTTCCAACATCAAAATCATATATTTCTGTAGATCTCCAAAAAGCCTTGGACAATCATTCCAAGGTATTTGAAACTCCCAAGGGAATTTGACCTATTCATGATCATGATCATTCTATTCATTTGATTCACGTAATTTTTCCTCCAAACATCAGGCCTTATAGATATCCTTATGTCCAAAAGAGCGAAATTGAACGTATGCTTGCAGAAATGTTAGAGGCTGGTATAATTCAACCTAGTCAAAGTGCTTTCTCTACTCCTATATTATTGGTACACAAGAAGGATGGATCATGGCACATGTTTCTAGATTATAGGGAGCTCAATAAGCTCACCATTAAATATTAATTTCCCATTCATGTGATTGATGAATTATTGGATGAATTACATGGAGAAATTTATTTTACCAAGTTGGATATTCGTTCAAGATATCATCAAATTAGAATGAAGACTAAAGATATTCTAAAAAAATCATTTCAAACTCATGAGGGTCATTATGAATTTCTGGTCATGCCTTTTGGCCTTACCAATGCACCTTCTACATTTCAAGGATGTAATGTTCCCAAAATGGATTTCTCAGCAAGACATGCCTAAAAATGAGTTTTTTAGGGATGTGTGCTTTAGCTATCATAAAAAGTGTTTAAGAACACTCAGAAACCAATTCCAAATGCTGCAGCAACCTTTACTCAACTTTTATTCTAAGAAAGGTGAGGAAAAGTGGCTTTTCATGCCCTAAAATGGCTGTATTGAGAAATATGCGTAAAAATAAGGGTCATGGCTATGGGATATGTTAGATAAGGTAAATAGGGATTCACATGCTGAATTTGAGCTCAAAAAAATAAGTATATCTAAGTTAAAAAGTTCCTCCTTCCCGGCTAGTTAAGAATAAACCTGATTTCCCATGACTTGGAAGATGCAGAAATTTATTGAAGCAAGGGCAGCATATTTTCTGAAGGTGTAAGATGTAAAAAAGTATGAAAAATCAGAAAATGAGTTCAATAACATGGCATGGGCATTAAGCAATAATAAACAGCAGTTTTACATAGAAAATCCCTCAAGATTGAGGTGCTGCAACACAAGAGAATGACCCAGAAACCCTTCAGCATTAGTTACAGGAGGCTGAAGCTTATTTTCATTAAATTTCAGATCTGAAACTGATAAATAAATGAAAACAGAGATCTATAATAAATCAAAATGCCCAAAGGGCTCTTTATTTCATTCCCCTTGGGGATTTCAGCAATACATGAAAATGCCGGAGCAGATCTAAATTTTACTGCAGCATGATTAAGAAATTATGAAGCAAAAAATTCTGTGAGTGTTTCAGATCTGAAATATAGATGGATTGGTTGGCCAATCCATGGATCACCCTTGATGCAAGGAGGCTTCCTTCACATCATAGATCTAGCTCCAAAATGATGCCAAAAAACATGCAATGCTGCTCCTTCAACAATAACGCAGATATGGGGAAGGAACCGCACAATATACCATGAAGAACACATTGGCCTGATGCCAAGATCTGAAATGAAGCTCCAATCATTCAATACAGCTCTCCAATGGATCAGAAACCCTCTTCCACTGAAAAGAAGTACTAAAATGCTTTAGATCTGAAAAGATCTAAATCCCACTTGCTGCAGCTTACGAAAGCAATCAAACCTTGAACAAGATCTGCATTGCAGTTGGAAGTAGAAGCTTGGCCAAATGTCAGATAGTGGATCAATGCAGCACATCCTCCTCCAAAGAGCTACTCCATGGAAGGAGAGAGGATTCCTAAATAAGAAATCCTCTTCCCTTTGGCTAACTAGCCAAGAGAACTCGAGTTGCTGAAGCAACCAAAAATCATCAACAACACTTTCTTGAGTCCTCTCCCTCCTTTTTATAAAATGAGGAAGTGCAAAACCCTAAACCACTTCACTTGAATTAGCCCCTTTCACATTTAGAAGCTCCTTCTAGAACTGCACAAGTCACTTAGGAGGTTCAATGCACCTGGGTTTTCTTGTGATTTGGTCCTATTGACCCAGTCAAATAGCTTAGCCCTGTTCATACACAAGTGGTTTTTTATGGAACTAGCTCATAGTTAATCCTTTTCACATTGAGCATGTATTTATTTTTAGATCTAAGGAGTGTTGCATGTCCTCCATTAGTCTATTATTCATAAACATGAAAAATAAAACAAAATTCTAATGTTCCAATTAGCTTAGCTAATTTAGGAACATTATAGTCCTCCCCTCCCAAATGTTGCTTTTCCTCAAGCAACTGCAAGGATAGAACTGAAAGATGTCTCCTCCTCCTACTGTAGCATCCCCATATGATGAACTCCTCCAAATAATGAGATGCTGCGTCAACAATGAATCTCCATATTGCCCCTCCCAAGCATGCAAGTTAGTTGAATAGCTATCATCATGAAACAGTAAAATACTCAAGAAGGAAATAAGGTGTTTCCTAGAGGCTCCCTTGAGGCATGGAATCTGAAGTTTATTGGGAAATATCATGCCCCATGTGAGTTCTCCACCCTCAAGCAATCATCCACCAAAAATGAGTCACCTCATGTCATGGCAACTCCATGAAAATGTTCCTCCACCTTGCGCTCCTGTAAAATAGGTGGGATGAAAATCTACACATGGTAGACAAGATGGCCTACCCCACGCTGTTCTCCTCTCCACTTAAGATAAGTGTAGAGTGAAAAATGATCTTGGGCTGCAAGGACATTGCCCTCAAGTGGCATCATGAGGATTAGATCTGCAAATATCCTCCCTCCAACGTTGTAAAACCAGTCAGCCCAAAATGTCTTATATGTGATGGATAGAAGAGTATCACCATGAGGTACTCCATCACACACATGGCTCACCTCCAAAAGAAACAAGTGTTTGGCTATGGTGGCCACAATTTCTCCCATGTTCCCATTAGAACATGTGCAACAGAAAATGTGGGAATCTCCTTCCCAAAAAGGACACACTCATCTCATGTGTCTCTTTCTCAATCATGCTCTCAAAAGACATAATGACAATATCAGCAAAAGAAAACATGATCATCATCATAATGAGGGAAATACTAAAGGTTCTATGTGATGCAAGAGATTACCAACAGTCCCCCAAGTCCTCACAGCACAGTCTTCTCAACTGCTGCTTAAGAAGAGTATATGGAAAATTGCCTCCTGTGACATGGTTAATCATATGAATAAAGAATCCACATGTAAGGAAAAAATATTTTCCCAAGGCCACATAATAGATGGCTGTCTCCATCATGCAATTTGGCCCAATGAAGTTCATGAAGCTCAATAAATAGCTTGCCCTCTTGTGGAGCAATGCACTGCCAAGAGATGGTAAGAGAATGCAAGAAAAAGTCCTCACCATATGTAGGGAGCAAGAAGATACATGGATTCATGAGTGAACCCTCAAGTGTAGTTTGGCACACTTCCATGAAGAGAAATGAACCAAGCTCTGCATGCAAGTCCTCTTCTCCATGCTTGGAAACCCAAGACAAGAAGAATACATCATCTTCCTCACCTCCTCTTTTCTCACCAAGTGCATTGAATGAGAAGTGATCTTGGGAATACTCCATCAATAAATCCCAACTCCAAAGTGACAACGCTATTGGCCTATGCAAATAGGCTCCCATCAATACATAGCTCCAATCTTTGACATGCATAATGTCAAAGGCATCTCCCATAATGCTGCTACATATGAGAATTCCTTCCCATGAAGAAATTCCTTCTTGAACATATAAGGTCAAGGAGTACCCCCTTGCACTATGATAGTGCCACCTTCTACTCCTGCAACATCATGAAAAATGTGAGAGCAAATCTTCCCTTGCTCTCTCAAGAACATCCCAAGCAACAAAATCCTTTGCTGCTTTCTCATACTTCCATTATCCCATCCATGTATGACAACATAGTGCTTGACATGAAAGATGTTATGCCAACACAATGTGCCCATACTCTTTGCTGCTCCATGATGCAAGTATCCTGCCACATACCCTTAGAAAGAGTTTGATGATCAAACTCTTCCAAGAGCAACCAGTGTAGCCAAGCCTCCTGTTGTCTTGTATCAAAAATCTGCAAGTGGATTTCTAGCCTCTTGCTCTCCATCCTCCATCTTGGTACACCTCCCATGAGGGATACCATCATCCAAAATCAGATTCCTTCACTCCACGGGATCTTGAAATGCAAGCTTTTCTTCACCACCACCTTTGTACAATGCAATGCAACTCTGTTACTCTAAATCAACAACATGCAAAGATGTAGTCCTCCTTATATAATGGCTGAAATGAGCATAAATGAATCTTTAATAATACCTTGGTGAATAGAAGAAAAACTTCCTCTGTAGCTGTGTGGCATTCCTCCATTTCTGAACATGAAGGCTGCTCCTCCAAGGTTGTGACAGCGCTGGTACAAGTCTCCACCTTTTCAATCTCCTTGAGATCTTCTTCAATGCCCTTCATGATCTGAAAAGAGAGTAGGGAGATCTTCTCACCCATAATTTTTTCAAGTGGTGGAGCCATGCTCTGGTTTTTATCTGTATAGCTCTCCTTATTTGTGAGGATAGGAAGTGGATGGATCTTCCTCTCCTTCTTGAAACCTTCTGCAGGTCTCACTGCAACTTTCTGCTTCTTGAAACCCTCTAGGAGTTTCATTTTCTTCCTCCTTCTTTCTTCTGTCTAACCTCTTTGAAGAGGCTCTTCCTGGATCTAAAATATGATGAGGTAAAAATCATCTCCTTCAGATTTCTGATCTTTGTCTCTTCTCTTCTCTGATACTGCTGTAAATTTCCCTCTTCAGGAGTATCAAGATTCTATTCCAGAGATTGACTACAGGGGCATTTACTGGATATGTCACCTTTGAGAAAAGGATGAGATACAGAGGCTACATGGCCATCTGAAAAATCTGTCTATAGAGCTTGAAATATTCCTGCTTTAGGGATTCAACACTTTGGCTTGAAGCCACAGGCTGAGCCAAAGATCATGCTTTGATACCACTGTAATGTTCCCAAAATGGATTTCTCAGCAAGACATGCCTGAAAAAAGAATTTTTTAGGGATGTGTGCTTTAGCTATCATAAAAAATGTTTAAGAACACTCAACAACCAATTCAAAATGCTGCAGCAACCTTTACTCAACTTTTATTCTCAAAAAGGTGAGGAAAAGTGGCTTTTCATGCCCTAAAATGACTGTATTGAGAAATATGCATAAAAATAAGGGTCATGGATCTGGGATATGTTATATCAGGTCAAGAGAGATTCACATGCTAAATTTTAACTCAAAAAAATAAGTCTAGGTAAGTTAAATAGTTCCTCCTTCCCAACTAGTCAAGAAAAACCCTGATTTCCCATGACTTGGAAGATGCAGAAATTTACTGAAGCAAGGGAAGAATATTTTCTGAAGGTGTAAGATGTAAAAAAGTATTAAAAATCAGAAAATTATTTCAAGAACATGGCATGGGCATTAAGCAAGAATAAACAATAGTTTTACATAGAAAATCTCTCAAGATTGAGGTGTTGCAACACAAGAGAATGACCCAGAAACCCTTCAGCGTTAGTTACAAGAGGATGAAGCTTATTTTCATTAAATTATAGATCTGAAACTGATAAATACATGAAAACAAAGATCTATAATCAATCAAAATGCCCAAAGGGCTCTTTATTTCATTCCCCTTGGGGATTTCAACAATACAAGAAAATTCTGGAGCACATCTGACTTTTACTGCAGCATGATTCAGAAATTCTGAAGCAAAAAATTAAGTGAGTGTTTTAGATCTGAAATAGACATGGATTGGTTGGCCAATCCATGGATCACCCTTGATGCAAGGAGGCTTCCTTCACATCATAGATCTAGCTCCAAAATGATGCCAAAAACCCTGCAACGCTGCTCCTTCAGCAATAACGCAGATCTGGGAAAGGAACTACACAGTATACCATGAAGAACACATTGGCTTGATGCCAAGATCTAAAATGAAGCTCGAATCATTCAATACAACTTTCCAATGGATCAGAAACCCTCCTCCATTGAAAAGAAGTACTAAAATGCTTTAGATTTGGAAAGATCTAAATCCCACTTGCTGCAGATTACAAAAGAAATCAAACCTTGAATAGGATCTGCATTGTAGTTGGAAGTAAAATCTTGGCCAAATGTCGAATAATGGATCAATGTAGCACATCCTCCTCCAAAGAGCTACTCCATGGAAGGAGAGAGGATTCCTAAACAGGAAATCCTTTTCCCTTTGGCTAACCAACCAGGAGAACTCAAGTTTCTCAAGCAACCACAAATCATCAACAGCACTTTCTTGAGTCCTCTCCCTCCTTTTTATAAAATGCGGAAGTGAAAAACCCTAAACCACTTCACTTGAATTAGCCCCTTTCACATTTAGAATCTCCTTCTAGAACTGCGTAGGTCACTTAGGAGGTTCAATGCACCTGGATTGTCTTGTGATTTGGTCCTATTGACCCAGTCAAATAGCTTAGCCTTGTTCATACACAAGTGGTTTTTTATGCAACCAGCTCATATTTAATCCTGTTCACATTGAGCATGTATTTATTTTTAGATCTAAGGAGTGTTGCATGTCCTCCATTAGTCTATTATTCATAAACATGAAAAATAAAACAAAATTCTAATGTTCCAATTAGCTTAGCTAATTTAGGAACATTACAAAGGATTGATGAATTCCATTTTCAAACCCTTCCTTAGAAAATTGTGCTAATATTTTTTGATGATATACTAATTTACAACAGGTCTTGGAAGGATCATGTTCAACATGTTGACAGGGTGCTCAAACTATTGCAGGAGAAACAATTATATGCGAAAACATCCAAATTTTTCTTTGGAGTACAAGAGGTGGAATATCTGGGTCATATTGTATCTCACGAGGGTGTTAAGGTAGACACTAAAAAAATTAAAGCCATTAAGGAATGGAAAGTCCCCACAACCATAAAGCAGTTGCGAGGATTTCTCAGGTTAACAGGGTATTATCACAAGTTTGTTAAAAATTATGGGAGAATAGCAACACCTCTAACAACGTTGTTGAAGAAAGATGCATTTTCATGGACTCCTGAAGCAACTAAGGCCTTTGAACATCTTAAAGAGGCAATGTGCCTAGCACCAGTCTTAGCTACACCAGACTTCACAAAAACCTTTATTGTGGAATGTGATGCCTCAGAAAATGGAATTGGTGTTGTTTTAATGCAAGAAGGAAGACCCATTGCTTTTGAAAGTCGTCCAATCAAAGGAAAGTATTTACAGAAACCTATTTATGAGAAGGAAATGTTAGCAATACTACATGCACTAAAGAAATGGCGAACTTACCTAATGGGAAGACACTTCAAGGTAAAAACTGATCATGATTGTCTTAAACACTTTTTGGAACAAAGACTATCTTCAGAAGAGCAGCAAAAATGGGTCACAAAGATGTTGGGTTATGACTTTGAAATAATCTACAAAAAAGGGAATCTTAATGTTGTTGCAGATGCACTCTCAAGAAAGAATGAAGAGGTGGAAGCATTGCTTTGTGCCATTTCTATTATCCAACCAGATTGGATAACCGAAGCAAGAGATGAATGGGAGAAGGATGAAGATGTGTGGACACTCATTCAAAAGTTGCCGCAAGATCCTAGTACATCTGATACATTTAGTTGGAAAAATGATTCCTTATGGTACAAAGATCGCTTATATCTTTGTAAGAATTCCCAACTAAAACAAAAGATTCTTTTTGAATTGCACACTTCTCCTTTAGGAGGACACTCAGGATTTTTAAAAACTTACCACAGGGTGAAGAAAGAATTTTTTTGGGATGGCCTTAAATCCGATATTCAAAAGTTTGTGGCAGAATGTTTGGTTTGCCAGCAGAATAAAGTGGAAACAATTAAGACCCCGGGACTTCTACAACCTTTATCCATTCCAAGTCAATGTTGGGAGGAGATTTCAATGGATTTTATCACAGGTTTACCTAAGTCCGAAGGAAAGAGTGTCATCGTGGTGGTAGTTGATAGACTTACCAAGTATGCACACTTTTGTGCATTATCTCATCCATTTAAAGCAAGTACAATTGCTACTACATTTATGGACACAACTCAAAAGCTACATGGAAACCCAAGGGTTATTGTGAGCGACAGAGATCCCATTTTTACTGGAAATTTTTGGACGGAGTTATTTTCTTGTTTGGGTACTCAATTAGCTCATAGCTCATCTTATCATCCTGAATCCGATGGTCAAACTGAGATAATAAATAAATGTTTGGAAGGATATCTTCATTGTTTTGTATTTGATAAACAAACACAATGGTTCAAGTGGTTACCTCTCGCTGAATGGTGGTATAACACTTCCTTCCTCTTTGTAGAGGAAATCCTCTTTGCATGTTATTGAGCTCTTGAGAGATATTTCACTAAGCCCAAGTTGTGGCTGGCATTTTCAAAGGTTTTCAGGTATCATTGATCAAGCAAGGCAGAGAAGACATAAAAGTACCATGGCTGCAAAGAGGAAGACCAAAAAAGATGGCCATTGTCTTAGATATGAGCCGTTAGACATAAACTTGATAAATGAAGACTCAACAACTTTAGAAGTTTTCAGAAGAATAGGGTGTTTGCAGTTTTTCCAAATATTGCAAGGATGTAATATTCTTAAATTAGCTTGTAGTTAATTGGAATATTAAAGTTTTGTTTTGTCACTTAGATAGAGGAATAAATGGGTAGGGAGGCCCATAAATATCTTTATGAATAATAAAACCACTTCTCATGTGAAAGTGGATCATATTTCCAGCTCAATAAAGCACCCTAAGGTGTGAACAGGGGCTATAACATGTGGACTGGGTCAACTTTGACCAAATCAACAACACTGTCATGGAGGAGTGGACATAAATGGAGGGACATCACAATTTTAGATGGAGACACGTTGCATGGAAGTAGTGTCATTAATGGATGGGGCTTAGGTTTTGGAATCTCATATCTTATAAAAGGAAGAGGATGGCAACCATATTATTCATCTTGGTGTATTTGATATTTTGATATATGGTCTTTTTAGACATATAGCTTTCTTCAGTTGTTTAGCTACGATTGCATGTGATGTTTAGCACAGGGTGTTCCTAATCGGGAATATCACCTCTTCCATTGAGGAGCCCTTGGAGGAGTTTGCACTATACATCCACAATCAGGAATTTGGCCAACCTTCAGTCTCATGTACAATGTAGTTCTATTTAAAGTTGGGTTGTGTTGTAGGGGTGTAGTAGTGGAGGAGAGAATATCCAATTTCTAAGCTAGTTTTCCATTGGGTAGGAATCTTCCTTCCATTTGGAGGCTTGCAAGGAAGACTTCAGGGCTTCAATACATATTTTGGCACTAGGCCAAGTAGCAGTCATCAACTATAACGCAGTTTCCTGCAGGGACTACGTTATTTTGGAGAGCAGCTGGAGTAGTGGGTTTATTGCCCTATTTGGAGTGTTTGGGTTTCCTATGTGGGGATCAGCCCTTCATTTAGAAGATCTGTTGGAGTAGGATCAACCATATTGTATATTAGATCAGCCATCTCCCATTAGTGATTCATTTGTAGAGATTATTCAGCCCTAGGGCCAAATCTACTATATTTTGTATAGTGTGTATTTCCGGAAACCTCTTCTGGGTTGTCCTGGAATCTTGTTTTGGAGTATGGATATCTAGCCTTGGAATTTTTGGAGCATTATATCAGCAGCACTATATTTTTATATCCTTCAACTGCTATTATCTATAAGACAACATAGTTTTCCAGGTTCATGTATTCCTTGTATTAACAACATTTTAGATCTAGGTGTATGCTTTCATGAGAGGCTTATTTGGCCAAATTGAGTGATATTTTCCTCAATATATTGGAACTATTTTGCTGTTATAATCATAATGGAATGGATCCACTGTTGTCTCATGCTTTGATCTATTACATTTCTGCATATTTCCAGTTTTATACACTATATTCCTGCTTTTCCCATTTGGGAATATTACAGTGGTATCAGAACATAATCTTGGCTTAGCCTGTGCACTTCATCCATTATGTCATCTAAGGAGGCTTCTCATAGGAAGGAGAAGATATGAAGAAGAGATGAAGGCAAAAACTAATTTTCATGAGGGAAGGAGTTCTCAAAACTTCTTCTTCAAACTATGCAGTGCATTAGTAGAGACATTAAAGAGATGAGAATGGAGAGATGTAGAGATTCTCCAAGAGGGCTTGTACATGAATAAAGCTCCAGATTTTCACATTATGGGTGTGAGCATTCAAATACACCATCAGATCTACAATGCGGTACCATGCCTAGGGTCATAGCATGAGGGATGGACGAAAGAGATGTACCAAAGGAGGAGACTCTTGGTGACTATCTTCAAGAGTATGAATCTCAAACTCAGAGATTTAGAGATCATCTAAACTTCCAAGGGTTTTGTAAGATCAAGGAGGATAGAAGACCTAGAAACCATGATAGAAGCACAAGGTGTAAGCAACATGCTTTGGGTAGATTCTTTCTATCTAATTTTGATGGGTCACCTAAATGTTCAGCTAGAGCTTGGGTGGAGGACCTAGACACCAATTTGCAGCAACACCAAGTTTCAAAAGATGAATCGATTAGAGTAGCAGCACTGCACCTGGAATGTAAGGCTCATGCCTGGTGGTTTTATGAATATTATTCATTAAAAGATGTAAATATGTCTACTTATGCAAGGTTCACTAGGAGGTTAGTAAAAATATTTAACGAAAAACATTCTGAAACTTCCTTGGTTGAGATAGCCAAGCATAAACAAACAAAACCTTTTCATGAGTTGGAAGGATATATAAATCCAACTCCATTTCAGAAAACTATTGAGGGGATTAAAAAATTGCAGAATACCTTGCTAGAGGCAAGACCCCCACTTCAGCAGAAGCTCTCTTCTCAAGGGGAAGACATGGAGATCTCTTTTTCAAAGGAGGAACTAAAAAAGGAACCTCTTAATGATGATGAGACAACCTCCATTCATGATGAAGGGGGAGAGATGATAAGAGGTAATAGTACCTCATGAAGAGGAAGATGGAGCATTTTCTCCAAAGAGAGAAACTCTTGCACCCTTGCAAGGAGTTCCAAAGGATCTCACATGTGGAGATCAGGACACAGTCAATGTGCAACATGTGCCATCATTGACATATTGTGAGATCTTGAAGATAGAAGAAGATAAAGGGGAGGAAAATCATCATATTATTAAGGGCACACACCCCTCTCTATTTCAGAATATTGATGCACATAAGAGGTAGGATGATTTGTGTAGTGAGGACAAGGAAAAATGAGTCCACTCACATATACAACCTGCTCTAAGCCTTGATGTTTCATTACATGGAGGCATTCCACCAGGGAGACCCCTTGATTGGAAGATGAAAAAAGAGTTCTGCCAACATGGTGCAACATTGATATATTTGGCTAAGGAAGGAGCCTTGGGAGGACCTGACACAGTGCAAAGAACCTTTGGTGGGTTCAAAGGAGAGGTGAGCAATTTTCTGAAATGGACATAGCCATCTCCCACTTAGCTAATTGTGCTGAAAATGATGATTCATAAATATATGATGGCATGAGCATGGTGTCAAAGGGCTACTCCATAGCCTTGGAGCAGAAAATGATACTTCCACAAATGAGGAAGATTCCTGAATATATCAAGAGGTTATTGACACTCTTGTATGAATTGGCCAAAATATGGAAGTTTTGGAGAGGAGATACCTTTCAGGAGGAGGTTGACCTCCATGTACTCCAATCTTGTCTTGGGAAAGATCAGATGCAAGGGAGGCAAAAAAGGTAGGGTAACAATACTCCAACATGTGGCTTTGGCATTGAGCATGTCAAAGAGGAGAGTTATGATGTGACAGGTGCTTCACTTAAAATTTCTACAGTGATGTCATTGTTGGGAAGCCTAGATCCATATTGGGAGTCCCAAATATTGGTGGAATATTCCAAGGACCTCTTCACATGTCAGGTTCTTGATGGGAAAGTGATAGATGGGAGGTATATAGTGGTTGATGGAGTCCTTTATTTCCATGATCAGATCTACTTGACTAGAGACTCCATGCTCAAGGAGGGGATTCTACATGCATCATATGAGGCACTCTCTTTAGGACATGTAGACTTCATTGAGTCTTATCACACCATCATGGAGGGATTCTATTGGGAGGATATCAAAGAATATGTGCACCAACATATCAAGAGATATGTAGCTTGTTTGATGTATGAGGAGGAGAGCAATCACCTTGCAAGGTTGTTACAATCATCTTCCCTTTTGATGGAGAAATGGGAAGGTTCATCTATGGACCTCTTCACCAAATTGTCTACAATATGTGGTAAATATTGTGTTTTTATGCTTATTTATCAACTAACAATGTATGTGCACTCCTTTACCATGCATTTGCAACATATTTCTCCACAAGAGAGCAAACCTCTTTGTGGATTTCATGGTCCTTTTGGGTCTACATTTAGTGATGGGGATGACCACTTTATGTTGGACTTTGGGCAAGATATGTTTTTCTTGGATCATATTCAGCCAACACCTAATGTCCTCTACTATTTTCAAGATTTTCAGAAGCTTATGGTAGCAAGAAAGTGGTTGGATGGCCACTTATCATATCATATTTTGAGACAACAAGAGGAAGAACAGCGCTGGTCTCACTTGAGGGACTATTATCACCATCCAACATGCTATATAACACATAGTCCATTTTCATTTTGGATTCCATATGGTGATGAAACTCTATTCACTATATGTAGGATGGATTGGGCAAGAGTAATTCTTGGAACCAAAGAGTGGGATCATGAGAGTCCAAGTGCATTTTGGCTTCTTAATGACCATATTATTACAACCCAAGATCAACAGTTCCACATCTATCATAAATGGAGAGAGAGACAACATGAGTTGAACAAAATCATCTCTCATTCTCAGCCATGCAGCCCCTATACATTGCAAAAGCAGGGGATTGGTGAGTTTTTCTATGAGCTACCAAGAATGGATCACTTTATTTGGATGATAGCATGGATATTGGAGTTTCTCATGGGGGTTGAAGCACCCAACATTTATCATCTCTCATGCCTTAAGGGGGCCAATGGACAACATATAACTCTTTCCATATATCTCCCACTTTTTCATGATAAGAGTTATTTGGTTTATCCACCAAAGGCAAATTTTTATTCTTGGGAGGAGGCATATCCATTAGAGATTTTGCAGTATCCTTGCAGTTGCTTGAGGATAAGCAAGATTTTGGAGGGGAGGACTATAATATTCCTAAATTAGTTTGCAGCTAATTGGAATATTAAATTTTTGTTTTGTCACTTAGATAGGGGAATAAATGGGTAGGGAGGCCCATAAATCTCTTTATGAAGAATAAAACCACTTCTCACGTGAAAGTGGATCATCTTTCTAGCTCAATAAAGCACCCTAAGGTGTGAACAGGGGCTAGAACATGTGTACTGGGTCAACTTTGACCAAATCAACAACACTGTCATGGAGGAGTGGACATTAATGGAGTAAAGATTACAAAATACACCCCATAGGTCATTGATCAAGTAGACTCTTAGTAACTCGTTTCAAAACTAGAATTTTAGTTATATTAATCTTCTCAACTTTATACAAGTCTTCTTCACGTAGGTTTAATATTTTAAATTAAGGATTAGATGGATAAATCTAGGAATAAATTGGATAAAAGTGTATAACTGGTTGAATTATTGATCAAAAAACATCTATTGGGCTATGGAGTCAAGGTATGTTTCAACAAAACATGAAAATTATCTTAACATGGAAGTCGTGCAGCATTTCGCAGTTTTAGATGTATCAACAAAATAAGAATACGTTGAATAAAACACAGTCTACAAACATGTGAAGGAAGTTAGAGCATTTTCTAATGAATTCTAATTAACACATGTTCATACCACTATAAATAGGTAGATGAGGAAAGCCATAGAGAGATCAAACACCAAAAAACTCTTTGTGAATCCTGAGTAGTAAAGCCAATCTGTATTAAGCTAAAAATACACAGTCTGCTACAATAACACAGTTTTCTTGCTAATGAAAAAATGCCAACCTTTAGAAATTCGAATTAATGTCTCTTATGGAGGCATCATTACAATCTTGGATTCCCTTATCCATCTTGAAGAGAATTTGAATTTCTAAGTTTGACACCTATCTGCTCCTAAAATAGACTCTTAATTACATCTGACAATTAACTTTCTCTTTTAGAAGTCCTAATACAAATAGGAGTAAAACTCCTTATTATGTCTAAAACAACCTTATCTAAGACTTAAATAATATCTCTGATAGTTTTTTCTCCATATCTTTGACCTTGATGATGCCTCTAATCTTATTATGCAATCATGCTGATTCATGTCTTATCTACCCTACAAAACAGGGAACATGTTTCCTGTAATTTAGCTTTTACCTTCATTGATGATCTTTGAACCCTTTTGCTGGCAATATTGACTTTTTGAGATAAGTGACATGTGTTATCATTTCCATGGAACCATGCCTTTCCACCTATACAAAAATTAAGCCTTTGAAAAAGTATAAAGAGAGATGATATGGTTGCGCTACGAAAATAGCAGTTGTTTTCGTAGCACAGAATCTGTATCTTTGTAAACATCTCTTAACCATCCACTCTCTTTTTCTTTGACACCTGAAATTTCATATGTGAGCCCTTTCCATCCACCAGTAGCAACAAAATTCGGAAACTAAGTGTTTTTACCTCTCAAATCCCTTATAAAAATATTAAAAAATGCACCTACAACAGTTTCGTAGCACGCTACAAAACTGTTGTGCATGTCTTTTTTACACAATTTTTTCACAATTCTTAGACTTTAAGAATATTTACACCTTTTAATGATTTCCATGATGTCTACAGACCTTAACAATCAAAATAATTCAACTTTGAAATGTCCTCAAAAAGTGATGTCCTTCCCAAAAACAAGACTGTATTAAGGATTTGTCACTTACTGCTCTTGTGCTATCTTTGTTGTAGCTAACCTTCAAACTTTGTCAATTGAATTTCAAGATCTTCACTCTTCCTCTTCAGTCTCCTGTTATTAGCCCTCAATTTAACATTTATCATTCTCATAAATCTTGCCTCTTTGATTGCAGGGACAGTCAAGGTAAAGTACTAAGCTTCACTGCTGACTGTTTCAGGTTTTGAAACTCTTTCAACCACCCACAGAGCCCTTATTTTGTTGAAGTTTGACTTCTCAACAGCATGTCTTCTTGCTTTCTTCTTAAGCTTAGCAATTTCAAGATTAGCTAGTCTCAAATTTTCTTTAATTTCTTCATAACTGCTCTTTTCTCTTTGAGTGTTGAAAACTCTATTTTTGTCACCTTCAGGCATTGGTGATGATACATCTATGGGCTCTTCATAAACATTAGAAACTTCCCCTGCTTTATCTAACTCCATATCCAGCTCTTGCAACTTTTTTGATTGCCTAGTTAAAAGCCTTCTGGGTGTTAGACTCCTATACCAATAGGTGTCATATTTCATGATTGACTTGATGAACTATGTAATATGTTCAAACCTTTTTCTTGTTGCAAAAGGTGTTCCATATTCTCAAAAAATAAAAAAAATCAAAAAATTTTAAAAAATGTAAAGAGGGTATACCCTAAAAGAAAAATCAAAGGGTGAAAAAATAAAAATGGCCAAAAAAGTGAAAGAAAATGAACCCCACCAAGAGAAAGGCCAAAGAAAGTGTGCAAGTCTAAATGCCACTACCTTTTACTCTGATGTAATAATCAAATTCTGTGCAGCTTGTATCTCATGCCACAATTGATGAATAGTCAAACAATTTAAACTTGGCTAGTTCATCTTTCAATCATGTTTTAGAAATAGAGAATAAAATTTGACCAAACTGTTTAATCTTGGCAGATAAGTAGATAGGTAGAGTGAATAAAAGGAGCTCAACAGTTTAATCTGAGCCCTTGGATGTAATAAGGTTAGAATTAGGTAGATTTTCATATGTAAAAGGAAAGTGTGATAAGGGTTTGCCAGTCTAAGTGCACCCTAATAAAGAAGAAAAAATGGTAGGGTAAAGTAGGTAGGGTAGGTAGATGATGTTGCTGAATTACATGTGATGAATGATGGCTTTAGATGGTTAAAATTTTAACTTTCATCACAAGTGCAAAGGCAGACAATACACTGCAAGAATTTCAAGTAAGGCAAAGTCAAATTATTAACTTCCCTTCTCATTTTTCCCTAAACATTTCACTAATTTCCCCTAAGTACTAAGGTATTTGAAGATTAAAGGGGCTCAAGGCATTTCCTTGACTTTTGGAGGGACCAGACCCTCGGCCCAATAATTGGAAAAACCTAAGTACTTCAAATTATTTATCATGACATTCATTCACCTCTAAAAATCTTTTCCTAAAGTAAAATCTCATTTTACTTAGGAAAATCATGCAATATTCAATAAAAACCCTTTTTCATGCAAGCATAAGTTAAATACATTATTTTAATGTTTTATACTTAACGCTTTAGCTCATTTGTCATATTAATTTCTAATTTATTATTTAAATCCCTATGAGAATAACCTTCTCCTATTATATATAACTCATTTTTTATAAAAATACTCAATAACCCATTTATTATAATTTTAGTCAAAGTTTTTAATCCCCATGTGTTTATATAAAACACCCTCGTTATATTTCCTTTGGCTAAAATATATCTTTATATTAATCCCACCCCCTATGGTAATTAGATTAATCTGATTTAATTACCATATAATAAAAAATATATGAAAAACCTTTAAACATATTTTATATATGTTTAAAACAAAAAATAAACCCGAAGTTTAGTTTAAACAAAACTTCAAAATAACCCATCTCTTTGTATATTTTCCCCTTGCCTAACTCCCTAACCTGAGTTAAAATCCCGTTAACTCTGGTAAAAATCCTTTGGAAATCCTTCCCGATCAATTTTTTGAGTTTTAAAAAGGAATTAATTAATCTTCACACTTAATTAATAGCCTAACTCACCAATCAAATTCCCCCCGATATGATTAATCTATGTTTAATTGCGTCAGGCCCACCTATTAAACCCCTGTCATCTAGACACCTCGACCACCGTCCGATCGACTGATCTTAGATCTACGGTTGATATCAATATCGCTAGCCATCCTCGTCCGAATAATAACGTGCGATGGCCAAGCGGTTTTATGAACAGTTCTGCGCCACACGTCATTCATCGTATGGAATCGCTTGCCCTCCGCTGAAAACTTCCCTCCCTCAAAAGCGGTGCGATAGAAACCACTTACCGCCTCCCCTGACGAAGCCTTCGTACTTGCTGACTTCATCCATAAAAAAAATACCAACCTTTGATTTTGTGAATAAAACAAACATACCCGCGTCATTTTCACTGTCTCATGCAATGATTTTCGAAATCAACTGTCGAACTTTTCCAACCGCTACTTTGCTGAACAAGATTGCATTCGAGTATCCAAAATTCATCCATCATTACTAGCGCCTGTTTTCATCACCGTTTATTTCCTGGAAAATAGGTATTTACCTAAATTCCCATTAAAATCTATAAAAAACTTGGTTTTGGTTTAAATTCTACACGAGAAAACTGAAACAGAGTTCAGAACAGTTCCCAAAACTACATTTGCATTCCCGAACCTGTGATTGTGCTTGTTTTTCATAAAAAACCCCGAATTCATTTCTGAATCCACAAGAACAAGAAATGGAAATTCCCCTGGCTTTGAATGTCGCACCCCTGAATGCTCCTCATATAGATTTATACTATCTGCCTCTAGTAGATAGGGATTTCTAAATTAAAAACCTTGTTCTCAGTGAAAATCCTCTTCGAACTTTTTGCCGCTGCAAAGAACCAGAATACCGGAAGCTAAATGGTGGAAAGAAATGTTTGAACTTTTGTAAAATTATCCTTACATGAATTTTTGATTATGTACTATAGTAAGTCATGATAAAGGAGGATAAAAGGATAAACAGAGGTTAGAAAGCATAGCAGTTAAAGAGTATTAGTGGTTAAAGTGTATCAGGTAAAAGTCATAGTGAAAGTTAAAATGAAGTTACAGAGCAGTCAAAGGTAAACAGTAAAAGTAATTACAGAGGCAGTAAAATGAAAAAAAGAGATGAAAATACTTTAACCAACATTGAAGTTTATCTAAAGTGAAATTAAAACAGTTAAAAGAACAAAAAGGTGAAAAGATGAAAAACACAACAAGAAGGAACATTTTTGCAGAAATTTCATGCTTTAGTCATTTTTTTGCAGAAACTATTGTGATCAATCCAAGATTAATTTTGCAAAACTGAAGGAGGTTTATTTTCTTAAGAGGACCATCTACAAAAACCTCTCTCACGTTTCTAACAACTATTATGGTTTTGGAAATATTAAACAATGTTGGAAAGCACTCTTTGCAGAAAATTCCAGTTAAGTCATCATTTTGCAGAGAATATTGTGGCCAATCCGAAATACATCATACAAAATTGAAGGAAATTTTTTTTCCTAGGATACCTATCTACACAAACCTATCTCACTTTTTTCAAAGTGATTTCAGAATCAGAGATACATGCACATCTTTAAAGGCTATTTTTCAGATTCTGTAAAACTTTGTTTTACACATATTTTTACAGAGCCTATTCTGCACAACTGGAGAGGAATTTTAGGAAAATGAAAGAGGTTTATCTCACCAACATATTTATATACAATAAATTCTTTCACTTCTTACATATCTATTATGGATTGAGAAATAAAAACATATCATTGGACCCCAAGTTTGCAGAATTGTTGGAGCAGAATACACAAAGAAAGGAAGCAATTAGTGACTTGGATGCCTCATCATCAACTAAGAGATGGATCAAATTCGAATTCTCCTCTTTGTCATCACCTATCCATAAAAAATAGTGCCAAATAGATGCATTATTTTGAGTGTCTTTTACTTAAGTTCTATTTATGTAAAATAGTTCGAGAGATTTGTGAACTAATCTTGATATTTTTTCAAGATATTTTAGTTTAGAATTTGTATAAATACTTCACTCTTGGAAGTATTTTGGGGTGGATTCTTATACTTTGCTGTAACATTGAATGTTTTTGAATAAAGTGCTATTGGAGAAATTTTTTGTGGCTAGCTGGATGATGAATTGATGCGAAAGAATTTTTACTGGATTCATGTGTCAGACTATGGATCAATAGGTTTATCTTTCTCTTGTGTTTTCAAGTCTTTATATCTATTTATTATATCATTGTGTTTCATTTCTGAATGATTAATGAAAAGGAGTAAATCTGAAAGTACTTAAGTGTAATATGATTTTAATCATTTTTATTCTAAATGTTTTCTTCTAAACTGGTTTAAGCAAGGAATTCTTAATTGCTCTTGTTTTACTAGTTTAAGCATTTTGGTTATTTAATAAAGAATACTTAAATGCTCTTTATTGATAATCACTCAATTTCCCTCTTTGAATGTGTTGAAAGATTCTTAGTTGCCTTTCATCCATTTTAAATCCATTCCATTCACTTTAGATCTAAAATTGTTCTCTGTTTGATTATCTTGCCCTGTAAACCCATATTTTGTTTAGAAAATTAATCTAGTGAAGCCATCTTTTTAACTCCATTTCCCAATGGCGTGAACTACTCAATCTTGCCCTCAGCTATCGAAATCCACCACCCAAATTCAAACAAAACCCTTGGACTTAATAACTAGCCTAATATTTTCAAAAACAAAGCTAAATTTTATATAGAGAGCCCTCTCTGGGTACAAATTGGCTAGATTATGTACCTAAAAGATTGGTTTGTGGTTACCTCAGACCCCTTTCCTCTTCCAACAACTTCAAGGAAAATTTGAGTGATAACATAGTGGCGACTCCGCTGGGGAACTTTGAATAATTTTATTGTTACTATTGT
Source organism: Pinus albicaulis (assembly GCA_034641835.2). NCBI lineage: Eukaryota > Viridiplantae > Streptophyta > Pinopsida > Pinales > Pinaceae > Pinus > Pinus albicaulis. Next base: position 361,973,793 of record CM076571.1, on the reverse strand, counting down.
TTACTTTATAAGCTACAAACGGAGCCTGAAGTTAGCCAGGTAGCCTTTGAAATGCTTTTTCTCTGCAATTGCATAGTAAATAAAAGCCACTTCAGCCTATCTCCGGTCTAGTTTATGAAATGAACTTTGGTTTCAGACATTTGATCAGTCCCTCTAGTTAAATAAATCTTTAAGAAAATCTAAGTCCAATATTTAAAACTTCTTAAAGAGATTATTGAAGTTGTATTATTCATTTCATTTAAACCAAAAAATAAAAAATATCACTTAAGAAAGCTGGCTTCAGAAAGGACTCGTTACACTAGGGCTAATCCTAATCCAAATCCACCGCCAGTGTTTGAAAATCCGAATCTGATTCCCATAATTCTTAGAAAACAAGATAGTCAAGAAAGCTCTGGAAGTTCTCAACCTCTCTATAGATCTATATCTTGTCCAGTGAAGTGGATTTATCTTGAGGACGAACCTTTTGACGAGCAGTTTGAAACATCTTTATTTGTAAATTTTTCTGAATCTGAGTTATCCAATTTGGTTCCAGACCCATTATTTCTTGAATATTTACAATTTGAATTTGTTACATCACATATTGACAAAAATTTGCGAGATTCCATACAATCTGAGATTACCTCTGAAGGAACGTCAAATATTTTTGTCATTACTTCAGCTTCTCCAAGTTCATCAACTTTTTCCCAAACCTCTCAACCTCAAACTACCCCTTCCATTCCTCCACCCATCATACATAGACCAACCTCACCTGTTATCCCACTACCTCTTCCAATGGCAAACAGATATGCTCCCTTAAGGTTACCGGCTAATCTAGGGGATATGCCTCAAGATTACCAATCTAAAATCACTCCTTTTGATGGTTCTAGTACTTACACTGCTCAATAGCATACTAAAAGGATGACCGATTATTTTGAATTTTATGAAATAGATGCTGTTGATGTAAGAATGAGAATTTTTGTCCAAAGTCTTACTGGAGAAGTCAGAACCTGGTTCAGGGCTCTTCCTATAAACATTGTTGCTGACTTACCAGATCTTTATAGAATATTTTTAAACAGATGGGAAAAGAATAAAGACCCTCTTCAAATCCTATCAGACTTTGGAAAACTAAAGAGAGGACCAAACGAGACTGTGCAAGATTATGTCACCAGATTCAATGAAGCTTACAATGCTGTTCCCCAAAATCTTAGACCTCCTCCAGATTCAGTACTAATCAAATTCCCTGATGGATTTGATTCTGATATAGCATATCAGCTTAGGGAAAGAGCTCCTCCAACTCTAGAAGAAATGCAAAGAATAGTTGTTAGTGTTGAAGCTAACCTGATAGAAAAACTAGCTAGAGCTAGAGCTGAAAGGAGAATGCCTGTAAACGAACAACCCACAGCTTTTGAAAAGAAACTGGATGCTATAATTAAAGGAATGAAAATATTAGGAGATAGAGTAGAAACAATTGAAAAGAATAAAGCTCCTTGGGATGGTTAACCTAGCAATACTGTGAGAAATCCGAACTTCAGAAGAAACCATAATCAAAATACTAGGAAATCTGGTCCTGACCAAAATATTAGGCCCCCATTCTAGGAAAATTATGTTGAAGGCTCAACTTCTGAGGAACCTACTGATGATGTTCAAATAAACAATTTTACTGAAAGTGAAAATGAACCAGAAATTTTCTTGACTCAAGATGATCAAGAAGCTCACATGATTAAGCAGTTTCAAACCCAATCAGGAGAATCGTTTGACTTTAAGGAAGGATATGACACAGCCATTTACGAAGTTCATAAAAAATATAATTTGAGGAGCAAAAAAATTTATTCCCTAGAAACAAGTAAACAGAAAACCACAAAGCAACCCCTCAAAGGTAAGACCAGTACTACCTTTGTACATATTCTCACTAGATCAGATCCTAATCTTGCCCATCCAATAATTGAAGATGTGTCTGATACTCAACCAAATAATAGACAACTTTCCAATACTCTTCCTCCCAAAGAAAACGTAGAGGAACCTCTAGAAGTTGAATCAGAAACAACTTTAGGTCACAACCCCACTCCTGAAGAGGAGAAAAACACTGAAAACATAGAAGAAAAAGACAATCCAACTATTTGAAACACAAGGACTCAAACTGAGAAACCTTTTAATCTGGAAGCTAAAGTAGGCAAATTGAAAATAGCTGTTCCACTATCTGAATTAGCTAAACATGATGTCTACAGAAGCCAAATCCATAGATTACTTAATATTCTTGGAAATGATGATACAGTTAATGTTTTTGATGACCAACCCATATTACTTTTTGGCCCTGAAGTAAATGGAAAACCTGAAAGTGGAGGAACTCCTCCATTTTATGTAAGTTTGAATGTACATGATAAAATACTTCATAATGCCATGCTTGATTCTGGAGCGTCTCATAATATAATGCCCAAGGCTGTAATGGAGAGGTTAAATCTAGACATCACGAGACCATACAAAGATCTCTTTTCTTTTGATTCAAGTCAGGTAAGATGTTTAGGATTAATCAAAGATTTGTGTGTTACATTGGTTCAATACCCTGCTAAATCAATTTTAATGGATATAGTAGTAGTAGATATTCCTCCAAAATATGGTATGCTATTGTCTAGATCCTGGGGTGAAAAACTCGGAGGATCTCTTCAATTAGACATGTCATATGCTACTATTTCAGTATTAGGCCAACCTAAGAAACTATACAGAGAAACCTTGATGAAATATGTTGTCAGTAGTTAGAAGAAACCTGAAAATTTCCCTATCTATTCAGTACACTCTGATATGGACTCATTTATTCTCTATAATGCTGAAACTGATCTTCCCACTGAACTAGAAGCACCAGCATCTGAACCAAAAGAAAATGAAAATAAATATAGTGTTCGAATCCAAGAAATATCCGAAGAAAAAAAAACATCAGAAACCCAAGAAAAACCCGAAGAAAGTAAAAAATCAGATCTCACTGTTAAGAAAGTTCCTGAAACTCCTGATGAAAATTATGTACATGAAATTATTTGGCATTTAGAATTTGATGGTTCAGTAAATAAGTTAGGAGCAGGAGCTAGAATTTGGATACGTAACCTTGAAAATGATCACGCTGAAGGCCATGCTTATAGATTGAACTTTAAATGCACTAATAATATGGCAGAATATGAAGCTCTTTTGTTAGGGCTTAAACTTGTCAAAAATTTAGGAGCAATTAGAGTATCTGTCATAGGATATTCTGATTTAATTATTCAATAGATCAAAGGTGAGTTTTCGACAAAATATCCCAGACTAGGAGAATATAGAGGAACAACTGTAGAGATTCTTAACACTTTTCTACAGGCTCAGCTTGCAAAAATCCCCAGAAAACAAAATTTGCATGCTCATAGTCTTGCAATGTTTGCTAGCACTTGTAAATTACCATTTGAACCTAATCATCAGTTCACAACTGAGATTAGACATAGACCAGCTATACCAAAAAATCTTAAGAATTGGCAAGTGTTTGTAAATGACAATCAAATTAATCATTTTCTAACTTTAGAGAATGAATTTTCTAACATTAGCATAGATGAAGATATAGTCATTGAATCTGATCAAATAACTGAACAAGAAATAAACATTTCTGAAGAGAGTGCAATTCAAATGCTCCATCCAATCAATTTCACCAAAAAATACATGCAGGACCTTAAACAAATGGAGGTTGATGAGATTATAGAAGATGAATCCGAGATCATTAATCTGAAAGATAATCATTTACCTAAAGGATCGACTCCTCTAGAAGATATTTTTGACTCTAATGACATTCCACTGAAACCTAAAATGGAACCACTAAAAGCTGATATTGAGGAATACAATCCGGGGACTGAAGAAAAACCTAAAATAATAAAGTTATCAAAATCTTTGCCTCCCGATCAAAAACAAAAATATGTTGAATTATTAACAAAATTTCAGGATGTATTTGCCTGGAGTTATGAAGACCGGAAATCATATGATACATCTATAATTCAACATACAATACTTCTAAAACCAGATCAGAAGCCATTAAAGCAAAAACTGAGAAGAATCAACCTTGTATTGTTGCCTTCAATTGAAAAAGAAATCAAACGAATGTACGAAGCAGGGATAATTTCTCCAATTATATTTTCAGAGTGGGTGTCTAACTTGGTCCCTACTAGGAAGAAAACTGGAGAGATTAGACTATGTGTTGACTTAAGAAATCTGAATAAGGTTTCTTTGAAAGACAATTATCCTTTGCCCAAAATGGACCACATTTTGCAAAGGGTAGTAGGTGCTTCAAGGATTTCTCTTTTGGATGGGTTCTCAGGATACAACCAGATTCTGGTTCATCCTGATGACCAAGATAAAACAGCTTTTACAACACCATGGGGTACTTTCAAATATGTTAAAATGCCATTTGGACTCAAAAATGATGGAGAAACCTTCCAAAGAGAAATGGACATTGCATTTGTAAAATAAATTCATGACTTTCTTGGTATATATCTGGATGATTTAACTATTTTTCCAAATCAGATCAGCAACATTTGGACCATCTCAGACAAGTATTCATCAAATGAAAAAAATATGGTATCTCTTTGAATCCAAAAAAGTCATTGTTTGGTCTTGAAGAAGGTAAAATCCTGGGCCATATCATCTCAAAATATGGCATTAGAATTGATCCGGAAAGAATACAAGCCATATTGCATATACCTCATCCAAGAAATATTAAAGAACTTCAAGATTTTATAGGAAAAATCAATTTTTTGAGAAGATTCATTTCTATTTTAGCTGAATTAATTAGATTGCTTACTAACATGCTAAGAAAGGATTCGAGTATTAAATGGACAGTTGAAGCCAAGCAATCATTTGAAGATATTAAAATGGCTTTGACTAGAACACCAGTTCTCACCAGTCCACAATTTGATAGATATTTCATAATTTTTTCATTTGCATCAGAACATACTATAGCAGCTGTTTTATTACAAAAGGATGATCAAGGATGTGAAAAACCTATAGCCTTTTTTAGTAAAGCACTAAGAGATGCATCATTAAAATACAATATCATGGAAAAACAAGCTTTTGCACTTGTAAAAGCTATTAAAGATTTTAGAAGCTATATATTGTATTCTCATGTGATAGCTTATGTACCAAATGCTATTTTCAAAGACATCTTAACTCAAGATGGAATTGAGGGCAAAAGAGGTAAATGGATTGCTACCATATTAGAATATGATATTGAGCTAAAACCTACAAAGCTGATAAAAGGACAGGGATTGGCTCAACTCATGACAGAAACAAATTTCCAAGCCCTGGATATTAATGAACTGGATGACAATCAGGAGATGGCGACTCCACAAATCAGGCCTTTTTAGACTCACCTTGGTATGCTGATATAGTTTATGTTTTGTTAAACCTGCAAGCTCCTCCAGGGTTATCCAGAACAAAGAGAAGGTTTTTAAAAATGACATCCTTAAAGTATTGTATTTTAGATAATGTTCTCTTTTGGAAAAATCATGATGGTATTCTATTAAATTGCTTGTTAAAAGATGAAGCTGACAAAGCTCTCAATGAATTCCATGCAGGAGATTGTGGTGGACATCTTTACTGGAAATCAACAACAGATAAGATCCTAAGGGCTGGATTTTATTGGCCAACCTTGCTTTCTGATGTAAAGAAATTTGTAACTTCTTGCCATAAATGTCAAATTTTTGAAGGCAAGAGAAAATTATTGTCTTTATCCTTGAAACCAATTTCCACCGAGAAACCCTTCCAACAATGGGGCCTGGATTTCATTGGAGAAATCCATCCTCCTTCTTCTGGCCAGCACAAATGGATCCTCACTACCACAGATTATTTTACTAAATGGATTGAAGAAATCCCATCCAGACAAGCCAATGATTCTGTAATAATAGGATTCTTAGAAATCAATATACTATCAAGATTTGGCTGTCCTGAGAAAATCATAACTGATAACGCTGTTGCTTTCAAATAAAAAAAGATGATAAATTTATGTAATAAGTATCATATCACTTTAAGCCATTCAACAGCCTATTACCCTCAAGGTAATGGACTGGCTGAATCTTCCAACAAAAGTCTCATTAATATCATTAAGAAATTACTGGAAGAAAATAAGAAAAATTGGCATAAGAAACTTACAAATGCACTGTGGGCAGACAGACTTACCACCAAAAAATCAATTGGGACCAGTCCTTATGAGTCGTTTATGGTATTGAGGCTGTAGTTCCATCCTCTCTAGGAGTTCCTGTGATGAAGTTACTTCAAGAAGCTCAGGTAGAACCAAATGATATTCAAAGAAGAATAAATCAAACAATCAATTTGCAGCAAACCAGAGAAGAATTTTACCAAAGATCTCAAGTATTGCAAGAGAAGCTAAAGAAGATGTTTGATAAAAGGACCAAGGCAGAAGATTTTCAATTGGGAGAAAAAATTTTAAGATGGGATTCCAGAAGAGAGGATAAAGGAAAACATGGGAAGTTTGACTTCTTATGGAAAGGACCTTACATCATTCATGCTTTACAAGGAAATAATACATATTTTCTAAAAAATTTGGATGGTTCAGAAACTGAGGAAGGACCAGTAAATGGTCGAATGTTAAAGCATTACTTTGATCCTATCTATTAGGATATTCTTATTTTTGACATGTACATACTATATCCTTTGTAATGTATCAGTTTTGATTGGATGGTAACCTGCTGGAGTTGAAGCCCGAAGAGAAGGCCCTAAGCTTCAGAAGTTTTACTGTCATACATACAATAAAGCAACAAGGAGAAAAAGATTCCATGGTTCATTCATAACCATTTTGAGGCATCTGACCTGTTGTTCTTGACTTTTCACCAAGAAAAGCCATCCCCAAATGAAGCCAGTGTTAGACTCCTATACCAATAGGTGTCATATTTCATGATTGACTCGATGAACTATGTAATATGTTCAAACCTTTTTCTTGTTGCAAAAGGTGTTCCATATTCTCAAAAAATCAAAAAAATTTAAAAAATGTAAAGAGGGTATACCCTAAAAGAAAAATCAAAAGGTGAGAAAATAAAAATGGCCAAAAAAGTGAAAGAAAATGAACCCCACCAAGAGAAAGGCCAAAGAAAGTGTGCAAGTCTAAATGCCACTACCTTTTACTCTGATGTAATAATCAAATTCTGTGCAGCTTGTATCTTATGCCACAATTGATGAATAGTCAAACAGTTTAAACTTGGCTAGTTCGTCTTTCAATTTCATGTTTTAGAAATAGAGAATAAAATTTGACCAAACTGTTTAATCTTGGCAGATAAGTAGATAGGTAGAGTGAATAAAAGAAGCTGAATAGTTTAATCTGAGCCCTTGGATGTAATAAGGTTAGAATTAGGTAGATTTTCATATGTAAAAGGAAAGTGTGATAAGGGTTTGCCAGTCTAAGTGCACCCTAATAAAGAAGAAAAAATGGTAGGGTAAAGTAGGTAGGGTAGGTATATGATGTTGCTGAATTACATGTGATGAATGATGGCTTTAGATGGTTAAAATTTTAACTTTCATCACAAGTGCAAAATTAGACAATACACTGCAAGAATTTCAAGTAAGGCAAAGTCAAATTATTAACTTCCCTTCTCATTTTTCCCAAACACATTTCACTAATTTCCCCTAAGTACTAAGGTATTTGAAGATTAAAGGGGCTCAAGGCATTTCCTTGACTTTTGGAGGGACCGGACCCTCGGCCCAATAATTGGGAAAACCTAAGTACTTAAAATCATTCATCATGACATTCATTCACCTCTAAAAATCTTTTCCTAAAGTAAAATCCCATTTTACTTAGGAAAATCATGCAATATTCCATAAAAACCCTTTTTCATGCAAGCATAAGTTAAATACATTATTCTAATGTTTTATACTTAGCGCTTTAGCTCATTTTTCATATTAATTTCTAATTTATTATTTAAATCCCTATGAGAATAACCTTCTCCTATTATATATAACTCCTTTTTTATAAAAATACTCAATAACCCATTTATTATAATTTTAGTCAAAGTTTTTAATCCCCATATGTTTAAATAAAACACCCCCGTTATATTCCCTTTGGCTAAAATATATCTTTATATTAATCCCGCCCCCTATGGTAATTAGATTAATTTGATTTAATTACCATATAATAAAAAATATATGAAAAACCTTTAAACATATTTTATATGTGTTTAAAACAAAAAATAAACCCGAAGTTTAGTTTAAACCAAACTTCAAAATAACCCATCTCTTTGTATATTTCCCCCTTGCATGACTCCCTAACCTGAGTTAAAATCTCGTTAACTCTGGTAAAAATCCTTTGGAAATCCTTCCCGATCAATTTTCCGCGTTTTAGAAAGGAATTAATTAATCCTCACGATTAATTAATAGCCTAACTCAACAATCAAATTCCTCCTGATACGATTAATTTATGTTTAATTGCATCGGGCCCGCCTGTTAAACCCCTGTCATCTCGACACCTCGACCACCATCCGATCGACTGATCTTAGATCTACGGTTGATATCAATATCGCTAGCCATCCTCATCCGAATAATAACGCGCGATGGCCAAGCAGTTTTATGAACAGTGTTGTGCCACACGTCGTTCATCGTATGGAATCGCTCACCCTCCGCTGAAAACCGCCCTCCCTCAAAAGCGGTGCGATAGAAACCGCTTACCGCCTCCCTTGACGAAGCCTTCGTACTTACTGACTTCATCCATTAAAAACCCGCCAACCTTTGATTTTGTCAATAAAACAAACATACCCGCGTCATTTTCACTGTCTCATGCAACGATTTTCGAAATCAACTGTCGAACTTTGCCAACCGCTACTTTGCTGAACAAGATTGCATTCGAGTATCCAGAATTCATCCATCATTACTAGCACCTATTTTCATCACCGTTTATTTCTTGGAAAACAAGTATTTACCTAAATTCCCATTAAACTCTGTAAAAAACCTTGTTTTGGTTTAAATTCTACACGAGAAAACTGAAACAGAGTTTAGAGCAGTTCCCAAAACTACATTTGCATTCCCAAACCTGTGATTGTGCTTGTTTTTCATAAAAAACCCCCAATTCATTTCTGAATCCACAAGAACCAGAAATGGAAATTCCCGTGGCTTTGAATGTCGCACCCCTGAATTCTCCTCATAGAGATTTATACTATCTGCCTCTAGTAGATAGGGATTTCCAAATTAAAAACCTTGTTTTTTGTGAAAATCCTCTTCGAACTTTTTGCCACTGCAAAGAACCAGAATACCGGAAGCTAAATGGTGGAAAGAAATGTTTGAACTTTTGTAAAATTATCCTTACATGAATTTTTGATTATGTACTATATTAAGTCATGATAAAGGAGGATAAACGATAAACAGAGGTTAGAAAGCATAATAGTTAAAGAGTATCAGTGGTTAAAGTGTATCAGGTAAAAGTCAGAGTGAAAGTTAAAATGAAGTTACAGAGCAGTCAAAGGTAAACAGTAAAAGTAATTACAGAGGCAGTAAAATGGTAAAAATAGATAAAAATACTTTCACCAACATTAAAGTTTATCTAAAGTGAAATTAAAACAGTTAAAAGAACAAAAAGGTGAAAAGATGAAAAACACAACAAGAAGGAACATTTTTGCAGAAATTTCATGCTTTAGTCATTGTTTTGCAGAAACTATTGTGATCAACCCAAGATGAATTTTTCAAAACTGAAGGAGGTTTATGTTCTTAAGAGGACCATATAAAAAACACTCTCTCACTTTTCTAACAGCTATTATGGTTTTGGAAATATTAAACAATGTTGGAAAGCACTCTTTGCAGAAAATTCCAGTTAAGTCATTATTTTGCAGAGAATATTGTGGCCAATCCGAAATACATCATACAAAATTGAAGGAGGTTTTTGTTCCTACGATACCTATATACAAAAACCTATCTCAATTTGTTCACAGTGATTTCATAATCAGAGATAGATGCACATCTTTAAAGGCTATTTTTCAGATTTTGTAAAAATTTGTTTTACACATCTTGTTTCAGAGCATATTCTGTACAGCTGGAGAGGAATTTTAGGAAAATGAAAGAGGTTTATCTCAAAACAATATTTATCTACAATAACCTCTTTCATTTATTACATATCTATTACATATTGAGAAATAAAAAGATATCATTGGACCCCAAGTTTGCAGAATTGTTGGAGCAGAATGCACAAAGAAATGAGGCAGTTAGTGACTTGGATGCCTCATCATCAACTAAGAGTTGGATCAAATTCGAATTATCCTCTTTTTCATCACCTATCCATAAAAAATAGTGCCAAATAGATGCATTAGTTTGAGTGTCCTTTACTTAAGTTCTATTTATGTAAAATAGTTGGAGAGATTTGTGAACTAATCTTGATAATTTTTCAAGATATTTTAGTTTAGAATTTGTATAAATACTTCACTCTTGGAAGTATTTTGGGGTGGATTCTTATACTTTGCTATAACATTGAATATTTTGGAATAAATTTCTATTGGAGAAATTTTTTGTGGCTAGCTGGATGATGAATTGATGCGAAAGACTTTTTACTGGATTCATGTGTCAGACTACGGATCAATAAGTTTATCTTTCTCTTGTGTTTTCAAGTCTTTATATTTGTTTATTATATCACTATGTTTCATTTCTGAATGATTAATGAAAAGGAGTAAATCAGAAAGTACTTAAGTGTAATCTGATTTTAATCATTGTTATTCTAAATGTTTTCTTCTAAACTGGTTTAAGCAAGGAATTCTTAATTGCCCATGTTTTTCTAGTTTAAGCATTTTGGTTATTTAATAAAGAATACTTAAATGCTCTTTATTGATAATCACTCAATTTCCCTCTTTGAATGTGTTGAAATATTCTTAATTGGCTTTCATCCATTTTAAATCCATTCCATTCACTTTATATCTAAAATTGTTCTCTGTTTGATTATCTTGCCCTATAAAACCATCTTTTGTTTAGAAACTTAATCCAGTGAAGCCATCTTTTTAACTCCATTTCCCAATGGCCTGAACTACTCAATATTTCCCTCAGCTATTGAAATACACCACCCAAATTAAAAAAAAACCCTTGGACTTCATAACTAGCCTAATATTTTAAAAAACAAAGCTAAATTTTATAGAGAGAGACCTCTCTGGGTACAGATTGGCTAGATTTTGTACCTAAAAGATTGGTTTGTGGTTACCTCAGACCCCTTTCCTCTTCGAACAACTTCAAGGAAAATCTGAGTGATAACACTGGGCTTGAACACAAACTCTAAAATTTCATCATCAAAATCTAGCTTTTTGGAAGATTTCATCTTCTTTGCCTTTTCCCTTCATCCAATTTTATAATGTCTGCATGAACTAAAGGAGATTCTTAAATATCTATAGCCTGTTAAATATCATTCAAATCACCCTTTAAATGGATACTTTCTCCTGAAACCACTGTTTTACCCTTTTCCTTTGCTATTTGACTTCTAGTCAATATTTTCTGGACTAATTTGCTAGTTGATTGTTCCTGTACTGTTTCCTTAACTTTAGTTGTCTTCTTTTGTGTAGGTTGAGGAGTCTTTTGAATGATCACTGATGTTTTGATTTCTGGCTCTTTCACTTGCTTTCTGGGTTTCAACTTGAAAAATCTCGTTGAACTTGTTTTTGCAGGGTCACTGGTTTCTGATGGTAATTTTTCTTTGGCCTTAGGGCTAATACCTGTTTCTTGTGTTTCCACCCCAAATCCACAAAAAAAAAAAATGTAGACCATTCTCTATTTATCCTCTGAAGTTCATGTAAAAATATCAATTTAACTAGACCATGATGGAAAAGTGAAGTTTTGCAGTATTGAGATTTCATTTGCACTTTATCTGCCATCTTAGCTAAACTTCGAAACAAGAAGAAAGGCAAATCCAAAGAAATCATTCTAGTAAAATGAAACAGGAGTTTGAAATGATAAGAATACACTTTATGGTATCTTCCCTCACAGGTGAAATACCTTTGAATGTAGTAGAGCAGGTTGGCATAGGTGTTCTTGATGTAGCTTCTTGGCACTGCTTTGGTTAAGTCTGTCTCTACAAACCTTGGCTTCAGAAATATTTTACAAGGTTCCATCTCAAACCTGAAATTTTTGAACCATATTTCTTCTCCCCTTGGAATCTCTGTCATTAATGATATTATCTCAGGGGAAATTGGTAAGTTTAAGACTCCAAATTTTGTATTTGAACTTGTGAAATGAAGAGAAAACTCTTTTGTCACTTGATTATGACCTCCCTGTAATTTTTCACAGAATTTCCAACATCCTGTCTTCTTGAAGGCTTCCTCAAATGATTTTTCCTTGGTTAGAGCCTCTATGCTTTCAGGCTTTGTCCTTAAACAATGGCCTGACCTATGGTTCTTTCTTTCCTCTGTCATCCTTTCCTTGAAATTCCTGTGTGCTTCTTGAAAACTTGTAACCAACAACCTCGCTTGATTTGAGAGTAAGTTGCGTCGCTTGATTAGGGACACTGCCTCACTTGAAAGTAATAATCAACCTTGCTTGATGAATGCGAGAAGCTTTGGTTTCTACTTACCATGAGCTTACCATTCGGAAAGGGGTATGCATCATGTGTTTCTTGTCATGATGGCTATGAATGGTTGCATGTGTGAGAAAATACTCGTGGCTGACACCTAATCAAGAAGGATTAACAGAATTTGATGGATTTTATACTTTGACAAGACTTGTTACGAATCCCCGATTTCGTAGTGTGCCTAATGTAATTTCAGGGTTTTGCGCTACGAAAAGAGCAGCGTTTTCGTAGCATAAAAGCAGTTTTTAACACTTTCTGCACTACGAAAATGTGGTTTCGTGGCTTAATCAATTTTTTTTTAAATGGTTAAAAACTTGACTCTGTAAACATGGTATGAGACTCTCAAGGTATGACATAAGGTTTTTGGAATTTATTATGTGAATGAAAATGAGACTCTAACCCTATCACTTAACCCCTAAAAACTTAAAATGACTTAACCCTATCACTTTGGACCCCAATAATTTCTCCTCTATTGAAGATTTTTTGTCCAAATTCAAGACCCTTAGACTTCTTTTAGAAGGTTGTAAGGTAAAAAAGGAAGATGGTAGCCTCATCTATTATATTCATGTTAAGCTTGGCCCTGCATACTCTGTATTTGTTCCACCTTCCATTCCACTAGAGAAGCCATCATTTCTTTAGGAACCACCTACAAGAACCCCTCTTTTGATGCCTTTTGCGATTCTTTGATAAGAGAACAAGAAAAACTCTTACACCTTGGTATTATCACTTCTGGAAACACTTCTAAGAAAGCCTTAGAAGCCCAAAAATAAATTATATAAAAAGAATCCCAAGAAGCAGTATCCTAAAAAGTATGGTCCGAAACCAAACAAGGGTCCTAAACAATTTCAGTCGCAAACTGAAAAAGCAACTCACCAAAATGATAAGGAAAATAAAAACAAAGGGAAGAAGACAGATAGACATTGCAACTTTTGTAATCTTGATGGCCATATAGAGTCCAAATGTTTTAAGAAGATGGAAGCCTTAGAAGCAGCAATAAAGAAGCACAACATCAATTTGGAGCACTCTTCACCTTCATCTTCAGGAATGTCACTTTCTGCTTGTGGTTGTCAAGCTTCAAGATCTGGTTATGCATTAATTGTATCTTCTTATTCTCATTCTCATGAGTGGCTCATTGATTCTGGAGCTTCTTACCACATGGCCAAAAATACAACCATGTTTTCTTCTTTAAATGATTGTAACACCAAACATATTTATGTTGGTGATGATAGATCTCTTAGTGTTATAGGATTTGGAACAATTCATCTAGATAATGGTCAGTTTTATGATGTACTATGTGTTCCTACCTTGTCACGCAACCTTCTATTTGTTTATCAGATAACTCATTCAGGTGAAGGGAAAATAGTGGAATTCTCTGTTAGGTAAACTTGACTCGGGATAGATTCAAATGTTGACTAGGGTAAATAGTAGTGGTTTTGGGGCACATGGTATTGTGCACCCATGGTTTTCGTTCCATGGTATTGCATTTAATGGAGCCTATAAAAGGCTGGGAAGACTTCATTGTAATGAAGGCCTGGAGGTGAGCGGTGAAGGCTCACTTGGCCGGATTGGCCAGGGTTGTGGCCAATGGTTAATGAAATTTCATTGGTTGGGTTTTTCCCCGGAGTTTGGGGTTTTCCCGGATAAACATGTGTTTATGTTAATGATTTTTTGCTAGCCTTTTATGTTTATTTCTCTTAGTAAATTCTTTATTTTTCTTGCGGTAAATTCCTAACAAATGGTATCGGAGCCAGGTTTAGTGATTTTGCTATATTTATAGTTTGCTGCTACTGGGTGAAATTTTCTCATGGAAGCTTGCTGCAAAGCGTTGTGCGACCATCAATGATTTTGTGGTGGATGCATTGGTGATAACATGTGCATGATAAAAGACACGACATCAAGCGATTGCGAGGGGAAAGTTTCAACTTTTTTTGCTACTGAAAATGTCAAGGTGGAGGTGTAATTCCTTTGAGATGAGTTTTGTTGCAGAAAAGAGGAACAACAGAACTCAAGAATACCGATGCTGTGGACTTCTCGGATTTCTTGAACCCAAAGATAGTGAATCTCTAGGCGGAGGCGGACGAGATATCTTTCTTCCATGAGATGGTGCTGGTGTACAGCCTCTAGATCAACATGAGCAATCACAACTATCACTGAAAATGGTGGAACAAAGTACCTTGACAAAGCCGGAGTCGCAATCGACAAAGCTAACACTCATTTTCACCGAGGAGCAGCTTTATGACCGAGAAATGCATGCGAAAAATGCGATATGCCCAGGTGTGGATCTAAGTGGAACAACCATGGGGATTATGTCAACATGCATAACTTGTCATCACTGTAGATCTCAAGATCGATAGTGTGATCAAATCGTTGAAATCCAAGAATCTGAAGAGGTTCATCGTGGGTGATCGTAATGTTGGCACATAGGGACGATGTGTGGATAGTCACCATGGACAGGGCAACATCCTTAAACCTTAAGCGTGAGCTTGATCTTTGAATGATGCAGGAGTGCGATTGCAGCATCAGGTTCGATGGAAGAAAAAGAATGATTCCCTCACAATGCGGTCCTGACAAAACAAAAAAAAAGAATATATATATATATATATTTTGAATCACATTTTGGCCCGTGAGAGTTGAACTCGAGATCTAGGCAAAGGTGAAGCGCGTGTGGAAGAGCCCAATTTTTCAAGCACTGAGGTCCAAAGAGATGGTGTATAAATGGAGGTGGTGCAGATCTAGCACAAGGGCTTCTCTATGCTATATTGAAGAGCGCTCATGGCCGAAAAGGTTTCTGCTGGACGTTGCATCAGTAGATAGAATGGTTGGTGTAAAATAATTACTTTGAGATTATATCTTCGTCCGATGAAGATGAGGAGGGTTCAAATACCTCTGCGATGTTTAAGGATTTGAGCTGCGTTAGAAATTCCTGCCTCAATTTCAGAAACGACCATTTTGACATATTACAAACGATCTGGTATTGGGTGCCAGATTGTGGATTGTTATGGCAAGGGTCATGACAAAATAATGTGATCAGTGCCCATCAGATATTGTAGCGGTGGATGAGGAATGGATCTATTTTATTTTGGCAACATTTCTCAAGGGAATGTGCAACGTGAACATTCTATCAACATAAAATTGTGTTGGAGCATGCGTGGCTTATTGGTTTTTTGAGTGGAGGTAAAGGCATCAAATGTGATGCAGGTAAGAAGAAGACAGATCTGTAGCAGTGACTTTCATGGTGATCAGTGGAATAAATAAATGCGCAAATAATTGGGCAGATTGATGTACAACTATGATATCCTCTTTGGAGAGGACATCATGAATGTAGAGAATGGTCATATAAAGAATAGCTACAATGAAAAAAAAAATTATTATAATGGAGTTAATTTTTTTCATGTAAATGGGCATACTGCTGTAAGACCTGGTATGGCATGCGTACCCCTGGGTAATCACTGGTAAATTTTGGTTTAGACCTAGGTGATAGGGGGGATGTCAAGTTAACAATTACCCTGGGTAAAAATATTGAGGGGGGAAAGAGCTATAGTGAGCGGGGTTGTCTCCCTTAGAAGTTTTGGCTGGATTTAGTCAATAATCCCCAAGTCAAGTTTAAAGGGGGAATTGTTAGGTAAAATTGACTTGGGATAGATTCAAATGTTGACTAGGGTAAATAGTAGTGGTTTTTGGGCACATGGTATTGTGCACCCATGGTTTTTGACCCATGGTATTTCATGTAATGGAGCCTATAAAAGGCTGGGAATACTTCATTGTAATGAAGGCCTGGAGGTGAGTAGTGAAGGCTCTCTTGGTTGGATTGGCTAGGGTTGTGGCCAATGGTTAATGAAATTTCATTGGTTGGGTTTTTCCCTGGAGTCTGGGGTTTTCCTGGATAAACATGTGTTTATGTTAATGATTTGTTGCAGGCCTTTTATGTTTATTTCTCTTAGTAAATTCTTTATTTTTCCTGTGGTAAATTCCTAGAAAATTAAATATTACAGAGCAATAAAACACATAAAACATGCGGAAAACACAAGCACACAAAACACATAAAACCAGAGAGACACAGATATACGTGGTTCACCTAGTTTGGGCTACGTCCACCCCGAACAGCCAGCCCTTCCTTTCTATTATCCAGCAAAATGAAGAGACACAACCTACAATAGATCCATTGTAATATCCTCTGTTATCTCTCATAGTCTCCCTATCTGTTTCTCGCTCTAAGAATAAACATACATTATACAGCCACAATATAATACCCTCATATATATGAGGGTGTTGCCTTCTAGGGCAAAAAACCCTAAACTAAACATAATTTCTACCGTCAGATTATCTGCCTATGAATGGCCCAGATTGACTAGAAATTACTATACTTTTACAAGGCAATTTACATTTTTTTTTAGCTTTGGGGGCGCTGCCCCCGAAACCCCCCGCCAGGGGGGGGCTCCATGAAGTTGCAGCCCCCCCCTCCCTGGACCCCCTAGGCAACGTTTAATTACGGGCGGCATTGTCGCCCCCATTAAGGTACACGGGTGCAACGATGTGATACAAAATAAACAAGATAATCAGGCTCCACACCCAACATTCTCACCTCATGATGTTGTAATCAGGGAACTCAAAGATCCTAGACATATTTTAGCTACTGGCATTGTTGATGATTCCACAAGGTTGTACAAGTTTGAAAACTTTGGGTCATCATGTCTTCCCTCTGTTTTTGTTGCTCATAATGATGAAGTGAGAAAACTTTGGCATGAGTGATTTGGTCACTTAAACTATCTCTCTGTTCAAAATATATGTAAGGAAAATATGGTGACGTGTCTTCCTATGGTATCTTTCCGAGATGGTGTTTGCTTCGGATGTGTACTCGGAAAACATCATCGGGATAGTTTTGACAAACGTGCCTCTTGGCACGCTTCAACCCCTCTGCAGCTTATGCATAGTGATTTATGTGGTCCACTTCTTATTGTTTCTTTCTCTGGTTGCAAGTACTTAAATTTCCTTGATGATTTTTCCATACACACTTGGGTATACTTCTTAAAACTCAAGAGTGAAGTTTTTAACATGTTCTTGGCCTTTAAGGCCTTTGTTGAGAAACAATCTTGACATCAAATTCTTAAGTTAAGATCAGACAATGGAGGAGAATATGTTAACAAAAAATTTATCAACTTCTGCACTGAGCATGACATTTAATTGCAACATACTGTTCCATATACTCCACAAAAAAATCATGTAGCTGAAAGGAAGAATCACACCTTAAAAGAAATGGCTAATTGTATGCTTCAATCTAAAGGACTTGGTCTCAATTTTTGGGCAGAAGCCATTAAATGTGAAAATTACTTATTAAATCGGACTCCTACTAAGGTTTTAAAGAATATAACTCTAGAAGAAGCTTGGAGCTCAATCAAACCAGATGTAAGTCACTTTCGTGTTTTTGGAAGTGATGCTTGAGCCCATATTCCAGATGCAAAACATAAAGCCTTAGAACCTAAGAGTGAAAAATGCATTTTTGTTGGATATTATGAAGATTTCAATGGTTATAGACTTCTTCAACCAAAATACAAAAATATAATCATTAGAAGAGATGTAAAATTTGATGAAAATATATTGGTCTGTGAGCCTAGTTCAGCGAGTGTGCCACCTTTGACATGCAAGCCTGATTCGGCATATGTGCCACCTCTCTCTCTCTCTCTTCTATTTTTAATAACATTCCTTCTAGTTCAGATAATGAGAACGAGGATGACAATCCGTCTCCACCTCTTGAACTTATTCATTTTACTCCACCGCTTCCAAGATGGGTCCGCTCTACTTCGGATGCAGTAGGTTCTCTTGCAGGTGGCCCTGTCAATCGACGATGTACACGTTCTCAGTTCAAAAGGGCCTCTTCCTTATTGGCTCAAGTTTTAGAAAATCCTGATCTAGAAACCTTTGAAGAAGCCTCTGGTCATCCAGATTGGGATGAAGCTATCAATGAAGAATATTGTTCCTTATTGGCAAACGATACTTGGGATCTTGTTCCTCTTCCAAAAGGAAGAAAACTTGTTAGATGAAGATGGGTTTACAAAACAAAGTTTGGATGAGATAGAAAAGTGGATAGACATAAAGCTCGTCTTGCTGCTAAAGTATTTTCACAAGTTGAAGGCATTGACTATACTGAAACCTTCTCCCATGTTGCCAAGATGAATTCTATCCGCCTTGTTCTTTCCCTTGTTGCCTCCTTTAAATTGGAAGTCCATCAGATGGATGTTAAATCTGCCTTCTTACATGGAGATTTTCATGAATAAATATACATGGAACAACCCCCTGGCTTTATCCAAAACGACTCCCTCCTTGTTTGTCACCTTAGGAAGTCTCTCTATGGTCTCAAACAAGCTCCTCGGGCTTGGTATGGCAAAATGAATAGATTTTGATTAGATAATGGCTTTTATAGGTGTCATTTTGACAACACTATCTACACCAAGAAAGTGGGTAAGTCCTTCACCATCCTTGTTGTTTATGTTGATGATATTATCCTTACTAGAAGTGATCCCAACCATATAAACCATGTGAAATGATAGACTTAGGACACTTGCATTATTTCCTTGGTCTCCAGGTCTTGCAATCCAAAGAAGGTATAAACCTTTCTCAGTCCAAGTATGCCTGTGATATTCTACACCAATTTCATATGGAAGATTGTAAGCTAGCCCCTTCTCCCTTTCAGTCTGGAGTCAAGCTTTCAGTCACTTGTACTACCCCTGAAGTTGATGCTACCTTACACTGTCAACTTGTTGGTAAACTTCTATATATATCCCATACTCGTCTTGACCTTTCCTTTTCCATTGGTCTGGTTGCTCGGTTTATGCACTAACCTCATGAAAGTCATTAGAAATAAGCTAAAATAATACTTCAATATATTCAAGGTACAATTTAGTTCAGGATTCATTACAGTGCAGGGGCATCTCGATTGTTGATTGGTTTCACTGATTCTGATTGGGCTGATGACCCTGATGATCAAAATTCTACTATAGGATATGTATTCACTCTTGGTTTAGGACCTATTACTTGGTCTTGTAAGGAAAAAAGTGCCATCTCTCTTTCTTCGGCTGAAGCAGAGTATCGCGGTGCCGTTGAAGCCAACAAGGAAGCCATGTGGCTTCGTTAGATCCTGTCTGAATTTGGTCTTCATCAGCAGCATCCAAATTCACTTTAGTGTGATAATCAGAGTGCCATTCATCTATGTAAATATCCAGTTCAACATCAGTGTATGAAACACATTGAAATCCACATACACTTCATCAGAAAGTTCATTCGTGATTGTGTTCTTGAAGTGCAGTATTGTCCAACCAATGATCAAGTAGCTGATATCTTTACGAAGGCTATCATAGAAGCAAATTTTACCAAACTTCGATCCATGCTTGGAGTTCAGGAAAGTTTTCATTAAGGGGGGATAGGCTCTAATGCCTCCTTCCTTATTCTATTGTGTCACTTTCGTAAATCCTTCAATCATATCCCAATTTGTTCCTAAGGGGGGCCGTTAGGATATTTCGACACATAAGAAATAGGCTACTTTTGTGTCACCTTTGTAAATACTTCAATCCTATCCCAAGTTGTTCTTAAGGGGGGATGTTAGGATATTCCGACACATAGGAAATAGTTAAGAATAACTTAGTCTAGTGCAGAGTTAGGTAAAGTGTGTTTTTTTACTATGTACATTTGTAACTTATAATCCGATGGTCACGATTTGTAGTGATCCGATGGTTCACTCTCTTCTCGGTATTAACAACACTTGATCCGTGGATTAACACCCGATTGGTCCATGATCTCTATTTAAAAAGCATGGAGGGTCATTTGTCCGATAACCATTTACGAGAAAAAAATATGTAACTTTCCTATTTATATTAATAAATTTCCTGAAGTGGTCGCGTTGGCTTAGGCCATGGACTGTTTCCCCCTTCGAGGGTTTTAACCACGTGATAGTACTAGTGTATTGATTTGTGATCTGTTTGTGAGTGGTGACCTTTGGTTTTTGATCTAAGGAACTTACCCTATATATTCCAACATGTTTTATCCTAAATCAGTCTGCAAAATGTAATTATCTTTCTAAGGTGCTCCTAAAGGCCTAAATCAGTTTTTTCTAAGTAAATATTAATCAATTGAGTAAAATAAAACAAAATAATGGCTTCCAAATCAATAGTAACTATCAATCCCCTGCAACCTCCAGTTTTTTATGTAGAACACACTCCCTTGGCTGACAAAGACTTTAAAATTAATGACACAGTCACCGAATTTAACCTTCTTGAGCTCCACTACTGGAGACATGAAAAATCCATAGATCAAGAAGATGAGGTTTTCATTTGGGAATCTAATTTTCCAAAGTATGTAGTACCACAAACTTTCCAGTGCCCAGAAGTGCTCAGACTTTGTCAATATTTCTATTTCCCTGACTAGAGTGCCATAATTACTCATGAAAAAGAAATTTTGTTCACTATTACAGCTGAGTCAATCAACCAGATGCTGTAGATACAACCTAGGCCAGATGAAATCCATTTTTCCATTGAGGCTCTTACACAGCTATACTTGAATCTAGATTTCCCCAAGAGGTTCCAAATATTCCAAAATTTCGTGCCTTCATATGTACAAACTCCCAAGACAAATCCTCCTTACCCATCTGCAATATTTTCTGAAAGGACTAGGCACATAATCACTATGTTGTCCAGCATTTAGGGTTATTTTATAGATGAATATGTTGATGTTGCAGTCTAGGTTTCCTGTCTACTGTCACACTTGGTCAACCTTCTGCTACCATTTTCAATTTTTCCCAATACCTTGCTCACTAAATTCATGAACAGTTGGTCAAAATGCCTGAAGAAGGTGTTTTCAAGTATTCATCAGTCCTATTCCATATGTTTTTGTACTTTCAGTCTGAGAAATTTTCCATCAACCTTCAAAAGCTTGATGTTGAAGGTAACCCACAGTCAGTCAAATTTTGGACTCCAATTATCAGAAAAGACTCCACACAATCCACCTACATAGAGTTCATTGATTCTTTCATTCATCCTATGGTCAATATGCTGAAAAACAACATGCAACCAAGAATCAGTGAGGAAATTAAGAAGGTCCTACAATTGTAAAAGCATAATAGGACAGGAGATTGGTACTTGTATAAAAACCATATAGAGATTAGGGTATATGAATCTAATATTCTCCCATATAAACTTCCTAAATACCTCCCAATGAGATTATTTCCCCTTGAGTACATCAGGCAGATCCTTAATTCTAATGGATTTAATTTCTTGGCTGCCAAAAAGAAGACACAATTCAAAATAAAAAATCAGGTTGATCCTTTTATTTGTAACAGTAGAGATGCAGGTCCAGAGGCTAAAAAGTATTTGCAGAAGTTTAAATTCATTAATAGTTTTCTATGGTATTATGATCCTCTAGGAGTAATAAGTAAATTGAGAGTTAAATGCAAACTAACTCCTTATGTACATGAGAAAAAACGAGACATTGAGAAATACTACTATCAGTTTGAATGGTTGGAGAGCACTTTGATAGAGGTAGAGAAGCAAGGTGATACTAGTCAAGTCTTGCAAACTCCAGCCCAAGAAGATAGGAACTCAAAAATAATTAGAGAAGAAGGATCATACGATGTAGAGACAACCACTGAAACCAAATTTAAATTGATGTACAAGAAGAAGCCAAAATTAAATCTCGTCAATGAAGAAGTGGAAACAATAGAAGTAATTGATACAAAAACAGTGGTGAAAAACAATGCTCCACCTACAGTTGCTGAAAAGACACACCAGCCTTCAACTTCAAACACTCAAATGATTCAGAAACAACTCAGTGTTGAAGTATCCTCATCCAACAAACTAGCAGAGAAGGAGCTGGAAATTATGCAGAAATACAAAGAGATAAAGATGTGAAATGAAGCCTTGAAGACTGATACATATAACCAATATTGGAAGCAGTCACCCAGTGACCAAGGCAGATTGCTTTATGCTTTTGACTATAAGACTAGGAAGATGTAGATGACCTTCCTGTAGCCTAAAGTAAAGCATCCCAAAAAATCAGCTAATTACAAAAAGTCATCATATGAAGTTTAAGCAAAAGATCTTCATCCAATTTATCAGATAGAATTTCACAAGCAAGCTCGCGAAATGATTTATTCAACCATGAAAAATAAAGCCATGAATGTACATAAGCTCCAAAACACTCTTGGGAACATCAAAGATCAGCTCAAGTTAGAAAAGGCATCCTCACAGGCTAAGGATAACCGAATCAAATCACTGGAAGATTTGGTTATTGAAGTAGGATATGATCCTAATAATGTAAAATTTGCAGATGAACTGATAAAGAAGAAAAATGCAGACATTTTTGCACTAAATAAGCGACTAAAACTACCTCCTACAGAACATCCTCAAGAAAAGGAAGTGTTACAGGATGAAAATCAGAAAGATGAGATGATGAATCTCATTCTTCAGTTGAATTCTCATATAAAATAAATGGAGAATGAAATGGACAAGTTGGTCCAGGAGAAAAATGTTGTATCAGAAGAAGTCCTTGTCAGTGTCATCCCTGTAGTCACTACTGCTATCCATTCCACATTAGCAGAATCATTGGCCCCTACAGTCCCAATGGCTACAACACTTCCTGTCACCTCAACAACAACTTCAACAACAAAGTCATCAACAATAGTAGTACAATCCACAGATGAGGCAAGTAAACTAGTAAAAGCTATGTAGGACATGTCTATTTAGACAAATGAAATCAATAGAATTAAAGAGAAGCTGAAAAGTATGGAGGATGAAAATAAACTTGTTCTGATTATGCACAAAAATGAAGAACAAAAGGCAAATATATTAAAAAAGCAATTAAAGAAGTTAGAGAAAGATCTAATACTGAAAGAACCAATGGCACATGCCAAACAACAACTATGGGCCAATATCATTGAATCTGTCAATGATATTTGGCCATCCATACAGGTTATATATGAACAAAAATATTTAGTCAAAGAAGCAGGTGAAGCCATCCAGAAATTCAAAGAAGAGCTTGGAAAGAAGCTAGAAGAGGCAAATTAGATCATTAAATTTCTTAATTCCAAGAATAGGCAAGAGTTAGAAGAAATTGGAATTAGTGATAGAATAGAAAGCATCATAGAAGTTAGGAAGATGATTTCAAAAAGGAATTTAATGATACAACTAGAAGAAAAATGCCAAAACATGGAGGTTTCCATCACAAGGTTCATGATGAAGTTTGACATTCTCAGACAAAAAGGCCTTCCAAATCCACTAGTCATTCATGAAAGATTAATGAAATAGGATGATTATGATAAGAAGATGAGAGAAGTGGCTAAGTGTTATAGCATCATTTATCACCAACTTATACTTGATCATTTATACATTGGCCTTGGGAAACCCTTCCTTTCAAACTTGGACATATTTCTCAAAAAACAATGTCTTAAAACCCATACGCAACTCTGCCCATACTTTTCCGTGTATATATATGAGTCCACACATATAGAATCACGTATGCCATTTTAAACATTAAAAAAAAAAAATATATTCTCCCTATTTTAGAGGCGGGGTTTACGCTTTTTCCAGTAACTTAACCACCCTAGCCCTTGGCCTCACTGTTCCCAAATTTAAAAACTAATTTGAGGGAGTATAAACGCCCCTCAATGGAATGGCCTAAGAGAGGAAGAGAGAGGGAAATATAGATATTATACGCTATTGGAGCCCTATCCAAGTCTGATATATTCCCATGCCTCATGCACTCCCCAGATATTTATAGGAAACCATTGTTTCCTTGAGATTTTCACCACCCTATGTAACATCCATTGTGCATTATTCTTGGAAGAAATATTGAGAGGCTAGGGCTGGACGGATCAGAGGACGGTATGCTCGAAGGTCGTGGCATATTTCAGGTGATTACTCCACGTTTTTTTACTGCACATGTCATTAATAATATAAGATCCATCTTGTTCCTGATGTTTACATGTCAATAATATTTTATACATGTGTAATTATCATCAATTGAACATTTAATATTGTTTTTATGATGTTATGCATGATTTCCACTAACATCTAGAACATATATATGCTGTACAACTAGGATTTTGTGTTCTCTTTTTGCTAATTTATAGATTAAGGAGCACAAAGTGTTGCAGGGGGTTTGCACCCCGCGGGATCTACTTCAACCGAGGGATATCCGAGTAAGGTCTACAACCTGTAGATTCTAGTTATTTGCATAGAATTTGGTTAAGTGAGTCCTTCTTGTAATGACATGCCCCTGATCTGTGAAGGTTCATCAACCCAAGACCTTTAGGGTAAAATTTCCTGAAACACTAAGGAGCAAGCTAATAATTCAGCCATGTAGGGAATTCCAATAGGGAAGGTACTTTACAAAATATTTGAGAACCTTTTTTACCTGCAACATGAGGTAAAACACCTGTTTTTCAATAAGCCTCCATTCTCAAAATACACAGAGGTTGATGAGATATTCATAAGGATGGTGAAGATCAAATTACTAGAGGCAGAGAAATGGGAAAAATTGACTGATTTACTATGAAGGTCAAATAGTAAAACATAGCAGTAAAATAAAAATATATTAGTTAGACAGTAAAAAGAGTAGGCAATTTTTACAGTTATAGAACAACGAACAGTGAATGATGAAAAGTAAAACAACAGTCAAAAGGTCAAAGAGTATCAGTTTAAATTCAAACTTAAAGAAGTCCAGGAGATAAAGCAGAGAATAAAGATTGCCAGCGTAAAGGACACTCCACTGCCTAATTGCAGCCTTCGTTGAGCAAACAACAAAGAGACAAATCAACAACAAATCAAAGAAAAAAAATATTAAATTCAGTAAAAGCACAGACAACTTGCATTAGTTAGATAGTTGTCTCTATCTTCTTGCATGAAGATATTTATTTTTCCATGAATAATTCCTAAGTTTGTTTTAGGATATTTTTTAAGAGTTTTTGTATAAATACTTCACATTTCAAAGTATTGAGGGTGTATGAATTACTGAACATTTCTATAGTTGTACTATTCTAGAACCTGAGGGTGATTTCACCAATTTCAAGTCAGCAGACTGGATTAAAGCAATAAAGTATTGGGCCACTACAGTGAAGTACTTTCTACTTGTTCAATTGTTTCTTTCTGATGTTTTCACAAATACTTGTATGTTTTTATAAATCTAAATGATATAACATGAATGTTATTATAGAATATGTTTAATTGCTCTCTATCTTGAACAGTTTATTATTTACTTGTTTTCTACTGATATCCATATTAGGGAATTCATAATTCTCCCTAGTTTTGATTGACCTATGTCTTTTAACTCATTATCCAGATTTGAGAACCCTTAATTTCTCTCTTACCCTGATTGAAACCATTTCCACCATTAGCCTAAGGATCTGAACTTACTCAACTATCTTTCCCTATGAATTATTCCCTTTAGAACCTTGATCATGCTCTGTTGCTTGACACTTTGACTCCATTAGCCCAATGGTAAGCATACCTACATCTATCCATCTGAGTAAGTAATTTCACTATCAAACCAAATCCAAAATCAAAATCCCAAGTAATCCTACATAATTAGCCTAAAAGCAACTAAAATAAACAAATATAAATCATATAGAGAGAGTCCTCTCTGAGCATTATGAAGGCTAGATCCTAAGGCTTGAAAGTAGGTTTGTGGTTACCTCTAATATATTCTTTAAACCAAAAAATGCAAAAAACTTGAGAATTATTGGAGTGATAACATGAAGGATGAGCAACGATAGTTTTTAACTATCCTTTTCCATTGTTTAATCATCTCCCACATAGGAAATTTATCAACCTTCCTGACTTCCTGTTGGAAAATTTTAAGCATATGGCTACTGTGGTGAAGGTTTCCTCACACCCAGAAAGCTGTATCACTAATCATGATCTTATAAAATCTGTCATGATGAAAGCCCTGGAGTGGCAAGGACTCAGCTAAGAAGATCTCATTAGCAAAAAGACAAGAAATCCAGCTAGAAACAAGCTAAAATCTCCATTAACGCTCTGGAATAAACCGAGGTAGCTGAGGAACAAGGGTAGTCCTCTGGAAGCAGAATCAAGAAAACATCATTGGAGAGACCAATAGGTGGAATAAAACCAAAGAGGGGGGTAAAGGTTGGCACTCAACCAAAACCCTTGCCATTGTATAAAAATAAGTTAAGTGAGCATGAAGATGCAAGGAAGCAAAAGAAAGAGGAACAAGCCAAGCAGAAGGACACTCCTTCACTAGGTAAGAATGAATCCCAAACCTTGCTTCTTAAAATCAAAGAATTAGAAGCCTAAAATAAAGAATTGAGGCAAAAATTAGAGGGTAGAAAAGTGGAAACAAGGGTTTCGGGTCTTGATACTGTGGTAGAGGCTATTGATAAGTTGAGAGCAGAAACTATGCTGGGCCCTGTATGTAAAAAATGTGCTAAGAGTTTAGCAACAACAGGGTATAAAATTTGTGTTGGAAACACCATCTCAAAAGAAACTCAAACATAACCATGGGAGGCTATTACACAAGAACCCATTGACGATGTTGCTATTATACAAGAACCAATTGTTAAAAAGAGCCATCCCACGATTTTGGACCTATAAACTGAAACACAATAACCTGTCGATGATGTTGTTGTTACAAAAGAAGAAACAATTGAGGAAGAGGTTCTTTAGGAAGAAAAAGTAAGAATTTTTCCATAAGAACCCATTGATGAAGCTGTTATTACACAAGGACTAGCAGCCGAAGCAGAACACCACGAAACATGAGATGTTGTTAAACCCTCTAGTGGACCCTGAAGTAGGATGGCACTAAGAGAGAATTTTAATAGTATCAGAATTGAAAAAATGGAAATAATTGTTGCTCTCCTTACAAAAGGGAGTAATTTACCTAGAGAAACATCAAAAATCCATTCATACTCTCAAGGATCAGTGGGACGAAAAGTTTTTGACAAAAGAATGGATAAAGTGGGAAGAAAAGAAAGGTGAGAAGCAGAAGGAAGAATAGATACAACAACTACAACAAGAGGTCGAGGATCTGGCAGAAGAAAAAGGTAAGATGTAAAAACTCGCCTTAAACATTTTAGGGTATAGGGTGCCCTCTCCATCTTATTCAATCTTCTTGTGGGAATTTTTTTATCTTTTTCAGCTAAAGGGTATCTATGAGAACGAACCGTATCATAATAAATCCACTCGAAATTTCCTAAATGTTTTCCAATCATGCGATGTTGATGAACATCGCTTGTTGTGTGAAATTTTCCTACAAAACATATTTTATAAACATGATAGTTTGCATATTGTCATACACATATTCTCTTATATGGGGGATTTTCAATTGTGTGTTTTCATTTCTTTCATGAGAAACCAGGTGGATTGGAATCTTGCCATGAAATCATCTGTTGCAAATGAAGAGAAGGAAGCCATGTGGATAAGAGAAGAACCTGGTATGGCTACTGAGATGAGGCGTGAGTTTAGGAAGTTTCTAAGTACCCCTAACATGGTGGAGGAATAAACCCTATATAGGAGGATAATGGTTGGGTTTTGTTTTAATGTATTTTCAAAACTCAAAATCCAAGCATTAGTTGGATGCCTAAAATGTACAGAGGATGGTAGTGAAAGTCTACAAGCAATTGAACCTTTTAGATTCCCTAATTTTATGATTGTTGTTACAATAGCTTATGAATATGAATTTTCTTTGAAAAAAATGGGAGCTTTCTCGATAGGACTCAAATTTAAGTTTACTTTGATTTGGCTTCCAGTCGAGGACTATCAACCCCATTACCAACTATGCAAATATGAAGATGAATCTTGGTCATATCAGATGATGGATACTCAAGGATAAAGGTCAGTTGATGAAGAAAATGTTGACGGTTATAATTTGACAAAGTTACATCAACGACATAACAATGCTGCCATGGATAGGAAATCTGATCATTCTAAAGATTCTTCTTGAGGAGATGCAGTGGCTTCTGTTGGCAGGAGATGTTGGGTGTAGTATTTAAGGATATTTCAGGCACCTCTTTCCCTATTTTTGGTCATTTCCTTTCATTAAACCTATGAATTCCTTGACACAATGCCACTTTCCTTGGTTATAAAAGCAATATTTTCTCCGACATATTATTATGCCATTTTCTGTTAAATATTGAATGAAACAATGTATTTTTGGTATGACTAAATAGGGAAATTGTGGAAGATATCTTTTGGATATTTTTCTTTCAGGTGGTGCTATAATTACCAAAAACCAGAGGGTTAAAAATTGCTGCTATTACTTTTTGTTACACCCCAAAGTTTCTTGCTACACCCCGAAGTTTGTTGTTACACCGAGTACATGCTGTTACATTGCAAAATGCCAAATACCGTGATCGCTATTCTAAAATTTAGTTGTTGAAGACCATGAAAATATCTGTGGATGGTTGAAGAAGGATATGAGCATTTACGATTGCAATATGGTGTAACCATAATAGGTCTTTTAATTGAAAACTTTTTGTAAAAAATTCTATTTTATTTTTAATTCAATCAACATGAGAATCACGAGATTCTCATGACTAATCCATTCCCTAATTTTGGGGCTTGTAAAATAATTTATAAAAAGGCTCAGTCTCATAAGGAGGGGATGAAAACAACGGAAAAATACCAACATTTTGATCTTGTATCTTTCAGTCATTTTGATACAGTATGCATCTGGTGATGTTTTTACAGATTTTGTGTTGAATCTTTAACTAGTTTTGGTTCCATCCTTGAACCCTGCTAGGGAGGAAGCACCCTCCTCTTTAGCAAGGATCACAATAGTAGTAGATTAATTTCTTTTGTTATATCAATGTGGATTTCTTATGGTCGTTGCATATATTTTAGTACAAACACACTTCTATTTTCAGATTCATTATATGTTGTTACACCGGATTGGTTAGATTTATAATATTTAATTAACTGTTACAATCTAGATAATGATGCATGGCATGCCTATTTCTATTCTAAGTTTATGAACTGTGAATTATTTCTGTATTGAGTGAATTTCACTCCTGCAATGTGTATTTTTAATTTCTGCAAGGATTTTTTGAATTCCCCAATTGTGTTCATCGAAATTTTTATATTTTCGTCTGGTTGTTCAAGTATCGACGCAGATAGTGCAGACACCTTTGAAATAAAAATACCTACCCCGGTTGACAATTAATGGCTGCGGTTCAGTTGTTTTAAAAGTTATTAAACCATCTAAACAACATGTATATGTACATGTACATGTGTATAAGATGCGGACTATCGTCTCACGACAAACGGATTGGTTAGGTTTAGAAATAATACATATGTGCCGGAAAACAGTGAGCTCAAGAAGGTGATATTGAGGGAGTTTCATGAAAAACCATATTCAGGTCACCTACGCTATGAGAAGACATTGAATGCAATGAATAGGTTCTATCAGTGGCCAAATATGAATAAGAATGTGATAGAGCTTGTAGTCAGATGCTTGGATTGTTAGCAGGTGAAGGCAGAGTGTAGGCATCTAGGTGGACTACTACAACCGATTGCGATTCCAGAGTGGAAATGGGAGGTCATTTCCATTGATTTCATCATGGGTTTACCCAGGACAGCTAGACATCATGATTCCATCATGGTTGTTGTGGACAGGTGGACAAAGGTTGCACA
Source organism: Pinus albicaulis (assembly GCA_034641835.2). NCBI lineage: Eukaryota > Viridiplantae > Streptophyta > Pinopsida > Pinales > Pinaceae > Pinus > Pinus albicaulis. The sequence continues at coordinate 361,943,655 of CM076571.1, read as the reverse complement.
CTTCATTCCAGTGAAGACTACATGTTCAGCTAGCAATGTGGCACAAGTGTTCATCAGAGATGTGGTCCAAGTAAGATTATGTCAAAAAGAGATGAAAAGTTCACTTCCAAGTTTTGGAAGGAGTTATTTGTAAGTTTGGGCATGGAGTTGGCCTTCAACACAACTTATCATCTGTGGAAAGATGGATAGGATGAGAGGGTCAATAGGATCTTGTAGGACATGTTGAGGATGTATGTGATGCATCAACAACGAAAGTGGGAAGAGCATCTTCCACTGGTAGATTTTGCCTACAACAACGGGTATCAAGAGTCCTTGAATATGAGTCTATTTGAGGCAATGTATGGGCGGATTTGAAATACTCCCATTAGTTGGACCATACATGTTGGCATAAATAGAATAGGAAATACAGGTAATCAAGAAGAATTCGAAGGAATTGTAGGATAGGAAGAAGAGTTATGTGGACCATAACATGTTGTTTAAGGAATTTTAGGTTGGGTAACATGTGTAATTGCACATTAATCCCAAGAAGATCTCCTTGTATATTGGATCGTGTGCCAAGCTGGCACCTTGATTTTTGTGGACCTTTCGGGATTATTGAGAGGATCACACCAGTAGCCTATCGACTTACAATGCCTTCCAGAGTGAAATTCCATGATGTTTTTCATATATCATTTCTTAAGAAGCATGTTAAAGATTTTGATCATGTGATTGACTTGTCGGTATTGCAGGTGGATCCAAATGGAGAATTCCAGCTGGAGCCTCAGTGTATATTGTAGAGAAAGGTGCTCATGGTTTGTGTTGGTGTCCCGTGTTTTGATAGTTTGAAAAATAAAAAGACAAGGCAACATCAGAACCAATCTTTAGAGTTACAAGATCTAGTCCTCCTGTTCTCAGAGAGGGATCTCTAAAATGTTTGTTTGCAAAATTTTATCTTGTGTGCTTGGAGTACTGATTTTAGACTAGTTATTAAGTGCAGGTGTTTATTTTTTTGTTTGGTTGGATTGAATTGATACAGTAGAACATGAAAGGTCTAGGAAAGATACATATAATAGAGAAACATCTGGTTCATTGAACAATGGAGTCAAGAAAATGTCATAACAAACTCATCAATGGATATGGGATATCAAAGGGCAAATCTAACTTGGCCATAGGATCCTTTTGTTTTTGGAATGAGACGAACATTAATGATTTAGAAAGAGAGGTTTAATTCTCAACAAAGGGAATTTGAAAGCATAACTTTGAACAATAAAGAGATTTTTAATAGACAGGGCTAACCATGAAATCTACAAATCACACCTTAAGCAAATAATGACTTCAAAACAACTTTTTAAAATGAAATCTAAGATTCGGGGAACACCCTATTTCCTCAAAGATATTATTTCAAATGGCTTAGAAAACATAAAAGATTCACTGATAATTGTAGTCATAGAAAAGGGAACACCTAAAAACATCTATGATCATAATTATAACGACCTTTAAGCCAATTATTTAAGTGAGGACAAAGGGAAAGATCAAAACCGACCTCTTTGATTCACTATAAGAAAAGAACTTCAAAGGGAGACTTCAATAACAGTTTTAAAGTGGCAACAGACAAGCAGGGCAAACCATAATCATGCTGAAACCAACTGTTCAAACTATTAAGGAAATAAACAAACATGAAGATTAAAGAGAAATATTAAAGCCTCTAAAATACTTCAGCAACATAAAACATTAAACAGTGAAGGGTGAACAGGTCTAAGGTGCTTCCAAGAGTCATTTATTAGCCTAAAAATTTCAGCCTACTGTAGTAAGAAATTATGGATCATAATGAAAACAAGGGAAAAACATAAAACAGTTAAGAATACTTCACCAATAGCCAAGCTCATGGATCCAATGATAGAGCCTTCTCAGGAACAAGCATGCAACAACATCATCATGACCTCCAAGACTTCAATTTGTTCTTCAACTTCAAAGGACTATGTATTTATTTCAAAGAGTTTCAATATTACAGCTTGTGATCAACAACAACCAACCAACCAACAACTTCTCATCTTCTACAAAAGTATTTATAGAAGAATGAGGAGGTGAGAACTAACAAAAAGATCTCATGGACCATTAATATAGATTAAATGACTTCTCAGCCTTTTGAGGGGCTCGATGGAGAAGTGTACAGGTGGATCACTGTATTAATGTTTTACAATTAATATCAAAGCTCGGTGGGAGCCTTATTTGACTTTGAGGTTCTGCGTAATGTTTGGAGTAACTCTGCAGATATTTTCCATTAAAATCCTTTGGCAGAATTAACTTCTTTGCAGCTTGAGACAAATATCTGATTTAAAACAATAACTTCGGCCTCTGTTTGAAAGGTTTGAGGCAACAGGTGGCTTTGTGGTAGTTGAGGAATCAATTTTCCTCAAATGCAGCGGTGGAGGTCTTTTCTGCCTGTCAAACACTTATAATTTCCTTTGATTGTGTTTGAATGCAGGGAACAAGCTTTTGATAATTATTTTAAGCCATAGTTCCCTAAATCTGTCTTCAGTGTTCATCTTTGTTGCGCTCTGTCTTTCGAACTAATACTCTTTTTAAATGCGGTTTTGAACCACGGTGTCTTGTCAATGTGTAGAGCTGCTGGGTTTTTAAAGGTATCAATGCTCATGAAACATTGATAAAACATTGAATGAAACCCCATGAATAGTTCTCTTAAATAGCCCAAAGGCGCGGAAAACGTCTTTCCCGGCCTTTGGCCCTTCTTCATTATATAGTGTAAAACCATAAAAAACACCTGCAAAACACAAAAATAGTCAAGAAATTATGCGAAATTAGGTTAAACTGCTTCAGAAGGTGGGAGAGGAGCATAGTCGTTGGATCAGGACACGTGGACGATCCAGATCTAATCAGGGAATCACAATCAGCGGGAGGTGGAAAAAGGTGCGATGAGAAATCTCCAATGCGATTACGCAATCGGGAGGGCAGAAACGATTAGACGATGACCGTTGGATCCGAGGATCAGATCAACGGTGGAGAATGAATCGGGGAGTCGCAATCAGAGGGGCAAACAAAATGCATGTGATTAAACTTTGCGATGCGATTGAAATCGCCTATGCGATTGAGCACTGGCCGTTTGATCGACTGTCGATCAACGGTAGAGATGAACCAGGAGCAAACCTTCATAATATATGAAAAAACAAAGGTTTGAAATAAAACAAAGGTTTTTTGGCTTCGAGGGCGGAAAAAGTGCATAGAATGAAAAGGCGCCCGACTGCGGGGCCTTTAATTATATGGAGGATAATATGCCCAGGGCGTATTTGAAACAAGGGCTAATCGCAATCGAAGTTCTCAGAACATGGTTTAAGACTTGCGCTGTTTGAAATTGTGCGATGCAATTAGCGCCGAAAGGCTTTGGCGTTTGGTTTTAACGCATAGGCATGTGGGGGGAAGTGGTTAGGACTTAGCCCAAAGGGGCTTAAGTCCATAGGAACAAAAATTTGTTTTTTATGAAAAATTTCAAGGTTTTTAAATGGATTTGGGGGTTTCGACACAGTTCAAAAAGAAGTTTTAAACCATGTAGGAGGATTTTTATGAATGGAAGGAGAAAAATCATGAAAAGTAGAGGAATAATATGGAGAAAAGGGGAAGCAAATGAAGGTTTGTTATGAGTGGGAGAAGGGGGAAAAATGATGGTCTTTCAGCAGTTTCTTTCATGAAATTAGCAGAATTAAATGAGAACAGCAATGAGGATTTTGGACAGAGGCATGAGGCCTAAAGAAGTCTTCAAGAGCCAACAATTTTTAGTGACAAAATTTGTTCCTTAGAGGCTCAAAAAGATCTTAGCCATCTTTTGGTATAACAAATATTATAGGTGGCTAACAGTGGCTCCACTTGGGGATGGTGCCTTCTTGAAGGCATCAAGAATTTTAGATTTGCATTCTCTGAGATGCTGATCAGTTGCCTCATCCATTGGGCTGCCTTTCTTTGATTGAATGATCTTCTTTTGCTCTGGAAATGCTAACAGCCATGGAAAACAATGGATCTTTTTATCAACAAGCTTCTACCTACCCAATCCTACAGATCTAACATTTTTTCTTCATTAGAGTGCACTTGGATTGGCAAACTCTTTTCACAACATTTTATTCTTTTGAAAGAAGGAAATATAATCTATTTCTACTTCTTATTTCTCAATGGATTCAGATTAAACAGTTGAATCCATATAATTCTCTACCTAATCTACCATCTGTTGGGATTAAACTGTCCAACAGATTTTCATTCTCTAAATTCTAAAACATAAATTTAAAAACATTCAAGTCAGGATTGAAAAGTCTAACTTGATGCTGATCTATGGCATAAAAACAAGTTGCACACAGATTATTATTTGCAGAAAATTAAATAAAAAATGATGAAGGTTTAAGATCTGAAAATTTAAAGCACTTCCTTCATCTTTTTATAGCTCTGTTTTGACTTTATTTGAGTTGTTTCTTCCTTTTTCTCTGGTTCAGATTTTGAGTATGTTTGAACCTTTGATTTATATCCTAATCTATCCACTGATAAGCCAAGATTAAACAATTTGGCAAATCGAATTCACTATCCTATCAACAGAAAATTTAAAGACTAATTAGTCAAGATTAGGCTGTTTGACTAACTAGAAGTGTGTTTTGCAGGAGTGGCATTTAAGCTTGCACACTTTCAGAATTTATTTCTCTTTTTTGGTATGGGGCTGTACCTTTCTTGTTTTAAAATTTGCCCTCTTTTCTCTTTTCTATTGTTTTTAGATTTTTCTTTTTCTTACAAGACAAAAATCAACAACTAACTAAATGCTCAAAGCTAAGCTTTATTGACATTCCTATCTAACCTAATCACTCTTGGAATATTTACATGTTTAGCTAATGAACTGTCTTTTCCAGTACAACCAATCTAGTAAATGATTCCATGATTGGTCCTTCTTCATCCCTTTGGGTAGGCTGGACAAAAAGGGCCACTCTCATTCTTTTTGTTTCTCAGCAGTAGGGTTAAATAATATTCTTGCTTTTGGTAATACACTACTCCTAATAACCTTTATCACTTCTTAAAATATTTTCAAGAAGAGAGCATAGGGATCTTGAAATAGTGCCTGATTAAGAGTATTTGGAAGATGTGTTTCAACCAGGATTATCTCTTTTTTCTCCACTGGATCAAGGCAAAGATTCTCTTGAGAAAGAAATTCTTCCTCATCTTCATTATTATCTAAACTAGAGGATTCATCATATATTGCAGTGTTGTCCTCTTGTAGTCCTGATACGGTCTGATTCAGTGGACTGTACTCTGTAAAGAGATCATCATATTCTTGAGCAGGGGTATCTTTTATTACCTCAACCCTTTCAGGAGGAGGCTCCTTATATGCATCCTGTTCAAGAAATTCCTCTTTCTTTTTAATCTCAACCTTACAACTAACAGATTGTTGATTCCCAATTATGTGAAAGCTATTTCTGATGGATTGGATTGGTTGATTGCTGCTCTCAAGCTGATGATAATGAAATTCATGACATCAATCCACTGCTGGTTGCCTTGCATGAGTAGTTTCTGTTTGAAGCTCATCATCATCATCAGATTGATCAGAAGTTGAAAAATCATTAGTATACACAATTTCACCAATCAAACATATTGGGTTATCATTTTGTTCTTTTAGCTGACCTACAAGTTTATTTTCTATTTCAAGACAACAAAATTTAGTAGAAAAATGAGCAGAAGTGTTTTTTTCTAATAAAGAAATGAGGGCTGACTGTTTTTTTAATATCTGACCAATTTTTTCCTCTGTAAAAAGAGAAGGAATTTTCTCTTTGCTTTGGATAGAAAAACAACAGTCCTCTCCCTCTTGTGTTGACTGGTTTTGAGGCTGGATGTCTTCTTAAGCCTCTTCTAGGGAATGATTACTTGTGCTTGCAAGGGAATTTTGAGGATTCTCTTCCTTTTCCTGATCTATCTCAATTTCAAAAAACACCTCATGATTTTCATGGCAGTCACTTTGACTGTAAAGTTCACGAGTTGTTTCAAGTATATTGTTAGGATGCCATCCTTTTTTAATAATCTGAAATGAGTCATAACATAAAGGAAGAGACTCTGGTTGTGTTGTCTCTTCTCCTATTTCAGATTTTTTAGGTTCAAAATGGCTTATGTTTTCCTCAAGGCACTGCTCACTATGAGCTTTTGCAATCTGGTTATGGAGTTCTCTTAATAGCATAATACAAGAAATAGGTAGGCAATTAGAAGTTTCCTGACAACCTTCTTCATTGCTCTTATTGTAATCTTGTTCATCATACATATTTTGTAGTTTTTGGGTTTTTTCTTGATTTGAAAGGAGCATGGGCTGCTCTAGATCATCAATATTTAAATTGGCCTCATAATTTTCAAATCTTTTCCTAAGTATGTACACCATTTTCTCCATCACGATCAGTAATTTTTCTTTATTATTTTGTCTATAATCTTTCTCACCTTCTTCTATAAAGTCTTGATCATCATCTATATGTTGCTCATTGTCTAGGTCTTGTAATGGTTGAGTTTTGTGTTTAAGGTCACTGTATCTTTTCAACTAGTTCAGAGTCTTCTGCCAGTGGAGCTATTAGGGCTTTTGGGATTGTGGAGTCGCCAGGTGGAAGATTTTGAAAATTTCTTTCCACCAACAACATGATTGGGTTTTCTCAATGCATTCCCAAGGGAGTCTACAAGGACTGGAAGGGTAATAGGCCTTTTGGAGGCCAGTGGAGTCACCAAGTGGAAAATTTTTAGCTTTTGTAAAGGTAAAATGTTTTATGGTTCCACCACCATGTTTATTATGAAGCCAAACTAAATATTTTGGGTTTTTCTGAGTTTCTATGGTTGTTTGAAAGACTAATGAGTCTATAAGAGCTTTCTAGGCAATTATGAACTCAGTGGTCCCACCGTGATCGCCATTATGTTGGTGGCGATGAGGTGGTTGGTAATCACTGGATATTATTTGAAAATTAGGGATTTATGGAGTCCTAAGGGGTACTTAGATTGTCACTGACTCAGAAGGGTCCCACCGTGATCGCCATTATGTTGGTGTCCCGTGTTTTGATAGTTTGGCAAATCAAAAGACAAGGCAACATCAGAACCAATCTTTAGAGTTACATGATCTAGTCCTCCTGTTCTCAAAGAGGGATCTCTCAAATGTTTGTTTGCAAAATTTTATCTTGTGTGCTTAGAGTATTGATTTTAGACTAGTTATTAAGTGCAGGTGTTTATTTGTTTGTTTGGTTGGATTGAATTGATACATCAGAACATGAAAGGTCTAGGAAAGATACATAGAATAGAGAAACATCTGGTTCATTGGGCAATGGAGTCAAGAAAAGGTCATAACAAACTCATCAATGGATATGGGATATCAAAGGGAAAATCTAACTTGGCCACAGGATCCTTTTGTTTTTGGAATGAGATGAACATTAATGATTTAGAAAGAGAGGTTTAATTCTCAACAAAGGGAATTTGAAAGCATAACTTTGAACAATAAAGAGCTTTTTAATAGACAGGGCTAACCATGGAATCTAAAAATCACACCTTAAGCAAATAATGACTTCAAAACAAATTTTTAAAATGAAATCTAAGATTCGGGGAACACCCTATTTCCTCAAATATCTTATTTCAAATGACTTAGAAAACATAAAATATTCACTGATAATTGCAGCCATAGAAGAGGGAACACCTAAAAACATCTATGATCATAATTATAACGACCTTTAAGCCAATTTTTTAAGTGAGGACAAAGGGCAAGATAAAAACTGACCTCTTTGATTCACTATAAGAAAAGAACTTCAAAGGAAGACTTCAATAACAGTTTTAAAGTGGCAACAGACAAGCAGGGCAAACCATAATCATGCTGAAACCAACTGTTCAAACTATTAAGGAAATAAACAAGCATGAAGACTAAAGAGAAAGATTAAAGCCTCTAAAATACTTCAAAGATTAAGAACATTAAATACACAAGAATATGTCTAAGGTGCTTCCAAGAGTCATTTCTTAGCCTAAAAATTTCAGCCTACTGTAGTAAGAAATTATGGAACATAATGAAAACGGGGGAAAAACATAAAACAGTTCAGAATACTTCACCAATAGCCAAGCTCATGGATCCAATGATAGAGCATTCTCAGGAAAAAGCATGCAACAACATCATCATGACCTCCAAGACTTCAATTTTTTCTTCAACTTCAAAGGACTATGTATTTATTTCAAAGAGTTTCAGTATTACAGCTTGTGATCAACAACAACCAACCAACCAAGAGCTTCTCATCTTCTACAGAAGTATTTATAGAAGAATGAGGAGGTGAGAACTAACAAAAAGATCTCATGGACCATTAATACAGATTAAATTAATTCTCGGCCTTTTGAGGGGCTCAATGGAGAAGTGTACAGGTGGATCACTGTATTAATGTTTTATAATTAATATCAAAGCTCGGTGGGAGCCTTATTTGACTTTGAGGTTCTGCGTAATGTTTGGAGTAACTCTACAGATATTTTCCATTAAACTCCTTTGGCAGAATTAACTTCTTGGTAGCTTGAGACAAATATACGATTTAAAACAATAACTTCAGCCTCTGTTTGAAAGGTTTGAGGCAACAGGTGGCTTTGTGGTAGCTGAGGAATCAATTTGCCTCAAATGTAGCAGTGGAGGTGTTTTCTGCCTGTCAAACACTTATAACTTCCTTTGACTGTGTTTGAATGGAGGGAACAAGCTTTTGATAATTATTTTAAGCCGTAGTTCACTAACTCTGTCTTCAGTCTTCATCTTTGCTGCGCTCTGTCTTTCGAACTAATACTCTTTTTAAATGTGGTTTTGAACCATGGTGTCTTGTCAATGTGTAGAGCCGCTGGGTTTTTAAAGGTATCAATGCTCATGAAACATTGATAAAACATTGAATGAAACCCCGCAAATAGTTCTCTTAAATAACCCAAAGGCACGGAAAACTTCTTTCCCGGCCTTCGGCCCTTCTTCATTATATAGTGTAAAACCATAAAAAACACCTGCAAAACACAAAAATAGTCAAGAAATTCTGCGAAAGTAGGTTAAACTGCTTCAGAAGGCAGGAGAGGAGCATAGCCGTTGGATCAGGACACGTGGACGGTCCAGATATAATCGGGGAATCATAATTGGTGGGAGGTGGAAAAAGGTGCGATGAGAAATCTCCGATGTGATTGCATGACTGGGAGGGTAGAAACGATTAGACGATGACCGTTGGATCTGAGGATCAGATAAACAGTGGAGAATGAATCGAGGAGTCACAATCAGAGGGGAAAACAAAATGCATGCGATTAACCTTTGTGATGCGATTGAAATTGCCGATGTGATGGAGCACTGGCCATTTCATTGGCTGTCGATCAACGACAAAGATGAACCGGGAGAAAACCTTCATAATATACGAAAAAACAAAGGTTTGAAATAAAACAAAGGTTTTTCGGATTCGGGGGTGGAAAAAGTGCATAGAATGAAAAGGTGCCCGACTGCGGGGCCATTAATTATATGGAGGATAATATGCCCATGGCGTATTTGAAACAAGGGCTAATCGCAATCGGAGTTCTCGGAATATGGTTTAAGACTTGCGCTGTTTGAAATTGTTCGATGCGATTAGCGCTGAAAGGCTTTGGCTTTTGGTTTTAACGCATAGGCATGTGGGGGGAAGTGGTTAGGACTTAGCCCAAAGGGGCTTAAGTCCATAGGAACAAAAATTTGTTTTTTATGAAAAATTTCAAAGTTTTTAAATGGATTTGGGGGTTTCGGCACAGTTCAAAAAGAAGTTTTAAACCATGTAGGAGTATTTTTATGAATGGAAGGAGAAAACTCATGAAAAGTAGAGGAATAATATGGAGAAAAGGGGAAGAAAATGAAGGTTTTGTATGAGAGGGAGAAGGGGGAAAAATGACGGTCTTTCAGCAGTTTCTTTCATGAAATTAGCAGAATTAAATGAGAACAGCAATGAGGATTTTGGACAGAGGCATGAGGCCTAAAGAAGTCTTCAAGAGCCAACAATTTTTAGTGATAAAATTTGTTCCCTGGAGGCTCAAAAAGATATTAGCCACCTTTTGGTATAACAAATATTATAGGTGGCTAACAGTTTGAAATCGAGCAATAGAGAAAGTTAAAGTGCAATGGAAACACTTTGGTCCTGATGAAGCTACATGGGAGATGGTGGATCAGATGCAGGCTATGTATCCTTCATCGTTTGTCGGTTCAAGCAAAGTAGTTTTGGTATATGTTTGGCATATGTCTTGATGTGATGTTAGAGTATATGTACATATGCATATGGATCTAGATACCACCATGAGATATGTTATAAAGCTCCAATAAGCAGTATGGGTGTCATGTCATTATATTTTTTGTAGAAATTTGAATAATAGATAACTTATTCACCGAGATTATCCTGATCAGACACTATTTGAGCTTCATGCATAATACATAACCTCTTCTACTATTGATCATCAATTTGTGGAAATTAAACAATTGCATGCGCACATTAAAACCATAAAAAATCACACATATAAACACAGTATTTATGGGAAAGCTTAAAGCTGAAAACCCCCAACTATATATATATTATAATGATAGAGATCATGTAACAATCATAGTACAAACTCCTCACAAGCTCTCAGCACTATCTCCAATTGTTACACACTACAAAAGCTTAGATCATGCAAAACACATGCTCCAATCTGCTCCACCTGTTAGCCTGCCTCTACTGCGCAATCCAATATAGATAAGCATGAGATCCAAGTTCTAATCCCACCAGTATGTACTGCGAAATCCTCATTGGCATCTCCATCAATGTGTGTGCACATCTCATGCACCAGTATAGTCACAACTGATAGTCACATTGCTCTTTCACCTACCTCTCCACTGGTCTCCACTGAAACTGTCCATGCACTGCAATTAACTGATGTATTCATTAGTTGATTTATGAGTTAATAATTAGTGAATTAATTAATAATTAATTCACACCACTCTCACTAATTGTATCAATCAGTTAGACTAGATACAACTAGCTCAACTACGTTAAACTGAACACAACTCCATTAACTGTCTCATCAACTCCACCAAACTCTGTCACATGAGTTCTAACTAAAGTCAACCATGCAATAGCTCCACTAAACCCTAGGAATAGCGTAATTCCTTCTGTCAGCTACATGTGCCACATCCGTGACTCGAACTGAAGTGCTCCAAGAGGATAAGATAATTTTTAGAGTCCAAATATTATTAAGAGCTAATAATATTCGACATATCTATTTTTAGACTGGCAATCTAAAAATAGATTCTGCCCAGTATGTCTAAAAATAGAAGTCCATCTATTTTTTCCGACTTGACCAAACATCCACAAATAGCATCCTGCAACTCATAGAACATGATCCATATGTCTAAAAATAGACATAGTCTAAAAATAGACTTTGCGCCAAAAATAGCCTGTGGACCCACTTAGTGAAGGCGACTCCTTTCCACTAAGCTCATCATCTTGTTGCAATCTCAACACTCTCTCTCAACAAGATATGGATTATCTGCAACCCCTATCCTGCCCCTGTGGTATTCAAATTTTCTCCTGGTGAGCGCCTTCGTCAAGATATCAGCATCCTGATCCTCTGTAGGAATGTATGAAAGTAACATGATTCTCCGCTGCACACAATCTCTGATATGATGATACCGGATGTCAATGTGTTTAGATATATCATGAAATACTGGATTAACCGAGAGTTTGATGCAACTCTGATTATCACAATAAATCACAGTAGGCTCTAAGTGTGAACCGAACAACCCGACCAGGATCTTCCTCATCCATATAGCCTCGCATGCAGCCAAACTCGCTACCATATACTTGGCCTCTGCTGAACTGAGTGCCACAGATCTCTGCTTCCTGTTGTACCTGGAAACTGTTGTCAACCCAATACTAAAAATCCCTCTAGATGTGCTCTTTCTGTCTGTTGGGCTCCCTGCCCAATCTACATCCGTGAGGCCACACAGCTTCACCTCATCCGACTGTTTGTACCACAATCCATATCCCGATGTGCCTATGAGATAACGCAATACATGCTTGCCCGCCTTCCAGAAGAGCTTGGTAGGCTTAACCATAGCTTGTGAAAGCTGGTTAACTGCATAGAATATATCAAGTCGTGTATTGACCAGATACATAAGAGACCCCACCAACTGTCGATAAACAGTGGCATCCACTACCTCTGCTGAAGTAGCATCCTCCTTCCTCCAACCTCCAGGAAGAGGAGTATCAACAGGCTTGCAGCCATGCATGTTGAACTTCTCTAGTATCTCTCGGGCATACTTACCCTGAGAAACAAATAGTCCATCACTGCGCTGCCAAATTTCCAATCCCAGGAAATAATGAAGGAGGCCCAAGTCCTTCATCTCAAACTCCTTTGCAAGATCCTCCTTGCATGAGAGTATCAACAACTCATCACCTGTCAAAATCAAATCATCTACATAAAGTACAATGATCAACAACTTACCCTCCACTACAATTTGGTATAGGTTCGGATCCGCCTCACTCTTGGAGAATCCAAGTCCGGTGAAATAACTGTCTATCTGTGTGTACCAAGCACGAGGTGCTTGTTTCAACCCATACATCGCTCTCTTGAGCTTGCACACATGCGACTCGCTGCTGAAGATCTCGAAACCTTCAGGCTGCTCTATGTACACCTCCTCCTCAATGACTCCATTGAGGAACGCAGTATTCACATCCATCTGATGAATGTGCCACCCCATCTCTGTTGAGAGAGCTAGGAAATCATTCCATATGGAAGAATACCTTTTGTACAGGGTGCAAAGGTCTCCTCATAATCAATCCCCTCGATATGTGAAAACCTCGGGCAACAAATGACCTTGTATATCCACCCTCTTTGTAATTGCTGCTTCTTTGTAGATCCATCTCGAACCACCCGCGATTTCCTTCGACTGGGGCAATCTCCCATGCATCGTTTCTGACAATCAAATCATACTCTTCCACCATGGCATCTACCCATGCGGGATTCTCCACAGCTTCCTCGAAAGAGGATGGCTCTGTCATGATACACTTGCTCATAGGAGCCATGTATCCAGTGTACCGGTCAGGTGACTGTCTCTATCTGCGCTGTGATGTAGGTGCTCCTACAATCCTCTCTGCATCTTGAGCCAGTCGCTCAGCTTCTATAGTGCACTTCTGCCCTCTAATGGTTGGCACTACATGAGTGGTCTCTTCCACTCCATGAACCTCCTCTTTTGGCTGATCCACATCCTGAGGCTCATCCTCAGGAACTAATAGCTCCTCATCTGTATGCAAGTGTGGCTCCCTCTCAAGTGAACACTTCATGGCTTTCTCCTCATGAAATTTGATATCCCGTCGCACAACAGTCTTGCGACTGTCTGGAAAATACACACGATAGTTGTGGGGTGTATCGGTGTACCCCAAAAATATCCCAACCTTTGCAGTCAGCTCTAGCTTCTTCCTGGCATCCTTCGTCACATGAATGTAAACAGGTGAACCAAAAATCCTCAAATGAGAAATATCAGGCCTCTTACCAGAAAACGCCTCCTCGGGTGTACTCATGCCAAGTATCATATGAGGACAATGGTTTTGCACATATACCGCAGTATTGTATGCCTCAACCCACAAGTGTATGGGAAGGTCCTGATCATGCAAAATCGCCTGTGCAGCACCCACGATCATTCTTTTCTTTTGCTCCGCGACCCCATTCTGTTGTGGGTTACGAGGCGCTATGAGCTCTCTCCGAATTCCTTCTACACTGCAAAAGTCCTTGAATTTAGCAGAGATGAATTCACCACCATTGTCGCTCCTAAGAGCCTTCACATGCTTCCCCGATTCCTTCTCAACCAGCGCCTTGAACTCACAGAAATTTGAGTATGTCTCGCTCTTCTTCTGCATGAAGAAGATCCAGCACTTCCGATAATAATCATCAACAAAGACCACATAGTACTTGTGCTTTGCTGTCGAAGCTACTGAGAAAGGTCCACACACGTATGTGTGAATTCTCTCAAGGATTGTCGTGGCGCGACTATCCTTCTCATGAAAGGTGGCTTTCACAAATTTTCCCAAGGTACACCCCTTGCAGCGATACGTGCGCAGAGTGCCTTTAAGGAGCCAGTGTATAATTTGCTGCAGTAGCTTCAAAGCTCCATGGTGAAGGTGGTCCGATCTCCGGTGCCCACGGCTCGCCATCATCCCGGCTCACCACTCCTTACTGCCCTTGCTTGCCATTGTTGCCTGGCCGTCTCACACCATGATTGATAGAGTTCACTCGAACCCCTATCCTCCGGGTCTCACCGGTTGCCTTACTGCGCAGGAAAGCCTTTCCCTCACTAAAGACAACATCATATCCCTTGTCTTCTAACATGGCCACTAAGATATAATTCTTCTTCAATCCTGGAACATGCATCACTTCCTTCAATACGAAGGGTTTACCAGACTCCCTCTCAAAAGAAATGGTACCGATACCGGTCGCACTGTATCTACCATCATCGCCCATCTTGATGTGCACTCCAAGATCTTTCTCATCCAGATCAGTAAACAAATCTTGATCTCCTGTCATGTGAAAAGACACACCACTGTCCAGAAACCATACTGATCCCGCCACACTTGACACCAAGCATGCGATCAGTGAAAAATCTAGCTCAAACTGCGAGGCTAAGGCCTCTCTAGCTGCAGATCTAGCAGCCTGCTTATTTTTCTTCTTCTACGGACAATTTGTGGCATAATGTCCATGTTGGTGACAGTGAAAGCACTTCACCTTGGACATGTCCTACTTCTTGCCTTTCGCATCGGAATGAGAAAATTTATTGCTCTTCCCCTTCTTTGCTTTGGCAGCCAAAGCGAAATTCTCTTCATTAGAGTTCTTTGATGATGATCCGTCCCTAGTACTCCGCCTTATCTCCTCTTGCACAAGATCCGACCAAAGTCGCACCATCCTGGAAATTTCTCCCGACTATTGACAGAGTCCTGATAGGAATGCCAAGTCTTCGGAAGCCCAAGGAGAGCCAAGCTCACCAAGTCCTCATCATCTACAGTCACCCCCACACTTCCCATCTCATCCCTG
This sequence comes from Pinus albicaulis, assembly GCA_034641835.2. Classification (NCBI taxonomy): domain Eukaryota; kingdom Viridiplantae; phylum Streptophyta; class Pinopsida; order Pinales; family Pinaceae; genus Pinus; species Pinus albicaulis. Next base: position 361,928,613 of record CM076571.1, on the reverse strand, counting down.
CATTGGGTGAACTTCGTGAGGTACTTGGGCATACTGTCGCCTTTCTCCATCTTTATGTTTCTAAGTTTATCCTTGAGCGCCAACTTCCTCTGGTCGCTCTTGCTTTGGAATAAATCTGTCAAGGCTTTCCACATGAAGAATGGAGAAGCCTTACCATACGGGCCTGAACTATTGCTCTTGATCCTTCGCCCTCAACAATCCCTAACACTTTTAAATATTCTTTTGCCAAGCCTTAACTTGAGCAGCATCAGTAGGCTTTGGGACTTCAGCATCTATGAACTCCTTCAACCCATTGTCATCTAACACCACCTCCATCCTGTCCTTACATGCAATATAATTCGAGCTTCCCTCAAGGGCATACTCCAATCGCAATCCGTTGAAAGACATCTCAACTTCAACACCAAGAAAACACTGCTGCAAATTCGAATTCCACCAGCACAAAACTCAACCGCTTCAATGTTCTGCAATTGCTCCAATGATCAATACTCCTCTGATACCATGTAGAAATTTGAATAATTGTTAAATTATTCACCGAGATTATCCCGATCACACACTATTTGAGCTTCATGCATAATACATAACCTCTTCTACTATTGATCATCAATTTTCGGAAATATAAACAATCGCATGCGCACATTAAAACCATAAACAATCACACATATAAACATAGTATTTATGGGAAAGCTTAAAGATGAAAACCCCCAACTATCTGTATATTATAATTATAGAGATCATGTAACAATAATTTTACAAACTCCTCACAAGCTCTCAGTACAATCTCCAATTGTTACACACCACACAAGCTCAGATCATACAAAACACATGTAATCCCTTTTGTTGCTTTGCCTCTCTTGCGCAATTCAATATGGATATGCATAACATGAGATCAAGTTCAGAATCCACCAATATATGTTGTGCAATCCTCATTGGCATCTCCATCAATGTGTGTGCATCTCATGTGCACCAATATAGTCACAACTGATAGTCTGCTTGCTCTTTCACCTACCTCTCCTTGGTCTCCTTTGGCTTGTCCATGCTACTTGAGTTAACTTATGTATTCATTAGTTGATTACAAATTTATTAATTAGTGAATTAATTAATAATTAATTCACCGCCACTCTCACTAATTGTATCAGTTTGTTCAGATACAGTAGCTCAACTAAGTTAAACTAAACACAACTCCATTAACTGTCTCATAAACTCCACCAAACTCTGTCACATGAGTTCTAACTGAAGTCAACCATGCAATAGCTCCACTAAACCCTAGGAATAGCGTAATTCCTTCTGTCAGCTGTATGTGCCACTTCCGTGACTCGGGCGCTGAAGTGCTCCAAGAGGAATAAGATAATGTTTATAGTCCAAATATTATTAAGAGCTAATAATATTCGACATATCTATTTTGGTAATAATCTAAAATAGATTCATGATATGTATAAAAATAGAAGTCCATCTATTTTTCCGAGCTTTGACAACCATCCAAAAATAGCATCCTGCAACTCATAGAACATGATCCATATGTCTAAAAATAGACATAGTCTAAAAATAGACATAGTCTAAAAATAGACTTTGCGCCAAAAATAGCCTGCGGGCCCACTTAGTGAAGGCGACTTCTTTCCACTAAGCTCCTCATCTTGTTGCAATATAAAATTTTTTCATGTTGTTATGTTATCATGTTGGTTTGATTTTCAAGAGGGTGATCATTGTGAATAATGCATCGAGATATGCTATCAAGCTCCATGAGCAGTATGTTTTATTTCTAGTAGTTTTGTTGAAGTATATTTGTGGTTGAATACCGAGGATGGTGTCCCCTAAGGGGGAGGGTTATATAACATCCCTGGTAAAAAATTCCATGTAATAAAAGTTAATAAAGGAAAAATAATAACCACGGTTGATGGGACACTTATTCCAAGTTGAATCTTGGAAAAAAACATCCTAGTGGGTGTTCATTTCGGTTAATATGGCTAAGGAAATTGGTGAAGTCAAAGACAAAGGATTTGGAAAGGAAAAATGGAATTTTTGGCACATTCATTTATGAAAACAATGGAAATTAGGAGAAAAGGGAGGTGAAATATCACAAGTTTCATGTGAGGAGGAAAATGAAGGAAAATAATGGAAAATGAAGAAAAAAGAGGCCTAATTGATAAAAAGGATTCTTAGGATCAATTGATACCTTTTTTCAGTTCAGTTTTGGAGCTTTCTCATTATTCTATCTCTTTCTCTCTCTCTCTCTTTCTCTCTCTCACTCTTGGACACTTAGAGTTTTCTTGGAGCACTTCAGCATTGGATCAAGAAAGGAAAAGAAGGAAAGAGGAAGGGAGGAGAAAGCAAGGAAAAGTAGGATCAAGTAGCTATAACAAAATTATTTTCAGGTGTAATATTCCAAAATTTGCATACAAGAATATTGGAATATTATATTTTGATGTTTTCAACTAGGAGAGGAATAAATGGGTAAGGAGGCCCATGAGCAATAAAAATATGGATAATTTCCATCTTAATATGGAAGGGGATCACCTTAGGAGCTGGGTTTTACACTTTCAGGTGTGAACAAGGGAAAAATATATGTGGACAGAGTCAAGTTTGACTAAGTCAACATGCATTCTTGAGGAGGAAAAAATCAAACAAGTAAACTAGCTCAATGTAAACAAGGATCAGCCTAGACACACATATGAGAGCTGGATTGAAAACCCCATAGTGTGAAAAGAGGCCATGTAGGTGAACTAGTTCTAGTTGACCAAGTCAACAACGCTGCTACAAGAGGATGGAAGCCAACAAGGACAGCACAGTTTTGAAGGAGGAATCTTCACTAGGAAGTCATCTCAACAATGTGTGGGGTCCAGGGTGAGGAGGCTCACCAAGGATAAAAAGAAGGGGGAAAAAAAAAGGAATTCATTCAGTAATCATCTATCTTTGGTCTCTTGACTACTTTCATGCTCTAGTTGTTTAGCTGTGGTTGCAGCACTGTTTAGTGCAAGGAATTCTCGTGCGAGAATTCCATCCTCTTCGTTGGATAAACTTGCTTAAGGAATCTAAGGGAGGGTTCAGAGCTTCAATTTCATCATCTGGCTTAGGGAAAATCATCCATCAACATCTATAGCGTAGTTACCTTCAGAAAATGCATCTTTTATGTAGGTGTAGCAGCAGCAGGGTTGCACCCTTGGATTCTGTGCTAGTGTTTGAGGAGGAGGTGTTTATTTTCCTCCATAAGCTCTAATAAGGAGGGCCTTTGGCCATTTTATGTATTTATCAGCTATTTTATGTTATATTCAATCATTTTTAATAAATAGATGCAGTAGACTGCGTTATTTTCTGCAGTACTACCTTTTATTCATATGTAATGCCGGAAACCCTTGCCGGGTGTCTTATTTCTCCTGTAAAAGAGGTTAAACCTCCATTTATTTGCTACATGATTAATATAATCTTTAGATAAATATTATTTCATAATTTTCTATAGAAAAAATCATGGGAATTATGCTCTTATAGTCTTCAGAAATTCTGTAGCTGGAAATCATGGGGTTGGGGTGTTTTTCAGCTATCTAGAGCGAGGAGATTTGTTTAAGGTAGCTAGAATTATTTGTTTAAGCTTTAATTCTATATGGGGATTGTATATGGGACAAACTAAAGGATCCAAGTCCCAGTCCCCACTATTATTGCGTTATTTTCCAGAAACAATGTTTCTCATGCAGTAGCTTCTCATTGTCCTGATTTGGGAATATTATAAGATATTCTAAAGGCTGCCATTTTTCCCTCATTTGGGATATTACAGTGGTATCAAAGCTACCATCTTGGCTTAGCCTATGGATTTCAGATCCAATCAGAAGATAAGAATAAGAGGAGAACAAAATGATGGAGAGGATGAGATTACTCTCATCGATTTTCAGATATAAGAAGAAAGAAAAGAAATGCATTGGAAATCCAAGAGGGTTTCAAGAAGGAGAAAGATGCAATGAGACCTCTAAAAGGTTTCAAGAGGAAGAAGAAGATCCATGCACTTCCTGTTCTGATAGAGGAAGTGGAGAGCAAGAAGACCACTTAGAACATGAGATCGTGAGTGGGTATTTGGTAGAATACAAGTGCCAACCTAGGGCTTTCAAAGAGACCCTTGATTTTTCTCAGTTTATTCAACTGATAGAAGAAAGAAGACCATGAAGTAAGAGAAATATAAGAGGCAACAAATTCCTATTGTCTACATTTGATGGATCACTCAAGTGTGCAACAAAGACTTGGGTGATGAAACTAGAGGCATTTTTCCTACTACATCCAGTAGTGGAAAAAGAGGTTGTGGAGATCTCAGCGTTGCACTTGGAGGGAAAGGCAAACTCTTGGTGGATCAGCCATGAAATTCATGCAAGAGTACCTACTTTTTTTTATTTTTCTCATCAAGTAATTAGAATATTTAACAGTAGAAGATCAGAGGAGGAGGAGTCCTCTTCTCCATTTGAGAAGCCTTGTACCAGCGCTGTCACAATCATGGAGGGGCAGCCATCTGTAGTAGTAGTTGGGTTAGCCAACACAATGGAGGAAGGAACTCTTGCATCCATACAAGATGTTCCCAAGAATCACCAAGGTATGCATGTATTTCCATTTCCGATCATTTCAGAAAATCTTATGGAAGACCTTGGAAATTTGTCCTCACATGGTCAAGGATCAAAACATATTGCTGTGGTGGAGTAGCAAGCTTGCACTGCGCTGTGTGACCTTAGAGGGATGAGAATCCATTCCATTGCAACCCTATTGAGTTGCATGTAGCATGAGGAGTTAGGGTGTAAGTTTTTGGAGGGCATGAGGGATGTTGTGCCACTTTGTGATGGTGTCCTACTTCCAGCCCACTTGGATCATATTGGGTTCAAGAGGATCATTGATGAGAGGAATTTTTGGAAAGATCTCCAAGGGATTACATCTCAACTTCCCATGAGGTGTAAGGAGGAATATTTTCTTTGGGAGATTGGTAGTCTTCATTGGGAAGATACCAAAGGGGAGGATGATTGGAGGCATCCACACTTGGATGAATGGAGGTGGATGGAGAGCAAGAGGTTGGTGAGCCACTTGCAGATCTATGACACAGGGTAGCAAGAAGCAAAGCTACGCTGGCTACTCTTAAGAGAGTTTGGCCATCTTGAATCACACTCTTTGTCAAAACGTATGTGGTGGATGGAGGCATGGCCTGAAACCCATATGATAGAACAATAGAAAAATTATTTGTATGGGGCATCATACAAGACAACCATCATGATCTTATTCTTCGGCTTGTATGAGGGAGAGATGAGGGAGAAGCAAGATTTTTTGTTGCTGTGGTTACACTTGGGAGAGTATAGGAAAAAATTTTCCTATACTTCTCATGATACTTCCAGAGAGAAGGAAGGCACATTCATGGTGCAAGGAGGCTACCATTCAACATTGGAGGACTATGAGAGGCTTCCATGTAGGAAGAATATCTTCTCATATAGCAACAGGATGGTGAATGGCTTTGGCATATGGAGTGTCCAAAGGAGAAGTCATGGAGTGACAAGAGCCTTGTTACTAAAGCCCACAATGTTGTCACTTGAGAGCATGTTTCTATTGATTGAGTGTTCCAAAGGGAGTATGCACACTCTCTTCTTGCAGATTTTTAGGAAGGAATTATCATGGGAGGACTCACTCATGGACCTCACCTTTAGCTCACACATGATGCATGGTAAGAAATAAATTTATATGCTTGTTGATTACTCTATTGAGTATTTGTATCTTCTCAACATATGTAAACAGTGCATTGCTCCACAAGAGAGCAAGATTATTTATGGGCTTCATGGTCACTTTAGCACCAAATTTTGTAATGATGATAACCCATCTCTAGATGACCTTGGGAAAGTGTTGTATTTTTTTATTATACACAACTGATATATATTTCTGCTCACTACTTCATAGTAGATGAGCTAACAAGCATAGCTGAAAATTATTTAGAGGACAACTTGCCACTTGATGCTCTAAATCAACAGTTGCAAAGACTACGCTGTATCCACCAAAGAGACCATGTGTATCATCCAAAATTGCACAAAACCTTCAGAAATTTTTTGATTTGAATGTCATATGAAAATGATGTGCCATTCATCTTGTATGGGATGGTTTGGGTGAGCATGGATCATGACATTGGAGGGAGGATCCTTGGAGATTCAAACTCCTTCTTGCCACCTGAGGGCAACCATGTTGCAGCCCAAGATCAACATGACCTCTACACTTATCACAAGTGGGGAGGTGGATAGTGTGGGATAGGCCCTCTTGCCTATCATGTTCTGATTTTCAGCCCACCTATTTTGCATGAGCCAAAGGTGGAAGAGATTCTTCATGAGTTGCCATCCGGGAGGGTGACTCATTTTGTTTGGTTGATAGCTTGGGGATGGGAGATTCAAATGGGGATGATGGAAACCAATATATATCAGCCCTCATGCCTAAATAGGACCCTTGAACAGCCCATTGTTGCCTCCATGGATGTTTCATTGTCACATGATGTCAACTATTTGGAATGTTCACCAACAGATAGCTAACACACTTGGGAGGGACAACTTGGAGATGTATTGATGGAACAACACCTTGATCTCTGGGGGATCTTATCATATGAGGATTATATAGGGAAATAAGAGGAGGTTATTTTGTCCTATATTTGCAGTTGCTTGATGACAAGCAACATTTGAGAGGGTAGGATTGTAATATTCCAAAATTTGCATACAAGCAAATTGGAATATTAGATTTTGATGCTTTCTCCTAGGAGAGGAATAAATGGGTAAGGAGGCCCATGAGAAATAAAAATATGGATAATTTCCATCTTAATATGGAATGGGATCACCTTAGGAACTGGGTTTTACACTTTCAGGTGTGAACAAGGGAAAAATAGATGTGGACAGAGTCAAGTTTGACTAAGTCAACATGCATTATTGAGGGGGGAGAAATCACCCAAGTAAACTAGCTCAATGTAAATAAGGATCAGGCTAGACACACATATGAGAGCTGGATTAAAAACCCCTTAGTGTGAAAAGAGGCCATGCAGGTGAACTAGTTCCATTTGACCAAGTCAACAGTGCTGCTACAAGAGGAGGGAAGCCAACAAGGACAACGCAGTTTTGAAGGAGGAATTTTCATTAGGAAGTCACCTAAACAATGTGTGGGGTCCAGGGTGAGGAGGCTCACCAAGGATAGAAAGAAGGGGATAGAAACAAGGAATTTATTCAATAATCATCTATCTTTGGTCTCTTGACTACTTGCATGTTCCAGCTATTTAGCTGTGGTTGTAGCACTGTTTAGTGCAAGGAATTCTCGTGCGGTAATTCCATCCTCTTCTTTAGATCAGCTTGCTTAAGGGATCTAAGGGAAGGTTCAGAGCTTCAATTTCATCATCTGGATCAAGGCCAATCAGCCATCAACATCTACAGTGAAGTTACCTTCAGAAACTGTGTCTTTTATGCAGGTGCAACGATAGCAGGGTTGCACCCCTGGATTCTGTGCTAGTGTTTGAGGAGGAGGTGTTTATTTCCCTTCGGAAGCTCAAATAAGGAGGCCTTTGGCCATTTTCTATATTTATCAGCTATTTTATGTTATATTCAGTCATTTTTAATACAAATATGTAGTATACTACGTTATTTTCTGCAGTACTACCTTTTATACATATGTAATGCCGGAAACCCTTGCCATGTGTCTTATTTCTGATGTAAGAGAGGTTAAATCTCCATTTATTTGCTACATGATTAAAATAATATTAATATCAGTCTTATTTCATCATTTTCTATAGAAACCCTCATGGGAATTATGCTCTTATAGTCTTCAGATATTGTGTAGCTAGAAATCATGGGGTTGGGGTGTTTTTGAGCTATCTAGAGCAAGGAGATCTGTTTAAGGTAGCTAGAATTATTTGTTTAAGATCTAATTCAGTATGGGGATTGTATATGTGCCAAAATAAGGGATACAAGTCCAAATCCCCACTGTTATTGCATTATTTTCCAGAAACAATGTTTCTCATGCAGTAGCTTCTCATTGTCCTGATTTGGGAATATTATAAGATATTCTAAAGGCTGCCATTTTTCCCTCATTTGGGATATTACATCAGGTATCGATTTCCATGTGAAATTTCCTTGCTATATTTGGAATGCATGGTATATCATTTGGTTATTTTCTATCATGGCATGGGTTTTTCCAGGTGTGAAAGTGTTTTCAACCTAGCCTTGCCATTTACCGATAGCCATGGTGTGATGGAGTTCTCATGTTTTGGTTAAGCTGGATTTCCAGATGGATTTGAATCTGAGTGAGGTGGATCTACAAAATGATATAACACATGGTATAGTAACCCTTGAATCAGAATGTGGGTTACGAAAAATCAGGATAGTGTGTTGCCTCGGTGGGCCTAGGAATCCTCGACCGATAAATGGCAAGATATATGGTAAAACCTAGAGGAGGTTTTCTCTCCATCAGGCCTAGGAACCCCAGTTTGGGATATATGGTAAAGCCTGGAGAGTATGTCTCAGTTTAGGGGCTAGTAATCCCTGGATCAGACTGTGGATTGCGGTAAATCCTGAGAGACTAATAGATAGGAAAATTCCTCACGGTGTAGCTAGAGAAATCCACTGTCATCCATGCTTGTTTTTGCCTACTGACCGGGTGGATATCATGGTAAATATTATTATGACATGTTTATTATTTTGGCCTAGTGATCCATTGTGGATTACAATAAATAATGGTTTCTATTGATGAGGGTGAGGTGGTTTAGCCTCGGGATTACATGGTTGGTTATTTCGATTTGAGTCCCACATTCATGCTTGGAATATGGCATGGGGATGATTGGATGAAGAGAGATTTGGCTCAGCCAATCTATGGTCGGGTGGAACATGGAAGTCCCATCCAGCGTTGGTTTTTGAATTCATTAATAGGAGGTTCTCTCCTTGACATGTTATGTGTAAATGTATTGGTTATTTGTGGATTATATGGCTGACATATCCTTGAGATTTATGTTGTTATTATGATGATTATAATCATGTATTATGACAGTGATGGTGTATGGATCTCCTCATGTTTTTATTTTTAAATGAATAAACAATGTATATGTGACCTAATAGATGATAGTGTAACTGATGATGTAAGGGAAAAATGCTTCTTAGCGATTCTCAGATAAGTATGAGACCACTATGCTCAGATCTATTATTTACACTTGTAGATTACATATTTGTGACGTGTTTGAGGAAATTCCTGTCATGGCTAGTAGGGGTCCATTTTAGGCCTTTTCACAGTTTTTTCAAATACATGAATGTTTAAATGTTTTATTTCATTTATGAACTTTTCATTGAGTTCTGGGTTGTGGTCTGGGTTCTAGGCTTGAAAAGTGCCTTAAATCTCGTAGACACAGGCATAGGTCTGGGAAATTGAGTGCCTGGACGCATGCATGCCTATGTCATGGGGGTGTCCAAAGTCTCCCAGACCCACCCATGAATATATTGTGGGAGTGTTAAGGGTTAAGTGGGTTAAAAACTCGGTGGGACCCAGGGGCTAGTTACCTAAGTGGTTGGGATGATTCTTAGGTTTCTTTTTATTGATGTGGAAGGTTTGTATGATGTGTTTCCACCGGTTCCACTTCCTTAAGGTCACCTAGGAGGTTGAACCTGATCATATTAGACTCTCGTAACATGTTTACCCCAGTTTTCCAGTTACTTGAGTAGATATGGGAGGAGGGTGTTACATGTGGGAAGCATTTTTTTACCTTCTTTTTCGAAAAAAGGGCAAATCAAGACTTGATTTTCCGAAGTGGCCCATACTATATGGGCACTCAAGGATCATATCTACATTGTTGGAGTCCAATTTTCAATCTTAAAAGTGATGTGTCATTGGAAATTCATGTTTGGGTGAAGCTTTCCTTCCTTCCTCTACATTGTTGGAATGACACCAACTTTAGAATCATTGGTATTGCCTTGGGAAAATATATTGATTCAGCCGAGCCATATGAGGGTTTATTTCCCCATGCATAGATATGTGTGGAAGTGCATTTGAATAAGGGACTTCCAAAAACCATAAATTTGAACTAGGATAGATGGTACAACATTCAAGAGGTCAACGATGACAAACTTCCATTTAAATGCAAGGTGTGTCATGCCAATATGGCAACTTTGTGAGAAACTGCAAAAATAGGAGAAACATAAATAAGCTGAGGAGGGGGACCAATGGAATCAAGCCAAAATAAGAAGAAACCCAATAAGGCAAACCAAAAACTAGCCCATGCAACCTACTTAAAATGGAAACAAAGAGAAACAGTTAGCTTCCCTAAAAAAAGTTGACCTAGTAAATGGAGAAGGGACTAGCAAAATAAATGAGAAGAAAGAGAGCAATAAAAATGATGAGGCATTGAAAATGGTGAGTGAAGAAGGAGAAATACCACAAAATGAACCTCCATCCCCATAGGGAATTGATCCTAAATCAACAAGGAGCCAATTGTGGAGTGGACTTATGAGAACATGCCACCCCTTGAGGATGACCTAGTCCTTGTGCAACCTCAGAAATATTATTTCTTAGAGGATGAATAGTTTATCTCCCCCAGAAGTATTAAGTTGGGGCCTGCATTTTCTATCTCTATTGATGAGAAATCAAAGGTAAATAAGGAAAACGAGTAGGATCGACTTCACAGGAAGGTTGGAAGGAAGATTAAGCGAGAGATACAAATATAGAAAGAAACGAAAGGCAAATAATTGGGCACCCAATCAATTTTGGACCCAAACTCAAAGGGTATAGGAACACTAGGAAAGCAGGAACTTGGTCCCTTCACAAGGGGCTACTCACCCTAGTAGTAAAAAATGAATTTTATCTCATAGAATTATAAAGGATTACGGTTAGAAAAAATAATGGAAGAAGTGAAATCCTTAATAAAAAATGAGAAACATGTAGTCCTCTTGATTCAGGAAACTAAATGGAGGATTGAGAGATCGTTAAAAAACACCATAAAATATGGCATGGTAGTGAGATCCTCTAAGTGAGCTCTTGTGGGGCCTCTAGTGGAGTTTGCACATTATGGGCTAAATTTACACAAACTATTGGACTAGTGATCATCCACTCATTGGATGGAAATAAAGTTTCTACATATTCCTTTAATTCAGGTATGTTCTATTGTTAATTTATACATGTTGTTCCAATTTTTAGAAAAATCAGAGTGTTGGGATTCTTTATTGGATATGGGAGATCCATGTTTTGGTTTAGAGTGTGATGTAATCTAATGAAAAGTATGCATTATTCACCACTAGGATGGAACATTGAGTAATATTAAAGAATAATATGCATCACACAGAAGAGCAAGAGACACAAAATTAGTAAAGAGCCAACAAAAGCACACTTGTATTGATATATACTCAATAATAAACTAACTCACATAAATATGAGTACATTCATATTTATATCCCTAAGTAGACAATTAAAATAGTTTAACTGTCTCAACTAACTTGACCATACCAACTTGGTCAGTCAACTTGAGTAAGCAGCCAACTAACTTACAATCATTCTTTGATGAGTCAACTTCACTAGGCTAGTTGACTAACCTCTCCAATATCTACCCAACCCTCAATTCTTTATTTGTCTCGAAGAAGGGGGAAACTTGGGGAATTACAAAATTTGAAGAAGTATATACGAGATAACATAAGATAAAGAGAAAAATATCATGTTGGTTGTGTTATCCTCCACAGTGTCCCAAGGCTGAGAAAGGAGACTGAAGGAGTTAACCTCAAACCAGCTTTGGATTTGGTATCTAGCCCTACCAAATCAGAGAGGGATATCTTTGCAATCTCACAACCAATGAATTGAATGAGAGGAAAACAGATATTAGGCTAGATATTCAACTCACTTGGGTTTGATTTTTATGGTTTGTTGGATTAGGCTCAAAGGTCTAGGGAACTAGATCAAGGTTTCAAATGGTTAGTTGTAGAAATACAATGGGGAAAGGTAGGTATGATGAGTAAAAAATTTAAGTTGTCATTGTGGTATAGGGTTGAAGTAGAGAGGGATCAAAACGAGCATAATACTATGAATTTATTTATCATAAGAAATGAGACATAAATATGAAAATCTCATCAAAACATAGCATATAAATTATGAAGTCTGCTTAAACACTCATGAGATAATCACATGAAATCATGTTAATGGTAATAAGGAGAAAAAAATATTCAATATGATGACAAAACAGAGGAAAACACTTCCACTAAATCATAACACAAGAATCCCAAGATAATAGCTGCAAGTGCCTGCATATTTCCTTCAAAAATATTATGTACACTAGCTCCAAGCCTTTTTCTAACTAATATCCAACATTGAATCTGACTTTAATCAAGCTACATGTTATCACTCCAATAATTCTTAAGAGTTGTGAGATTTTTTATTTTAGTTTAAAGAATATTAGAGGTAACCACAAACCTACTTTTAAGCCTTAGGATCTAGCCTTCCTAATGCTTAGAGAGGGCTCTCTCTATATGATTTATCTTTGTTGATTGTATTTGATTTTAGGCTAGTTATGTAGGGTAAATTGGTTTTGGATTTTGATTTGATTTGGTAGTTAAATCACTTACTCAAATGGATAGATGTAGGTCTGTATCCCATTGGGCTAATGGAGTCAATGTGTCAAGCAGTCAGATCAGGATTAAGTTCTAAAGGGAAATGTTTACAAGGAAATATAGTTGAGTTACTTGAAATCTTCAAGGCTGATGGTGAAAATGGTTTCAATCGAGGTAAGAGAGCAATTAAGGGTTCTCAAATCTGGATAATGAGTGAAAAGGCAGGGGTCAATCGAAACTAGGGAGCAATTAAGGGTTCCTTAGTCTATATATCAGTAGAAAACATTTAAATGATAAATAGTTCAAGACATAGTGCTTTTAACATATTCTGAAATAACAATTCCTGATTTATCATTTAGATTTAGAAAACATTCAAGTATCGATGAAAAACATAAGAATTTGACAAGGAAAAAAGTGAAAATACTTCACTATAGTGGTCCAACACATGAATCCTGTAATATGATGCTTTATTGCTTTAATCCAATCTGCTAACTTGAAATTGGCACAATCATCCTTAGGTTCAGAATAGTACAACTATATAAAATTTCATCAATTCATCCACATTCAATACTTCTAAATGAGAAGTATTTATACAAAAAATCTTTACAAAATATCCTAAAACAAACTTAGGAATTATTCATGGAAAAGAAATATCTTCATGCAAGAAGATAGTGACAACTTTCAAACTAATGCTAGCTATCCCTTTTTTATTTGAAATTACTAGTTTGTTGTCTTGATTTTGTTACTAATTTCTCTTTTTGATGTTCAACGAAGGCTGCAGTTGGATAGTGAGGTGTCTTTCACGCTAGAAACTTTATCTCTGCATTGTAATTTTTGATTTACTTTAAACTTTGACCTTGAATTGATACTCTTTATCCTGATACTCTTTCACTAATACTCTCTAACTATAAATGTAAAACATCAAGCTCTATTTTACTGCTTGGTACTTACTGCAATCCGATTTCACAGTAATCAGTCAATTTTTCCCAAATTTCAGCCTCTGGCAGTTTTATCTTCATCATCCTTCTAAAAATATCACCAGCTTCAGTATACTTTGAGAATGTGGGCTTGTTGATAAATATGTGTTTCACATCATGCTGTAGGTAAAACAAATTCTCCAAATTCTTATAGATTACCTTCCCTGTTGGAATACCATGTGAGGTAGGTATATTAACATGATCCTTTACAACTTCCCTCATTTTCTTGTCATAGTCATCCCACTTCATTAGTTTATCATGAATAACTAATGGATTTGGTAACCTTTCTGCCTTAGCACATAAAATTTCATCATAAACCTTGTAATAGCCACCTGCATGTTTTGGCATTTTTCTTCTAACTGTATCATCAATTTTTTTTTAGAAGTTACCTTCCCAACTTCTAGGATGGTCTTTTTTCTATCATTAATACTAATTTATTCTAGCTCTTTCTTGTTCTTAGAATTTAGAAACTTGATGATTTTAAGAGCTTATTCAGGTTTCTTACCAAGCTCTTCTTTGATCTTCTGTATTGCTTCTTTTTCTAATTTGAATAAGTCTTTCTGCTAATATATAACCTGTATTGATGGCCAAATATCATTGACTGCTTCAATGATATTGGCCCATAGCTGTTGTCTGATTTGAGCCATGGGTTCTTTCAATGTTAGATCTTTTTCTAACTTCTTCAACTGATCATTTAATTTGTTTTCTCTTTGTTCTTCACTTTTATGCATTATCTTGGAAAGTTTATTTTCATCTTCAAGACATTTAAGTTGTTCTTTAAGTCTATTTATCTCATTAGTCTGAATAGACATGTCTTGCATAGATTTTACCAACTTGCTTGCTTCATCTGAATGATGTGCTGTTGTTTTTGAAGACTGTGTTGCTGAAGTGGTTGATGAAGTGACAGGTAATGCTGTAGCCATGGGGACTGTAGGTGCCAGTGATTCAGCTAGTGTGGAAGGTACAATAATAGTAACCACTGGAATCACTTTGACTAGAATTTCTTATTCTTTATCCTTTTTCTCTTGGATCAACTTCTCCATTTTATTCTCCATTTCCTTTATCTGAGCAGTCAATTGTAAAATGAGATTCATCATCTCATATTTCTGATTTGTATCCTATAAGACTTCCTTGGCTTGAGGATGTTCTGTAGGGGGAAGCTTTAGTTGTTTATTTAATGCAACAATGGCTGCATTTTCCTTCTTGATAAATTCCTCTACAACTTTTACATTTTTAGGATCATATCCTACTTCAATCAATAGCTCTTCCAAAGATTTAATTCTAGTATCTTTTTCCTGTGAAGAAGCGATCAGGAGCTCAAGTCTGAGCCATGGAAAAGATCAAAATTGAAAGTGTTCAAAATCACTTGCAACCTGAATGAACGAATAGGCCTCAGCGATACAATCCTGACACCATGAACGACACTCAAATTTGAAATTCATCATTGGGTTGACTTTTGTGGTTTCTATCCAATCACGGGCTACCACATGGCAGGCCTAGAGGCCGCCACGTGGCCCCAGGCTATGGTAGAATTGGCACTGTAAAATTTTGTTGTCTACTAGAATCGAACTCTAGACCGATCTATGAAAACGCCTAAACTTTACCAAGTCGTCTATACATTATTTTTTAAATATAATGCGGAGGTGTAATTGTTTTATTATGGGTCAGTTTGCATATGGTGGAGTAGAGGGGCCAGCCCTTCGATCCAGCCCCTTCCCATAGAACTGTCGACTAGAACCTTAGGCTAAAACCTTTACTATCGAAGCCAATGGGATTGTAACTGACCATTGGGTGTGGAGCTATGTGACCACTCCACTTCATTTTAATGCCACGGTTTGTAAATTCGGAATTAGTTTTATTACGTGGTTTATATAAACTTTATCCCGGTGGTTAACGCGGCCATGTGGCCAGCACAACCAAACATTTAATACTAACATCTAACGGTTCCACCTAAATGAGCAGTGAGCACCGATTCCACAAAATCCGGGGTTATGCCATTTTTGGCGTTGTTATCTACAGTTAGCCCACATTTAGTGGGATTTTTAATTAACATTGGGCAAAATACTATTTGGGCCATAACTTTTGATAGGGAAAACCTTTTGGAACGATTTTTTTTTGGATTTTGGGTATTAAGAGCATTCTAAATCCATTGGAATAGGTTACAGAGCCATTAGAGTTGATATTAAGTCCCTTTTTCTTCAAGGAAGCAATGAGAGCCATCAGGGCCAAGAGGGAGTTGGAGCTGTGTTGAGCTATGCTTAACCATTTGAAGTGAACCAAAAGTAATTTCGACTATTTTCAACATTCAAAAGCCATTGGGATAGGTTCTAGAGGTAGTAGAGGTGTTCTATAGCCATTTTAGCTTCAGGGAAGCTTTTTGAGCCATCAGGGCCATTTTGGTAATAGAGTTGTATTGGGTTGTACCTTTCTATTTAAGGTGAACCAAAGACCATGTTTAGCTATTTTCCACCTTCTGAAACCAATGGAAGAGGTTTCAAAATGGTTTGAAGAATTTTAGAGGGAGAAAACCTTCAGGAGAGTTTTCAGGGCCACCAGGGCCATTTTGTGGTTGGAGTTGTTTTGAATTGTACCTCTCTGTTTGAGGTGAACCAAAGATCATTGTCAGGGCCTTATTGAAGAAATCACTATTTATGGTAATTATTCACTGTTTACTGAATTTGGAAAGGCATTCTTAGCTTTTTCATGACTTCTGAATCAGTATTTGCATTCAGATTTGTCTATTGAGACACTTTTAATCTTGTATTAGCATTTGAAAGCATTTTAATACAAGAGGACAAGCTCATTTTGGGAGGCTTGATCCAGTAGATGTAGCCCAGGAGGGGTGAACTGCTCATCAAAAATTTGTGTCATGTTATCCTGAAGTTATCTTGCTGAAAATTTCTGATTTAATATGTTAAACAAAAAATTAAATTAAGTTTCCTTCACACATAAACTCTTATACAGTTTCAATTAACACTTTGTTTCAATTGCAAGACATGAATAACAATTTGCACATATAATTTGATGGAGATCACGAGTGTTAACTTCTACTAGTTTTAAGACAGAGTCTGTAAAGGGCTAGGTAGCCTTTGGATCTCATCCTTTTATCAAAGGTGACATATCCAGTAAATGCCCATATAGTCAATCTCTAGGACAGATCTAAGAAGTTGCATTTTCAGATCAGTTAAGACATGGATAATCTTCACACATTTAATTAATGGAAATGGATACCTTGCACACATTTTCAAGTACTTCAATTTTCAGATCAATAAGCATTTTCCAATTTGAGCTAATCTCTGATATTTTCAAGAATGTTTTGTATCTTTTGTACACTCATGGCCTTGGTGGTCATTTTAGAATAGATCATCTCCCCTGCCTGCTTATGAAACTCAATTTGGTCCAGAGGATGAATATCTTGGGCCAAGACTTCAAAATCTGTCTTTTTGTAATTAGAGGATGTATTAGGAGTTTGAATTGTAGGTTGAAGAAATGTCATCTGCATATTTTTATTCTTATATTCAAAGACTAAAAGTAGTCTATTCTGGATGCCAGGAGTTTGTTTCAGATATTGGGAATATATTTCATTCTTAATTTCTTCATTTCTGGCTTTGTTTTCTTTGTATCTTTCCTTGATACCCATGTCCTTTTCTTCTTGTTTTTTAGATGAAGAAAATTCCATACTATGCTGCTTCTGAATGAGCCGAGTCTTTGAAGTAGTAGGGTATTGTTCTTCTTCAATTATTGTAGGAGATGCATTGTCTTTTGCTACAATTTCTATATCAATTACCTCTATTGTTTCCACTTCTTTATTGGCAGGGTTTAACGTTGGCTTTTTACTGTATCTCAATTTAAACTTGGTCTCTGTTGTAGTCTCTGTAGTATAGGATCCTTCCTCTATGATTCTTTTTGCATTTCTGCCTTCTTGGGATGGAGTTTGCAAAGTTTGACTAGTATCACTTTGCTTCTCTGCCTCTACCAAGGTATTCTCGAACCATTCATATTGATTGGACAATTCCTCTATCTCTGGTTTCTTTTCATGTACATATGGAGTGAGTTTGCACTTAACTTTCATTTTACTTATCACTCCAAGGGGATCATAATACCACAGGAAAAGTTTGCTGAATTTAAACTCCTGTAAACTTTTTTCAGCCTCAGGACCTACATCTCTATTATTACAGATAAAAGGGCCAACCCGATTCTTCAATTTGAACTGTGTCTTATTCTTTGCTGCTAAGAAATTAATTGCATCTGAATTAAGAATTTTTATTATGTGTTCAAGGGAAAATAACCTCATAGGGAGGTATTTAGGCAGTTTATATTGAACCACACTTGATCCATATACTCTTAGTTTAGTGTGATTTTGGTACAAGTACCAATCACTTGTCCTATTATGTTCTGACAACTGGAGGACCTTCTTAATGTCTTCACTAATTCTGGGTTGCATGCTTCCATTCAACAAATTTACTGTAGGATGAATGAAAGAATTAGTAAAATCTATATAAGTGAACTCATTGGAGTATTTCCTTATCAAGGAAGTCCAAAAGATGACTGATTGAGGATTTCCTTCCACATCAAGTTTTTGAAGGTTTATATTAAATTTCTCAGACTGAAAGTATAAGAACATGTGGAATAGGAATGAGGAATACTTGTAAACACCTTCAGAAGGAATTTTTACCAACTTCTAATGAATATTTTCAGCAAGGTATTGGGAAAAATTAAAAATGGTAGTAGGAGGCTGACTAGGTGTGAAGGTGGACAAAAAACCTAGCACTGCTACATTAGCATGTTCATATGTAAAATAAACAAGAATAAAAGACAAAAAGGATATGATATGTCTTGTCTTTTCAGAGAATTTTGCAGAAGGGTATGGTGTATTTGTCTTGGGAATTTCTACAGAAGAGGGCATGAAAGTCTGGAATATCTAGAACCTCTTGGGGAAGTCCAGATTGAGGTATAATTGAGTAAGGGCCTCAATGGATAAAGGGATTTCATCAGGCCGAGGTTGTATTTGCAGCATCTGATTAATTGATTCAACAGTAATGGTAAATATGATTCATTTTTCAGGGTTTATGATGGCTCTTTGATAAGGAAAATAACATGATTGACAGTATCTAATCACTTTTGGGCATTGGTAGGTTTGAGGAACAACATGTTTTGGTAAATTAGACTCCCAGATGAAAACTTCATCAGCCTAATCTATGGATTTTTCTTGGCTCCAACAGTGGAGCTCAAGAAGGTTAAATTCTGTGACTGTATCAGTAATTTTGAAGTCTGTGTCAGCTAATGGAATGTGCTCTATATCTACAATAGGGGGTTGTAGAGAATTGATAGGTATAATGTTTTTTGAAGCCATTTATTTGCTTGATTTATCAATTTTATTACTCTTTTGACTTTAGAAACCCTGGTTTAGGTCTGTAGGAGAATATCTGGTAATTATAACAGGTTGCAGATTGATTTGGATAGAACATGGGCTTATCTTTTGTCTGCAAAGGTAAAAACTTGCTCAATTAACTTAAATTGTAATTTCTCTAATAAAAGGCAATCTCAAGACCTTAGAGTTTCTGCAAAAGATGTCTAGGGTCTCTGATGCAGGAGCATCTAGACCTAGCCAGCAATGTGATGAAATGGTCACATGTTGTGTCTAAAATAGAGTGAAATTCATTGACTGTCGGTCAAAATTAGTTTTACTGAGAAGGTTGGACTTCTCAAATAGTTTGTTATGATTTATATTTGAAATAAATAAGAGATTGTCTTATTTTATATGTAGGGATAAGAGTTGTTAGTCTAGGTGTGCGTGAGAAGCTACAAAATAAGAGATTGCTGTTAGATTTGTTAGAGGAATTATTGAAAAATAAAAGGAGGAAAAATGTGATGAGCGAGGGACTTTTTTGGGAGAGGTTGAAGAGAAAATAGATAACAGGTTAGAGTGAGGTTTTGTGTGGAGCGAAAGCTCAGATTTTGTGATATTGTGATAGTGTGTATTAGTGTCTTTTTGTTCTTGGTTAATTTAGCAAAAGCGAGGCTTTGTTTTGTGTTTTTTTCTGAGTATTATGAAATAAATTATGTTCTGTGCCAAATCAAATGACAAATGGTGAAGATTTGAGTATTGTATGACTTTGTAATTGATTAAATGGTGTGTGGCCTGTGTTTATTTTTTAATTTCAATTGTGAGAAACACCGTGTTAATGTAATCGGGAAAATGCTTGAGACTGTAAGGAGGAAAGTCTTTAAAACTGAGAATTAATGTGAAACATGTAGTAGAGCCTTTGATCGGATCTGAAGCGGTGTAAGGATTGACACTGAAAGTCATCGGGTCCATGCAACATCAGATCGGGTAAATAGAGGTTTCCATATAATGCCATATAACATTGAAACCAGATGCAAAAGTTATATCAGTTGATTTGTATGATGTATCGGGTCCGTGTATAACCTATTGTGTCGGATTGGAGTAATATCGGAGCACATACAGGAAGACGAGTTGTTCACCATTAAGATTTGGCGATTTCCGATCAGTAGCGTATCGGTAGACGCGAAGTGTCATAAATAATTGTTTAATGTGATATCGGGTCCAAGAATATAGCATCGGAACTGTGGATCGCCGATTAATATGAACACAGTGATCTCCGATTGTGATTAACTTCACATCGGAATTATGAAGTTTGTGATAGTTGGTGGTGATATCAAATTACAACGATTGTGATTGCCGATTGATGTCATATGGTTATATGTTGGAGTTTGGAGCGCCTTAAATAAGCAAAAGTGTAGTGATATCACAGTGGGAGCACGGTTTTAAAATATGTATGAAGAATAAAGTAGAGCGATGTTTATACAAGCATTGGATAGTCGATGATGTTGACATTGATTCCAATTGTTAATGTAATTGGAGCAGGTTCAAAATTTCCAGATGGGATCGATTGGGTAAATTGAAGTCAATTTTTATTAAATTCATTGTGGATCCAAATCGAAATGAGGATCAAAAGCTTGGCAATGGAAATCGATTGCTGAAGGAGCGAACGTTGACTTAAATTGGGTGCAAATGTTGAACTGGAGCGGAGGTGATACAAAGGCCGAAGTGTAATATTTACATTTATAGTGTGAAATTATGGTTTGTTGAAATTGCAGATTTAGAATTATTTGGCAAAAAACTGGAGTGCAGGTTTATATTCATGGAAGATAGTGTGATTTTGGGTTTGGTGGGGTTGACCCGCTGTCATTTTGGTATCAGAGCAGGTTAAGGAAGAAATTTCTTGTGAAGAGATGTTTTCTTATGAAGATTTAAGACTACAGAGGTATGAGAACAGTAGCATGTTGAATGAATGAAGTTTGGTACCAGATTACAGCAGTGAACTGTAGAAGAACTTTTTGGGAAGTTCTTAGAGATTGTAGTAGAACTTGCATATGAAAGAGACAGAGGAAATCCATTCAAAACACAAGTGACATCATAAGAAAGAGTGAAGACTGTAGCAATATAGACCAAGAGAAGCTGTGAAAGAAGAACCAGATGTGTTCTTAAAAGCAGAGTAGGGAAAGCCCTTAGAAGTGGCAGTGAACCTGAAGAATCCAACAAGAGATTGGACAGAGAGGAAAATTGAAGTGTTTTCGAAAGAGAGTGAGAGATTGCAGAAGCCTAGAGGGAGCAAAGGTGTTGCTCAAGAGAAGGTTCCAGATAGAGGATCGTGCTTACCAAAAGACTGAGTGAGGAGAGCTTAGTGAGGTAAGATCACAGTAAGGAGGAATTGCTATTGTAGAGGGTTGTTGCAGAGGAGTGAGGAGCTCATGGAAAGAGAGGAGAAGAAAATGACTACAGATAGTCATAGCAGAAGTTCAAAAAGAAGCCACATCAGAAGGAAAGATGCCAAAGAAAATGGCATGAGGACGAGTCAAGAAGAGTTTGACAGAGAGAAAGCTGAGATAGATTTCTAGATTGGAATATTGATGAAGATGCTGCAGAGAAGTGTTGAAGACCAGAAGAATGGTTGGACCATGAGGAAAAGAGAAAAGTGGCAAAGGCTACAAGAAAAGAGAAATCAGCAAGTGAAGTTAGAGATAGTAGAAGAATTGAGAAAGATTGAGTAGATATTGAGTGCTCAAGAGGAATTAGAGGAATTCAGAGAAGCAGAAGTAGAAATAGAAGTTTCCATTTGTAGACCAGAACAAGGTGAAATGTTGGGGGAAGAGGATAATGAGAGGTCAGCTGAAGATCTCATGGACTATTGGCATAGTTCAGAACAATTCGAAGATATGTTGACAAGGGAAGCAGATGAGGCAATGAAGCCTTGTGATTTTAATTCTTATAGTTTGTGAATGTTTATAGGATATGCAGAGGATGATGGACAGTCTGATGAAATTGTCACAAACAGGAATGAAGCTCTTGAGGTGAAGTATGATGGAGAATCCCTTTTAGAGGAAGAAGGCGTTGATCTATTGCAACAGAAGGAGTTCATAGATGAAATCCTATTTGGTGTGAAACAGTCAGATGAGGTTGATATAGACCAGAAGTCTAATGAAAATTCCATAGTGGGACTACAAGAAGGTAAACCAATGAATTTGTTTAATGGAATTGATGAAAGATGCTTGCAATATGATAATGTAGAAAACAGGTCAACTCAGGAGGATTGCCAGGAAAAGAATGAAGTTGAGAATGGAAATTGTGATGAACTGCTAGAGAGATTTCACAAGGAAATATAATTCTTGGAGAGATTGCTCAAGGAACCTAAAGGAGAAACGAAGCTTACAGAACCTGATGGAGGAAAAGGTGTGGAAGACAACATTAATAAATATGATGCTGAAATCAGAGAAATTGAGCAGCGATTATTTGAAGGTGAGATGAAAGATCAGGAGCAACAAGGAAGTTATGTCCTCAGAGGCATGAAGGAGATAGAAATATTAACTCAGCAAGATGAATATGGAAGTAACCAGCAATCTGGAAGGAATGATCAGCTACATGAGAGTGAATTTGAGGAAGGCATTAAATTGCAGAAGTATAGAAACTGGCAACAGAATGAAGAACCAGAAATTGGTCTGGCAGTACAAAGAAATACAAGTGAAGACCGAAGATACAGATGGAGACTGAAGAAAAGGGTGAAGTGGAAGCTATTGCAACAGAGGTGGAATGGCAAGCTGATGAACGATTCAGGGAACTTGAACAAATTCATGTTGATTTGTTAAAGAAGGAAAGAATCAGAGAAATGGAGTCACAGCAAGAAGGATCCGCCGAAATCAAAAAGATCTATGATGGAGCATTGGTGCTTGAAGCATCAAAAGAAAATGGAAGGTATTGTATTTTGAAAACTGGAGGTTGTTGTGTGTTTGCAGGTCATATCGACTTGAGGAAAGACAAACAGTTATTGAAGACTGTTGTATTAACAGATGAAGAGATGACTACTCATAGTCATATGCAGAATAAGGAGGGAAGTTACAACCAAGTGCAGGAAGATGTCCAATCAGATGAAATTCAAAGAATAATTCAAAAGGAGGATGGCAAAAGAACTATTGAAATCAAAGGATACACTGAGTCATTGAGGATCATTGACCTTGAAGAAAGCCATAGTAAATAAGGATTAAAGACAGATATTGCGGACAATGTAGTTAATGAATATTGTGCAGAACTTTTGAGAGAACTTCCAGATGAGATGGCAGATTTGTGGTATAAGTCGAATCTTTTGATGAGGAAGCTAGGTAAAGAATTT
This sequence comes from Pinus albicaulis, assembly GCA_034641835.2. Taxonomy (NCBI): domain Eukaryota; kingdom Viridiplantae; phylum Streptophyta; class Pinopsida; order Pinales; family Pinaceae; genus Pinus; species Pinus albicaulis. Next base: position 361,905,411 of record CM076571.1, on the reverse strand, counting down.
GTGTCTATTGAGTTGATTAATTTTGATGAAGATTTACATGCAGGAAAAAGGCAATGTGAAGTCAATCTGAACCAAGAAGTTAATTTGGAAGAACAGATCGGATTAATGGAGGCTGAGATCAGAAAGCCTCAGAATGAGGAAATGGTGGTGAATTTATGGTATGAAACTGCTAAACTAGAGATGAGTACAAGAAATAATAGTAACAAAATTGCTATTATACCACAAAAATTTATTGACGAAAGAAAGGTTGGAAGTGACATTTCAGGGGTAGACAAGTATAATGCCATAATCCTTAAGAGTGCAGAAATGAAGTTACTGGAGGAAGAAATATTCCAAGTAGCTAAACAAGCAGGAAAAACGTTGAGTTTTCAAGAAATTTGTGGAGATACAGGTATGCTGGAATTTGAAGTAAGGAATGAAGAAGTCATGAATGAGAAACCAGAAGAAGGACCTGGGAGAAGGCATTTGTATATTTCATAAAAGTATATGGAAGGTTATTGGCACAGAGATTATGATGTTATAATTCAAGAACATAATCAGTTGCAAGAGAATAGTATTCAACACATGAGAAGTGAAATGGACAAAGAATTGGATGAGTTGTGGAAACTCATACTACAGCATTCCAGTAAAACAAATATAGGAAAAAAGAAGAAAGGAAGATTGGCTGGAAGAAATGGTACAGGTGAAGGGAATGGAAAACTACGAATTAGAGTGAGAAAAACTGCAACAAAATATGTGAAAAAAACAGCAGCAGATAGTGAGAGCATAGCAAATGGGGCATTACAGCATAAAGTATGGAGAATTGAGGGACAAATAACAATAGCAGTAACCAAGGACAGACTACCAAACCAAGTATGGGATCTAGGAGGACACAGACTAGAAGTGCATGATCAGGAGATCATGATTAATTTAAACTTTGGGAGTATGATGCAGGAGCATCTAGACCTAGCCAGCAATGTGATGAAATGGTCACATGTTGTGGCTAAAACAGAGTGAAATTCATTGACTATCGGTCAATATTAGTTTTACTGAGAAGGTTAGACTTCTCAAATAGTTTTTTATGATTTATATTTGTAATAAATAAGAGATTGTATTATTTTAGATGTAGGGATAAGAGTTGTTAGTCTGGGTGTGCGTGAGAAGCTACGAAATAGGAGATTGTAGTTAGATTTTTTAGAGAAATTATTGAAAAATAAAAGGAGGAAAAATGTGATGAGCGAGGGAATTTTTTGGGAGAGGCTGAAGAGAAAATAGATAGCAGGTTAGAGTGAGGTTTTTTGTGGAGCGAAAGCTCAGATTTTGTGATATTGTGATAGTGTGTATCAGTGTCTTTTTGTTCTTGGTTAATTTGGCAAAAGCGAGGCTCTGTTTTGTGTTTTTTTCTGAGTATTATGAAAGCAATTATGTTCTGTGCCAAATCAAATGACAAATGGTGAATATTTGAGTATTGTATGACTGTGTAATTGATTAAATGGTGTGTGGCCTGTGTTTATTTTTTAATTTCAATTGTGAGAAACACCGTGTTAATGTAATCGGGAAAATTCTTGAGACTGTAAGGAGGAAAGTCTTTAAAACCGAGAATTAATGTGAAACATGTAGTAGAGCCTTTGATCGGATCTGAAGCGGTGTAAGGATTGACATTGAAAGTCATCGGGTCCATGCAACATCGGATCGGGTAAATAGAGGTTTCCATATAACGCCATATAACATTGAAACCGGATGCGAAAGTTATATCAGTTGATTTGTATGATGTATCGGGTCCGTGTATAACCTATTGTGTCGGATCAGAGTAATATCGGAGCACATATAGGAAGAGGAGTTGTTCACCATTAATATTTGGCGATTTCCGATCAGTAGCATATCGGTGGATGCGAAGTGTGATAAAGAATTGTTTAATGTGATATTGGGTCCGAGAATATAGCATCGGAACTGTGGATCGCCGATTAATATGAACACAGCAATCTCCAATTTCGATTAACTTCGCATCGGAATTCTGAAGTTTGTGATAGTTGGTGGTGATATCAAATTACAGCGATTGCGATCGCCGATTGATGTCATATGGTTATATGTTGGAGTTTGGAGCGCCTTAGATTAGCAAAAGTGTAGTGATATCACAGTGGGAGCATGGTTTTAAAATCTTTGCGAAGAATAAAGCAGAGCGATGTTTATACAAGCATTGGATAGTCGATGATGTTGACATCAATTCCAATTGTTAATGTAATTGGATCGGGTTCAAAATTTCCAGATGGGATCGATTGGGTAAATTAAAGTCGATTTTTATTAAATTCATTTTGGATCCAAATCGAAATGAGGATCAAAAGCTTGGCAATGGAAATCGATTGCTGAAGGAGCGAACGTTGACTTAAATTGGGTGCAAATGTTGAACTGGAGCGGCGGTGATACAAAGGCCGGAGTGTAATATTTGCATATATAGTGTGAAATTATGGTTTGTTGAAATTGCAGATTTAGAATTATTTGGCAAAAACCTAGAGTGCAGGTTTATATTCATGGAAGATAGTGTGATTCTGGGTTTGGCGGGGTTGACCCGCTGCCAGTCTCTATGAAATGACTAAAAGGAAAAGAGGTTTTCTTCAAGTGTACAGAGGCTTAAAATTCTTTAGTTTATTCAATCTCTGTAATTTTAAACAGTTTTGAACCTTAGAAATTGTGAAAATAAAGCTTAGGGTATGTAGAAAAGGATTTTTGGAAGTAATAGGGCTTTCTTGGTTTGCTTAAGGCTCCTAATGAAGATTAGGAATATGGTCCTTTCTTTTGAAGAATACATGGAAAAATGAATATTTTCTATGCAGGAGGGTTTTTGAGGTGGAAGAAAGCTTTTTGAAGCTCCTGCTAGTCTTTATAAGCTTCAATTCGGTTCTAAAATGTTCTTGTAGGAGTAGAGGTCTTGAATTCAGGTGAAAAAGCTTGAAATATGGTCGACAATGTGATCTGGTTGTGTAAAAATTGGTCGGCAACGCTTTTTCAATGTAATATGTAACAGAAAGGATAAAAGAGTGAAAATGGGCGGTTATATAAATTTTCAAAACCAAACAGTGTTTGCATTAATGGGCGGTCATTTCAAACAGGTGGGTGGTTTGGGCACGGGGGGGAACTTCTCAATGGTTTTCACAGGCTCCAGAGGTGGTTGGTTGTATTATTTTGAATGATATGATCCAATAAGAATCGACCACGTAGCGATGGGAGAGACTCCACAAACTGCGCTTTTCACAAGGTCTGGGGCGTGTTAACAGTTGGGAAATGAAATTCGCGATAGGGTTTCATATCCATTGGATCTGGTGAGTAAAGATCGGAAGGCTAAGGTGATGCAATGGAGTCGCGAGTTCAGATGGCATGGGGCTTGGTACATAAACTCTGTGATTGGTTAATATGTTATATGGTCGGGGTTTATAATATAACCAATGGGGTATAAAGCAAGGAATATTATAACCGAAGGGGATAATACATAGTGGGTCCAATATATATAAGCGAGGTTTAATAATTTAACCTATGGGATGTGAGATTATATAACATGTGGGGAATTAAATATAGGTTAAAATAAAAATATAGGTTGGGATGTATATGTAAAGGAATTATATTATTACGGGGTAAAGGTTAATATAGGGATTTAATACATTAGGTTAATGTTAATAAAATGAAATGTAAATGCAGGATGTAAAATATACTAAGTATAGTGTAAAACTTATGTCGGGAGTGAATTTCTTCACTGTAGGACCTGAAATATAATTTAAGAATTTATACTTAGGATAAAGGGTTTTTATGAGTTTTTGGTGTATTTGTGAATAAAAGGGGAATTAGTAAAAGGGTTTCACTTTTCTGAAATAAAATGTATTTTTAACTTAGGAAAAGGGATTTTTTTGCAAGGGGGAAAAAGAGTGAAATAAGGGGAAAAAATAAAAATGGAGGGGATGGAGTATTTTTACAAGGGGGTGATTTTTGAAGGGGAATTAGTAAATGAAATGACTAATTATATATTTATCCATGCTTGTGAAAACCACTTTTGCCTACTCATATGCTACCCTAGCATTTTTTCTTCATTTACATGGGTGCATTTGAGCTTGCAAACCCTTATCCATTTTTGTTTTAAACAACAAACTAACTAATTCTATTATTATTTCTTCCAAGGGCTTAGATTAAACTGTTGAGATCCTTATTAATTTCTACCTAACTACTGATCTACCAAGATTAAACTGTTTGGCTAGATCTTTATTCTCTATCTAATAACATGAAATTTAAAGCATGAGAGGTCAAGATTAAGCTATTTGGCCTTCATAGATTGTGGCATTTTAACAAGTTGCACACAATATTGATTTTTTGCAGTAAAATTAAATAGTAGTGGCATTTGGAATTGCATCACTTTCATGTTTTATTTTTATCTCTTTTTGTTTGGGGTCCATTTTTATATTATTTTTGATATTTTTTCTTTCAAGTCCTTTGATTTTTCTTTAGGACTTTTACCCTCTTTACATTTTTTGTTTTTCTAATATGGGAAAACAATTTGCAGAAAGAAAAGTATGTACATATTACGAGACTAATCATAGTCAAATAAAAATTATGAATCCTATTATTATAGGACCCTAACAGTGGCTCCACATGGGATGGAATTTCCTGGTGAAATGTCAAGAAATTTAAGACTAGTAGCCTTTGAATTTGACTGTTGCTGACCTTGAAATCGTTTTCTGAGCTCTGCATTATTCATACTTATGATATTTTTTTATTTCAAAGCTTAGGGCCTTCTCTCCGGGCTTCAAATTTGCTAGAAACAACATCCAATCCAATCTAAAATCTGCAATGTAATGTACAATGAGTAAAGTAAACAAAGTGAACTAATGTTATTCTGGGGAATAGTAATTCTTCAACATTCTACCATTGATAGTTCCACCTGGCAGATATGATCCCTCCAATTCCTTCAAAAATAATGCATTGTTACCTCTGTAACCATAAATGACATAAGGGCCTTTCCATAATAAATCAATTTTCCCATGTTTGCCTTTCTCTTCTCTCATGGAATCCCACTTAAGAACTTTGTCACCTATATAAAAATCATCTTCCTTAATTTTCACGTCAAATATCTTTTTAAGCTTTTCTTGAACAACTTGAGACTTGAGATAGACATCTTGCATGGTTTGATTTATTCTTCTTTGGATATCATTGGTTTCAACCCTTAGTTCTTGTATTATTTTCATCACTGGTACTCCTAAAGAAGATGGAAAAAAAACATCCATCCCATAAACAAGCTGATAAGGGGATGTACCAATGGAATTCTTTGTGGTAAGTCTATCTACCCATAAGGCATTTACTAACCTTTTGTTCCGGGTTTTCTTATTGTCTTCTAGTAGTTTCTTGATGATATTCACAAGGCATTTATTGGAGGATTCAACAAGACCATTACCTTGAGGGTAATAAGTAGTGGAATGGCCAAGGGTAATGTGGTATTTATTACAGAATTCAACCATATTTTTGGACTTGAATGCAGTTGCATTATTAATAATGACATTTTGGGGGCATCCAAATCTAGACAGTATGTTGTTTTCCAAAATGAGATTATGAAATTATAAGTGGCTTGCCTGGAAGGTATGGCTTCTATCCACTTAGTGAAATAGTCTGTGGCTATCAAAATCCACTTGTGTTGGCCTGAGGATCGAGGGTGAATTTCACCAATGAAGTCAAGACCCCATTGCTGAGAAGGAATTTATGTGGATATGGGTTTAAGGGGTAAAGGTAGTAGCTTTTTCTTTCCTTCAAAGATTTGAAATTTGTGACAAGAGGTCACATAATTTTTCACATCTGCAAACAGTGTAGGCCAGTAAAAACTAGCTCTCAATATTTTATCTTCAGTTGTCTTCCAGTAAAAGTGTCCTCCACAATCACCTGCATGAAACTCTTCCAAAATTTTATCAGCTTCTTCTTTAAGTAAACAATTCAATAAAATTCCACCATGATATTTCCAAAACAGTACATTGTCTATGATACACAACTTCATTGCCTTTAACTTTAAAAATCTATCTTTAGTTCCTGATAATCCAGGAGGAGCTTGTAATTTTAGTAATACAAATATAATATCTGCATACCATGGTGAGTTTGAAAAGGCTTCACTAATCTCTGGAGTCACCATCTCTTCCTGATCATCTAATTGGGCAATAAAATTTATATCTAAATCATGACAATTTGATTCAGCCATGATTTTGACTAAACCTTGACCTTTAATGAGTTTGGTGGGCTTAATTTCTATGCCATATTCCAAAATGGTGGCAATCCATTTTCCTCTTTTACCATCAGGCCCATTCTGAGTTAGAATGTCCTCCACAACTGAATTTGGAACATAAGCAATGATACGTGAATACATGATGTACACTCTAAAGTCTTTGATAGCCTTCACCAAAGCTAGTTCCTACTTTTCCATTATGTTATACTTTAAAGTGGCATCTCTGTTGATCAACAATTGTCATTAATGTCAACCCAAGCAGCACCAGGGGCTAACCCAGTATTGCATGGGAATTTTGACCTACCAAATTAATATATTTTTGTTCAATAATTATTTTTATGGTTTCTACTTGTCGAGATGTTTCCATTGATATATGGCACACCATGTAATTCTTCACGGTTTGAGAGATATTCATGTTTGAAGTTTGTAACCCCAGTTAGTGGGCTAAAAGTAATAATTAATATTTTTTGTGCTCCTAAAATCCCTCCCACGTTCACTTGTTGAAGCTCCTCTCAACTTAAGCATTCATATAAATTGTGATCTTCATTTCCTCCTTATGCAAGGGATTCGGCCATCTGAAACAGGTCATCGTGGAAATTTCGCTCTAACTATTTTTCTACGAAGGTTCAGAAGCTGAAATTTGTATGAGACAAATATGAAATCCTGAGGAAGATGCAGTAAAAATTTCAGATCAAGGTGCGCAATATTTTTGGAGATATGATGTGTGGAAGTCAGGGTTTTTGCAGGCTCCTGAAATTCATCTCAAAGAAGTGACCTTGGTAAAATCGTAATAACTCTCTCTCTAAGTATCAGATTGGAATGCTGTAAAAAGTGGTAGATAGTGCACAATATGTAATTTTTTTTATATCAATTTCAGAGCCAAATGAAGAAACAGTGACATGTGGCATGCCGTACAAGTGAGGTCTGCTGAAACAGTCCATAATTAGGGCATTGTGAGAGATTGGGCATAACTCCTTTTTTAAGAATCCAAATTGGGTCAAACCTATGGAATTGGAAAGAAGACTCATAGGAATACTATTGGACCGAAAATCAGATATTGAGGATCTGAAATAACAAATATACACTAGATTCAATATCGAGCTCCTAGAAGGCAAGAAAAAGCTAGATCATGTGTTGTCAAGGGTTGCAAAGGACCAGACTTTCTACGGAAACAAAGCAAAGAAAGGTGCATCAGAGGGTAGCATGACAAGAGCAGCAAAAAAGGTGCATAATAGCAGCAAGAAGTTCATCATATGAAGTCTTCAAGTGGGCAGCACTGCATACAATCATTGTAAATGTATCATTGTACTTAGTCATTGTAAATACATTATTGTACAAATTGTAATAGTATCTATCTGCCAAGGGTTAAAGAGGTAGTGTTGGGAGGTCTAGGATCATCAGTAGGTGGTTGTGTCAAATTTGGGGTTATGGTCTAGTATATATTTTTCTTCTACATCATTCTATATCATTGTAAATTGGACCATTTTCCCTGGTACGGGAGTCCATTCTTCTTTTATTCTTCTATAGGGTGGTAGGGTGGTGCTAGGGTGAGTTGTAGCTTATTGGGTGTTGGGGCATCTGTTCAGTTGACTAATGAAGAATCTCAGACATTGGAGCGTCCATCCAGTGGGAGCTGGAGAAGAATGCTTTTCTAGATTATAGGAAGTTGGAGCTTTATTTTCAATTGGAGTTGAAAATTAAAGAATTATTAGAAAATAATTACGTGGTTTTTGTCCCAGAGTGGGTTTCCACCTTAAAAAATATGTGCATTTGTGTTCCTCTTGTTTGCTGCTATCATTGTACAAACACTGATAATAATTGAAGATTAACTAATGCTCTAATTGAAAGGAATACTGATTCACCCCCCCCAGTATTTCCAACAATTGGTATCAGAACTTGGTTCCTTCAATAGCAGTTTAACAGCTGGAAGGAGGTCATGGAGCATACCAAGAATGGTGTACCTCTATTAAATGAAAATAATTATGCACTTTGGAAAGGAAGAATGGAGGTCTATCTATTGGCACAAGGTTACGAAGTATGGGACACTGTTCAAAATGGATTTACATCAACCACGGATGAACAAGGTAAGAAGAATTTGGTAAATGATGCAAAATCAAAAAATATTATTATCAGTGGAATTATTGAATTTGCTTATCATAAGGTGTTGGGTTGTAAAACTACAAAAAATGTATGGGACAGGCTTAAGAATATATATGCAGGTGACTCAAATGTCAAAGAAGCAAAGCTTCAAATCTATAGAGCAAAATTTGAGCAACTCAGAATGAAAGAAGATTGCAACATTGCTGCATACTTCCAATACGTTGATGAAATAACCAACACTCTGCAAGCATTGGGAGAGCCAGTTGATGAGAAGACTATTATATGGAAGATTCTTAGAACATTACCAGGGAGATTCAACCCAAAGGTATCGGTCTTAGAATACAGTGCAAATTTGGACAAAATCAACAAGGAAGAATTACATGGAGTTCTCATAGCATATGAAATGAGACTTGATGAAGAAAAGGGAGATGATGGAGAAGGTCTTTCAGATGAATAATATGCTTACTTTACGAGAAAACTAAAACTTGGTAAGGGAAAATTCGAAGGTAAACTTCCATTGATATGTTTCAGTTGTGGTGAGGTTGGGTATTTCGTAGCAAAATGTTTGAACAAAAGTGATGGCAACTCAAAAGGAAAGAAAGGCTTTAAGAAATTCAACAAGCAAGCCAAAAATAAAGGATCCAAAAGGAACTTTCTCTCTAAAGAAGATAGCTCATCATCCGATGAAGAAAGTGACAGCAAAGAAGAAGCCAATGAGAAAGTATTGTTTATGGCCAAGCACAATAAACAAGAAGTATCAAATAATGAAGAAGAAGGGTTGACCATAGAATAATTTTATGAGGAGGCAATCAAGCTTATAAAAGAGCTCAATGTTGAGAAGATTCGTTCCAATACTCTTGAAGAACAAGTTCAAGGTCTCAAAATTGAGGTTGAAGAACACAAATGTATTGAAGAGTCACTTCAAAATAAGTTGGAAGAAAGCAACCAAGAAAGGGAAGCATTAGAAGCCGAAGTAGTCTCGCTGCATAAGGAAGTGAAGAAGGGAAAAACTGTCCAAAACTATGCCAATAGCCCAAGGGCACAGAAGAACTCATCAACAATCAACGATCTTACAAATGGTACAGAATCGAAGTTCTGTTACAAGAAGAAGCATGACCTTCTACAACAAAATACAATGAACCTATGAGATCTAAATATGGTATGAAGACTTCACGACACAAGATTCGCAAGCACATCCTTGGAAGACGATTCCTCGATGAATATTTTCATCCAGGAATTAACATATTTTTCATGGCTATTGTTATTCATGTGGAAAATTTTACATTTAACTTTAGGAATGTCGCACGTACCCTAGAACCAATACAATTCCAAGAGATTCTCCAAATATGAACCCCAACAACCTCCCATGGCTTAACGAAACATCAATAGATTTGAACATTTAAGAAATAATATGGAATGTTACAAATGTCAGAAATTTGGACACATAGCCAAAGACTGCAGACTTGAAAATCCAGCAGAAGAATCTTCGAGGCCATAGAATGAACGAACATGGAAGAAGAAGGAGACTGATAATTGTTCTCTCACTCTCAAGGCTTACAACAAAAAAGATGTGTGGAATGTTGATAGTGTTTTCTCAATGCATATGATTGGAGATATAAGGACATTTTTATATTTAAAAGAGAAGAAGGATGGAATTGTATCCTTTGAAAATGATGGATCTTCTAATGTTATAGGGTCGTACTCTGCCACTTAAGCAAAGATGTTGAGAAAGCAGAATGCTCTATTGGCTCTAAACATAAATCAAAATCGTCAAGAAGTTGGACAAATGTGTGATCAAGGACACACAATGCTATTCAACTCCACAAAATGTGAAATCAGAAAAGGCAGGTATGGTAAAATTGTGGCTATAGCAAGTCAAGCTCCAAATGACATATATGTTCTGGAAGAAGCAACTAAAGCATGTCTACTAGCTAAAGAAGATGAAAGCCGGTTATGGCACAAACGAATGGGTCACATAAAATTTGACAATTTTGTCAGGATAAGCAAAAAGGAAGCAGTACGAGAAATGCCGAAAATCTCAAAACCTTCCAACACACTATATGAGGCATGTCGGCATGGCAAGCAGACAAAAGTCCAATTTAAAACAAAAGAACACTTTGCGTCACATCCATTGGAATTGATACATACTGATCTATGTGGTCCTGTGAGAACAAAATGCTTAGACGGAGAATTATATTTCATGTTAATGATAGATGAATATACCAAGATGACAGCCGTCAGTTTCCTAAAGAAAAAATTTGAAGCATTTGAGTGCTTTAAGATCTACAAGGATTTGGTTGAAAATGAAACTGATTTGAAAATAAAGTGTTTAAGATTAGATAATGGTGGAGAATTCACTTCCAAATTATTTCAGCAATACTGTGATGAAAATGGAATAAAAAGGCAATTTTCAACAGCACAAACACCTCAACAAAATGAAGTTGCTGAAAGAAAGAATAGAACCGTATAGGAAATGGGTAGAACAATGTTGAAGGACTCAAAATTGGATGAAAATTTTTTGGTTCAAGCAATTGATACGACAGTCTTCATTACCAACCGAAGTCTTCTAAAAAATAATTGCAACAAGACTCCATATGAATTATGGAAAGGAAAACCAGCTAATGTAAAATATTTCAGAATCTTCGGAAGCAAATGTTATATCAAAAGAGAAGATCAAAATTTGGGTAAGTTTGAATCACATGTTGATGAAGGTATCTTTTTTGGTTACTCACGCAAAAGAAAGGCCTATAAATGCTATAATATAAGATGAAAACAGATAGTGGATAACATAAATGTTACATTTGACGAAGATGGTGTTCTAGAGTAATGATGAGGATATAGAATCTTTGAAACTTGAGACAGAGGCTAAAAAAGACACAGATAAAATTGTAGAACAAGAAGCAACTATCAACGAGGAAGAAGTAAACAATGATCATTAAGATATATCAAAACAACAACAAGAAGCTCCTCCAAGGAGAACAAAATAGTGGATTCAAAAGAACCATCCATCAAATCAAATCATTGGTGACATAAATGAAGGTCGACAACTTCGTTCATCACAACAAGTTCACATTGCTTTTCTAGCAACCTTTGAGCCGAGTGGCTTTAAGGAAGCCAACCAAAATGAACGTTGGGTAGCAGCTATGAATGAAGAATTGGATCAAATCAAGAAGAATAACACTTGGAAATTAGTTCCACGACCAAAAGATAAAAATGTCATTGGCACTAAATGGGTGTTCTGTAATTGGGAAATCAATGAAGATGGTTAAAAGTACGTAACAGCTGTAAGATTGGTTTGCAAAGGCTATGCACAAGTGGAAGGAATTGATTTCGACGAAATATTTTCACCAATTGCCAGAATGGAAGCCATCCAAATGTTTCTTGCCTATGCATGTTCAAGAAAAATCAAATTATACCAAATGGATGTTAAGTCAACATTTTTGAATGGCGAATTAGAAGAAGAAGTTTACATCGAACAACCCGAAGGTTTTCTACTATCAGAAAAAGAAGACTATGTTTGTAGGTTAAAGAAGGCTCTCTATGGTCTCAAGCAGGCTCCCAGAGCATGGTATGCTTGTCTTGATGGATATCTACGTCAACAAGGGTTCAAGAAAGATACTGTTGATAGCAATATTTACGTACAAATAGAAAAAGATAGTTTAGCAACCATTGTGTTATATGTGTATGATATAATCTTTGGTAGCAATGATGATCGACTAAGTAAGAAATTTTCTACAAATATTCAAAGTGAGTTCAAGATGTCTTTACTTGGTGAGCTGACATACTTCTTAGGGCTTCAAATATCTCAGCAAGAGAAAGGAAAATTTATATGTCAAGCCAACTACATCAAGGAAATTCTCAAGAAATTCAAAATGGAGTATTGCAAACCCATCCTTACTTCGATGGTAACAGGTTACAAATTGAGCATAGAAGACTCATCTAAGGATGTGGATCACAAGTTGTACAAATCTATGATTTTCAGTCTTCTATATGTAACATCCTCCCGGCCAGATGTTATGCAAGAAGTTGGACAAGTAGAAAGATTCCAAGCAGCACCAAAAGAATCACATATTATTGTCGTCAAAAGAATTATTCGATATCTAAAGGGAACAACATAATATGGCTTGTGGTATCGCAAGGGTAACAATCTCATTATTCAAGCCTTTACAGACGCGGATTGGGCAAGAAGTGTTGATGATCATAAGAGTACTAGTGGAGCAACATTCTATCTAGGTGGTTCTAGACGCTTTTGCTGAGTGAAAAAGCAAACTTCAATCTCGTTATCTACAACGGAAGCAGAATACAATGCAACAGCATCATGTTGTACTCAAGTCCTTTGGATGAAACAAAATTTGCAAGATCTTCAAGTACAATTCAGTAAGCCTATTACCATATTCTGTGACAACACTAGTGCCATCATCATCTCCAAGAATCCTATCATGCATTCAAAAACAAAACACATTCCGATCAAATATCACTTTGTTAGAGAACAAGTTGCTGAAAAGAATATCAAACTTGAGTATTTTTGTACAAAAGAACAAATTGTTGATATCTTCACTAAACCTTTACCTCGTGAAGCATTTGAATATCTGCTGGGGCACTTGGGATTCTCCCCAAGTTCTCATTAGATTACAGTCCGAGGGATCTAAGCCAGGCCGTGGGAGGGAAGTGTGCATGTGTCCACATGATGGTTGTGTTTGTAGATACTGCCATTGATAGAAAGGTAGGAGAATTTTGTGAGAAGAGGTATTTACAAGCAGAGGCCTTTATGCCACACCAATGTACCGGTAGAGATTGTTTATCACTGTTGTCAGTGATGTACAACTCCATATAAAAAACTAGGACAAATCCCAATATTGCATGTATTTTGACCTACCAAATTAATATATTTTGGGTCAATAATGCTTTTTATGGTTCCTACTTGTTGAGATGTTTCCGTTGATATATGGCATGCCACGTAATTCTTCACGGTTTGAGAGATATTCATGTTTGAAGTTTGTAACCCCAGTTAGTGAGCTAAAACCCCATGGAGTTGGGGCATGGGTTATTTAAAAGTCATAATTAATATTTTTTAAGCTCTTAAAATCCCTCCCACGCTCACTTGTTGAAGCCCCTCTCAACCTAAGCATTTATATAAATTGTGATCCTCATATTCTCCTTATGCAAGGGATTCACTATCCAAATATGTGTCATCGTGGAATCTTTATTTAACTTTTTCTACGAAGGTTCAGGTTGCAGTTTATAGAGATAAGCTGTCCTGAGGAAGCCGTTGTGAAAATTTTCAGATCAAGGTGCGCAATATTGAGATATGAAAAGTATGTGGAAGCTGGGTTTTTCCGTGTTCTATAAATTCATCTCAAAGAAGTATCCTTGGTAACATTCATAAATCTCTTTGAGTATCGGATGGAATTCGGGTGAAAAGGTGGCAGATAATGCATGCCTTTTGATTTTTGATCTATCAATTTCAGATCCAAATGAGGAAACTGTGACATGGCATGCCGTACAAGTGCACTCTGCTGAAACAATCCATAATTAGGGCATTGTGAGATTGGGTATAACTCTCTTTTGAAGAATCCAAATTGGGTCAGAATTGTGGCATTGGAAAGAGGACTCAGAGGACTACTACAAGACTGAAAATCAGATATTGAGGATATGAAATAACAGAGATACACTAGATTCAATATCGAGCTCCTAGAAGGCAAAGAAAAAGCTAGATCATGTGTTGTCAAGGGTTGAAAAGGACCAGACTTTCTACGGCAAAAAAACAAAGAAAGGTGCAGCAGAGGGTAGAATGATAAGAGTAGCAACCAAGGTACAAAATAGCAACAAGAAATTCATCATATGAAGTCTTCAAGTGGGCAGTACTGCATACAATCATTGTAAAGGTATCATTGTACTTAGTCATTGTAAATACATTATTGTACAAATTGTACTAGTATCTATTCGCCAAGGGTTGAAGAGGCAGTGTTGGGAGGTCTAGGATCATCATTAGGTGGTTGTGTCGAAGTTTGGGTTATGGTCTGGTATATCTTTTTCTTCTACATCATTATATATCATTGTAAAGTGGACCATTTTCCCTGGTACGGGAGTCCATTCTTCTTTTATTCTTTTATAGGGTGGTAGGGTGGTGCTAGGGTGATTTGTAGCTCATTGGGTGTTTGGGCATCCGTTTAGTTGAATACTGAAGAATCTCGGGCATTGGAGCATCCATCTAGTGGGAGATGGAGAAGAATGCTTTTCTAGATTCTAGGAATTTGGAGCTTTATTTTCAATTGGAGTTGAATATTAAATAATTATTAGAAAAGCATTAGGTGGTTTTTGTCCTGGAGTGGGTTTCCACCTTAAAAAATGTGTGCATTTGTGTTCCTCTTGTTTGCTTCTATCATTGTACAAACACTGATAATAATTGAATATTAACTAATGCTATAATTGAAAGGAATACTGATTCACCCCCCCTGTCTCAGTATTTCCAACAATCTCTAAGTGACTTGCTGAAAAAAACAATGGGCTGCTCATAGCCCTGATCATTTTTCTACAATAATACTGCATCAATAGTATGTTCTAAAGCAAAGGAAAAAATAATGAAATATTTTTTAAAATCAAGACTTATTAGGAATAGTGTTTTTGTCAAGGCTTGTTTGATTGATTCGAATGATTGTTTGGCCTCCACAGTCCATTTAAGTACTGATTCCTTTTTCAACATGTTATTGATTTCTTTAATTATTTTTGCTAGGTTTGAAATTAATCTTTTGAGAAAATTGATTTTACCTAAGAAAGCCTGCAATTATTTAATATTCCTAGGATGACTAATGTTCAGAATGGCCTATATTCTAGCTGGGTCTATCCTAAATCCCTCTTTAGATATGATATGTCCTAACAATTTACCTTATTCAAGTCCAAATAGAGTCTTTTTAGGATTTAAATAAATTCCAAATTTCCTGCATTTGATAAACACTTGTCTAAGATGATCTAGATGTTCATTGTCAGTATTTAAAAATACAGTAATATCATCTAGATAGATCACAAGAAAATCATGAATTTCTTTAGAAAAATCTATATCCATAGCTTTTGAAAAGTGGCTCTTGCATTCATTAATCCAAAAGGCATTTTCACATACATGAAAGTACCCCATGGTGTAGTAAAAGTATTTTTAGGTTGGTCTTCTGATTGAAATAAAATCTGGTTATATCCAGAGAATCCATCAAACAATGAAATCCTGGGAGAACCAACAACCCTCTGTAAAATGTGATCTATCATGGGGAGAGGGTAGTTATATTTTAAGGACACTTTATTTAAATTCCAGAAATCAACACATAGTCTGATCTCCTTTGTATTCTTCTTAGTGGGAACTAGGTTTAAAACCCAATCAGAATTTCTGATAGGTGCAATTATCTGGGCTTCATATATTTTCTTAACCTCTTTTTCAATTAAAGGCATCAAAACTAGATTGATTCTTCTAAGCTTTTGTTTGAAAGGTTTTTGATCTTCTTTTATGGGTATGTTGTGTTGTATTATATTGCTAGTGTCATAAGATTTTAAGTCCTCATAACTCCATGCAAATACATCCTGATATTCATTAAACAAAGCTATGTATTTCAATTTTTCTTCTTGAGGTAAGGATTTTGAAAATTTTATCATCTTAGGCTTCAATTCTATTCCTATATTGCATTATTCAATATCAGATCTTAATGGTTCCATCTATGGTTTTCTTGCAACATCATTTGAATCAAAAAGATATTCTAAAGGGGCTAATCCCTTAGGTAAAAAGTTATTCTTAAGGTTTAAAATGTCAGAATCATCATCAGCTAATTCTTCAATCTCTACTTTCTCTAATTATCTATTTCTACTTGAGTAAATTTAGTGGGTTTAGTAAAATCTAAGTTATTTACATCTAAAATATTTATATCAATATCACTATCTATGGTTTGATCTACTATAAAATCTGTGTCTATGTTACAATTATGAAATTCTCCTTCAGCAGTCATGAAATGATAAATCTGTTCATCCTGTGAAAATATCTACCAATATTTTAGATTATCTCGTATTGTGGGCCTCTGTTTAACTTCTGCTGGATATTTATGATTTGGTTGAAAAGGTAGATTCCAACTGCTAGCAAAAGTTGCTAAACTGTGTGCCTGCATTTTCTGTTTTCTAGGAATTGCAACAAAGTCACATTCAAGTAGTTCACTAATTAGATCTAAAATTGTTTCTCTATATTGGCTTAATCTAGGATTATATACATAATATTCTCCTTTTATTTATTTCACAATTAACTTAGAGTCACCCATGATTGACACTCTTTTGGCTCCTAAATTTATAACAAACTACAGTCCTAAAATCAGAGCTTCATATTCAGCCATGTTGTTTGTACATTTGAAATTTAATCTAAAGGCATGACCTTTTGCATGATTTTTTTCCATGTTATGTATCCAAACTCCTGCTCCTGCTCCTAATTTGTTAACTGATCCATCAAAATCTAGGTGCCACATTGATTCATGAAAATTGTTTTCTCTGTCTGGTGTTTTCTTTTTTTCTGTTTTAGTTTAGTGTTAGTCTCAATGCCAGTTTCCGAATTACATAAAATGATATCCATATCAGTAGGTGTAGAATAAATAGGATAGTTTCGAGGTCTTTATACACTACTAACCATGTACTTCATTAATGTTTATCTATAAATTTTCTTGGGTTGGCCAAAAAATGATATTGTTGCATAAGACATGTCTAGTTGTAGAGATCCCTGTAGTTTAGCACCCCATAAGCGAGATAACAACATTCCATAATTAAGAGGGATGTCAGCTACTACAATATCCATGACTATACTTTTTCTAGGGTATTGAACTAAAGTAACACATATATCTTTTATCAAGCCTAAACATTTCACTTTAATGGAATCAAATGAGAAGAGATCTTTATAAGCTCTAGTGATGTCTAAATTCAAGGTTTCCATTATTGCTTTTGGCATCAAATTGTGTGAAGCCTTTGAATCTTGCATTGCATTATGTAAAATTTGATCATGAACAGTTAAGCTAATGTAGAAAGGAGGAACTCCTCCCTCTTGGTGTTTTCCATTAACTTCGGGACCAAATATTAGTTCTGGTTGATCATCACTCAAATTTAATGAATCTTCTCCATCATTCATATTTAAAGTCTCAGTGATATGTGATTTTTATAGGTCATGTTTTACCAAATCTGTCAAAGGAATTGGTATCTTCAGTTTGGAAATTTCAGCTTGGATGTTGAATAGTGCTTGTGATTTTCCTAACTGAATTATTTCTTCTTTTGTAACTGTAGTTTGGGTGGGTTTATCTTCTTTTTCTATAGTTGGTTTTACATTTTCTATTTGTATTTCCACTGTTTTACTGCTTTTAATTTTATTTTCAAGAATAGTTTGAGATGCAGTGGAAGTTTTAGCAGATTTTGTGGTTTCAACAACTGTTTTGGCAGTGGATGTTTTAGGATCAGCTGATTTTGGATTAGAAGTAGATGTTTTCGGATCTGAAATTGTTGTTTTAACAGAATTTTTTGTCTTGGAAGCAGTTGAATTTTGAGGATCTGCTGATGTTTGAACAATAGTATCTGTTATGTCAACAATTTTAGGACTGAGTGTAATTTTGGGACTTGAAATTTTTTGAGTTGAACTAGAGTTTTTTTGGGTTTCCTTAGGGAGGATTTGCAGAACTTTAGTGGTAGGAGCCTCTACTATTTTCCTTGTTTGAGTTTGGGCAGATTTATTAGTATAAGGCTCTACATTTTTCTTTCTCCTAAGGTTATATTTCTTATGAAATTTATTAATTGCACACTCATAACCTTTCTTGTAATCAAAAGACTCACCAAAAATCTAATTGTAGTAGTTGTAATTCATATAACTCCTGTTTTTCTTGTGTAAGAAAAATGGTGTTATCATCATTAATGCCCATTAGATTGATCTGAGTGTCTTCATTATTTTCATTTTGGTGAGAAATTTTAGCATAGTTCTCTTGGAAAGGTGGTCTTATTGTTTGGTTAGGTGCTGATTCTCTAGATTTTCCAGTGTTGGTGTTTTTCCTGAAATTGGGATTTGAAATTTCAAGTCCTTGTTGTTGGTTATCCCACTATGGCTTACTTTCCATGTTATCTAACCTATCCATCATTCTTTCTAATTTTTTTGCTAATTTATCTACTTTCAAATCTGAAGTTGATGTTTCCGCTTTTATTGTCACTCTCCTTTCATTTCTTAATCTAGCTTTTTTGGCTAATAAGTTTGTCTCTACACTTACAAAATTACTTTGCATCTGCTCTAAGGTTTATGGGTTTCTCTCTCTTAGTTGATAAGCCATATCTGTATCAAAACCGTCAGGGAATTTGATAAGGGCAGAGTCTGGAGGAGGTTTAAGATTAGTAGGGATTACATTATAAATAATGTTATATCTTGTACAATAGTCTTGAACTGTTTCATTTGGTGTTCTTTTTATATTTTCAGATCGAGACAAAATTTGTAATGGATTCTTCTTCTTCTCCCATCTATTAAGAAACATCCTATGGAAAATAGCTAAATTGGCTATACTACTAGCAGGTAAACATTTAAACCAGTTCTTAACATCACCAGCTAAAGTTTGAGAAAAAAGTCTCATTTGAACATCAACATCATCTAATTCATGCAATTCAAAGTAGTCTGTCATTTTATTAACATGCTGTTGTGCAGTGTAGTGAGTGGTTCCATAGAATTGGGGGATTTTTCTTTGATAATATTGGGGCATGGCATTTAGAGGGGCTTGTAGGACCAATGGGGCATATCTGGCAGACATGGCTTGGATTCTAGCTTGGCTAGGAGGTAAGTTTGAAGTACTTCAAGGTGAATAACTTGAGGTACTTGTAGATGTGGTTAAAGCACATGCAGATGATATTGGGATATTAGAAGAGGTACCTGTAAATGTGGCTGAGATACTAGAAGATGAAGTTGGGATGCTAGAAGAGGTGCTTGGAAATGAGAATGAGGTACTAGAAAAAGTAGTAGAAAAGCTAGGTGATGAATTTGATGTGGTGGGAGATGGAAATAAAATTCTAGCTGGTTGAAGTGGAAGCTTGGGAAAAAATGAATCTGTGGAATGAAGTGTGGTGGAAACAATGGATGAAGTGGTAGTAAATAAGGATGAACCTACAGATTCTAAAATATTGGTATCTAAATGACTGGTAGAAGGCTTAGGGGTATAGGCTGATAAAGCAATCAATTCAAATGAATGCTGTAAATAAGCTTCATCAATTTCTTTAATCAAAATTGCAGTTATAGTATCAAGTTTATCATATACTTCAAAAATCTTTTGATCAGAATCAATTGAAACAGTTTCCTTCTTAGTTTCAATGAATGAAATGAAATCAGGATCTATTACAGTATTATGTATGCCACTTTCTAATTTAGTTCTAAACAGAGCTTGTTCAAAATTTAAATCAAATTCAATGTCTTCTAAACTTGATAATTTATATGGAAGATAATTTTCTTTGACCAATGAAATATTATTACCTAAACTTTCTACTATTTTAATTTTCTATACAATTCTGTTAGGATTATCTACTATTATAGTAGGCTGTGGATATGGATTGGACTTGGTATAGTAGACTCTTCTGGAAGCCAGAATTACAATTTTTTTATGAAAATATACTCACAAATCTTTAAAATAATCTTTAAGGTGAAAAGATAAGTGAAAATATATCCTTTAAGATCTATTTAAAAAAATAAGGATTGGTTATTCCCTAGTTGGTCGCCAATATGTTATCACTCCAATAATTCTTAAGAGTTGTGAGATTTTTTTATTTTAGTTTAAAGAATATTAGAGGTAACCACAAACCTACTTTTAAGCCTTAGGATCTAGCCTTCCTAATGGTCAAAGTGGGCACTCTCTATATGATTTATCTTTGTTGATTGTATTTTATTTTAGGCTAGTTATGTAGGGTAAATTGGTTTTGGATTTTGATTTGATTTGGTGGTGAAATCACTTACTCAGATGGATAGATGTAGGTCTGTATCCCATTGGGCTAATGGAGTCCATTAGGGGAATTTTGAGGTCTAAAATGGGCCTCATAAGAAAAATGTACAACAAAAATAAACTTTATAACAACCAATAGGATTCAAGATGATGATGTCATCCATAATGGATGATTCACCATTTTTGGAGTAAAAAAGTAAAAATATTAAAAAATAATAAAATAGTAAAACTACTTTTTCAACTCGTATTTTAAACTTATCTCCCAAAATTTTTACTCAAATTTCGAGCGGGAGTACTCGTTGGATGCGGAATTTAATTCCTCATCCAAGGAGTACCCATGTTGCATGCTTTCGATGAACTCTTCTACACGAAGAATGATACACATAAAAAACGTGATTGTAATCACGTTTTTAATGTATTTCTCATTTTTCATGTGGGACCCATCGTATTACCTTGTGGTGCTCCTTGGATGGGAAGTGGGGTGCGTCAACGGTGCTCCATCGAAGAGCAATTAAAAGCACAGGAGATAAGTTGAAAATATGAATTGAAAAAGTAGTTTTTTCATTTTTCCCTCTAAAATTTGATGATGTGATCAAATCTTATTAGATTTTTTCCACTATTATTTTATAATTTCCTTAGGAGGCCCATTTTAGACCTCAAAATTCCCCTAATGAATGTGTCAAGTAGTTAGATCAGGATTAAGTTCTAAAGGGAAATGTTTACAGGGAAAGATAGTTGAGTTACTTTAGATCTTTAAGGCTGATGGTGAAAATGGTTTCAATCAAGGAAAGAGAGTAATTGAGGGTTGTCAAATCCAGATAATGAGTGGAAATGCAGGGTTCAATTGAAACTAGGGAGAAATTAAGGGTTCCTTTGTCTAAATATCAGTAGAAAACATGTAAATGATAAATAGTTCAAGACAAAGTGATTTTAACATATTCTGAAATAAAAATTCCTGATTTATCATTTAGATTTAGAACACATTCAAGTTTTGATGAAAAACATAAGAAATTGACAAGGAAACAAGTGAAAATTCTTCACTGTAGTGGCCCAACACATGAATCCTGTAATATGATGCTTTATTTCTTTAATCTAGTCTGCTGATTTGAAATTGGCACAATCACCCTTAGGTTCAGAATAGTACAACTATAGAAAAGTTCAACAATTCATCCACACTCAATACTTCTAAATGAGAAGTATTTATACAAAAACTATTTACAAAATATCCTAAAACAAACTTAGGAATTATTCATGAAAAAGAAATATCTTCATGCAAGAAGATAGTGACAACTTTCTAACTAATGCTAGTTGTCCCTTTTTTATTTGAAATTACTTATTCATTTTCTTGATTTTGTTACTGATTTCTCTCTTTGTTGTTCAACGAAGGCTGCAGCTGGATAGTGAGGTGTCTTTCATGTTGACATCTTTATCTCTACATTGTAATTTTTGATTTACTTTAAACTTTGACCTTGAACTGATACTCTTTATCCTGATACTCTTTCACTAATACTCTCTAACTGTAAATGTAAAAACAAAAAGATCTGTTTTACTATTTGGTACTTACTGCAATCTGATTTCACAGTAAATCAGTCAATTTTTTACAAAGTTCAGCTTCTGGCAGTTTTATCTTCATCATCCTTCTAAAAATATCATCAGCTTCGGTATACTTTGAGAATGTGGGCTTGTTGATAAATATGTGTTTCACATCATGCTGTAGGTAAAACAAATTCCCCAAATTCTTATAGATTACCTTCCCTGTTGGAATACCATGTGAGGTGGGCATATTAACCTGATCCTTTGCAACTTCTCTCATTTTATTGTCATAGTCATCCTGCTTCATTAGTTTATCATGAATAACTAATGGATTTGGAAGACCTTTCTGCCTTAGGACATCAAATTTCATCATAAACCTTGTAATAGCCACCTCCATGTTTTGGCATTTTCCCTCTAACTGTATCATCAAATTCTTTTTAGAAGTTACCTTCCTAACTTCTAGGATGGTCTTTATTCTATCATTAATACCAATTTATTCTAGCTCTTGCCTGTTCTTAGAAAATAGAAACTTGCTGATTTCAAGAGCTTCTTCAGGTTTCTTACCAAGCTCTTCTTTGAACTTCTGTATTGCTTCTTTTGCTGATTTGACTAAATCTTTCTGCTCATATATAACTTGTATTGATGGCCAAATATCATTGACTTCTTCAATGATATTCGCCCATAGCTGTTGTCTAATTTGAGCCATGAGTTCTTTCAATGTTAGATATTTTTCTAACTTCTTCAACTGATCATTTAATCTTTTTGCTCTTTGTTATTCATTTTTAAGCATTATCTTGGCAAGTTTCTTTTCATCTTCAAGAATTTTAAGCTGTTCTTTAAGTCTGTTTATCTCATTAGTCTGAATGGACATGTCTTGCATAACTTTTACCAAATTTCTTGCTTCATCTGAATGATGTGATGATGTTGTTGAAGACTCTGTTACTGAAGTGGTTGATGAAGTGACAGGTCATGTTGTAGCCATGGGGAATGTAGGTGCCAATGATTAAGCTAGTGTGGAAGGTACAATAGTAGTAAGTACTGGAATCACTGTGACTAGAATTTATTCTTCTTTATCCTTTTTCTCTTGGAACAACATGTCCATTTCATTCTCCATTTCCTTTATCTGAGCAGTCAACTATAAAATGAGATTCATCATCTCATCTTTCTGATTTGTATCCTGTAAGACTTCCTTGGCTTGAGGATGTTCTGTAGGGGGAAAATTTAGTTGTTTCTTTAATGCAACAATGTCTGCATTTTTCTTCTTGATCAATTCCTCTGCAACTTTTACAGTTTTAGGATCATATCCTACTTCAATTACTAGCTCTTCCAAAGATTTAATTCTAGTATCTTTTTCCTGTGAAGAAGCCTTTTCCAATTTGAGCTAATATCTGATATTTGCAAGAGTTTTTTGCAGCTTTTGTACACTCATGGCCTTGGTGGTCATTGTAGAATAGATCATCTCCCCTGTCTGCTTATAAAACTCAATTTGGTCCAGAGGATGAATATCCTGGGCCAAGACTTCAAAATCTATCTTTTTGTAACCAGAGGATGTCTTAGGAGTTTGAATTGTAGGTTGAATAAATGTCATCTGCATCTTTTTATTCTTATATTCAAAGGATGGAAGTAGCCTATTCTGGATGCTAGGAGTTTGTTTTAGATATTGGGAATATATTTCATTATTAATTTCTTCATTTCTAGATTTGATTTCTTTGTATCTTTCCTTGATATCCATGTCCTTTTTTGCTGGTTTTTTAGATGAAGAAACTTCCTTACTGTGCTGCTTATAAATGAGTTGAGTCTTTGAAGTAGTAGGTTGTTATTCTTCTTCAATTATTGTAGGAGGTGCATTGTCTTTTGTTGCAATTTTTGTATCAATTACCTCTATTGTTTCCACTTCTTTATTGGTAGGGTTTAACTTTGGATTTTTACTGTATCTCAATTTAAAATTGGTCTCTGTTGTAGTCTCTACAGTATAGGATCCTTCCTCTCTGATTCTTTTTTCATTTCTGTCTTCTTGGGTTGGATTTTGAAAAGTTTGACTAGTATCATTTTGCTTCTCTGCCTCTACCAAGCTAGTCTCCAACCATTCATATTGATTGGAGAATTTCTCTATCTCTAATTTATTTTCATGTATATATGGAGTGAGTTTTCACTTAACTCTAATTTTACTTATCACTCCAAGGGGATAATAATACCACAGGAAACTTTTGTTGAATTTAAACTCCTGTAAACATTTTTGAGCCTCAGGACCTGCATCTCTATTGTTACATATGAAAGTAATTTGGATTTATGTAGGAACGTAATAGAATACACTTATAACCATAAATACAAATATGCAACGGAAATAACACTTCATTTCATTAATATCAAAGAACTAAAATTTTATTATAGACTGAATGGAAATAAACTAGCTAGGGCATTGGTAGTTTATCTTTGAGAAGTGATGTGGCAGCTACATGCCTCTGAACTATGTTAAAATGAGGCTTGAGGGCCTATTTATTATAGAGAAATAATGGAAAACCGTAAACATCCAAAAAAATAACCCTAGGAGATGAAGCACCAAAACTATGGGCCTCGTTTGGGTAAATTTGTGTTTCAACTTCTCGGGGTTGTAACTTTGGCATACTATCTCCATTTGACGCACATGATAGATCGTTAGAAAGATCTATCCAAGGAATAAAACTGATGATCGCGAATATTTATTTTCGAACAAAATCATATTTTCCAGCAGGTGCGATGCCCAAAAAATGTCGTTTAGGGCCTTAAAACGGCTACGGAAGTTCAGGACCCAAAAAAATGCTAAAAATAGTACGTTGTGCTAAAACTGAAAAACTAAAAGAGACAATGGTGGGGCCCCAAGTGGAATAGGCAGGTGGCCACCAATATCTAGCTAGATCAAAAAGAGCCAACCCGATTTTTCAATTTGAACCGTGTCTTATTCTTTGCATCTAAGAAATTAATTGCATCTGAATTAAGAATCTACCTTATGTATTCAAGGGAAAATAACCTCATAATGAGGTATTTAGGAAGTTTATATGGAACCAGACTTGATCCATATACTCTTATTTCAGTGTGATTTTGGTACAAGTACCAAACACCTGTCCTATTATGTTCTGACAACTGGAGGACCTTCTTGATCTCTTACACTAATTCTGGGCTGCATGCTGCTATTAAGCAAATTTACCATAGGATGAATGAAAGAATTAGTAAAATCTGTATAAGTGAACTCATTGGAGTCTTTCCTTATCAAGGAATTCCAAAATATGACTAATTGAGGATTTCCTTCTACATCAAGTTTCTGATGGTTTCTATTAAATTTCTCACACTGAAAGTATAAGAACATGTGGAATAGGAATGAGGAATACTTGAAAACACCTTCAGAAGGCATTTTTACCAACTGCTCATGAATATTGTCATCAAGGTATTCGGAAAAATTTAAAATGTTAGCAGGAGGCTGACTAGGTGTGAAAGTGGACAAAAAACCTAACACTACTACATCAACATGTTCATCTCTAAAATAACCAAGAATAAAAGACATCATGGATATGATATGTCTTGTCCTTTTAGAGAATTTTGCAGAAGGGTATGGAGGATTTATCTTGGGAATTTCTACAGAAGAGGGCATGAAATTCTGGAATATTTGGAACCTCTTGGGGAAGTCAAGATGGAGGTATAATTGAGTAAGGGCCTCAATGGATAAATGGATTTCATCAAGCCTGGGTTGTATTTGCAGCATCTGATTAATTGATTCAGTAGTAATGGTAAATATGATTTATTTTTTAGGGTTTATGATGGCTCTCTGATCAAGAAAATAATATGATTGACATAGTCTAATCACTTCTGGTCATTGGTAGGTCCGAGGAACAACATATTTTGGTAAATTGGATTCCCAGATGAAAAATTCATCAGCCTGATCTATGGATTTTTCTTGGCTTCAACAGTGGAGCTCAAGAAGGTTAAATTCTATGACTGTATCAGTAATTTTGAAGTCTGTGTCAGCTAATGGAATGTGCTCTATATCAATAACATGGGGTTATAGAGAATTAATAGGTACAATGTTTTTGGAAGGCATTTCTTTGCTTGATTTATCAATTTTATTACTCTTTTGACTTTAGTAACACTGATTTAGGTCTGCACTTGATCAGGTTATCATGTTTTAAGTGAAGAAAATGCTAACAATTTTATTTTCTCAGAATTGGTTGAAACTAGAACGACAGGAAAGGCCTCATCAAAACGATCCTGTAGCCGTGAACGACACTCAAAACTGGTACTGTGTGTGAAAGGTATTCAAGTTTGAAATTTCACAATTTTATGGAAAAGTCCAGTTTGACCATGTTTGACTTTGGATTGAAAAAATATTTAAAAAAGGAATATTCCACAGAATATTCTAGGAATATTCCACAAAATATTCCATAGAATATTCCATAGAATATTCTCTATGGACCAACCAGGTCTCAATAAGTGTCACAATCAGATTTCATTATAGAGATGAGGACCAATCAATGGGCACCATGTGGCTTGCCCGGAGGCTACCACATGGCCCCAAGAATTCAAAGAATTTGCTATGGAAAAATTTATGTGACTTTAGAGTTTCGAACTTGGGTCTGGGCGCTGCTAGCCGGGCGGCCCGACTAGGCGCACTACGTAGAAGTTCTTAACATTAATGGGGTAAAACTTATATATAAAGTTTGTTGATATTTTAGTTGGGGCTGAAAGGGGGCCAACCCCTAAGGGCTAGCCCCCTCTACAATGGGACCACATGCCAAAAACCTTGGGCCATATTCCCCAACAGTCACGTTAAATAGTTAAGTCAAATGCTGATGTTCACATATAAACCGACGAAGATTTAAATGCTACAGTTATGTTCACAGTTAATATAACCGTTGGTCCAATGGTCAATATGATGGGTGCGGACGGTCCATGTCCACCCCTAACACTTATTTCCACCTCTGACCGCACGGATATTTTGGAGGAGCGCGCCAAAGTTGGTGGACAGGCCGAATTTGGAATCTTATCTGCAATTCCTCCACAATTAGTAGAGGTTTTCAAGGCCAGATTGGGAAAAAGTGGTTTTGGTCATAATTTTTGCTAGGGAAAACCTTTAGGAGTGATTTTTTTTTTTTTTTTTTTCGGGTATTTTGAGCATTCCAAAGCCAATGGCATAGTTTGGAGAGGCAATAGAGCTCATCTTCAGGTACTTTTTCAACAGAGAATCTTGGAGAGCCCTTAAGGCCTAGGGAGTGTTGGAGCTGTATTGGGCTATGGTTAACCATTGGAGGTGAAACAAAAGCCTATCTTTACTATTTTCTATGCTCTGAACCCATTTCCACAGCTTATTTTTCCTTTTTAGGCTTTCTGATCAAGGACATGCCCATTTGGGGGCCTTGGACCCGGCAGATGTAGCCTAGGAGGGGTGAACTACCTCATCAGCTACTGTGTTATATTATGTGACTTTATCTTGCTGTGTTTTTTAGATTTGATATGTTAAAAAGTAAAAAGAAATAACACTCCTTCACACATAAGACTCATAAATTTACCAAAAAAAATTTGTTTTACTTGCAAGGCTATCTAAACACTTTGCACATATAATTCTATGGAAATGAATATCATGAACAACAAACAAGTAGTTTCATTTTCAGATCACGAGTGTTAACTTCTTCAAGTTCTAAAGATAGAGTCTGTAATGGGACAGGTAGCTTCCAGATCTCATCCTTTTATCAAAGGTGACATATCCAGTAAATTCCCCTACAGTCGATCTCTAGAATAGATTTAAGAAGTTTCACATTTAATTTAATGAAGATGGATACCTTGAACACATTTTCAAGTACTTCCATTTTCAGAAAATTTGGTATCAGAGTTCAGGTTTAGAGCCATAGAAGCTAGAGTTTTTACTTAGCATTTGTTTTGTGCAAAGATTAAGTCAATTGTTTGCAAGTTTTGATGCTTACTAGGTTAAAACTCAAGAGAGGTGAAGAAAACTTGGTTAGTGCACAAACTAATCCACAACCAAGAAGGGTTAGAGAACCACCTCCAAGAGCCCTAGAAGTAGCTACAAGCATGTCTTCAAGAAAAGGAGAAGCTCATGAAGAGATGGATCCCAAGGAAGAAGAAAGAGTATTTTAGAAAGCTTTCTTGGATATGACTGAAATGGTAAGGATCCTCTATCAAGAAATAAATGATAGGATTGCTAGAGAAGGGTCTAAAAACCATAAAGAAGGAGAGGATTACTCAGGAGGAAAGAAGGGTAATGGTTAGTCAAAGAAATGGAATGGAGGAAATGGCAATCCACCATCTCCATCGTCATCCTCTTCCTCATCATCATTTTCTTCTACTTCGGTAAATCAGTCACATAGGTCGAAAACCACTGGCAAAAATCCTTTTATAAAGCTTGATGTCAAATTTGAATTGCTAATGTTTAATGGTGAAGTGAATGAAAAGAAATTAGATAATTGGATCAAACAATTGGAAGTCTATTTAAGGATTCAAAATCTACATGATGATGACACTAAAATTTAGCTAGCCTCATTAAGGATGGATGGAGCAACTTTGGTATGTTGGGAAGCCAAGACCAAGGAGGAAATAAAAAATCATGGTAAGATTACACTATCATGGAATGAATTTATTAATGCAATAAAGAAGCAATTTTATCCTCTTGCTCATCTTCAGAAGGCTATAATGAACTGGCAAAACTTTAGACAACTTAAAGGACAAAGTGTTCAAGAATACACTCAAGAGTTTAGGAGAAGAACACTATTGTTAGGAGTAGACTTACAAAGTCAAGATACTTTGCTAAAGTATATAGGTGGTTTGCATAATTACCTTATACATACTATCCTTATGTTTAATCCTACTAGTCTAGACGAAGTTTGTGTACAAGCTACACATTTAGAGGCTAGAGGAAAAAACACTTTTGATGCAATGAATGAGGGTAGTGATTTTAAAGGAAAAGGAAGAAAAAGGATTGCAAACTCTAGAAAGGAAATAGGGAGCTTATTTTGCAAGAACTTTTCAAAAACAAGCCACGATGAAGACCACTGTTGGAAGCTTCATCCGGAGCTGAAACTAGAGAAATATAAAAAACAAAGACAAAGCCAAAGAAAAGGGAAAAACTGTTGCAATTGTTGAACAAGACTTAGGGTCAGAATCAGGTGATGAGACTAAAAGTTTCACCATGGTATTAAAGAACATAAAAGGGAAAGAGGTTGTACAAGAAACAAATCCCAGTTCTAGCACATTAAACTATCACAAAGAAACTCGAAATGAAAAGAGGAGGATAGAGCTATTTGATGTGAGGATAATCTCAAACCACACAAAGATAGACACACTTTTTGATAGTGGGTCTCAAGCTAATCTCATTTTAGAAGACTTGGTCAAAAAACTAAAACTTGAGACAATTCCACATCCAAAGCCTTATCCACTTGGGTGGATATGCAAGGATGCAAAATTACAAGTCTCAAGAAAGTGCATCTTGCACTTCGCCATAACAGCTCAGTATGTTGATTGGGTTGAAATGGATGTAGTTCCACTTAACATTACAGGTGTTGTGTTGGGTAGTTCATATTTATATGATAGAAAGGAAATATTCCATCTCCATGAGAATAAGTATCACTTTTTCAAGGATGGAAAAGAGTACATTGTGAGAGCACATAAGAAGAAGCTAGAATCTTCTTTAGTCCATGCAGGGAAATTGAAAAGGCTAGTTAATGCAAGTCAAAATTTGACTTTGTTGATGTTTAAACAACAAGATTTTGTAAATTTACCTTTTCATGATATTTCTGATATAACTGATGGTATGTTTCAGTCTGATAACAGTTTGTCTTTGAAAGAAGATGACAATATGTTGCACAAGGTACCTTTGGTGTTGATCAGTGCAGAGAACGAAGTGTCGGTGCAAAGTGGTGCAAGATTCCATGAGATGGGAAGGTATGCAAGCAAAGAGGGCACATAGTTCAGCAAGGGTCATTGCTGGTTTCAGAATGACAGATTGGTATGGCGAGAAAACTTGGTCGGGATTCAGCACAAGTGCATGGCTCACATAGCAAAAATTCACCATGTGGACAATTGGCAAGGTGCATCTTATTTTCAGTATTCTTTGAAGTTTGAACATTGTAGAAATGGTACGCTTTCTGAAAATTATAGTTGTTGTTCTACAAATTTCAAGAATTTTCATCATGACTCAGTCAATGTTAGCAACGGTCGGTCAGTGGATTCAAGGAACAATTTATCTTTTTATGACAAGCTCAATTTGATGAAGCCAAGAAGATTTCAGTGGTTCAAAGCTGGAAGAGTGGAGAATCAGTCTCCTCATCTTCAGTTTCGATAACCAAAGAGTTTTTGTGGGTCCAAAAGCGTCCCATTTTGGACGTGTGATCAGGTGATCATGTCCTAAGTGAAGAAAATACTCAAAATTTTATTTTCTTAGAATTAGTTGAAACCAGAGTGACAGGAAAGGCCTCATCAAAATGATCCCATAGCCATGAATGACACTCAAAACCGATACTGTATGTGAAAGATATTCAAGTTTGAAATTTCACAATTTTATGGAAAAGTCCAGTTTGACCATGTTTGAATTTGGTTAAAAAAATATTAAAAAAGGAATATTCCATAGAATATTCCACAAAATATTCCACAGAATATTCCATATAATATTCCATAGAATATTCCCTATGGACCAACCAAGTCTCGACAAGTGTCATAATCAGATTTCATTATAGAGATGAGGACCAATCATTGGGCACCATGTGGCCTGCCCGAAGGCTGCCACGTGGCCCCAATACTTCAAAGAATTTGCTATGGAAAAATTTATGCGACTTCAGAGTTTCAAACTTGGGTCTGGGCACTGCCAGCCGGGTGGCCCAACCGGGCGCACTACGTAGAAGTTCTTAACATGAATGGGGTAAAACTTATATATAAAGTTTGTTAATATTTTAGTTGGGGCCAGCCCCTAAGGGCCAGCCCCCTCTACAATAGGACCACAGGCCGAAAACCTTGGGCCATATTCCCCGACAGTCACGTTAAACGGTTAAGTCAAATGCGGATGTTCACATATAAATCGATAGAGATTTAAATGTTTCAGTTATGTTCACGGTTAATATAACCGTTGGTCCAATGGTCAATGCGACGTGTGCGGACGGTCCATGTGACCACCCAACCCTAACACTTATTGCCACCTCTAACCACGCGGCTATTTT
This sequence comes from Pinus albicaulis, assembly GCA_034641835.2. Lineage (NCBI taxonomy): Eukaryota > Viridiplantae > Streptophyta > Pinopsida > Pinales > Pinaceae > Pinus > Pinus albicaulis. The sequence goes on along the minus strand of CM076571.1, from coordinate 361,874,404 downwards.
GGAGGATCATGCCAAAGTTGGCGGACAAGCTGAATTTGGAATCTTATCTGCAGTTCCTCCACAATTAATGGAGGTTTTCAAGGCCAGATTGGGAAAAAGTGGTTTTGGTCATAACTTTTGCTAGGGAAAACCTTTTGGAACGAATTTTTTTTTTTTTTTTTTTTTTTTTTTTTTTTGAGCATTCCAGAGCCGATGGCCTAGGTTGTAGAGGCAACATAACTCATCTTCATGTAATTTTTCAGCAGAGAAGCTTGGAGAGACATCAGGGCCTAGAGAGTGTTGGAGCTGTATTGGGCTATGGTTAACCATTGGAGATGAAAAATAATCCTATCTTTATTGTTTTCTATGTTCTAAACCCATTTCCATAGCTTTTTTTTCCTGTTTAGGCTTTCTGATCACTGTATAACCAATTTGAGCATCTAATAGAGCAAGGACATGCCCATTTGGGGGCCTTGGACCCGGTAGATGTAGCCCAGGAGGGGTGAACTACCTTATCAACTGCTGTGTTATATTATGTGACTTTATCTTGCTGTGTTTTTCAGATTTGATATGTTAAACAGGAAAAAGAAATAATGCTCCTTCACACATAAGACTCAGAAATTTACCAAAAACATTTTATTTCACTTGCAAGGCTATCTGAACACTTTGCACATATAATTCTATGGAAATGAATATCATGAACAACAAACAAGTAGTTTCATTTTCAGATCATGAGTGTTAACTTCTTCAAGTTCTAAATATAGACTCTGTGATGGGCCAGGTAGCCTCGGGATCTGATCCTTTTATCAAAGGTGACATATCCAGTAAATGCCCCTACAGTCGATCTCTGGAATAGATTTAAGAAGTTTCACATTTAATTTAATGAAGATGGATACCTTGCACACATTTTCAAGTACTTCCATTTTCAGATCAACACCTCTGGTAATTATAACAGGTTGAAAACTGATTTGGATAGAATAGGGGCTTATCTTTTGTCTGCAAAGGTAAAAACTTGCTCAATTAGCTTAAACTGTAATCTTTGTAATAAAAGGCAATCTCAAGACCTTAGAGTTTCTGAAAAAGATGTCTAGGGTATCTATGAATGACTGGAAGGAAAAGAGGTTTTCTTCAAGTGTATAGAGGCTTAAACTTCTTCAGTTTATTCAATCTCTGTAATTTTAAACAGTTTTGAACCTCAAAATCTGTGAAAATAAAGCTTATGGTATGTAGAAAAGGATTTTTGGAAGTAACGGGGCTTTCTTGGTCTGCTTGAGGCTCCTAAATGATTCAATTAGCTGTATTACTTCTTTAGATCAAGGAATATGGTCTTTTATTTTGAAGAATAGCTAGAAAAATGAAGATTTTATGTGCAGAAGGGTTTCTGAGGTCGAAGAATGCTTTTTGAAGCTCTTGCTAGCCTTTATAAGCTTCAATTCGGTTTTGAAATGTTTTTGTAGGAGTAGAGGTCTTGAATTTAGGTGAAAAAGCTTGAAATATGGTTGGCAACATGATTTGGTTGCATAAAAATTGGTCAACAGTGCTTCTTCGGTGTAAAATGTAGCAGAAAGGATAAAAGAGTGCAAATGGGCGATTATATACATTTTTTAAACCAAAGAGTGTTTGCATTAATGGGTGGTCGTTTCAAACGGGCGAGTAGTTTGGGCATGGGGGGGGGAAACCACTCAGTGGTTTTCGCAGGGTCCAGAGGTGGTTGGATGTATTATTTTGAATGATGCGATCCAATAAGAATTGGCCACGTAGCAATGGGGGAGACTCTGCAAACCGCATTTTTCGTAAGGTCTGGGGTGTGTTAAGAGTTGGGCAATGAAATGCGTGATAGTGTTTCATATCCATTGGATCTGGTGAGTGAAGATTGGAAGGCTAAAATGATGCGATGGAGTCACGAGTTCAAATGGCGTGGGGCTCGGTACATAAACTATGTGATTGGTTAATATGTTATATGGTTGGGGTTTATAATATAACCAATGGGGTATAGAGCAAGGAATATTATAACTGGCAGGGATAATACATAGTTGGTCCAGTATATATAAGCGGGGTTTAATAATTTAACGTATGGGATGCAGGATTATATAACATGTGGGGAATTAAAACATAGGTTAAAATAAAAATATGGGTTGGGATGTATATATAAAGCAATTATATTATTACGGGGTAAAGGTTAATATAGGTATTTAATACATTAGGTTAATGTTAATAAAATGAAATGTAAATGCAGGATGTAAAATATACTAAGTATAATGTAAAACTTATGTCGGGAGTGAATTTCTTCCCTGTAGGACCCGTAATATCATTTAAGCATTTATACTTAGGATAAAGGGTTTTTATGAGTTTTTGGTGTATTTTTTAATACAAGGGGAATTAGTAAAAGGGTTTCACTTTTCTTAAGTAAAATGTGTTTTTAACTTAGGAAAAGGGATTTTTGCAAGGGGGGAAAATAGTGAAATAAGGGGAAAAAATAAAAATGGAGGGGATGGGGTATGTTTACAAGGGGATGATTTTTGAAGGGGAATTAGTAAATGAAATGACCAATTATCTATTTATCCATGCTTGTGAAATCTGCTTCTGCCTACCCATCTGCTACCCAAACATTTTTTCTTCATTTACATGGGTGCTTTTGAGCTTACAAACCCTTATCCATTTTTCTTTTAAACAAAAAACTAACTAATTCTATCCTTATTTATTCCAAGGGCTTAGATTAAATTGTTGAGCTCCTTATTATTTTATACCTAACTACTGATCTTCCAAGGGCTTAGATTAAGCTGTTGAGCTCCTTATTATTTTCTACCTAACTACTAATCTACCAAGATTAAACTGTTTGGATGGATCTTTATTCTCTATCTAATAACATTGAATTTAAAGCATGAGAGGTCAAGATTACGTTGTTTGACCTTCATGGATTGTGGCATTTTAACAAGTTGCACACAATATTTATTTTTTGCAGTAGAAGTAAATAATAGTGGCATTTGGATTTGCATCACTTTCATGTTTTATTTTTATCTCTTTTTGTTTGGGGTCCATTTTTATATTCTTTTTTATATTTTTTCTTTCAAGTCCTTTTATTTTTATTTTAGGAATTTTACCCTCTTTACATTTTTTATTTTTCTAATATGGGAAAACGATTTGTGGAAAGAAAAGTATGTACATATTACAAGACTAATGGATGTCAAATAAAAAATTATGAATCCTATTATTATAGGACCCTAACACTACATATAGATGAAAAACTATATTCCCCCCTCTCAGGGGCCAGATCCATCATGATAGGAACTAATTACATCACTCCCTCTAACCAAACCTAAAACTAGGGAGGTTAAGAACTAACTCTCTATTTAGCCTTAACTGACTTTACAGGCATTGATGACCATGAATTTACGTGAATGTAACCTTTCTCAAAAATATTACAATTAATTACATCATGTAAACTCCTAAAAATAAAATTACATCCTGATAGATTGAATTTGACCCATCAAAACTCGAAATTTTACTTTCTTACAGAAGCGTATCGAAAATCTCAGAAGCGCAACGTGGTCTTGTAGAAGCACAACATGGTCTTTCAGGCAATTTTTGGGTGGCTTAACCTGATATTTGAGCTGAACTGAAGATTGATGAAGATAGCCAAGGATGTCTACTAGGCCTATGAACCTTTAAGCCTGCAAAAACCCATCTATGGCACCTAAAAATCCATTTCCCCAAGGCTACTCCAAAAGCATAGTGTGGGGTCCAAAAAGGAGGCAAAAACATTAAAAATGACATGTTTATTGAATTTTTCTCCAAAATTGTGAGCTAACATGGAAAAGAAAGTGCATATTTGTGATTTGGGGGTCAAGGTATATCCATCCTTGTAAGCCACTTGTCATTTGGATGCCTTGAGAAGAAGCACATCATGAGCTTGTTGCGCTTCTGTGCATCAAAAATTGTCAAAATGCCAAAACTTCAAAATTTGCCAAAATTTCCCAAAATTCTTTCAGACTTCCTCCTTTTGCATTCTTCACTAATGGCATAGAAAATTAGAGATGCATCAACAAGAAAATTTAAGTTATCTTTCTTCTTTAGCTTGATTATGGTTTTCCTTAGCTTTTCTTTCATATTCCTAGCCCTAATCCTTTTCTGCCACCAAATATGCACTATGTTTTCTTGATAGTAGTTGAGTTACCTTAAGTTTCCTGTTATCTTGCAGAAAAAATACTATCATGAAGTTTGCCTTTGAGAGATTATCCTTAAGCTCTCTGATCTCAACCTCTTTTTCTTTGATTATTTGCTCAGCTGATTTTTCTTCCTTGTGGTCTTCTAGGTCAACCATGTCAACATCAATAGGTGCATGCTCTTCCTCATCTTGCTACAAGGGCGAGTCATTTTCATGCCTAGGTGACTGCTCCATTTTGCCTTGAACTTTCCTTAGGCAATTGTCTAATTTGTGACCTATTCAGAGTTCTAGCTATAGACACCTCTTTAGTGATCTCAAGGGAAAAAACCAATCTTTCCCCTTTCTTGTAGGTTTGTGCAATCTCTGCCATAGGTGTCTTTATAACTGAAAAATTGATAGATGATCCAACCTCCTATGGCCTTGATGGTGCTGATGGAGTGCGTTGACTGGTAGGCTGACTAGTGGTAGGCATAAAAGAAGCTGATTGTATGAATGTTTCCCATGTTAGATTTATTTGTGAAAGCTGATGCAGAACAATGAATTTGACCAAACCATGATGAAAAAAACTTGCTTTGTGATCTTTCCCTTTGCTTTGTACTTTCTTAGTCATATTGACTAAGCTTCTGAATAAGTAATGAAGCAGGTTTAGTGGTTTGATGACAGTGAAATACATCAACAACCTTATGTGATATTGATACAATCTAGAAAATCTCCCTTCACAAGTAAAGTATTTCATGGTCACCTTCATCAAAGGAGCATATCTATATAATAATTATCCGAAGTGAAAGATATGAGTAGGATCATATTTATAGTGTGGTTTTAGGAAAATCTTGTAGCTTTCAATGTCCAAATCCATCACTCTAAACCAAATATCTCCTTGGTTAGGGGTACCTGTGGCCGAAGCTATGGCATATGCTGATATGGTGAAGTAAATCCTTTTTATATTGGTCTTATCTCTCTTGAAATTAGTGGCAAAGAGGCTTGTCAACTTGGCATGGAAACCTACCTCTTGAACCTTTTCACAAAACCCTAGGCAAATAACATCTTCAAATTATTTCTCAATGAATGAAGAAGCATTGATCTATTTCATATTGGATGGATCAAATATAAAGATAAGAATCGACTTATTGTACTTCTTCTTCTGACTTTCCATGGTTTCAGTTTGCTTAATAAAACCCTAGTTTGGTAGGAGGGAAGGGTAGAGTAGGATTAGGAAAATATGGGAAAATGGGCATCTAGGTTAGGGGAAGGAATGGAGGGGAAGGAGGGTGAGATAATTATTGGGAAAATTTTAGGAGATAGGGATGAGTGTTAGGGAGGCCAGGGAAGTGAAATTCCTTGAAATAGATGAGAGAAAGAGGGAAAAAGGGCCAAAACATAGCCCTAACCTAGATTTTCTACAAAAGCGCAATGTAGGCTACGGTTTGTGGGGAAAATGAAGGGAATGGGTATGAAAAATGGTTGGGGGAGGTAAATAAAGTGGGTATGAGGGTGATAGGGTAGAAAAAACATGAGTTTTATGACTGAGATGAAGCAAAACTTGGAGAAACCAAAAGCGTAGCGAAGCCCTAGGAGAGAGATTTCACCACTTGCTGAAGGAAATAAGTGTATGAGAGATAATAAGAAGGTAAAATTAATTACCGAGAGTGTTCTTGATCCTATAGAATGTTGTTTAAACCCTTTTAATTCTCCTTTTGGCTCCTTTTCCAAAAACACAATGAAGGCACCACAAACACAATGTGTGGTACCAAAAACGCAACAAGGTAGGTATGCAGGAGTTTTAATGAAGAAATTCGATGTCTTGATGGATAATATGAAGCTTGATGATTGAGAAGTGCTCAAGGAAGATAAAATGAAGAATTAAAAAGATGGAATGGTCTTCTTATGGCTCAAAAGTCAATTTTTTCTTTAGTCATGGAGTGATGTCACATGTGTTTTTTGAAAAATGAAATGATAGGATAGTGTACTACAAATTTATCACTTTATTAGGCAATGTTACATCTTCATGAAGATTAAAATGTACCTTTGAATTTTTTTTTAACACTCTTTTCCCTAATTAATAGCTCCCATGATGGTGACTATGGTGATGACATGAATATTTTATGACTTTTAATGACCTGGCCTAATGATGACATCAAATGCATATGTGGAACTTATGATTAGGACCTTTGAAACTTGCAGTATGCATAATTATGATTTGATGAACAAAAATAATGACCAGGACACTCTTCTGGTGACCTATCACAAGGAGTGATGACATGACCAAGATGGCGTTTTTTGATCTTGAATATGGAGGGAGAAATAATATACCTAGATACTGACCAATGATCAAATTTTATTTGAAAATTAATTTGAAACTATAACAATTTGACCTAGGACCCTATCAATTGACATTGAAAGAGTAAATTTTGTCACTGGTGACTTGTAGACACTAACATTGGCTCCAGTTGGGGATGGAAGCTCCTTTAGGAGGTGTCAAGAAAATCGTAGACCAAATAGCCTCATCCCTTGGGAAATTGAGTAAAAACTAAAAACAAAGCTTGACACTGAAAGAATGACCGACAAATTGAAACTGACCCAACTAAAAAAAAAATTGACTTAAATTTTCAAAACAACAGTAGATCAAAGAAACCTTATGGCCTTATCTTTAGGCTTCAAGCTTCCATGACAACTCCTTCACACTTCTGGCAACAATTTAAACTGATATGTACAATGAAAATGAAAAATTTCTAAGAAAATCAAGCGAGGTAATGCTTGAGGAGTCTACCTTTGATCGGTACACCTAGAAAGCTTGTCCATCAAGTTCTTCTATTTAAAAGGCATTCTTCCCTCTTAAAGTCAAAATTATGTATGGTCCTTTTCCACAAGTTTTCAAACTTGCTATTCTTTCATTTTTCCTCATTTCTAGTGTTATCACTCATAAGTTTTCAAAATTTCATTGATAGGGTCTTTCACATCATTCATGTAGGCTTCATTGTGTTTTCATAGTTGGATTCGTGAAATTTATGAAAAAGACACATGTAATAAGCTTTATCCTAAGTCTACAACCCACCATGAGTCATGTCATGTCAGTGAAATCCAATCCATTTCATTTAGATTTCGTATCCATGCCCTCAAATCTAATATAATCCAATTTTCTATTTTTTCACCATTCGGTAGCGAATACAACTACAGAATGGAAAATTTCACTACAACATCACCTGAAAATTCCATAGCGAATTTTCTAGGTTTTTAACTGTCTTCGCTATGGAATCATGTTTTTCTGTAGAAAAGACAGAGCGGGGTGAGGTGTCAAGTTTTCGATGGCCAAGGGTAAAGGTGAGGTCACCAAATTAGTTATCATGATCACCAAGCATGCACGATCGTGAGTTCATTCATCATTACCTTTTGTGTTCATATTTATCATCGTTCTCCCTCAAGTTATCGAATTGCAATTCAAATTTCACATCTAAGCATCTATATTTCATTCATTGTTCAAATATTGCATGTAGCATCCCAGTGTCATCCTTGAAGAGTTGATTCATAGTGCAAACAAATTGTTGTCTAGTTTTGTTCATCTACAGGTGTCACAACTAAAGAAACAATAAGGTTATAAAGAAGGATGGAAACAAAGAATAAGGTGAAAAATGAGGTTCTTGAGTGAGATATGAGCCTATGGACTTAAAATTATTGAATGAAGACCCCAGTTTCATGGATGCTTTCATAAATTTTGGTTGTTTATAGTTCTATCATAAGCTTCATGGTTTTCATGCTCAAATATCTAAAGATTTTGCAGCTAATTTCACTGGGACAACCTCAAAATTAGGGGTTTTAAATTTCACAGTATCACTTGATACTATTTCTCAGGCTATAGAGATACCAAGAGGAGGTGAGAAATGGTTCAAATCTACAAAACAAAAAATGCAGAACTGTGAGGAATTTGTCAAACTAGAGCACATCAGAGCTGACATGGCAAGTGGAATTCCCATGATTTATATGAAAGTCAGTTATTCTAAGTTGTTGCTTATGGTCCAAAAGTATTTTACCTATGATGGGAGGTTTCATATGGTCTACCTTTATCATTTCAGGCTCCTCTTACATTTCACTAGTAAGCATCCCCTTGATTTTCCTTTCTTTTTCTTTAGGAGTTTGGGGAAGATGTCTGATAAGGTCCAAGCTAGGGCTGAGGGAAGTGAGACAATAGTTTTTCACAATAGCCTAATTAAACTATTAGTGTTGGAGGAATTAAAGAAGTTAAACAGAGATTGGGCATCTTTTCTTTTTCTTAGTGGATATGAAGTTGATTCAGTGACACCTAAGAAGATTTCAAAGCCAAAAATTACTTCATCTCCAGCTGTGATAGAAGATATTGATGAAGAAGGAAGAGAGCCTATTGTGGAGCCATTGGATATTGAAGCTAAACCCATACTAGAGACAAATATCCCATAGCCATCACCTACAAGTCTAAAACAGAAAATTAGCAAACATGGTAGTAGGAGGATAAATAGGAGCCAAACCATTTCCAAAGGAAATCTTAAAGACATCCTCCGAGCAATAGAAATTGAAGAAACTCCAATTGTCCAAGCAGAAGACATTGAAGGGGATAAAAGGAAGAAGCAGAAAGGTAAGTTTGTCAAAAAATTAGAGTTTGCAAGAGAAGATGCTAGTTTTAGATTCCAGCCAAGGAAACCATTGACTAGGTTACAACTTGAAAAGGGTGCCATGGAAAGTATGATAACAGAAAATATTGACAAAGGAAAGAAAACTCTCACAGAAAACATCATAGACAAATCTCCAACAACATAAGAGGTTTTGTGCAAAGAAAAGAAAGGAGAAAGTGGAGGAAAAGACTGAAGTACAAATATTGTAGGAGAAATTAAGAGAGGCCAAAGAAGTGTTGAGATTCAACAAGATGATGAGCTTAGTGAAAAGAGTCACCTTCACTAAGTGGGTCCGCAGGCCATTTTTGGCGCAAGTCTATTTTTAGACATGGTGATCATATTTTAGAAGTTGCAGGATGCTATTTGTGGATGGTTGATCAAGTTGGAAAAATAGATGAAATTATATTTTTAGAATATTGGGCAAAGTCTATTTATAGATCTTCAATCTAAAAATAGATGCATGTCGATTATTATTAGCTCTTAATAATAATTAGACACTAAAAATCAACTTATTCTCTTGGAGCACTTTGTTTCAGTGCACAGATTTGGCACATCAGTGGACTGAGGGAATTATGCAATTCCCAAGGGTTTACTGGAGCTAATGCATGGAGGACTCAGTTAGAACTCAAGTGGCAGAGTTATGATACAGTTGGAAGAAGTATTTATGGAGTTGTATTCAATTTAAGAGTTAGTTAGACTCAGTTGAGCTAGTTGTATCTAGTCTAACTGATTGATACACTAGTGAGAGTGGAGTGAATTAATTAGTTAATTAATTCACAAATAATAACTCATTAATCAACTGAACAATACAACAGTTAACTATAGTGCATGGCAGTTTCAGTGGAGACCCAGTGGAGACGTAGGTGAAAGGGCAAGATAGACTATCTGTTGTGACTATAGTGATGCATTGATTGCATCACACACACATTGGAGTTTCCAATGAGGATTGCACAGTCAAAGAAAGAGTAATTTGAATTCATTCAAAGATATTCTTCAGCAGGGATTGCGCAGTGGAGGCAGGCTAGCAGGAGGCAAAGATCGGTGCATGGATTTGCAAGATTGTTCCTGATTATTTTATGACGATTGTATTGTATTGAGAGCTTGATAAGCTTTGTATGAGGATTGTCATATTATTCCATGATACATAATATATAGTTGGGGTTTTCAACTTCAAGATTTCTCGGTTAAAAACAATTGTGTTATGTGCGATTTTTTTTTTTTATGCTTTACATGTGTGTGCAATTAATTTTCCGCAAAAGATCAACAAGTGGAATGATTCAGTATCTTGCATAAAGTTAAATAGTGTGAGATCAGGTGAATCTATGACATATGCATGCTTAGTGCATATAATTTCTACATGGTATCAAAGCATTGTTGATTGAATATTGCAATTGTAAAGTGAGTTTGTGCTGGTGGACAATTCGAATTTGCTACAGAAGATTCTTGGTGAAGAAGTTGAGTATACATTGAAATGGCTTTCAATGGGTTGCGATTGGAGTATTCCCTTGATGGGATCTCGAATTACATAGCCTGGAAGGATAGGATGGAGGTAGTGCTGGAGGGTAATGGGCTGAAGGAGTTCATCAATAGTGATTTTCCTAAGCTGGGATCTAGTGATGCTGCATTACTTGATGCATGGAAAAAGAAGATAGCAAAGACGTGAAGGATTATGTTGGAAGGTGTGAAGGACCATATTGTGTCTAGCCTTCATGGGAAAGCCACTCCATTCTAATGTGGAAGGCTTTGATAGACATGTTCCAAAGCAGAAGTGACCAGAGGAAGTTGGCGCTTAAAGACAAGCTCAGAAAATAAAAATGGAGAAAGGCGACAGTATTCCAAAATACCTCATGAAGTTTGTTCACTGCAAGGATGAACTAGGAAGTGTGGGGGTTACTATTGATGATGAAGACTTGGTGAGCTTGGCTCTCCTTGGGATTCCGAAGATTTGGCACAGCTACAAAGACTCTATCAATGGACAGGAGAAATTGCTGGGATGGGAGCGACTTTGGTCGGATCTTGTGCAGGAGGAGGTAAGGCGGGGTACCAGGGATGGATATTCATCGAAGAATGAAGATGAAGAGAATTGAGCTTTGGCTGAATAAGCAAGGAAAGGGAAGGGGAAGAAACATCCTTCAAAATCCGATGCTAAAGGCAAGAAGCAGGATTTGTCCAAAGTGAAGTGCTTTCACTGTCACGGACATGGACATTTCGCCATTAACTGTCCACAGAAGAAGAAGAAAAAGAAGGCTACTGGATCTGTAGCTAGAGAGGCCGTAGCCTCGCAATTTGAACTTTATTTCTCCTTTATTACATGCTTGGTTTCAAGCTGTATGGGATCGGTGTGGTATCTTGATAGTGGTGCATCTTTCCATATGATGGGAGACAAAGAGTTGTTTAGTGACTTGGAGGAGAAGGACCTCTAGATGCATATAGAGATGGGAAATGATGGTCAGTACAGTGCAACTGGCATTGGGACCATTAACTTTGAGAGGGAGTCCGGTAATCCATTCTTGTTGAATAATGTTATGCATGTTCTAGGTCTGAAGAAGAACTTGGTCTCGGTTGCAATGCTGGAAGACAGAGGTTATGATGTTGTTTTCAGTGAGGGAAAAGCCTTCCTTCGACATAAAAAAATGGGTAAAACCAAGAAGATAGGGGTTCAAATTAAGAATCTCTACAAGTTGGAGGTATATGGTTGCGCTACAATTGTGGGCAAAGCAAAAGAAGTGGTGAGCCGGGATGAGGGCGAATTATGGCACAGGAGATTGGGCCATCTTCACCATGGCGCTTTGAAGATTTTGCAGCAGATATCTACTGGACTTCCCAAGGGTACTCTTGCACAGTTAGATCAGTGCAAGGGATGTACTATGGGTAAGTTTGTGAAGACCACCATTCATGAGAAGGAGAACCATGCTTCGGTGATCCTGGAGAGAATTCACACAGACATGTGTGGACCTTTCTCGGTTGCTTCAAAAGAAAAACACATGTATTATGTTATATTTGTTGATTATTATTCTCATAGATGTTGGATGTTCTTCATGTAGAAGAAGAGGGAAACGTTCTCAAAGTTCTATGAGTTCAAGGCATTGGTGGAGAAGGAGTTGGGGAAGCAAGTGAAAGCTCTACGAAGTGACAATGGTGGTGAATACATCTCAGGTGAATTCAAATATTTCTATAGCAAAGAATGAATTCAAATAGAACTCATAGCACCTCATAACCCATAGCAGAATAGGGTCACGGAGAGGAAGAATAGAACGATCATGGGTGCTGCACGAGCGATGCTGCATGACCAGGGCCTACCGATGCGCTTGTGGGTGGAAGCATGCAACACTGCGGTTTATGTGCAAAACCGTTGTCTTCATAGAGTACTTGGCATGAGTACACCTGAATAAGATTTTACTGGTAAGAAGCCTGATATTTCTCATTTGAAGATTTTTGGCTCACCTGTTTACATTCATGTGACGAAGGACACCAGGAAGAAGCTGGAGCCAACTGCAGAAATTGGGATATTTGTGGGGTACACAAAAACACCCCATAACTATCTTGTGTATTTTCCAGACAGTTGGATGACTGTTGTGTGACGGGATATAAAATTCAATGAGGTGAAAGCCATGAAGTTGTCGCTTGAGAGGGAGCTACACTTGCATGTAGAGGAGGAACTTCTTGTTCCCAAAGATGAGCCTCTGGATGTGGATCAGCCATAGGAGGAGATTCATGGAGTGGAGGAGTCCACTCATGCAGAACCAAACATCAGACAAAGTAGAAAATGTACCACAGAAGCTGAGAGATTGAAGCTTGATGCGGCACAAAATGTAGGAGTCCCTACATCACAGTGCAGACAGAGAAAGTCACCTAACCGATTTACTGGATACATGCTCTTATGAGCAAGTGTATCATGACAGAGCCATCTTCTTTCGAAGAAGCAGTGCAGAAGCCCACATGGGTAGATGCCATGGTGGAGGAGTATGACTCCATTGTTAGCAACAGTGCTTGGGAGATTGTTCCAAGGCCAGTGGGAAAATAAGTTGTAGGATCAAGATGGATCTACAAGGTAAAGCAAGCTACTGATGGGAGTGTCGAGAAGTATAAGGTAAGACTTGTTGCCCGGGGCTTCTCACAGATTGAGGATTGACTATGACGAAACCTTTGCACCTGTTGCACGGTATTCTTTTATACGGACCATCCTTGCTCTCTCAATGCAGATGGGTTGGCACATTCATCAGATGGATGTGAAGACTGCGTTCCTTAATGGGATCATTGAGGAAGAGGTGTACATTGAGCAGCCTGAAGGATTTGAGATCTTCAACAACAAGTTGCATGTGTGCAGGCTCAAAAGAGTGCTATATGGGCTGAAACAAGCACCCCGTGTTTAGTACACTCAGATCGACAACTATTTCACTGGACTTGGCTTCACCAAGAGTGAGGCGGATGGAAACCTGTACCAGATTGTGGTGGAGGGTAAGCTTTTAATCATTGTACTTTATGTTGATGATTTAATACTAACAGGTGATGAGCAGTTGATACACTCATGCAAAGCAGATCTTGCAAAGGAGTTTGAGATGAAGGATTTGGGCCTCCTTCATTATTTCCTTGGATTGGAAAGATGGCAGTGGGAAGGTGAACTGTTTGTGTCTCAAGGAAAGTATGCCCGGGAGATACTGGAGAATTTTCACATGAAAGGCTGCAAGCCTATCGACGCTCCTCTTCCAGAAAATTGGAAGAAAGAGGATGCTACATCGGTAGAGGTAGTGGATGCCATTGTTTATCAACAGTTGGTGGGTTTGATCATGTATTTAGTCAATACAATACTGGACATATGCTATGCAGTGAACCAGCTTTCACAAGCGATGGTTAAGCCTACCAATATATTTTGGAAGGCAGGCAAGCATGTCCTGAGATATCTCAGGGGCACATCTGAGTATGGTTTATGGTATAGACAGACAGATGAGGTGAAGTTGCATGGCTTCACGGATGCAGATTAGGTAGCAAGATCAACAGACAGAAAGAGCACATCAGGAGGGATTTTCAGTATCAGATCTACGACAGTTTCTTGGTACAGCAGGAAACAAAGATCCATGGCACTCAGTTCAGCGGAAGCAGAATACATGGTCAAGCTGCATGTGAGGTTATCTGGATGAGGAAGATTCTGGTTGGTTTGTTCGGTTCACATTTAGATCCCATAGTGATACATTGTGATAATCAGAGTTGCATTAAATTCTCGGTTAATCCTATGTTTCATGATAGATCTAAACATATTGATATGCAGTATCATCATATCAGAGATTGTGTGCAGCGGAAGATCATGTTGCTTCAGTACATTCCTACGGAGGATCAGGATGCAGATATTCTGACGAAGGCACTCAACAGGAGAAAATTCGAATACCATAGAGGCAGGATAAGGGTGAAGGATAATCTCTATCTTGTTGAGAGGGAGTGTTGAGATTCAACAAGATGATGAGCTTAGTGAAAAGAGTCGCCTTCACTAAGTGGGCCCGCAGACTATTTTTGGTGCAAGTCTATTTTTAGCCATGGTGATCATATTTTAGAAGTTGCAGGATGCTATTTGTGGATGGTTGATCAAGTTGGAAAAATAGATGAAATTTTATTTTTATAATATTGGGTGAGGTCTATTTATAGATCGTCAATCTAAAAATAGATGCATGTCGATTATTATTAGCTCTTAATAATAATCAAACACTAAACATCAACTTATTCTCTTGGAGCACTTTGTTTCAGTGCACAGATGTGGCACATCAGTGGACTAAGGGAATTACACAATTCCCAAAGGTTTACTAGAGCTAATGCATGGAGGACTCAGTTAGAACTCAAGTGGAAGAGTTATGACACAGTTGGAAGAAGTAGTTATGGAGTTGTATTCAATTTAACTTAGTTAGACTTAGTTGAGCTAGTTGCATCTAGTCTAACTGATTGATACACTAGTGAGAGTGTAGTGAATTAATTAGTTAATTAATTCACAAATAATAACTCATTAATCAACTAAACAATACAACAGTTAACTATAGTGCATGGCAGTTTCAGTGGAGACCCAGTGGAGAGGTAGGTGAAAGGGCAAGATAGACTATCTGTTGTGACTATAGTGATGCATTGATTGCATCACACACACGTTGGAGTTGCCAATGAAGATTGCAAGAGTAATTTGAATTCATTCAGAGCTATTCTTCAGCAGGGATTGCGCAGTGGAGGCAGGCTAGCAGGAGGCAAATATCGGTGCATGGATTTACAAGATTATTCCTGATTAGTGTATGACGATTGTACTGTACTGAGAGGTTGATAAGATTTGTATGAGGATTTTCATATGATTCCATGATACATAATATATATTTGTGGTTTTCAGCTTCAGGCTTTCCCGGTTAAAAACAAATTTTTTATGTGCAATTATTTTTATTTATGCTTTACATGTGTGTGCAATTAATTTTCCGCAAAAGATCAACAAGTGGAATGATTCAGTATCTTGCATAAAGTTAAATAGTGTGAGTCAGGTGAATATAGGAAATATGCATGCTTAGTGCATATAATTTCTACAAGAAGAATTCATTGAAGTCAAATTGGAGCTATAAGAGTTCAAGGTAGATAGAGAGCTAATGGCAGACTTTGAAAAATAAATGAAGGATGAGCTAGACAAATAGGACAAAACACTGTCAAATGCCAAAAAACTTCTAAAGAGAACTCTTCTTCCAAGGAAAGTGGTGAATGACACTAGAAAAAGAAATCTATGGTTATAGTCTGAGAGGAAAAGGCTTAAAGTGAAGGTTAAGGAGCTAGAGGAACAAATGGAAATGATTAAAGAAGAATTGAAGAAAAGAGGGCTAAAAATTAAAGTGATAAATGAACTTGAAGAAGTATAACTTGCTGATGCTAAATATGAAGTACCTAAAGTTTGAGGGGTTGGTCTAAACATTTTTGATAAATTTTACAGCATACAGGAAAGATCATTTTTGGTTTGGAAGCTAAAATTTTGAAGAAAAAATGGTAAATCTGTATTTTCAGGCAATTAGGAAATTTTGTAGTGAAGCCCATGCTTGAAGGCTGGATTTCGCTACGAAATCCCTGTAGGGTGGTTTTTTACCACTAAAATAATTTTGATGGAAATCAAAGGAGGGAAGATGATTGTATTTAGCCCATATTTCCTAGCAAACATGACTTGATTAAAAGAAGAAGCAAAAAATGAGTTTGGATGGCTGAAATAAGTATGCTACTAAACTACACTACAAAACTGCCTAAGGGTACTCCGTTTTTGCAGCGTATTGTTTTTAATGGTTTTTGGAGGTTTGAAAAGTGTTTTGAAGAACATCCAGCCATGTGGAGACATTCGAGATGAAAATGGGCCACCCCAGCAGAGATTCACTACTCGAAAAGAGTGTTACCTACTGACCTCAACATGAGGACAATGATCAAAGCTGTGTTCATCTTTTCCTAAAAAGTAGGAGTGTTAGTTCCTAAATCTAGTGGGTACATTTATGTCTTAGTGATGGTGAGTGCCACTGGAGCACCTAATCATTAAAAATGTAATGATCCCATTACTATAGAAAATGAATGTAATAAATGAAAGGCAGAGTCCTATTAGAAGTATAAGTCTTAAGAGATTATGTGTCTTTTACAGTTCCAAAAATGTAGTTTATGGTTAATATAGGTGTCAAGGTTATGGTTCGAGGATTTAGTGAGATGGGAAGATCCAATGTAAGCAAAAAAGGTCTATTAATAGACAAAAAATAAAATCAGAAATGGTTGGAGAATGTCATTTGAGACTACTACTATTGTAAATTTTGGAATATCAGTAATATACAATGATGGTGTTTTCTTCTTTACCTGAGATTCTTTGGCTGTTGCAATGAGTTTATGTCTATGTTTCCTTAATATATTTTTCCAATATCTTGATGTTATAAGAATTCATTCCCTCATGCTCTGACTTCATTTTGACATTAATTTATTGAATATTTTCTATGTGTTAGTATTGTCTTTTCATTGAAACAGTAAAAGCCTCAACTTCCACAAGGAGATTCCTTTGTCATTGAATTCTATTTCATTTTTCACCTACAATCAAATACACTAAGACACTTATCATAGAGTTAGCCATCTGGTTTGAAACCTAATTGAGAAAATCATTAGTTAAATTGAGACAACCCTCTCAGGTTGAAGAGGCTAAGCCTCAGTCAAAAGCTGGTTTGAAAGAGTTACTCTATGTTGTATGGTGGAGCAGCTCATCAGTACCAATTTAGAGATAACACCGGGCATCCCATCAGAGAACTACATCTCCCAAACTAAAATCATCTCCTTTGCTTTTTTGTCTTAGATATTCTTGATCTCTTCCTAAAGCTTTGAAGTAATCTGAATTACTTCCTCTCGTGATTGCTGCAAATGAATCATCTGATTGATTCTCCGCTGAATATCATTGGGCTCACTGTTAATTTCCTGCAAAATTTTCATGACTGGGACAACAAGAGAAGTCAGAAAAATATTCTCCACTCCATATACCAACTGAAAAGGTGACATACCTATGGATTTCTTAGTGCTCATTCTATCCGCCCATAGAGTATTGATTAACATCTTGTGCCAATTCTTTTTATTTTCTTCCAGCAACTTCTTGATGATGTTTACAAATGATTTATTGGATGATTCAGCCAGCCCATTACTTTGTGGGTAATATGTTGTTGAATGAATGAGCCTTATGTGGTACTTTTCACTTAAGTAAATCATCTTCTTGGATTTAAAGGAAGTTGAATTATCAGTGATTATTTTATGTGGACAACCAAATCAGGACAAAATATTAGACTCAATAAACTTAATTATTACTGCATCTACAGCTTGTCTGGTGGGGATAGCCTCGATAAATTTCATGAAATAATTGGTGGCTGTTAGGATCCACTTGTGTTGAGCTGAAGATGAAGGGTGAATCTCACCGATAAAATTGTAATGTTCCAAAATTGGAACAACTACACTATTGGGAATAATCCAAGTTATTACCAATGTGGAGCTTCAGAAAATCATGAGAAATAAATGTATATCAGTTCATAATATGCACGAGAAAAATTTAAGCAGCAAATTAATGATCAGTAGCAGAAATTTTCTTCACTATCCTTTCCCAGCATGAGGAAATGCAGCCTCTTGGACCATAAAAACATCATTTTCTGAAAATGACGAAATAGATATGGGAAAAGGCACTTGGATCCCATGGTTTACATATTATGAAACTCCCATACCTAATTTGAGCCCAAAATAATCATTCTAGCTAATTTAAATAGTTCTCCCCAGCTAGAAACAGCTCAAAAACACCCCAATCCCATGACCTTTCAACTACAGCATTTCTGAAGACTATGACAGCATAATTTCCATGAGGATTTCTATACAAAATGATGGAATAATACTGATCATAATTTTATATTATTCATACAACAAATAAATGGAGGTTTAACCTCTTATATAGCAGAAACAAGACATCCGACAAAGGTTTCCGACAAAATGCATGTACAAAGAATCACTGCAGAAAATAACAAAGTTTACTGCAACACTATATTAAACACGAATGAATATGAAATATAAATTTTGAATAATACAGGGAATGGCATTAGGCCTTCTTATTGGAGCTCCCGGAGGGAAATAATCACATCCTCCTAAAAGATTATCATACAATCAAAGGATGCAGCTCTACTGCTACTGCTCCTACATAAAAGACGCAGTTCACTGAAGGAGACTAAGCCGTGGCTGAATGTAGATGAATTGCGTCAAGAAAAATACTAAAATGAAGCTAAAATCACTCTCCTTTGATCCCTTAAGCAATATGATCTAAAGAGAGGATGGAATTCTCGCACAGGAATTCCTTGCACTAAGCAGTGCAGCAACTCCGGCTAAACAACTGAAACATGCAATTGGTCTCAAGAAAAAAATAGCTGAATACATGAATGCATCTTCTTTGATGCTATGCATTCCTTTTATCTTTGGTGAGCCTCCTCACCCTGGGCCCGACATAATGTTGAGGTGACTTCTTCATGAAGCTTCCTCTTTCAAAACTGCGCTGCCCTAGCTAGCTTCCCTCCTCTTTGTGACAGTGCTGTTGACTTGGTCAACTATAACCAATCCACCTGAAATTCCTCTGTTCACACCAAGGTATATTCAATCCAGTTCTCATATGTGTGTCTAGGATGATCCTTGTTCTCATTGAGCTAGTCTCCTTGAGTGATTTCTTCCTCCTCAAGAATACATGTTGACTTAGTCAAACTTGACTATGTCCTCATCCAATTTGTCCTTGTTCACACTTGGAAGTGTAAAACCAACTCCTAAGATGATATCTTTCCTTACTGAGGTGGAAAGTATTCATTATTCTATTGTTCATGGGCCTCCTTACCCATTTATTCCTCTCCTAGGTGAAAGTAGCAAAATCTAATGTTCCAAATTGTTATGTGCAAATTTTGGAACATTACAATCCTCCCCTCCCAAGTGTTTCTTGTCCTCAAGCAACTGCAAGGATAGGACTGAAGATTATCCCCTCCTCCCATGTAGAAACCTCATATGATATAATCCTCCAAGGATCAAGTGTGCAAGCCATCTATTGGGGAACATCCCAAATAACTAACATGATGTGACAATGAAACATCCATGGGGGCAACAATGGGCTATTTGAGGGTCCTCTTGAAGCATGAGGGCTGATATATATTGGGATTCATCATCCCCATTTGAATCTCTATCCCCCAAGCTATCAACCAAACAAAATGAGTCACCTTCCAGTATGGCAACTCATGAAGGATCTCCTCCACCTTGAGCTCTTGCAAGGAAGGTGGGCTGCATAGCTGACTATGTTGAGTCAAAATGTACATCTCTTATTGCTCCTCTCTCCAATTATGATATATATGGGGCTTCTATTGATATATGGCTGAAATATAATGGTATTCAAGAAATACCCAAGCCACCCCATCAAATCCAACACCCATGAGGTGTCTCCTCTAAGAACTCAAACCTCTCAAATGAGTCCTCTCACTTGAAGGCAAGATGTATAGTATGGCAATCAAGGTCTGCCCACTATTCTTTCTGAAATATGTAGCTTGTATAATGTGAAGAATCATCTCTTCATTGGGCCTCTTCACCTCTTGTGATACTCCTCCAATGTTGCTTCCTACAATCAATGTTTTAGCAACATAATATGGAAGCATAATCATATGAAAACAAGGAGGTAGAACATAGTCCCAAACATGGAACCAACATAGGGCATTCTTTGCCTGCCTCAATACATAGTGCAACAAGTGTTTTTTCAGCCACTTGTTTGCTTCCACATTCATTTTACAAAAGGGAATCATGAAAGCATAATTTGGTGCCAATGATGCACACCGATAACCATGTGGCAATCTCCCACAATCCATAAATAGAATGGCCATCATAAACACTGCAAGTGGCCTCAAGTACATAACAATATAATATGCAAGAAGGAAAGGATCTTCTTGGTATGATATTTTTTTCATATAGATAAGGAAGTGTAAAATACAAAACAAAATTTTACCTCCTCTATCATGTACTCCAGTCATTGAGCTGAAATGGCTCAAGTGTAAATTCTCCCTTGTTGCAGGTGAGTAGGGAAGTGGTTGTGCCGGCATTTTCTTCATCTTCCAGGCTATGCATCTCCCCATATGCTGATATACATTCAATATAATGCCCTCCCAAGTGAACTCCTCCATTGAGGGATGGTATGCATAAAAATTCATGGAAGGAAAGTCCACAAATGCTGCATGTAGATCTTTCTCCTTGTGCTTGTGAATCCAAGCCAAGAAGGTCAAAATATACTAAGGGATACTCTCATCCATTAATTTTTCATGCCCATATTCTACATGATTCCATTGTGCATTACTTGTGAAGTGGTCTTGGGAACACTTCAGCAAGCAATCCAAGCTCCTAAATGACAGCACTAGTAGCCTTTGGAGTAGGGCTACTGTCATCTCAAAGCTCAATTCTTTGACACAGATTGTGTCAAAGACTCTTCCCAAAATGTTGCTATACATGTAGATGTCCTCCCAAGATGGAGGTGCTGCTCTTTTCACTATGCTAGTGCCATCCCTTACTCTTGCAGCATCATGCAAAGTGTGAGAGAAAATCTTCCCTTGCTCTCTCCCAATCCTCCAAAGCAACAAATGACTTTTCTACCTCACCATACCTACATCATACAACCTATGTGGTGAAAAAATAATGATCACATCACCATAATGCATCCCCACTCCTTGCTGCCCCATGATGAAAGTATCCTGCCAATCTCCCTTCCTCTTCTCACCCCATGGAAAAGGAAATGTCAGAGATTGACCAAACTCTCTCAAGAGTAACCAACGCAGCATTGCCTCTTGCTGCTCGATGTCATTGACTTGAAAGAGGCTTATCAATCTCTTGCCTCCCATCCACATCCACTCAAATCCATATGGATGCCTCCTGTATTTCTCCATCTTGGCATCCCTCCAATGAGGTCTACCATATTCCCATATCCGATTCTTCTCCTTGCATTTCATGGGATGCTGAAATGCAACTCCTTGGAGATCTCTTGGAGAAAATATATCACCAATAATCATCTTGAATCCATAAGGATCCAAATGGCCTGAAGGCAAAGCTTCCTTGCTGCTACTTCTTGACAGTGCTATAACCCTCCTCCAGGGTGTTCTGGCTATCTCATGTGTCCACTCTCGGATGAAAATTTTCTTTTGCATGAATTTGTTTGGAGCAAAGTTCACTCCATCCCCCAAAAATTCACATTCCAAGCTCAAGGGTTGTGTGTAACTCATCAGTGATACATGAGGTTGGGGTTTCAAATCTCCCTTGAACCCTTCAAGCTTGCACAACGCAATGCAATCCTGCTGCTCTATCTCAGCAATACCATTTGATCCTGGGCCATATGCAAACAAATATCCAACCCTTTCCATAAATTTTTTTGAAATGTTAAGACATGGAAATTTATGCATACCTATGTGAGTCTTTGGGACATCTTCTATGGCTGCAAGAGGTCCTCTCTTCAATGTGATGGCTGATCCAACTACTGGTGTAGAAGGTTTCTCTCTCAAGGCTATGGTAGCGCTGGTACTTACCTCCTCCCATGGTGGTGTGGGTCTTCTCTCCTTTGATCTTTCATCATCAAAGGTTATGATCAGCTCTTGAGTGA
The DNA here is from genome assembly GCA_034641835.2 of Pinus albicaulis. Taxonomy (NCBI): domain Eukaryota; kingdom Viridiplantae; phylum Streptophyta; class Pinopsida; order Pinales; family Pinaceae; genus Pinus; species Pinus albicaulis. The sequence continues at coordinate 361,852,479 of CM076571.1, read as the reverse complement.
ACTCAGAAAAAGAAGTCACCCTTGTGTGGCTTAAGTGACTGCACCACCAAGCATTAGCTTCACCCTCCAGGTGTAGCGTTGCAACTTTTGCTGCCTCCCTTTCTCCCACTGGATGAAGTAGGAAGAATGCCTCAAGATTTCTTGCCCAAGCTCTTGTTGTAGTTGACCCATAAAATTTAGACAATGGGAATCTATTGCCTTTGATCTCTCCTTTGCTGCAAGGTCTTCTTTCTTCTCTCAGTTTTATAAACTAAGGAAAATTTAGGGTCTCTTTGAAAGCCCTAGGTTGGCACTTGTATTCTGCCAAATATCCACTCAGGATTTCATGCTCTAAGTGGTCTCCTTGCTCTTCACTCCCTCTATGAGAACTAGAATTGCATGCATCTTCTTCTGCTTCTTGAAACCCTCGAGAGGTCTCACTGCAATTCTCTCCTCTTTGAAACCCTCTTGGAGTTTCAATGGATTTCTCTTCTTCTTTCTTCTTAGATATGAAAATGGATGAGAGTAAGCTCATCCTGTCCATCATTTTTTTCTCCTCTTTTCTTATCTTCTAATTAGATCTGAAATCCACAGGCTGAGCCAAGATGGCAGCTCTAATACCACTGTAATGTTCCAAAATTGGAACAGTTACACTATTGGGAATAATCCAAGTTATTACCAATGTGGAGCTTCAGAAAATCATGAGAAATCAATGTATATCAGTTCATAATATGAACAAGAAACATTTAACTAGCAAATGAATGATCAATAGCAGAAAGTTTCCTCACTATCCTTTCCTAGCATGAGGAAATGCAACATCTTGGACCATAAAAACATCATTTTCAGAAAATAACGCAATAAATATGGGAAATGGCACTTGGATACCGTGTTTTACATATTATGAAACTCCCATACCTAATTTGAGCCCAAAATAATCATTCTATCTAAGTTAAACAAATCTCCCCAGCTAGAAACAACTCAAAAACACCCCAATCCCATGACCTTTCAACTACAAAATTTCTGAAGACTATGAGAGCGTAATTTACATGAGGGTTTATACATAAATGATGGAATAATACTGATAAGAATTTTATATTAGTCATACAACAAATAAATGGAGGTTTAACCTCTTATACAGCAGAAACAAGACATCCGGCAAAGTTTCTGGCAAAATGCGTGTATAAAGCAGCACTGCAGAAAATAATGCAGTTTATTGCAAAATTTTATTAAACATGACTGAATATGAAATATAAATGCTGAATAATATATGGAATGACCTTAGGCCTTCTTTTTGGAGCTCCTGGAGGGAAATAAGCACCTCCTCCTAAAAGATTAGCATACAATCAAAGGATGCAGCTCTACTGTTTCTGCTCTTGCATAAAAGACGCAGTTCACTGAAGGAGACTACGCTGTGGCTGAATGTAGATGAATGGAATCAAGAAAAATACTGAAATTAAGCTCAAATAACTCTCCTTTGATCCCTTAAGCAAGATGATCTAAAGAGAGGATGGAATTCCCGCACAAGAATTCCTTGCACTAAGTAGTGCATCAACTCTGGCTAAACAACTGAAGCATGCAATTGTTCTCAAGACCAAAATAGCTGAATACATGAATGAATATCCTTTGATGCTATGCCTTCCATTTATCTTTGGTGAGCCTCCTCACCCCGAACCCCACACAATGTTGAGGTGACTTCTTCATGAAGCTTCCTCTTTCAAAACTACGCTGCCCTAGCTAGCTTCCCTCCTCTTTGTGACAGCGCTGTAGACTTGGTAAAATATAACCAATCCACCTGCAATACCTCTGTTCACACCAAGGGATCTTCAATCTAGTTCTCATATGTGTGTCTAGGCTAATCCTTGTTCTCATGGAGCTAGTCTCCTTGAGTGATTTCTTCCTCCTCAAGAATGCATGTTGACTTAGTCAAACTTGACTATGTCCTCATCCAATTTGTCCTTGTTCACACTTGGAAGTGTAAAACCAGCTCCTAATATGATATCCTTCCTTACTAAGGTGGAATTTATTGATTATTCTATTGTTCATGGGCCTCCTTACCCATTTATTCCTCTCCTAGGTGAAAGTAGCAAAATCTAATGTTCCAAATTGCTCTGTGCAAATTTTGGAACATTACAAAAATCAAGACCCCACTGTTGAAAGGGTGCTTGAACTGAAATGGGTAGCAAGGGCAGTGGTAACAACTTCCTCTTTCCTAAAAAATCTGACACTCATGACAACCCATGATAGTTTTGTAAACATTAGAAAATAAACTTGGCCAATAAAATCCAACCCTCAATATCTTGTTTGTTGTGGTCTTCTAGAAGACATGACCATCACAATCACCCTTGTGAAAATCATTCATTACTTCTTTTGCCTCACTTTCCACTAAACAATTCAGTAATAATCCTCTCGGATCTTTCCAAAATAAAGTGTTATCAAGAATACAATATTTAAATGCTTTCAACTTCAATGATATACTCTTAGTCTTCGATACATCCGGTGAGGATTTAAATGATGAAGCACATAAAAAAGTCTAAATACCAAGGAGATGAGGTAAAAATCCGTGATACCTAAGGTGATGAATCAACTACTTCTTCCTCAGAAAGTGCATCTGTTATCACACATAAATTTTTAATTTTTGATGGATAGGGTCATTCACCTAGGTTCATGCTGTCTCATAGTCATTTTCATGAAATTCTTGAAAACATTGCATATGGAAATGTCTACCATAAGTCTAAAACCACCTAGAGCCTTGTCATATCAATAAATTCTACCTCATGTCCTTTAGTTTTCATTCCCACGATTTTAAATCAGAAATATCTTCCACTTTCCAGTTAAACACAATTTCATAGCGAATTCAGTGCAAAATAGGCAGATTTTGCTATGAAACTACCTGAAAATTTCTTAGCAAATCTCAGGATTTCTCTGCTTTTTGAATTTTGAGTAGTTAATGTTAAACACACACATAGAAAGATAAGCATGAGATGCTCTTATTATTCACCACAGATGTACATTTATAATACAATGGTGTGACTCTTGGATTCATCTTCCAAGGTCACTTGGACTCCTTTGTGACTCTTCGCCTTCCACACCTACCCATAGAGGATTAGGTGTTCAACATTCCCCCCCTTAATCCGAAGGGGTATGTGTGAGTCCAAGAAGAGAGTTGTAATAAAAATCTGCAAAATATGCATGGCAGCACTTAGGCTAAATCAACTCTCTGAAATTTTGACATAAAGAGGTGGTTTAAGGATGACCACCAACACTGGAACGCAATGCTTATTGCAGTTCCCGGAACTCTTCCAAAAATAGCAAGAAGCTAAGGGCTTCTGCTAGAGGAATTGTCCCTCATATTTAAAGGGAGACCTTCAACCTAAAAGAAGGGAAGTCTACAACCTGTGATGGTTTAAGGATGACCACCAACACTGGAATGCTTGATGCAATTCCTGGAACTCTTCCAAAGTTGGTAAGAAGTTGAAGTCTTCTGCTAGAGGAAGTGTTCTGAAAGAGGAATAATATCAACCTCACATGGATGGTTTAAGTTTTTCCATCAACCAAAGGAATGCTCATGGGCATCTGTGTCTCTAGCTACAACTCTGAATCTGGAATGACGAATTGTGGCTCTGGCTCGCTTGAACTACTATGCCTCTGGCTACAACTCTGAATATGGAATGAGAGATTGTGGCTCAGGCTCTCTTGATGTGGCGTCGAAGCTTGTAAATGACCACCATTTTCCCCACTGTCAAGTACAAGGTGAGATGATGGTGAAAACTCAACTGCAAGGTTGTTCAATATTTGAGAACAAGTTCTGACATGTGACTTAAACATCTTCTTGGCTATTGATGCCCATTGCCAAGAAGCGATCCATCCAAGATGAATCTTTGTTCTTGTAGGAGGCTTGTTTCTGAAGCATCTGTGTGAAGAATGGTTGTGCCGACCACAGTGATTGCATGGATGAAGATCAAAACAGTGATCTTTCATATGGCCAACTCGATCACAGTGTTGGCATTTTACAATCTGTTGCTGTTGTTGCGGAAGTGGAGCAAGATCTGGAATAGCTGCAGGTGACCTGTCATAAAGGAATTTGACACTCTGAAATTTGATGGACTTGGAGTAGTCCGGAATATGAAAGGACAACTCCTTATCATATCCAAGACCTATTTTGTGGTTTTTGTGGACAAGATGTTCCCAAGGTCTGATGATGGGCATGGGAAGTGTAGACTGAACTGCTGCATCTACATGTAAATGTGCTCTTATACAAGGAACTGAATGTGAATCAACTGCAAATTTATATTCTTGCTTTTGACGGGAGTCCTTCTCAATTTTCTGAATAGAAACAGGTTCAGAATGGTGACTATTTTTCTGAATTTCATCTTGTTGAAGCTGAGACTCCAATTGCAAAAAGTCAATCTTGTCTTATGCATCTTGCAAGAAAGTTTGAATATTAAAAAGGGAATTCTTGCTCATTTTCACCATATCATGAACACTGGAATGAATGAGGTTATTCAACAACTCTAATGCATCATTTATTTTAGCCATTTTTCTCAACAACTCAGGCTTCAAGAAATAAAGGGTGTTGGCTTCAACCGATAATGCACCCATTTACAATGTGATTCAAATTACTTTCAAAAAATACAAGTGACTTCAAAGACACTTTTCTTTCATGAACTTCCAATTATGGAATTCCCAAAGAACAAACTCTGCTACTCAAATTATGGAGGACCTTAAGGTGTAAACTTGGTCATCTGATCAACAAGCAACAATGACTCACATCATAGAAGTGTTCAACAGTTTCTGAAGAACTCAAAGTTAAACATTGACTAAAACTATGAATAAGCAATATCCACTCACAATGTTAGTACAATACAATGTCACCACAAATATTTTTGTAAATGTGCAGCAAAAACCACTGTGCAATAACCCTTTAAGGCAGATGATTTCTCTCTTCTTCAAAGAAATATTTTACACCAATGATTCTAATTCAACAAAAATATGTTCACAAGCTTGGATGCTTCATTATTGATGAGCATATGGTCTTGAGCTTGCTATATTACCTCACAATAAAGAGGAAGGAAAATTCCAAAAACTATGAGTAAGTTTTATGATGCCACCAATTTTCAACATTTTCCTTCACATTGTCATGCCACACATCTTGGTCAAGTTTTCATAATAGAGAAACATACAACAAAAAATTCAGTTTTTACTATATAGGAAATCCATATATCCATCTACCATATCCTCTCTCTCTTCTTCTTCAACTGTTTTTTTTTTTTTTTTTTAAGGGAATTTTTTTTTTTAGGGCAAAACAGAGGTGTTATCTGGGGGAGGATTTTACTGGGGGAGGTGAAATCTAGGGGAGGTGTTTACTGGGGGAGGTTTTAACTAGGGGAGGTTTTATTTGGGGGAGGTTTTAACTGAGGGAGGTGCAATATGGGGGAAGTGAAATCTGTTAAAAAACAAAAATTTAAAATTAAAGGGCAGAAACGCAGAGACTGCGTGGGAGGGAGGGAGGGAGGGAAGGCCGAGTGGCCGAGAGAGGGGAGGGGAGGGTCGAGCAAGGGAGGCAGAGGTAGTGAGGGGGAAGGCGGAGTGAGGGAGTGATGGGGTGAGTGGGGGAGAGGGGGCGTGAGTGTGCAAGGCTGTGAGGGTGGGATGGGGAGTGATGGGGTGAGCGGAGGGTGGGGAGAACCATAAGGGGGAGGGAGGGGGATGGATGAGGGCGGAGTGAGTGGTGGGGCCAAGCGAGGTAAGGTAGCGAGGGAGGGGGTAGGGTGTGGGAGGGAGAGGGTCGTAAGGGCCAGAGGAGGGAGGGAGGATGAGGGGGTTGGGTTGAGCAGGGATCAGTGAGTGGAGAGTAGAGGGTGAGTAGAGTAGGGATAGCCATGAGGGTGGGGATGGGTGTGTGAACAGGGAGGGGAGTGTGGTGAGGGGGTAGGGAGATGGGGCCGAGTGTGGAGAGGGGGTGAGCGGGTGTGGGGAAGGGTGCGTGAGTGAGGGTGGATTGTGGGGAGCGTTGGAGGAGGGAGGGAGGGTCATGGAGGGGGGAGAGGGGAGTGTTGAGGGAGGGGGGCAGGGGGTAAGGTGCGAGGGCCGAGGGGAGGGAGATTGTGTTTGCAGGTGGGGAGCGTGGGCTACAACAATATTTTTTTAATTTATTATTATTATTATTTTTTATGAGATCAAGAGGGTGAGGGCCTAGGTAAATTGTGCAAAAATAGTAGAATTTGTAGAATTTTGCAGAACAATTTGTAGAAATTGAAAAAATTTCACATTAACAGAAATTTGCAAAAAATTGTAGAATTGTCAGTAAAACTCATAATTTTTTCAGAGACCCACTTTAGATAGTAGCAGACAATATTTTTCAGCAGCTCTCCAACTCAATCCTTTCCAAAATTCAGAGATTGCACAGTGACGAAATAAAAGTAGGCAGAAATTGCAGGAAAAATTTCATAATTTTTTCAGAATGCAGAATGGAGGGAGCAGTAAAAAGCGAATGCAGCAGGGAGCAGTGACAGAAAACCTACAGACTTCTGAGTGAACCCAACAGAATAATTTCTAAATGCTGCAAAATTTGATTCCTGAATGCTATAGAAAATTTCTGAATGCTGCAAAAATGACCAGAATTTTTGTAGATTTACACAGGCCACAAAAACAAATGGCTCACATAAGTTTGAGCTGGTTATGAACGTATCAGCTCTGATACCATGTCAAACACACACATGGTGTAGGAAGAAACTAAACACACACATAGAAAGATAAGCATGAGATGCTCTTATTATTCACCATAGATGTACATTTATAATACAATGGTGTGACTCTTGGATCCATCTTCCAAGGTCACTTGGACTCCTTTGTGACTCTTCGCCTTCCACACCTACCCACAAAGGATTAGGTGCTCAACAGTTAACTTCAAGGGAATTTTATGGGAAAAAAGAGAATTTTTATAAGAAAATAAGAGAGGCTATTGTTAAGAACATATGAAATAACATTAACCTCTTTCACTTTTCTCAAAGGTGCTACAAATTGGGAGATTCAGAGATGTCTTTTGGCTCTATTTTTAGAATGCAGAATTTTCCTGTTTTATACATGTTTTTAGAATGCAGATTCTGGACAGCTGGAGATGGTTTTCAAAAAACCAAGAGAGGTTTTTCTTCAGAACATACTGACCTACAAAAAAATTCTTCATTTTTTGAACCACTATCAAGGATAGGTAGATAAGAGCTAATCTATGAACCCTATTTTTTCAGAAAAAACAGAGTCATTTTATTGATAAATAAACTTGCTAAAGGTGAAAATGATGTTTTTTGAAGAGGGTAAGAGGCAAGTTTGCATGATCATACTTCATCATATCATTTTTTAGACCTACAAGTGAAATTTGGAATAAAAAGAGATAATTTGGAATTTTCTCCATAATCAAGTAGTTTCGTAGCGTGCTCCAGGCTTAAAGGCTGAAAAATGCTACAAATTTTTTGAAGATGCTCTTTTGCTTTTAAATTAAGTTTTATGGAGAAATAAGGAGGGAAAAAATTTGTATTTAGCTCATTAGCCCCAAGGAATATCCTGCAATAGTCATAAAGGTCAAAGGTTATGTACATGAGCGCTACAAAATTTGAGCGCTACAAAATTTATGTACATGACTGTTTTAGAAGTCAAATTCAAGTTTGATTTCTAACCAAATGAAAAAGGATTTTGGAAATATGAAAGAGGTTTTTATTCAAAACAGATCCATCTACAAAAACCTCTCTCATTTTCTGCAAATAAATCAGGGTTTGGAAATTATACACTCATCTTTGAATCCTATTGTTCAGAATTTTCACTAACCAGATTTGTGAAAAAATTGTAAAAATTCGACTTGGAGAGGGTCCAGATCAACATCCACGTGGCATAATGACACATCAGCACTCCAGTACACTCATAAAATTAGTTTTTTGAAGTTTATTAGGGTTATTAAATGGATTTTTTAAACTATTAATTAAAGAAGAGTCCTTTTTGTATTCAAACTCTGCAAAACAAAAATATTCCTAGGAAGTCTCCAAGTGATGGAATCATGTTTGAAATAGGTTTCTAAGGTGGGAATTTGAAGCTAGCAAGGTGGAAAATAATTTTTATGAGTCCTCACTCTATAAATGAGATAGTTTTAGAGTTATAAGGTGTTGGAGAATGATTTTGATACAACTACTATTGTAATTTCTGATATCAGTAATAGAGAGACAATGAATTTTCTTGCTTCACCAAAGATTATTGATGTGTTTCAATGGGTTTATGTGTCTTTTTGATATCTTGCTTCCAGTAGTATTGATGCTAAATTACTCAGAATTCATATCATATATGCTCTGACTTCCTTTTAGCATTGATTTACTGATTATTCCCATGTGTTAGTGTTGTTCTATCATTGCAACAGAAAAAGCCCCAGCTTCCATAAGTAGGAATGCTTGTCATTGATTTCCTTTTACTGAATCCATATGCCCAATGGTAGTTTAATCTTCCTCATTTTTCACCTGCAATCACATACAATAAAACACTCATAGAGTTAGCCATATGTTTTAAGACCTAATTGAGTAAATCCTTTGATAAGTTGAGAGAGCCCTCTTAGACTAAAGCGGCTAATCTTCAGTCAAAAGCTGGTTTGAAATAGGTACTCCAAGTTGACCATTGAAGAAACCCAATATGAATCAATTTTGTGATAACAACATCAATGATATTACTGTCCAAAACATGCAAATTAGAATCTACCATAAGCTTCGCCAAACCTTGTCCTTTAATCAACTTCTTTGGTTTAATTTCAAAGTCATACTCAAGCATTACAAATATCCATTTTCTACGCCTACCTTTAGGATTAGTCTGCATCAAAACATCCTTAACTGCAGCATTTGGAACATAGGAAATAATATGTGAATGAAGAATGTACACCCAGAAATCCTTCAAAGCCTTCAAAAGTGCCAGAGGCTGTTTATAAATGATATTATACCTCAATGCCAAATCACTTATGGTTCTACTGAAAAATGCAATTATCTATTCAATTTTTTGGTCTTTCTTATGCATTAGGACAACATCTAATGTGTGCTTAAAAGAAAATGATAAAATGATAAAATCCATAGTGTAATCAAGGCTAATTAATATAGGAGCACGAGACAATGAAAATTTGACTTGGTTGAAATATCTCTTCGCATCCTCACACCATTTCACCTCGTTGTCCTTCAACATGTTAGTCATCTCCCACAAATGTTCAACAAGGTTAGGAATGAACTGTATCAAAAAATTGATCTTACCGTTAAAAGACTGAATTTCTTTCTTGTTTCTCGGGAAATCCAATTGTTGAATTGCTTCAATTATTGAAGGATCTATGCGGATGCCCTCCTTTGATATAATATTCCCAAGTAATTTTCCCTCTTCCATGGAAACAAACTCTTTTTCGGATTCAACGAAATGCCGAATTTCCTGCACCTTTGGAAAACAATCCTCAAATGATGCAAGTGATCTTCATCTGTTTGAGAGAAAATTATTATATCATCAAGGTAAATAACCAAAAATACACCTTTTTCATTAGCAAAAGAGATATACATCACTCGCTAAAATGTTTCTCCTACATTTTTCAGGCCAAAAGGCATCTTGGTGTACATGAAAGTACCCCAAGGTGTTGAAAAGTTGTCTTCTCTCGGTCATATGGATGCATTAAGATTTGATTAAAGCCTGAGTACCCATCAAGCAATGACATTCTAGAAGAAGCAACTACTCTCTGTAATATGTGATCCATATTTGGGACATGATGGTTTTCCTTCAAAGACACTTTTTTCACATTACGGAAATCAATGCATAAACGAATTTCACTTGTCTTTTTTCTAATTGGAACAAGATTCGACATTAAATTAGGAAAGTGAAGAGGAACAATGATACCAACCTTATACAATTTGTTTACCTCTTTCTCAATAGATGGTAGCAACTTCAGATTGATCCTTCTGAGATTTTGACGAAAAGGTTTTTGATCGGGCTTGCTAAGAATAGTGTGTTGAATTAAAATTTTTTCATAAACTTTCAAATCTTAATAATCCCATGCAAACACATCAGAAAAATCAGCCATAAGTGTTGCATATTTACATTTCATTTCCGGATTTAAGGATTTTGATGACTTCACCATCTTTGGCTTCTCGGTTGTGCAAATATTTATGTCTTGAACTCCTACTTCAGTGGGGACCATTGTCGGCTTTTGTACGACATCATCTTGATCAAAGAGTTCTTCCAAGGTACAATACCTTGTGGAATGGAATTGTCTTTTAGCTGTAATAGCTCCATTTCTATCGCGTGAATTTTGTAATTATCTCCATAAAATATATCATCAATTTGAGAAGTGGAAAATTCCTCCTGCATTTGCAGAAAATTATTGATTTTCTTGTCATCCTGAAACACTTTCCAATACCGAAGGTTATCCGAAACAATAGGGCGATGTTTGACATTGATTTCAAACTTCTTGTTGGAATGTACCATAATTCTAAACATGCTTGTTGTAGTGACAAGAGAATCAACTATGCAATTCTGATTTCTTGGAATCACAGATAAAGTATACTTAGAAAAATTCTTAGAATATCTAACACATCATTGTGATATGATTGCATCCTTTAATTTTTGGCTAGAATTCCCCCTTAACTTGTTCGATTATTTATTCAGAGTCGCCATAAATTGAAATCTTTTTAACCCCTAGCTTCTTAAGAATCTTAAGCCCGATTATCAAAGCTTCATATTCTGCCTCATTATTAGAACAATAAAAAGAAAGTTTATATGAACATAACCTGACATTAAGAGGAATATTGTATGTCTATATAATAGGACCATGAATCCAAATTCCAATTCCAAATCCATCCTTACCTAAAGCCCCATCAAAATCCATGGTCCATAGACCATTTTCTTTGTATGGAAGCTCAAATTTGGATGAATGATATTTATTATATATTTGGAGATGATTCGTTTACTCAACATGCTATGTTTCTTTCACTGATTCTACTGTCCTTTTAGATGATGTAATTTGTTGCAATCCATTCAATTTCTGTTCCCCTTTTTCTACCTTGAAAACTTCTTGAAAACTACTTGAAACTTCTGCAATTTCTGCATTTTCTTCTATTTGACTTTCTAATTCAAATGAACTATCATCATTAAATAAAATAAAATATTCCAAGTATGTATGTACAACGTGTATTGGGCGATTATTTGGCTTCTCCTTTAAGCTAATCATACATTTCATCTTGGTTTCCCGGTACAATTTTTTGAGTTGGTTGAACAACAGTATAGTAGCATAGGAGCAATAAAGCTGAAAAATGCCTTTTAGTTTTTCTACCCATGATTGCGAGAGTAACATCCCATACCTTGGAGGACTATCAACTAAAACCACATCCACCAGAACATTCTTTGCTGTAATTTTATCTATAGATACTAAAAAATATTTGATGAGACCGAGACACCTAACCCTTCTCGAGTCAAAGGAGTAAAGGTCATGATATGGCCGGGTAATATCCAATCCTATTTTTTCCATTATGGCTTTGGGCATGAGATTGTGGGAGGCCCCAGAGTCTAACATAGCATTGTGAAGGATGAAGTCATGGATCCTAAGACTGAGGTAGAAAGGTGGGACTTTGCTATTTGGTAAGTTTCCATCTATGGCTAGGCTAAACAAAAGCTCAGGGTGGTCATCACTAACATTCACCATATCAGATGTTTGGTTGAATTTGAGCATTTTAGCTACATGAAACTTATACTGATAATTTTTAAGAAATTCATTCAAAGGAATGGAAACTTTCAATTTGGAAATATCATTCTCTAGGCTAAACAAATTAGGAAGTTTTTCTACCTCTTTGGATGTGATATCCTTCCTTTCGAGTTGTTCATTGGCGAGAATCTCCTTTCTCTATCTCGTAGTTTGTGTTTCCTTATCTTTCTTTGAATTGTTGATGGATGCCTCATTTTTCTTTCTTTGATTAGTGGCAGCAGGTTCCTTTTCTTTTTGCTGATTTGTCTGTTGATTTATAGAGGTTGGTTCTTGGGGCTGAGTATCCTTTTGAGAAGTTGGCCTTTTTTGATTTGAAGTGATAGGCACGTTTTTGTTCCTCAAACTATATTGCCTTTGCACTCTTCTAAGGGAATTTTGGAAACCTCTTTGATAATATTCTGTCTCTGCTGCTAACATATCATCATTTGAATGAACAAATTGCTAATCATCAACAATATCATCATAAGGTTCTTGGGAATATTCATCATCTTCGGTTAAGAAAATAGGTTTTTGGTATTTGTCAAAAATATGATTTTCTTCTAAAATATCTTCTTCTTCAAGTCCCTATGCATAATTTTTCTTGAGTAGAGTACGAATCTGCTACTGTTCCTATTGGCCCTGACCTCTTTGCTCTCTTTGTTTGATTCTGAATTGAGGTTATTGTTGTTTCCCTCTAAAATTAGGATTCCTGATTTGATTTTATGATTGTCTATCTGATATTGTCATTCTATCCATCATCTTCTCCATGTTTCTGATTAAAGTGTCCAACCTACAATCTGATGAAGTAGATGGCTCCTCTTTGATTGTGACCCTTTTTTCTGTCCTCATCTTTGATTTTTGAATCAACAATTTTTCTTCTACACTTACAGAATTACTTTGCATTTATTAAAGAGTTTTAGGACTCCTCTCCCTTAACTGATATGCCACGTCGGGATCAAAGAAATCAGGATGATAAAGCAATGCAAAGCCAGGAGGAGACTTGATGTCACTTGGAATAGAATTGTATACCTTGTTGAATATGGCAATGAAGACTTGCATAGTTTCATTTGGATTTCTTTTCATATCATTATATTCTGCCAGAATTTGAAGATGATTCTTTCTTTTCTTCCCACCTGGCTAAGAATAAGTCTACCAACTATTGTGGATTGGCTACTGAATGTGTTGTCAGAGTATGAAACCACTTCTTAACATATCCTGAAAAACTTTGGGCTATCACACACATCTTGACATTGTCATTATCGATCTCTTCAAGATCAATAAAAACTGTTACTTTAAAAACATGTTGTTGAGCTGTGACCTTTGTTGTTCCATCAAACAAAGGGAGTCTCTAACCATAACCTTGAGGAAAATAAGTAAGTATAGGAGGAAACACTAAAGGATAAAATCTTGCCATGATTGCTGTAGAAGGTTGTGTGGGGATAAAAGTAAGGGATGTTGATGAAGGAGATGATTTTGGAGGAAGTTGTAGATGAGAAATAGATGATGATGGAGCAGTTGAATGAGGAGGTGTAGGTGTATATATAGCAGTAAATAAAATTTCTTGTCGATATTGAATATAATATTTTTTAGAGGTAAATTGTAGGTGGTTGACCAATTTTTGAAGGCTATGAAATTGTGACCAAACTTTCCTATCTAATACAGAAGATGAAGACTCTAATGATGGAAAAATTAATTAAAATTTAACTAGATCAAAGAATATTTCAGAAAGAGAAGATTCTGATTTAAACTTAAACACACAAAGCTCAAATTTGATATCAAAGGGTAAGTCTTCAAGTGCAGTCAAATATGCAGGCATGGATATAGATCTTACCGATCAAGATGTGCTTGTTTCAAATTTCTTAGGCTGAGATAATTTCTTCCTCAATATCCTTTCAGGGTCTTCAATTGGTGATGGAGGATTCAGATCAGGATTGGACCTCGTGAACTTTTTGGGAGCCAATTTTCTTTTGAATCTGCACTTTGGGTCTGAAAAACTAAACTAAATGACAGTGAAATTCCAATGCAACCAACCCAGTAGTTTATCAACTGTGGTTTCTTGACTATTATTTAGAAAATAAAAAATTTGAATATGTAAGAACAATTGAAATTGATTGTAAGCTTGATCATAATAGATGAAATATGGTTGAAAAATCATATTGAACAATTTCTCCATATAAATAACTATGGGATTAAAAAAAACATGATTAGTTTTCTCTTCACTATAGCAACCAATAACTAAATCATTATAATTGGAGACTTCAATTATGCTCTCGTGTGTGTCATCAAATCGATCAAAAACTTTCTTAATAATGGTATTAAAGGACCATACCTCTTCTTATTTGGGCAGTAAAAGGCTTTCAAAGAATGAATCTTGATATTGGAAATTGAAGTTCCTGTTCAATATTTTTAGAAAATGTTTCTAAAAAAATTCTTCTCTCTTCAGAATAGTTCAATAAACATAAATGTTGAGTAAACAAATTTGAAAAACCATCATGAAATTCCTCATCATCCAACTAATTAAAATATTCCCTAATACCTTCAACAGAAAGAGGATATGTAATATACCCTATCATCTTGATTGATTATGTAAAATGGATCGAAATTTAAAGCTCTTGAATTCTTCAGACAATGGAGTCACCATGAAAAATTTTAAGCTTTGGATCCTTTAATTTTGAAGTATCCAGGTGAAAGGTGTACAAATTAATTATGTCTGAACTTTGTTCACCATAAAATAACATATCAAAATCATTGTTGTTCTCCTAGGGATGATAATCATCAACTTCACATCCCCAGAAACAATGCCAAAAATGTTATCCTCCAGAGTGTCCCAAGCTTGAGAAAGGAGACAGAAGGAGGTAACCTCAAACCATCTTTGGATTTGGTAGCTATCCCCAAAAAATTAGAGAGGGATCTCTCTGCAATCTCACAACCAATGAAGTGACTGGAGAGGAAAATAGATATTAGGCTAGATATTCAACTCACTAGGGTTTGATTTTTAGGGTTTGCTAGATTAGGCTCAAAGGTTTAGGGAACTAGGTCAGGGTTTCAAATGATTAGTTGCAGGGATACAGTGGGGAAAGGTAGGTATGCTCGGTAACACATATGATTTTGGTATAGGGTTGAAGTAGAGAGGGATCAAAATTAGCATAATACTATGAATTCATTTATTAGAAGAAATGAGACATAAATATGAAAATCTCACCAAAATAGAGCATAGAAACTATGAATTTTGCTTAAACACTCATGAGATAATCACATGAAAGTATACCGATGGTAATAAGGAGAAAAAAATATTCAATATGATGATAAAACATAGGAAAAAAACTCTCACTAAAGCATACCACAAGAATCGCAAGATAATAGCTGCAAATTCCTGTATATTTCCTGCAAAAATATGATGTACATTGGCTCTGAGGCTTTGTCTAACTGATATCCAACCATGAATATGATTTCAATCAAGCTACATATAGATGAAAAACTAAATTCCCCCATCTCAAGGGTCAAATCCATCATGACACGAATTGATTACATCAATCTCTCTAACCAAACCTAAAACTAGGGAGGTTAAGAACTAACTCTCTATTTAGCCTTAACTGACTTTACAAGCATTGATGACCATGAATTTACATGAATGTAACCTTTACCAGCACTATTAAAATTAATTACATCATGTAAACTCCTAAAAGATAAATTACATCTTGAGATATTGACTTTGACCCATCAAAACTCGAAATTTGACTTTCTGACAGAAGCGCGACAAAAATCTCATAAGCGCAACGTGGTCTTTGAGGCACTTTTTGGGTGGCTTAACCTGATCCTTGAGCTGAAATGAAGGTTGATGAAGATAGCCTAGGATGTCTAATAGGCCTCTAAACATTCAAGCTTGCAAAATCCCATCTCCATGGCACCTAAAAATCCATTTCCCCAAGGCTACTCCAGAAGCGCAGTGTGGGGTCCAAAAAGGAGGCAGAAACATGAAAATTGACCAGTTTATTGAATTTTTCTCCAAAATTGTGAGCTGATATGGCAAAGCAAGTGCATATTTGTGATTTGGGGGCAAGGGCTATCCATACATGTAAGCCACTTGTCATTTTGATTCCCTGAGAAAAAGTGCAATGTGAGCTCGTTGCGCTTCTATGCATAAAAAATTGTCAAAATGAAAAAAACTTCAAAATATGCCAAAATTTCCCAAAATTCATTCAAAATTCCTCCTTTTGTATTATTCATTGATGTCCTAAAAAACTAGAAATGCATTAGCAAGCAAATATAATTTATCTTTATTACTTAGCTTTATTAGGGTTTTCTTTAGCTTTTCTTTCATATTCCTAACCATAATCCTTTTCTACCACCAAATATGCACTAGGTTTACTTGACGGTAGTTGAGTTACCTTAAGTTGCCTATTCTCTTGCTACAAAAATGCTATCATTAAGTTTTCCTTTGAGATATTATCCTTAAGCTCTCTGATCTCTGCCTCTTTTTCTTTGATTATTTGCTCAGCTGATTTGTCTTCCTTGTGCTCTGTTAGGTCAACCATGCCAACATCAAAAGGAGCCTGCTCTCTCATTTTTTTGCAAGGGTGAGTCAATTGCAAGCCTAGGTTACTACTCCATTTCTCCTTGAACTTTATCAACTGTAGTTTCCTTAGGAAATTGTCTAGTTTGTGACCTTGTTAGATTTCTTGGTATAGACACCTCTTTAGTGATTTCAGGGGAAAAACAAATATTTTCCCTTTCTCGTAGGTCTGTGTGATCTCTGGCCTAGGTGTCTTTCTAAATAAAATATTTTTGGATGAGCCAACCTCCTGTGGCCTTGATGGTGCTGATGGAGTGCTTTAACTGGTAGGTTTACTAGTGGTAGGCATAAAGACAACTGATTTTATGAATATTTCCCATGGTAGATTGATTTGTGAAAGATGATGCAGAACAATGAATTTGACCATACCATGATGAAAAAAAATTTCTTGGTGATATTTTCCTTTGCTTTGTACTTTCTTAGTAATCTTGACTAAGCTTCTGAATAAGTAATGAGGCAGGTTCAGTGGTTTGATGGCAGTGAAATGCATCAATATCCATATGTGATATTGATACAATCTAGAAAATCTCCCTTCAAAAGTAAAATATTTCATGACCACCTTCATTAAGGAGCATATCTATCCAATAATTGTCTGAAGGGAAAGATATGAGTAGGAGCATCTTTATAGTGTGGTTTCAGGAAAATTTTGTAGTTTTCAATGTCCAAATCCATCCCTTTAAAACAAATCTCTCCTTGGTTAGGGATACCTGTGGCTGAAGCTATGGAATCTGCTGATATGGTGAAGTTAATCGGTGTTATATTGGTCTTATCCCTCCTAAAATTAGTGGAAAAGAGGCTTGTCAACTTGGCATGGTAGCCTAGCTCTTGAATCTTTTCACAAAATCGTAGGTAGCCAACATCTTCAAATGATTTCTTGATGAATGAAGAAGCATTTATCTCTTTCATATTGGATGGATCAAATCTAGATACAAGACCCCCCTTATTGTAATTCTTCTTCTCACTGTCCATGGTTTTAGTTTTCTTGATAAAACCTTAGTTTGGTAGGAAGGAAGGGTAGAATAGGATTGGTAAAATAGGGGCAAATGGGCAGCTAGGTTAGGGGAAGGAATGGAGGGGAATGAGAGTGAGATAATTATTGGGAAAGTTTTGGGAGTTGGGGATGAGTGTTAGGGAGGTTAGGGAAGTAAAATTCCTTGAAAAAATGAGGGAAAGAAGGGAAAAGGGAAAAAACACAGTCCTAACCTAGATTTTATGCAAAAGGGAGCATATGCTAGGATTTGTGGGGAAAATGGGGAAGATGAAGGGAATGGGTATGGGAAATGGTTGTGGTAGGTAAATAAAGTGGGTATAAGGGTAATATAGTAGAAAAACTAGGGGTTTTATGACTGAGATGAAGCAAAAACTTGGAGAAACCAAAAGTGCAATGAATCCCTAGGAGAGGGATTTCACCACTTGTTGAAGGAAATAAGTGTATGAGAGATAATAAGAAGTTAAAATTACTTACTAAGAGTGTGCTTGAACTTGTAGAATTTTTTTGAAACAATTTTAATTCTCCCTTTGCCTCCTTTTCCAAAAACACAACGAAGGCACTAGAAACGCATCATGGCACCAGAAATGAAACGAGGTAGGTAGGCAGGGGTTTTAATGAAGAAATTCAATGTATTTATGTCTTAGATGAAGCTAGATGATGGAGAAGTGCTCAATGAAGATGAAATGAAGAATTAGAATCTGAAATGGTCTTCTTATAGCTCAAAAGTCGATTTTTTCTTTGCTCATGGAGTGATATCACATGTCTTTTTTGAAAAATGAAATAATAGGATAATGTACTATAGGTTTATCACTTTATTAGGAAATGTTACATCTTCATGAAGAGTAAAATGTACATTTGAATTTTTTTTAACACTCTTTTCCCTAATTACTAGATCCCATGATGGTGACTATGGTGATGACATGACTCTTTTATGACTTTTAATGACCTGACCTTATGATGACATCAAGTGCATATGTGAAACTTATGATTAAGACTTTTGAACCTTTCAATATGCATAATCATGATTTGATGACAAAAAATAATGACCAACACACTCTTCTCATGACCTATCACAAGGAGTGATGACATTTTTTGACCTTGATGGCATTTTTTGACCTTGAATATCGAGGGAGCAGTAATATACCTAGATACTAACCAATGATAAAATTTTATTTGAAAATTAATTTTAAACTATAGAAATTTGACCTAGGACCCTATCAACTGACATTGAAAGAGTACATTCGATCATTAGTGACTCATAGACACTAACATGTTGAGTGTTAAATAATCATTTTGTAGTCAATGGAGTAGGATGTGCTCCTGTATGTTGATGTGCTGGCTAGTCAAATGATCATGTAGGTTGATTATCCATTGTTCCTTGTACTCCTTCCAAAGGCCTCAAGATATGAATGCCTCTTCTTTATTTTCTCCCTGGAAACGAGTTGGAGCCCTCAACCTCTAGTTTTGGAATATTAGATTACTCTTGTGGGATAGATGGGCCACATTATTACATGCTTGTCTCAAAAAATTGATATGTAGGTCGAGGCAAAGTTATATGCACAAGGGTGTTGGAACATGGGCTTCTCTAGATTCCATTTGATAGATGATGGGTGCAAGTGTTTAATGACTTTGGCTAAATATTGACTAGTATTTCACATACTGTTGGGATTTCACCTCTAGGGATTTCAAATCTACCAAATAATTTAATTTTTCTAACACATAGTTCTATTTGGTAACTAACAAGTCGAGAGTACGTTGTTTCTCTAATTGCTGGATTTTCTCATTAATATTTTGTAGGTGCTTGGCGGCATTGTAGGCTTCAATTTGGGCTTTCTTGTATTTTGTGAGCCATTGTCTCTCCTCCTACATTAGCTTCCTTTTTTTCTTATTTCCTTGTATAATTTTATTTGCTAGTGTAGTCCTTAGTCAAATTTCAAATGCGATATGTTGTCACATCAATAAATCTCAAATTAACATCTGTTGTGCCTGTAAGCGACTACATGTGTTTGATAGATAAGTCAACCAATTATTAAGGATGGTGTTTGTTAGGTCCCTATATTACTAGTTTAGTCCCTTATTGTTATTAGTGTAGCCCCCTTTTTATTTTTTTACCCCTATAACCCCAATATTGTTATTATTGTGCCCTTACATTATTATTGTTAGGTCGGATAGGATTATATTGTGGCCCCGTGGACTCCTATATATAGAAGGAGGTTTGGTCATTTGTATCATCCAAGAATTTCTCATTTATGTAATGTATTGGAGGTTTCCCCCATGAAGAGGCTGATTTCTAAGGCGTTGATCTCTCGTTTCTTCTATTTTCGGAGTTGGTTTCATAACATTTGGTATTATAGCTTTGGATTATAGGGTTTCACTGCTCCAAATAGGTCATCATGGCATTTTCGCTATAAAATTTTTTTCTACGAAGGTTTAGAAGATGAAATTTTTACCGAGTAAAGCCAAAATCCTGAGGAACGTCGTGGAAAATTTTCAGATCTTGGTTTGCAATATTTTTAGAGATATGATCTGTGCAATTTAGGGCTTTTTGCAGGCTCCTGAATTTAACCTAAATAGGTCATCATGGAATTTTTGCTATAACGTTTTTTATACGAGGGTTCAGAAGCTGATATTTTTACAGAGAAAAGCCGCAATTCTAAGGAACGTCGTGGAACAATTTCAGAGCTTGATTCAAAATATTTTTAGAGATAGGGTCTGTGGAAGTTAGGGATTTTCAGGCTCCCGAATTTCATCTCAAAGAGGTGACCCTAGGAAAATCGTCATTACTCTCTCTTTGAGCATTGGATTGGAATTTTGTAAAAATTGGTCGCAAGTACACAAAATTTAGTTTCCTTTATATCAATTTTAGAGCTAAAGGAGGAAACAGTGACACGTGGCATGTCGTACAAGGTTGCTCTACTGAACTATTCCATAATTAGGTCATTGTGGGAGATTGGGCATAACTTTTCCATGAAGAATCCAAATCAGGTGAGACCTGTGGAAATTTAAAGAAGCTTTAGAGGGCTACTACAGGGCATAATTTCATAAATTGAAGATTGGAAATAACAGGGATAATTCAGTTTCAGTATCAAGCTCCTCAAAATCAGTAAAAAGGTGTGTATTTTTTTCAAATTGCAGAAGTCTTGTGTGAAAATTCAGTTTGAATTGATTCCAAGGGAATATTGTAGAATAGATATCAGTATTCGGTTATAAAATGCCCCCTAAAAATAATTCAACACCCATTAAGCCTTTGGAAGGCTTTACTATGACTCATGAAGATGAAGAATTGCAATATGAAATATCAAAATTACAAGAGAAAGTGCACCAAATTTTGCTCTCGCAAAGGGAAACAAAAAATGAAATGGTAGTTTTGAAGAAAGACATGGAAGCTAAGATGGATGGTTTGAAGAAAGGCATGGAAGTTAAGATGGATGGCATGGGAGCTAAAATGGATGACATGAAAGATAACATGGAAAACATGAAGAATGATCTAAATGCACACATTGAAGGTTTGACAAAGTTGATACAAGAAATGTTTCCTAATGCCGAAAAGATAGTAGAGGAAAGTAATGATGAGAAAAAAATAAATGTTAATCGTGATTTCATAAACTCTAATGTTGGATGGAAGAACCACCATATTCCAAAGATGGATATGAGGAAGTTTGATGGCAAGGATCTCGTAACATGGATACTACAGATGGAGCAATATTTTGATTTCAATAATGTGAAAAACACATAAAAGGTATGCATTGAAACTTTAAATTTAGAACAAAATGCATTTGTATGGTATATATGGCTTTGCTCCCGTAAAAAATTGTCACTTGGTCAATTTTTACGGAGGAAATGATAGCACATTATGAGGATACAAAAAGCAACACCTTCTTTAGCCAATTGATAAATCTCAAACAAAAGGGTTCAGTGGTGGAGCACATTGAGGACTTCCAAAAATTGAATATAAGGGTAACTGATATTCCAGAGTAAAAATGGATTGATGTCTTCATAGGGACTTTAAAGGATAACATCCAACATGAAGTTCGCATTTGGGAACATGATTCATTGGAAAAGGCATTCAGGTTGGAAATAAAAATTGAATGTAAAATTATGGTGACAAGGAAGCCTATCACTCACATATATAAAGAGGGAAGTGTTGCTACTCCTAGACTTCCACAACCTACAAGGTTGACACCACAAAAATTGGAAGAAAAAAGAGAAAAAGGGCTTTGCTACAATTGTGATAGAAAATACACTAAAGGTCATAAGTGTGCTGAAAAATAAATTATTTTACATAGATTGTGAAGAGGAAGAAGAAAATGAACAAGAATCTTCAAAAGAAGAGGACATACACCAGGAACCAACCCTAGAAGAGGAAGAAATGAGTTCGACCATATCGTGTAATGCATTGGTAGGAATTACCACTCCTCAAACTGTCAAGATAGAAGGAAATATCAAGAAGAAAAAAATAATAGTGTTGATTGATTTGGGTACTACCCATAATTTTATTCATTGTAAGGTAGCCAAGGAATTGAATTGTTTCCTATACCCGGCACCAAAATTTCAAGTGATGGCTGAAAATGGAGGAACTATAAATTTCTCTGGAAAATGCCATAATATCAGGATAACCATGGGGGAATATGTATTTAATATTCCAATTCTTTCCATTCCAATGGGAGGTGTTGATGTTGTACTAGGAGTACAATGGTTAAAAAATTCGGGGACGGTAGATTTTAATTTTCAAGAAATTTTCTTGAAATTTTTTCCAGAAGGAAAGGAAGTCGAATTATGGGTTATCACAAGGAATTCATGAAAGATAATAAGCTCTAATTTCATGACAAAGATTCTGCAGAAAGAACAATGGGGCGCAATGGCACAATTATTCTCACTAAAAGTTCCAACATCAAAATCATCTATTTTTGCATATCTCCAAAAAGTCTTGGACAATCATTCCAAGGTGTTTGAAACTCCCAAAGGACTCCCACATATTCATGATCATGATCATGCTATTCATTTGATTCCAAGAAGTGTTCCTCCAAACATTAGGCCTTATAGATATCCTTATGTCCAAAAGAGTGAAATTGAACACATGATTCCAGAAATGCTAGAGGTTGGTAAAATTCATCCTAGTCAAAGTTTTTTCTATGCTTCAATAGTATTGGTGCACAGGAAGGATGGATCATGGCACATGTGCCTAGATTATAGGGAGCTCAATAATCTCACCATTAAATATAAATTTCCCATTCCTGTGATTGATGAATTATTGGATGAATTACAAGGAGAAATTTATTTTACTAGGTTAAATCTTCATTCAGGATATCATCAAATTAGAATGAAGACTAAAGATATTCCGAAAATAGCATTTCAAACTCATGAGGGTCATTATGAATTTTTGGTCATGCCTTTTGGCCTTACCAATGCACCTTCTACATTTCAAGGGTTGATGAATTCATTTTTCAAACCCTTAGAAAATTTGTGCTAGTATTTCTTGATGATATACTAATTTACAACATGTCTTGGAAGGATCTTGTTCAACATGTTGACAGGGTGCTCAAACTATTGGAGGAGAGACAATTATATGCAAAAACATCCAAATGTTTCTTTGGAGTAGAAGAGGCGGAATATCTGAGTCATATTGTATCTCATGAGGGTGTTAAGGTAGACCCTAACAAAATTAAAGCCATTAAGGAATGGAAAGTCCCCACAACCATAAAGTAGTTTCGAGGATTTCTTGGGTTAACAGGGTATTATCACAAGTTTGTTAAGAATTATGGGAGAATAGCAGCACCTCTAACAACATTATTTAAGAAAGATGAATTTTCATGGACTCCTAAAGCAACTAAGACCTTTGAACATCTTAAAGAGGCAATGTGCCTAGCACCGGTCTTAGCTACGCCAGACTTCACAAAAACCTTTATTGTGGAATGTCATACCTCAGGAAATGGAATTGGTGTTGCTTTAATGCAAGAAGGAAGACTCGTTACTTTTGAAAGTTGTCCAATCAAAGGAAATTATTTACACAAAGCTATTTATGAGAAGGAAATGTTAACAATACTATTTTTGGGGCCCTTGTTTTGGAAACCCATTTTGAATATTTTGAATTTTGAATAAAGGAGGCCTTTTTGGGTTGCGGCAAGATGAAACATGGAAATCACGACCAAGTCGCAACTACAGCAAGCCGCGAAGCTATCAAGGTGGCGCAAAAGCAAGAGATAGTTGAAGACAACAGATGCATGAGGATAGATGACAGAAGATGGAAAGTGGAACACACAGATAACAGGAGAGAAGATGGAAGCAGCCGAAGAAGAACAAAAAGAGGAACTAACAGTTGCGGAAGTGGGTGAATAAATAGCAGTCACTCGGCCGAAAGAAAGAAGCTGCAGGAGACAGAATAGAGAGCGATTGAAGGAGATCGGCCAGGATATCTCTGTAGTTCCTAGGGTTCTCTCATTTACCTTTCTGTTATGTAAGGCATCTGTATCAGACTGTAAGCTCTCCTTGCGGAAGCTATGTAACGCTTGTTGTGGATGAAGATATCAATGCAATTGCAGGTTACTGTCCTACTGTGTAATTCTTATGCATGCATGATGGTCGCGATGGTTTAAAATTTTATTTGCTTAATACCTGTTTATGTTCTAAATGTTCTTACGAATATATCTATGTTTATGCAATCTGTTTAATGGTAACCATGAGTTTCGGATCTGTCCCTTGCTATTGATCTGTCCCCCTCCTACATGTGGTTGTGGCACGCCTCGAGTGAGACTCTCTGCTCATCAGAGTAGGGTGATAATGCCGTCATGGTTCTAGACTACATCGAATTCCTTTGTTGGCCACAACTCCTAAACCTAGGTCTTGCCTGCGAGACCTGATTCCTTGCCAACAAATGGTTCCGTTGCCGGGACCTACATGTTATTAGGGGAACTAGATCATGGTATCGAGGATCTACGAAGGCGAAATACGACGATGGTGGGATAACCATCTAGACCAACTCGTTGTTTAGTAAGCAGAGTTGACGAATCAATAGGAAAGGGTGCTCAAGGATCTCATCCTTTTCTTAGATTCCGCCAGTGATACTTATGAGATCCTCTGGGGAAAGTTCCCTAGTGACCTCTATAACTGGCTACGAAGGTTACAGATGAAGGTGCCTAGGGATAGCTCGCGGAAGATAAACCGCAAGTGGGTGCACGTGGATCTGGTGGCTCTGCATCATTTGGACAACAAATTGACCCAGGCAGTGGATTTTTGGGTAGAGACCACTTTGAACGGTTATATTGTAGAGTTTTCCACAGAGTGCTACCAATCCTTCTCGAAGGCTGAGGCTATCTTCCGTTCTAGGTTAAGAGGGAAACTGCTCAAGGAGATTCCGCTGTGGATCAAGGCCCTGATGGTGGACGAAGGGCTGGTGGAATTTCAAAAGTCGGCCATGGAAGCGTAAGCCCCTAGTGCTGGGGGAGGGCTGACGAGACCGATGCTACGTAAAGTGTGAAGAGGGGAGTGGGGATGGATTTTTAAGCCACGAGAATGTTAAGGGAGCGACGAGCACATCGGCGGGTGCAGATCGCCGACAGGTGGTGAGAAAGGGTGATGCGGGAGTTAAGATGACGGGAAAACGATTGGAAGAATCAAGAGGAGGTGCCTCAGCGGATTATGGATACTCCAGCGGATACCCTGGAAAGAGAAGGGACCATTATGGGAGTACGGCAAGTGCACGGGAGCCCGGATAGGAGAAAAGGGGAGACGACGATTAATGAAGACGATGTAGGAGGGAAGCCCGAAGAAGGTTCTGATGGCGAATGGTACGTCGCAATGCAGCGGTTGTTTCACGAGCGGACGACATTCATCTCTCTAAGCAGCCATACTTCCAAAAATTTGCATGGCACGGATCCCTACCTTCCCCTGGTAATTTATCAACCTTTAAGTAATATTTTCATTAAGTTACAAGCGTTAAGTCAGTTGCGCAGCAGTTCATTGTTGAAGCGACCCACGTGACTAGCAGCGTCACTAGTAGTATTGCATTCCCCAGTGGGACAATTGCGCAACCGGGACCCCGAGGATTTATCCTACTCAGCCCTCCGCAAGTAAATATGGCCAAGTCATTCACCCGGTATCCAGAATTCTCTGGTCGGGGCAACGATGATGTAGAACAACACTGGTATCTTTGCGAAGCCATTTGGAGGGCTCGCCAGACGCTAGACGCTGGGAAGATAATAGAGTTCCAAACCACGCTCAGAGAGAGATCTATGTGGTGGTTCATCAAGTGGTCTGAGGCCCATCCTAATCCAGTACTCGTAGATGTAAAGCAGGATTTTGTCCGCGAATTCAAACTACCCCATACGGACCAGCAGGGTCTGTCCGAGCTCTGGGAGATTAAGCAGAAAGAAGGAGAGACTGCATGGGAGCTGATGTGGTGATTCACGGATGCGATCGGGAATCTTAGCTACCTGATCGATCCAAACCATCAGAGGGACTGGTTCATCAAGGCTCTGCTTTCCTTGATGCGAACCCCCCTCACAAAGCAGAAGATTGAAAATCTACAGGATGCTTTAGAACAGGCCATGAAAATAGAGGCCATGGCGGGCTACCCTCAGGAGTATTACGGGGTGTCGGCCCCGCAGGATCCTTCCTTAGTGGGGCTACAGCATCAGATCGCTAGTCTGACAAAGAAGCTCAAGGAAATGCAGCCTATAAGACCAGCCAGGCCGAATTTTTGGTGCACTCACTGCCTGGTCGAAGACCATGTCGCAACTGAATGCCCTAGGCTGCATGGCGCGGGTGTGGGACCCTCTGTTGCAGCAATCTAGGGGGGTCCACCCATGGTGGGTGGCACAGCAATGAGTCCATAGGGGGCATACCCGCCGCAACAGCCATATGCAGGGTTCCCACCGCAACCAACCGCAACCACCCCGGAATACTGTGAGATTTGCTGGACGATGGGACATTCACCTCAGATGTGCCCGATACTATAGAAGTACTCCACCATCCCAAAAAATGTATATTGTGAGTTTTTTGTCTCCACAACTCATAACACTGAGCAGTGCAGGGCTCTTGATGCGATTGTGGATAGATTGGACCATCCCTCCTACAGGGTGAATGAGGCTTCCAGGGGAAGAGGCGGTGGTATGCGTGGAGGCCGCACCGGGGGACGCGGTCTAGAGAAATGTTAAAACTGTGACCAGGAGGGTCATGTGGCTCGGGAATGTCCCCTTCCCTGACATCCCTGGTGTTCCCAGTGTCATGTGAATGCCCATGCCACAAAGGACTGCCCAGAACTCATTAAGAAGTGGCAAGAGCAGACACGGCAGAGAGGCGTGAATTTGGTAAAATCCGAGCCATGAGGGACCGCGACTCAGGGTATGCAGAACATAGCTATTATGACGAGAGGAGGGAAGAAAACGGGGGAGGACGCTCGTGGAAAATAGCCGGCACGGGTTGTTCGGCCAGCCTCCCCAAACCCGTTAATTAGGCCCGAGGCACAGAAGAAGTATTTCCAGGAGGCAGTAGAGGCATTTGCTCAGCTGAGGGACGCAGGAGGCCTGGAGGCGCCCGTGCTTATAGAACCTGGTGCGCAGAGCGCCATAGGAAACATGATTGAGGAATGGCTCCAGTTACTCCTCAAGATTGTTGACAATGCTGCGCTGTGGCAGCAGATAAGGCATACTTTGGAAGGGGCACTGCAGGGGAGTACAGGACTTGGGGAACCGGTGCACACAACACCCCAGTATGTGCAGCACGTCAAGCGAAACAAGTGACGAATAGGAAAAGAGTTCTGACTGAACACGCAGGTTGCGGGATTCCAAATTAGCGACACCATGCTTGATTTAGGGTCTGGCGTCAACATCCTGCTGCGGAAAACATGGGAGGCTCTTGGACGGCCACGACTGACCTATTTTCCAATCCAGCTCAAAATGGTGAACCATTACTGCATTCTGCCAATTGGCTGACTCGAAGGTGTCGAGGTCGACATTGTGGGGGTGAGGACTTACGCAGACTTTGAGGTTATTGATATAATGGGGGACAAGGATCCTTACCCTGCCCTGTTAGGCATCGATTAAGATTTTGAGAATTACGCCATCATCGACCTCAAGAAGGAGCTGATGATCTTCAAGGATGGGGAGGTACGGGTCATGTAGCCCCTTGACCCGTATCAGGGCCCATGAAACACCGAAACGGTGGACAACTGGGAGGATGCTCAGATGATGGATCACCTTTATCAGATGACTGCATGGAAGCGGGACAATTATATCAACTCAACAGCAACCGGTTCCATCAGCTGGCGCAGTGTCTAGAGTTCGGAGCTGGGTTCGGAACTTGCGTGGGAAGACTGGTAGTAGGGGGGGTACGAGACCAGCACGCGGAGATGTGCCACACATTGGCTGAGTTAGTTGGATTGGTGCTGAGTTTAGAGAATACCCCACCCTGTCCAACATGCAGGCTATGAATACCTTTATTTCAAAAGTCGAGGACATGGTACCAGAAGACCAAAGAATACCACTTTTGGACGTCGCCTTACGGTCCACATCGGCAAGGTGGTGGAAAAATCACCACCACCTTGTCACGGTGGAGTTGCACGACTTAGGCTTTGAAGGCACGGTTTAAAGAAGATGAAGGCCCTCGAAGCGGGCACAAGTACGAAGGGGTTTCTGATCCTCGGGACCACCTAAGGAGCTGTGAGGAGCAGTGGCAAGGGCTGGGATACTCGCAAGAGTTGTGGGTACATCGGTTTATCCACTCCTTGGATACAATCCCCCAGGCCTGGTACTTGGAAGAAGAGCAGAAACGAGGAACCCGCTCTTGGCAGGAAGTCACGGACAAGTTTGTTCGGTGCTTCTTGTTCGAAGGGGAGACAGAGCAGGAATCTCGGGCATTACAAGTGATCAAGGAGGTCCTATTTTTCCGCGGCCCCGAGGCTGATGAGGCTAGGGTTGCATCATGTCCTGAGGCCAGGTGCGAGTTGGTTTGCCAACAGATTGATAGAGATCTAGACGATGACAGTCTGGAGGACCTCCGACACCTGTATTTTGAAGAGAAGGAAGGCGAGCGGAGCATCACCGAAGAACCGACCACCGAAGGCATCCATTTATAGCCGCTGAAGACCAAGAAGTTAAACATTGGTACGGCGGAGAAGCCTAAGTTAGCTACAGTGGGCGATCACTGGGATGAGGAGACCATAAAGGAAATTTTCAGTCTCCTCCAGGAATACGAGGACTTGTTCCCTTCGTCGGTGGGAGACCTAAAGGGAATTAAGGGTGATCTCAGCGAAATGCGCATTGTGCTGAAACCAGATGCAAGGCCCATAAAGCATCGACCTTATCAGCTAAACCCAAGGGTCAAAGAGAAGGTCAAGATGGAGATTAACAAGATGTTGGCTGCAGGTCTCATTTTTCCAGTGGAAGAAGCAGAGTGGGTGAGTCCTATCGTCATTCAGAATAAGAAGGATAGGGCGAAGATACGTGTCTGTGTCGACTACCAGAGTCTGAACAATGCATGTATCCATGATCCGTTTCCCACTCCTTTCAGTGACGAAGTCGTGGATCATGTTGCGGGAAATGAAGCTTATTCCTTCACGGATGGGTTTTTGGGTTACCATCAGGTGCGCATTGCGGAAGAGGACAAGCCGAAAATGACATTCACCAATGAATGGGGATCGTTCGCCTACCACGTAATGCCATTTGGCTTGAAAAATGCTCCGGCCGTGTTTTCCCAGATTGTCATCGCTGCTTTTCGGGAGTATATCCACAAGTTCCTGGAAGTCTACATGGACGATTGGATTGTCTACAGTCTGCTAAAGAAACACGCCACCCTATTGCATATCATGTTTTATCGGTGTCGCCAATTGTAGATTTCCTTGAACTTGAAGAAATGTATTTTTGTGGTTCCTTTAGACACACTGTTGGGCCACGTGGTATGCAAGAAAGGCATCTGCATCGACCCTGCCAAAGTCGTGGTAATCATCCATATGGAAGCCCCCGAAACAGTGAAGCAGTTGCGTGCACTGCTTGGCCACACAAGATATTACATGCAGTTTATCCGAAATTATGCAAAGATCACTCCCTCTTTAGAAAAGCTGCTACAGAAGTATGAAGTGTTCCAGTGGACGAAGGAGTGTCGGGTGGCCCTCAACACTCTAAAAGAAAATTTGGCAACAGCACCTATTCTGGTTCACCCAGATTGGGATAAGTAGTTCCACGTGCATGTCGATGCGTCCAGTATCGCACTTGGGGCTATCTTGACGCACCCCAGGGAGACGACAGTTGGCCACCCAGTCTACTTCGCCAGCCGCAAGTTGTCTAATGTGGAAAATAACTACACCACGACTGAGCGGGAGGCCCTGGCGATGGTGTATTCACTCCAGAAGTTCCGCCACTACCTTCTAGGAGGAAAATTCAAGTTCTTCACGGACCACTCTGCCTTGAAATACTTGGTGAACAAGATTTTTTTGGAAGGACAGATTTGTCGCTGGCTTCTATGTTTCCAGGAATTCACGTTTGAGGTAATTTTCAAGCCCGGGAGGTTGAATGTTGGGCCCAATAATTTATCCAGATTAGAGACAACAGAGAACGAAGGCTCTCTAAATGATTAGCTGCCAGACGCTGACCTTTTCCGAGTCGAAGCTGTCCCGGATTACTTGGCCGACATTGCCACCTATTTGACCATGGGGCAGTACCCTCAGCACTACACCCCACTCCAGAAATTCCATTTGGTCATCTGAGCTATCGAGTACCAATTGATTGCGAGGTAGCTATACAAACTGGGCCTCGATGAAGTTCTGCGCAGGTGCATTCTTGACCATGAGTGCGACGCTATGATGTGGGAGTGCCACAGTGGGGTTGCAGGAGGGCATGTTGGGGAAAAACCCACTGCGAGGAAGGTACTCTAGGCTGGCCTCTGGCGGCCGACGGTCCATGTAGACTGCAAGATATTTTTTAAGCGATGTGATGTCTGTCAGCGTACGGGGAGGCCCTCTCACAGGGACGAGATTCCGTTACACCCAGTGCATGTGTTGCGTCCATTTGAGAAATGGGTTGTTGACTTCGTAGGTCCTATAGCCCCAGTCGCCAAACACTTCAAGGCCTGATACATCATTACCACAACTGACTACCTCACTCGATGGACTGAGGCAGTGGTGGTACGAGACTGCATGCCTGATACCGCAGCACGGTTTATATTTGAAAACATCATCATCCGGTTTGGCTACCCACAAATTTTAACCAGAGATCAAGGTACGCATTTCATTAATGATACGGTCAAGTTGATGTTGGACACATTTATGATTTAGCATCATAAAAGCAGCTCGTACCACCCGCAGGCCAATGGCACTGTGGAAGCGTTTAATAAAATTCTAGAAAATGGGTTAACAAAGATTTGAAACGCCCAGTAGGATGACTGGGACGAACGGTTACCAGCTGCGCTTTGGGCCTACCAGACTACGGTGAATCGCTTGACCAATTAGACACCATTCTAGTTGGTGTACGACCGGGAGGCTGTGATCCCCGCTGAGTTCATGATACCAAGCCTTTTAATTGCCATGGCTCTCAAGTTCTCGGAAGAAGCATCGCTCCAGGAGTGCCTACATGAACTATAGGAACTGGAGGAAGCTTGGTTCCTGGTTGAATTTCACCAGAAGGTTCAAAAGGATAGGCAGAAAGCGTGGCACGATCGCCACATCAAGAACAAAGAATTCCAGGTTGGCGGCAAGGTCCTTTTATATGATAGCAAGTTCCAGAAGTTCCCAGGGAAGCTACAGATGCACTGGTTAGGACCTTACTTTTTCATCGAGATTAGAGATTCTGGTGCCGTTCGTTTGGCTCAGATAGACGGTACTGTTTTACCGGGATGGGTGAATGGCGCACGCCTGAAAACCTACCAGGAGTAACTTTCTTCCACCATTCATCAATAACTCTCGCAACCGAGAGCACTCGTAGAGTAGTGTAGTCGAATAACTCTCTCGCAACCGAGATGAGCATAGGTAGCATTTTTCATTCCTACATCATTCACCAATAATCCCTCTATTGCGGGACCTCACCGCAACCAACTGTGGTCGAGGAGGGGCGTGTCCAGCATGTCATCCCCATAGACTTCATAAACGTGTCAATGTCATTCCAGGTCATGTCAGTCAGTATTTGTGTTAGTCCGTACGATCGTCCAAATTTGCATCATAAATTACCATAATCAGAAGTAACCTTGCCATAATCATTTTTCCATCATCCGTAGTTACCTCAGCCATCGTGTCTACCCCATTTCCCCATGCCACCGTCAGCAACTATCAGAATACCCAGTGGTATGCGATTGATCGCATGATTATCGTAGAAAATAATGCCAGCAGGAATTAACTCGTTAAGGGGTCTCATCAACTCCACTCGTGCCAGGTGATGACATAAATTGCATGACACCCAAAAGCACGAGAATGTCGGACCAGTTCTAATTAGCAATTACAGCCGCACCAGAGCAGTTGAAGTCTCAAAATGCACAGAACTAAGAAGGGAGACCAAGGTGAATTCTAAAGGTCTATCAACATTGAGCCAAAATGCCGAAGGCCATCCCAGCTGTCATCGAACCAGAGCTTGACAGCAGAATCCACAAGACCGAGTCCCTAGTCGGGAAATATGATAATGCAACCTTGATCGATGCCAATCTTTCAGACACTGCCGAATTCCCGTCCCTCCATTGGCAGGTGTATATGGAGCACTACTACACTGTAGCCGGGAACTCAGCCAACCAAATGTTACAAGAGTTTAGGGGCCTTCAGCAATTGTCCTTGATGAACTTAAGAAATCTTCCAGTCTTTGGGACCACCGGACTGGCTTTGCAGTGCACACGCTTCCTCCTCAGCCGTATTCAGAATGGATCCTTCTGACTAAACAAGGAAATTCCCATTCATGCTGAGGATATTCATCACCTCACAGGGCTTTCGATGAATGGCGCCGACGTCTCGACTGCCTGTCAAACCTCCTCCAAGCGCGCACAAAAGTAGGGAGATGCAGACCTCTACGTCAAATATGGCACCCGTCGGGGGGGGCGGGGGGGGGGGGGAAGGAGCCAAGATAGACCTCATCAATAAGACTGAGATTTGATTCGCTTGTTACCTCATTACCAGCAAGACAATGAGGCACTACACCAAGGGCGAATGCACCTTGGACACCATCTCCATTGCGGAGCACTGTGTCTAGGGCACCAAGCTGAATTGGTGTTCCTTCGTGCTAAAGGAACTATTCGACGCGTGCGAGGAGAACTATAAGCATGCTACTAGTTTTATTTATGGATACTTGATCATTTATTTTGCCATGTGGAAATGGCACACTCCAATCGTTCAGGTCCCAGCGGAGATTCCCGAGGGCTAGCCCCTCGCGATGAAGTTTACTCCGTGGAAGGTGTCACTTGACCCCAGCACTAAGCAGGTGAATGCAGAGGCGTTTCGGTCCTGGTATGGGCTGATGATGGACGTGGTGGCCAGTCAGCAGTGGGTGCCTCGGAACCTGCTGGATGAATATAGTGAGTAAGTGTGGTTCGGGGTAAGTCACAGGCATACTTACCTACATCCCACTTGCGTGCCGGAAGCCACCTTCCATATGACGCCGTTGAAGTTCTAGCTGGATGATGCCACCTTCCACCGCGAAGTCTGTTCGTGGCCAGGGGTCATGAAGCACACCCGCGACGGCATCCCCAGGTACAATTTTGAGCGGATGGTGCCAGTGCAACAACCTGCCGGGGTGGCTACGACAGCGCCACCCTAGGAACTCCCCAAACCGCTCGTCCCCGTCGTCCGCCACTTCAATAACTAGGTACGCAATTTCAATGTTACGTCCCAGGTTGTTTCAAGTGGTGCTTCTCCGTTCCATTTATTTTCTGAGTTTCAGCTCAGCCGTTCTATTTCTCCATCCCATACCACTTCTCTCACCTTTGCCATCCCTACCATTTTATTTACCTCGGCCAGCCCCATCATCACCCCGATGGGAGAAAAGGGCCCGGCCCCAGAACAATTGTAGACCCCTCCGGCTAAGCGGGCCCACACCACCGTAGCCAATCCGGTGGTCGACCTTACTGATGATGATCTGCCACTGCCCACAAATATAGGGGCACTGGTCCAGGAAGAACCCCTTATTGATCCTTCTGAGTTTCTTAACATTCACCCTCCATCCACAACTCCACCTCCATCCACAACTCCACCTCCATCTACTGTTCCACCTCCACCTCCCACTTCATCCATTCTGTCCAATTCATCTGCCACTGTGTCCAACCCGCTCATCCGAGAACTCTTTGGCGGGGACCACGGGGCTGAAGTTGACTCCAGTACTGCTATCGTAGTACCACCAGTTGACCTTGTGGGTGCACCCCAGGTTTCTTTATCTGCTATATTTACCCAGCTAGCAAACATTAGGACCGACTCAGTTGAGGCTCAGCCCGAGCATGCTGACCCTCCCCCCCCAGGCCAGACTGATCAGCAGGAGCGGCCAGATTTGAATATGGCCAACTCAACGCAGCAACAGACACCGCCATCCCCTCCATAGCATTCAAACTGCTCCGTTTCCAGTGGGCAACCCCTGCAAGAACAGAGGCCGGCCCACGATGCTTCGAGCACAACTAACTTAGAAACATGGGGTACAACTCAGTTGTACTTATTCATTCAAAGGGCGGCCCAACAAGCCGAGAGGCTTCACTCGAAGTTGCAGCAGCGGTGCGAAGAGCAACAACAACAGATCGGGGCGCTTACTGAATAGCGCAACCATCTTATCACAGCGCAAGAATGCCTGCAAGGTCAGATAGCCAACGTAACTCAGGAATTTTCAGACCTATTGCCCTCGGTAAGGGCTCATTATACCCCGCTACCTACTGATGTCGCGGAGCAGAATGTCGTCGTCCAAGCTTTCTACATCCAGTCTGCACTCACTGGTCTCCACCGAGAAAATATGGAGATCCACGCCGCATTGGCCGCACGATCAGCGTTGCCCGACCCAACGGCTACCTATTCAGCCCAAGTTGCCGCAAAGCAGGGCTAGGCAACCCAAATGCAGGAAACGCTCACCTCTGCGGTGCGTGAGGCGCACGACCTCCTGAAGGGTCTTCAGAAATGCTCATTGGCCTGGACTGTCAAAGCACAACCAATCTCTGCACAGTTACAGCAGGTTTCCCGGGAAATTCAAGAGGTCACAGACCCCGCCAGGTTGGACCAGTTATATGCCCAGGCAGATGAGCTCGAAGTACAGATCCAGCAAATGGAAGCCAATTCTGCAGAGGCCAAAAGGGTAATTCGTGAGCTCCACCCGCCTCTCCAAAACAGCGTTAGGACGATGCAACAGCTAGCCACTGCAGTCGAAGGCCAAATTAGCACGATGTTCGGGGTTGTCCTAGTGCCCCTTGAAGAGGCCGCTGTCACCAAGATCACTAAAGACACAGATTCACTCTTGCAAGGGTGGCAGCAAGCTGTATCGACCTTCATAGAGCTTAAATCTATAGCATTTCGTCGAGTCTTGGAGTTGGGGCCCTTGTTTGAACAACCGGAAAAAGGCACACAGCGAGAAAAAGAACAAGCTGATGGTGCACAATGGGAACAGGTGCAATATGAAGGCACACAGGGTGAATAGGGCACGGGAGCAAGTGGGGCAATGGAGATAGAGACTGTCATTTGTGATTGACTCAGGGACGAGTCAAGAAATTGTGGTTGGGGCCTGTTGGGGCCCTTGTTTTGGAAACCCATTTTGAATATTTGGAATTTTGAATAAACGAGGCCTTTTTGGGTTGTGGCAAGATGACACATGGAAATCGCGACCAAGTCGCAACTACAGCAAGCCACAGAGCTATCAAGGTGGCGCAGAAGCAAGAGATAGCTGAAGACAGCAGATGCATGAGGATAGATGGCAGAAGATGGAAAGTGGAACACACAGATAACAGGAGAGAAGCTGGAAGCAGCTGAAGAAGAACAAAAAGAGGAACTAACTGTTGCGAAAGTGGGTGAATAAATAGCAGTCACCAGGCCGAAAGAAAGAAGTTGCAGGAGACAGAATAGAGAGCGACTGAAGGAGATCGGCTAGGATATCTCTGTAGTTCCTAGGGTTCTCTCATTTACCTTTCTGTTATGTAAGGCATCTGTATCAGACTGTAAGCTCTCCTTACAGAAGCTATGTAACGCTTGTTGTGGATGAAGATATCAATGCAATTGCAGGTTACTTTCCTACTGTGTAATTCTTATGCATGCATGATGGTCGCGATGGTTAAAATTTTATTTTCTTAATACTTGTTTATGTTCTGAATGTTCTTATGAATATATCTATGTTTATGAAATCTGTTTAATGGTAACCATGAGTTGCAGATCCGTCCCTTGCTATTGATTTGTCCCCCTCCTGCATGTGGTTGCGGCACGCCTTGGGTGAGACTCTCTACTCTTCGGAGTAGGGTGATAATGCCGGCGTGGTTCTAGACTACATCGGATTCCTTTGTTGGCCACAACTCCTGAACCTGGGTCTTGCCTGTGAGACCTGATTCCTCGCCAACAACTATATGCACTAAATAAATGGTGACCTTACCTAATGGGAAGACACTTCAAGGTAAAAACTGATCATGATAGTCTTAAACACTTTTTGGAACAAAGACTATCTTTAGAAGAGCAACAAAAATGGGTCACAAAGATGTTGGGTTATGACTTTGAAATCATATACAAGAAAGGGAAGCTAAATGTTGTTTCAGATGCACTCTCAAGAAAGAATAAAGAGGCGGAAGCATTGCTTTGTGCCATTTATATTATCCAACCAGATTGGATAACCGAAGCAAGGGATAAATGGAAGAAGGACGAAGAAGTGTGGACACTCATTCAAAATTTGCAGCAAGATCCTAGTACATCTGATACATTTAGTTGGAAAAATGATTCCTCATGGTACAAAGATTGCTTATATCTTCGTAAGAATTCCCAAATAAAACAAAATATTATTTTGGAATTGCACACTTCTCTTTTATGAGGACACTTATGATTTTTAAAAACTTACCACATGGTGAAGAAAGAATTTTTTTTGGATGGCCTTTAAATCTGATATTCAAAATTTTTTGGCGGAATTTTTGGTTTTCCAGCAAAATAAAGTTGAGAAAAATAAGACCCCAGGTCTTCTACAACCTTTATCCATTCCAAGTCAACGTTGGGAGGAGATTTCAATGGATTTTATCACATATTTACCTAAGTACGAAGGAAAGAGTGTCATCATGGTGGTAGTTGATAGACTTACCAAGTATGCACACTTTTGTGCATTATCTCATCCATTTAAAGCAAGTACAGTTGCTACTACATTTATGGACACAATTCAAAAGCTACATGAAAACCCAAAGATTATTGTGAGTGACAGAGATCCCATTTTTACTAGAAATTTTTGGACGAAGTTATTTTCTTGTTTGGGTACTCAATTAGCTCATAGCTCATCTTATCATGCTCAATCTGATGGTAAAATTGAGATAGTGAATAAATTTTTGGAAGGATATATTTGTTGTTTTGTATCTAATAAACAAACACAATGGGTCAAGTGGTTACCTCTCAATGAATGGTGGTATAACACTTCCTTCCATACTACAGAAAAAATGACCCCATTTATGGCACTTTATGGATATCATCCAACATCCATCACATCATCTTTAAGAGAAAATTCTAAGGTTCAAGTAGTGGAATATCACATCGAGCATCAACAAGAAGTTATCCAACTCTTAAAGGATAACCTAAATTTGTCACAAAATAGAATGAAACAACATGCATATCAACATCACAACAAGAGAAGTTTTGATGTAGGAGACTAGGTATTTTTACGCTATAACCATACAAACAAATTTCCCTCAAGAAATCTAAGAAGGATAATACATTATCGCCAAAGTAATATGGTCCTTACAAGGTGTTGCAAAAGATTGGTACTATGGCATACAAATTGGAGCTTCCTGATTCTTCGTGAGTGCATCCAGTTTTCCATGTTTCATGCTTAAAGAAGGTTATAGGTGAAAATATTCCAGTTCAAACAATATTACCAGAACTTGATGAGGAAGGAAAAATCATATTGGAACTTGAAGTGGTCATGGAAACAAGAACTCAACAACTACGAAATCGATCAATTTCAGATTATCTCATCAAGTGAAAGAACTTACCCACTGAAGATTCTACATGGGAGGATGAGAATTTTATACAGAATCATCCATAGCTACTCAAGCGTTGAGGATAACACTTTTTTGAAGGACATGGGCATGTTAGGTCCCTATATTACTAGTTTATTCCCTTATTGTTATTAGTTTAGTCCCCTTATTATTATTTTTGTACCCCTATAACCCCAATATTGTTATTATTGTGCCCTTGCATTATTATTGTTAGGTCGGCTAGGATTATATTGTGGGCCCATGGACTCCTATATATATGGGGAGGTTTTGGTCATTTGTATCATCCAAGAATTTTTCATTTATGTAATGTATTGGAGGTTTCCCCCTCGAAGAGGTTGATTTCTAAGGCGTTGATCTCTCTTTTCTTCTATTTTAGGAGTTGGTTTCATAACAGCTTTAAGTGTAGCAACCATATCCAAAGTTCCTTCCAAATTGCATTTGGTTTGTGTAAAAGAATTGTATTCATGTTGCATGATGATCTACAATTCTTCTTTCCCTTGTGCTCTAGCATTTTCTTGTAACTGGGAAATTTTATGTACATTGTGATCTACCAGTTGGTAGACCAATTCCTAAATTGTAGTAAGTGGATCATCAATCTGGGCAAGTATGTTAATATGATTTTTATTTTTTTTTATGTTAGGATCGTGCAATTTGACTAGATATCCTCTTCTTTTTGCTTCCTCTGCCGCAACTTAGCATTATATATTGACTTCTTCTTCCATATTCCATTGGCTTCCTTTGTTATATATGTTAAACAATGAATGATATGTCTATCGGATGCATATGTTAAATCATATGGAAAGGTAGTCATTTTGGACTCTCCCTACACTTTTGGTTTTTCGAATTTAGTCAATGATCCTATCATTGCTATTCAAGAAAATGTCTCTAGTGGGGTTGAATTGAAATATTTTTCTCCTGTTATTGGGGTATGCCATGTACTTTAATTCTGGATCCACTTTAACCATGGTATCCTCACCAAGATATACCAGTTTAACCTATTCTGATAAAATATCCTAGGTGTCAACCTATTTTTCCTCTGTGTTTTTTTCCCACCATTCTCCCTACAACATATTTAAGAGAGATTGGTAGTGATAAAACGTAAGGTTGATATCAAGGATTTGTACTTTCTACTTAGAAACCCCTACTAGGTTGACCTTATGTCGATTTCTAGTGATTTATTTCCCCGAGGCCACATCAACCCCGAACTGATGGATAGCTTTGGATAGTGAGGATGGCCTGCCTCTAGTGGCTTTTAGGCATGTCTGAGTTGGGTCATTGCCTAACCCATAAGAATTACAAATTAGGGCCTTTGAAGAGGATCAAAGGTTGTATCAGCAAGAGGAGCTAGTACCAGAGATGTTGGGGCATTCAACATTATTCATGTTTGTAGAGGGGATGTACAAAGAAGCTATGGAGGGTTGGGGGAGGCACAGATGCAATAGGAAAATATATAGGGACCAACTTATTCTTCATAATAAGAGGACTAGTAATATGATTAATTGTAGATGAAGTAGATGATTGCAGGACATTAAAAATAAAAGGTGAGGAGGTAGAGGACACAATACTTGTGATGTGTCTGAGATCCTCCTCTTGCAGCAGTGTAGCCTCGAGAGTAGTGGCTTGTAGAATTGATTTGGGAGCTGTCATATGATAAGGTTGTCGAGGATCATGCTTCTACCTCATATATGAAATCTTCTTATGCCTTTGTGTGAGTACACTGAAGCTCTCAGTGGTTTGGGTCCCCGCATGAACCAGCATTTTGGACTGAGCTGCATTTTCTGCCATAATGAGGGGGAAATACTTGTACACATGCCCCATCTCATGGCACCTCCTGCACCTAAAAGGGACTCCTTCATAGTCTAGTATTTGGCACCTGGAGGTTTTCCTATATTACAAGACATAACTTTCGACCAGACCTTCTCGAGTATCCAAGTGTACTAGAATCTGTGCCATTGATATGTTGCCTGTTTCCATGTAGGATATGTCATGGTCTAAATAGATGCCAAGGTCCTCTCAAATACATCTAAGGACATCTTCCATCCAAAATTGGATGGGAGACCCGATAATCAAACCCAAATAGGACCAGTGCCCATCTTCTCCTTATTAGGGTCGAAAAGGGGAGTCCAGCGTTTAAGGAGAACTAGCGTCATTTCAATGTGCCAATATTTTGTTAAAGCCGAACTAGCCATATCAGGGTGAGGAAATATAAGAGAAAAACAACCTCTATTCATGGTAAGGACCGCTATGAGTTGTTTGAGGATGTTGCCCCAGATTTCAGAGGTCCATCGCTTGAGCCTTGTCGAGGTGTAGTTCTGCCCACGTACCCTACCAACCAAGAATATTTGTTTTGTTTCCTCAGCTTGTTGCATACTAGCCCCTTCACCAAAAAACATCTCCCTATATTTCTCGTGATTCCTCGTGCACCGTGTCTTCTTCTTTCTAGTTTTTTGTGTCGGAATCTGTCAGAGAGGTCCCTCTTCCTTAGCTAGGGTGTTTTCCGAGTTCGAAGAGACCTTCTCTTCAGCTTGCTAAGTCGGTATGGGAAAGTCTTCAAAACTGCCATAAGTGATGACTGATGTCGTACAACCAATAAAATTAGCATGGGTATGTAGAACGTCCACCATTCCCAAGCCAAGTTTCTCGAAGCCAAAATCCCCTTCGCTGTCACCTCCCAGACCACCTAAAAAATCTGTTTGTACCAAAACCTCAGTCGAGTTAAATGATGCCTGCTGCTATTTCCAAATGTGTAAATTTGATGGGGATGGTATAGAGAAGATCGGAGAAACCAACATGTTAGGACTAAGACCCAAAAACTATTCAGTTAGGCTCGAGCTAGGAACCCTAAACTCCATAAAACCTATGGTTGACATAAGAATCGAGCCTCCAACTGTTCGATACCTTCCAGAAAATCACTCGCATGAGCCCCAGCTGGCTGTTGAGGTGGGTAATTTGACCATATTTGGTATGGCGCTAAAGAGTCTGATGAGTAGTCCAATTATTCTTCCTCCATAATGGATTTGCCCACTATTTTTGTAGGTTCCATGAGAAAAAAATGCCTAAAACGGTTCCTTCCACTTGCCGTAGTCATTCAAAGACACTGAAACTATAACCGTCAGTAACGGCGTTGGGGTCCAGAAGGGGAGCAGGGAAATATTTGTTCCCGTATGTCGGGCTTACTGTTCCTCTATCCGCCAAATCACTAAAGGTCAACTCTAAACCGCTAAAGACGTGATAGTTGAGAACGATGAATATTGTTCCATTCATGAGATGGTGTCGGCACAACCAGGAGGAAGATGGTATAACATGTGATCAGCGTCGATATCCGTGATAGGTTCAATGGTTAAAACATATAAAACTTACACCAGTGTGAGGGACGAACCAATGTTGAGAACCAAAGCTACCATCGCTAAGGCTGCTAGGGTTTATACTTCCTCCGACACTCCATTTTCCAAGCCGACCATGTTAATTTAATAGATATATGTTGCTAAATATCTCAACAAACAAGTGTATGAGAATTTTTGGGAATACATGATATAAATCATATATACTTACATTGTTTTCCTATTTATCTTATATTTGGTAATCATTATTAGTGATAAATTATTAGAGTTTAGGTGTATATGTTCATTTTAACCTAATCTATGACAAAAAACTATAAATATTATAAAGAAGTGTAATTTAAGATGATATAAGTATGGTTTTTATTTTACTTTGATGGTTAGTGAAACTATACATATATAAATTGAATGATTTTAGTTGTTCAAATTATTAAAAGTCTTGGGAATTTTTAAAATGGTAATAGTACTCAAA
The DNA here is from genome assembly GCA_034641835.2 of Pinus albicaulis. Classification (NCBI taxonomy): domain Eukaryota; kingdom Viridiplantae; phylum Streptophyta; class Pinopsida; order Pinales; family Pinaceae; genus Pinus; species Pinus albicaulis. The sequence continues at coordinate 361,811,295 of CM076571.1, read as the reverse complement.
GAAAAGTATGGATTTAAAGTTTTATTAATATTTGACACAAAGATTTAAGTATAAATCAAGGGAACTAAATGAATTATAACGATGATTTTTACTATGAAATTAGGATCGCGTAAGGGAATATTGTTTTATAAAGTTTTTCTGAACATCTAAATCATGTCTAATTACTTACATTTTATTGATATTTTGGGGCACTAGGTATAAGGCTATGGTTTTAGTTATTTTTTTATGTTAACATGGAAATGTCAAAGTATAATGTTGTGAGGATGTTCCATGATATGATCATATGTGGTAATTGGACATAGTTCTGATGAGAGGATATTGATGCACATGTGGCTCTTATTTATTTATTTTGTTATGATAATTATGTTTTATGCTTATGATGAAAATGATATGCATAGGGATTGTGCTATTATATTGAGGTTTATTGACATGTGGTTCATTTGTTATGTGGTGATATGTCCTTGATGTTGAATGTTGATGTTATAAATTAGGAGGATATTATGATGTGAAGCATGTGGTAATTGTATGTAGATTTATGACATGCATAATTTTGTGATAAAAATGATGTTATGTTCCTATGATGACATGCAAGACATGGCATGTGGATTATTTTATTTGATCCTATGATGTTATAGATAATGCATTGGATGTATGTTGAGATGTGGTGACTGACAGGAAATCCACAAATGGGTCAAGAGGGTTGGTTTATTTGATGATCTCGTGGGAGCCCATACCCACGAGGGAGAATATGTAACACCATATGGGCCGAGGATAAACTCAATCAACACTACATATTCTAGTGGTTCCTTTGTCTTGTATAACTCTTGATGGATAAATTTTGAGGGGTTATGGGACCATCTTGAGGAGGCCAAGTTCTTGATAATGGATTGGGATGTCGAAGTTTGGTGGGGGTGTAAGGATTTCAATGCCTGGGGCTGTACAACTTAGTGAGTGTGGAGGGAGTGAGCCAACCTTGCAAGATTCCCTAAGTCATTGAGTACTGGGACCAGTGTCTGCCTTGGGGAAAATGAGGTCTAAGGCACAACCAAAAGCTATAATATAGACTGATGAGGCTTATGCATAATTTCGAAAGTGGGAAAAAGGACAAAGATTCCTTGGGATTTCTTGGGTGCTGTGGAAAATTTTGATCTTTGCTGGTTATACTAGTTCAACAGTGGGTGTAGGGAAAACATGAAGTAATAAATAACTAAATAAATAAAATGTTAAATGATCCAACTTAACTTTAGGACGAAGTTCCTTAAAGAGGGGGACTATGTAATGTCCCATAATAATAATAAAAAAGTAAAATAATATGATATTAAAATATAAGTAAATAAATGATAAATAATAAAGAAAAGATAATAATGATAAATAAATAATAAAAAATAAAGAAAATATAATAATAGCAAATAAATAATAAATAATGAAGAGAATATAATAATAATAAATAAATAAAGTAGTAAATAATAATACTCGAGTTATATATATATATATATATATATATATATATATATATATATATATATATATATATATATATATTATATATATATATATATATATATTAAAAGTAAGTAAAGTTAACAAAATGTAAAATAAAATAAGAAAGAGTTAAATTAAAAGAATTATAAAAATAGTAAAAATAATTAATTTTAACAAAAAGTAAAAAGGAATAAAAGAAGAAAGTTAAATTAAGAAAAATATTAAATTAAAGAAAGCTTAAAATAAAGAAATAAAGTTGTATGTTGATACATGGAATGTGTGCATGCAGACCCCTTTCCGTTGTTTGGTCTATTCAATGGACGATGAGGAAGATGAGATTCAACATTCCTTCATCCATTCTCTTCGGAGAAAAGTGTTTTGAGACAAAGGATTACCTCGCAGTAGTACGTTGATTGAGGGATCGGGTGTGGTCAATTGTAAAACTATTATGTGTAGTTGAGCCTACGGTTGGGTGAAAATTCGTCCCCAATATCTTTTTTGCGGTTAGCAGAATTCAAAGAGCGTTAAACTCCAAAATTAAAGGTAAGGAATATCGTCACTACAAGTAAGTTGTCTTTGCTCATGTTTTTCGAAATTCTATGCTAACTAATTGAATTCTTGAGTGTTGGTTCTTAATTACATAAAATTGATGTAATTAGTTGTAAATTTTAATTTCTGGTTGTTGTGTCTTTATTATAATATTTAATCATCCATATAGTTAATCAACGATGTGACAATTCACAATGACATTGGACAATGCAATAAAATAAATAAAAATAGATTTTATTATGTATGGATAAGAGGTTCTTTGTCATACAAAATGGGATAGTTATTGATAACTCCTTGCCTTTCAATTGGGACACTATGTCCATTACATTAAAAATAATGTTTGCTTTTCATAGACAATTATTTGAAAAAATACAACAACTTACATTGATATCCAAATAGATCATCATTCTTCGCTGTAACTACTTCAGTGATCAAACTACTTCCATCACTTGAGTTATTTAGATGAATGTTTTGTTGATTATATCGATTGTTTTCGTTTTCTTCAAGTTCCATTTACTAACATAAAAATAAAGTGTAATGAGTGTATCTACATTAATGAGAATAATAAAAATTGAAATAAATAATATACATCAATGTAAATCGAAAAGCCATGTACCATAGCGAGAAGTGTGCCATGAATTGTACACATTCTTTCAAAAATAAATCTCACGCCTTGTTTTAACAAAGCTTCTGTTGGTGTTCCATACTTTATTTCCTGCAAGTTTTATACCCCATAATAAATCATAGATTTAATATAAAAGTTTTATTTGTTCTATTAATTATAGACTTATAGAAATAAAACAACATAGATACATACAAATTCCACAATTAATTTTTGATATGCCAACATATACTCACAACCCATATTTAACACAATGTCAAATAATTATTCAGATAACTCTTCTTTGTATGTTAGCAACTTTTTAAAGACATTCGAGGATGGTTGCTATAAAAAAAATTAAAATATACAAAAATTATATTTTAAGTTGTTATAAGGATATATTAACAATTACTCACAAACTTTGATATCAACAATTTTCTTCCTTATCATCTAGTTTTATGTGTTGAATTAGTTCCATTTTATTTTATTTTATGCAAGAAAATACTTGGAAATTAATATTTAATGCTAAATTATTTGTTTATATGTACCTAATAGAAAAAATCAGTGATTACATGCATTTGAAGCACATTGATGTTGAGATGGCTCCTCCTGTGATGCAATTATGTCTATTTCTTTAACCATCTCCTTGTACATTTTTTTGGACATTTCTACTGGAATGTTGTTGGGAAAAATACTGAGAGGGGTTGGGGGGGTGAATCAGTATTTAGAGCTCACTGAAAAATTTTACTTTTTCTTTACAGAATTCTATACGCGACTTTAATTAACCCAACTCGCGTATATACGCGGATATGTTTAAGAAAAGTTGCGTATGTCTAGAGATATTAATATGTAGATAATTCTTTACTTAGATCAGTGCATCATTCATTCATCAGATGTTTAGTAAGTAGTAAGCATGTGTAGTAAGAATAGAATAAATCATCACATATAAGCAACACACATGAATGCCAGGATTTAAGGTGGAAACCCATTTCGAGAGAAAACCACCGCTGCTATCATCTCTGTCTTCAATATTTATTATAAAGAAAACTTCTTACAATCTTGTACTGGTGCAGACTCATACCAGCACGCAAGCACCCACCTGCAAAAAGCTGCAACCTTCTCTTGTTCTCTAGCTACTAGAAGGGAGCTCCAACCCCCTGATCTCATTTACCAGCCACTCCTGGAAGGGAGCTACTACCCCCTGATCGCATTTAACAGCTACCACTAGAAGGGACCTACAATCCCCTCACTGAAGGCTTCGACCCTCAGCACCACCATGAACCACATTTCATCAATTTTCACACTGGATTGAACAGATTCCACACAACACAACTTGTAGGCCTCTTTTCATCATATTTTCAAATTGGACCCAATCCACACATTTAAGCTCAAATAACACTCATAAAACTAAAACTTATAACCCCATCAATTCATTCATTGAATCATCAATCAATCAACCAACCACTAATCTTTAATCATAATCAACTAGCAGCATAATCAGTATTCAAACAACCCAAATTTGTATGAAGACATCATTGACAGACAACAGTAAAACAACAAAATAGATCAGATATTTATTTCCGCACACTTCAGCAAAACCCTAGATTCCATATGCGCTTTTACTTCACTGAACTTGCGTATATACGTGCTTTCATAGAGACAAACCTACGTATATATCTGAAACTATTTCAGGACTGTCCTTAGATTCCATACGCACTTTTGCTGAGATAAACCTTCGTATAGATCTACAACTTTTTCAGGATTGCGCAGCTCTTCAGAATAAATAATCAGCACAGATCTTACCCTTCACTTCAACAAACATTCACCAGATCGCAGATCTAAACATTCCATAAAAAGATCTAGAAAATACATAGTCATTTCAGGTCTTGAGATCCTGATCCATCATTTTATTCAAAGGTGCATTATTAATTCAGATCTATCAATAAAATGCAACCCATTCCATGCAGATATACTTCAAAGTGAAGTATTCATTCAATACCCAGACATTTGCACAGCTTTGCACTATGATCTTCTTCCCCTTATATATATTTAGCCTTTACCAATACCATGAGTCAAAACCAAACAACTGGTGATTGTATTCTTGGATGGAATCAAATATACAATACAACGCTCAATACTATGGGCTAATACCATGGCAATGCCACTTGGTATCATAATTTTAAAGCGTAAAAGGCATACGCGACTTGGATCGTTCTTATCCACGTGTATACGCGACTTCTCGTCATAAAAACTGCGTATATACTTATCCTGAATTTAAACGCGGGTTGACTTCATAAAATTAGCGTATAAATTGCATCCATACGCAAGTTGCCTTCATCAAACCTGTGTATACATTATGACATATTATATTTAACATTTCTCTGGCACTTACTAGAATTCCTTTCTTTGTCACATTTGAACTGACCTGTAGAATCATCATGTTTACATCTTTAACAAATAGGTTTCTATCAAAAAGGAAACTCATCAAGAGGTTTCCATCAAGTACAACATCATAAAGTAGGTTGCCATCAAGGACAATATATTGCATCATATTGCCAACAAATGTTTCAGATATCGGCTCATTGATCCTTTGAGGTTTTAATAATCTTCATGAAAAAGTAATGAACTATTTTTGTATTGATATATGAAAACTAAAAATAACAAAATTGATATTAGTAAATGAATGTTTTATAATAAAATATACATATAATTCTAGAGAAAAATTTTAACTAGGAATATTACTTTTGGAATGATTCTTTTGTGTTGTTATATGCTGTTTCTATTGCAAATATGATAGGTCTCATTGACCATTTCTTTAGAAATGCTTTGTGTAGTTTGAATATAACTTGGTTCTTGGAATCATTGGATTGATTTCTATATTGTAAGTGGAAATTACGCTTCAACATGCATTCTACTATATCCCTCAAAGTTTTGTAAAAGTTTTTCCCCCTTTCATTAACTTCCAACATCACTCGAGATGAGCTAAGGACCAATTCATCGTCATCTATATGTTCTATAAATTTTATTTTCTTAGGACTACATTATTTTTCTTCATTGTTAGTCCTTGTAGAACATATGTGAATTAATAGATTGTTTGAAACATATTATCTAATATTATTAAGTATATTATTAATGAGAAAAAAACATCATATTGAATAATATTTTTTTATCCTCCTCATTCATCTTTGTGAAAATTTTCTATCAGAATTTTACGCTCTTTTTCACTTAGATAAGAAATAATCTTATCAAGCTTATTCATTTTGTGGCTCTGAATGACACACACTAACCAATACATATTAGTTAAACTTACATATAGTTCAAACATATTAATTTTGTAAATAATTTACAAATAACTTACATTTTCTGCTTTTTTGGATGTGATATCATTGTTCCGATCATTATTTTTTGTTACTTAACAACTTTTCAAACATCTTTTTATTAGTATACAACATGTACCATTCAATACAAAAACCATTAAATATATTTTATAAATAAATCACATATTTTTTAGCCAAAAAGAGGTCTAGTAGCCGGTGTGGTTATGAGCATAAACACATTGGTGCGTTTAATTTAGTAAATGCACCAGGATGTTTAATTGTTGAGCATCGACAATGATTTTTTTATTTAAATAAACTTAAATTATGTGGTGCAATATGTAATGATAAAAGTACCGCCATCAGAGAAAAAACAAAAATAAAAAAAACAAACACACGTTTTTTGGATTTAACGATGTTATTTGGTAGAGGCACAAAAATGCGTTATATTACATAGGGCACATCAATAAAAATAAGTTGTTTACAAAAACAAATAGGGATGACAAAGTTTAGATATGATTCAAAAGTTCCCCCTTCTTTACATGTCAAACACCTTATATATAGTAACACAAATCCATCAAATCTAAAATGCTAAAAATGAAAATCCTTAATCATGAAGCGGTAGAGGGAGTTAAACCTGAAGGTGAAATTATTCAGTCACATAAGCAAAAAGAAGCAAGGGTTTAAGGTAAGTATTGTTTTTTTTCTTCCGAATTTTAATTAAATATAAATAGGAACAAAGATTGTAAAATTTTTTATTAGTAAATTTAACAGTAAAATATTTACTATGTAGGGTTTTTATTTTTTTTTGTGAATTTTGATTCTAACAGAAATTGTAAAATTTTTTATTAGTAAAATCAACAGTAAAATTTGAATGTTTTACTATATAGGGTTTTAAGTGAATCGCCATACCTTTCAAATTTTGATCTTCTAAATAGTTTTGTTGTTCCAAAGTATTATGTTGCTCCACAGTGCTCCTAGTATGTCTCTCTTGTAAATCTCTCATTTGAATTTTTGGGAATGGAAAAAATAATGAGATAGTGAATAACTTCTTACTATTTATAAGACTTTATGAAATTAGATTTCAAAAAATAAATTACCACTCATTTTTCAATTTGAAAAAAAATAAATTACGCTTTTTTTCCAGTTTTTTGGAGCATCGATGTGTTTCATAGTAGAAGACACCTATGTGTTTAATAGTAACGCACACCGATTAAGATAACTTATTGGTGCGCTAATTTTTTTTAACGCACTGATATGATAAAATTTCTTTTTCATTTTCGAAATCCTAGAACCTAGTGCGATTATTATTTTAATGCATCAGTGCAGTTATTATTTAAACACATCTGTGCAGTTAGTTTTACAAGAGGATTGATAGCCTTTAAAATCTATCAAAAAATTTATTTTCACATAAAATTATATATTCATTTCAAATGATGCTTTATGATGCATCCACATGAGTTACAATAGTTTATAGTATACATTTTCCTCTTGATGTCACCTTATTCTTAAAAAATGGTTTGAAAACTATATTGGAATTTAGATTGTGGTTATATGGTTTTCGAAATTAATTTTATGTATGTGCAGGAAAAAAAATATTGTTGATTTTGCTCAAATTCTGAGAAAAAATATCATAATATGAAATGGACGATTCTTCAAATTATTTTTCATTCCATATTGCTCAAAGTCCTTCGCGGAATTCTCCCTTTCCATCTCTAGTATGTTCAAATTTTATTTATATTTGATTACCGAATTAATTTTTTTTTGTAATAGAATGGAATAACCTATTGAGGAGTTTTTTAACCCTACATTTTAGACTACTGAAATGAGTCCATCTTTAGGGGAGCACCATTTTTCTTGAGAAAGTTGAAGAATTTCAAAAAACCAACATCATATTATAAATATATGTGAGGGTAAAAAATTAATGAAAAAATTAGGTCGATTAATTTTATGCTATTTAAATATAAAATTTTAATTTTTTTTATTTAATGAATAAATTATTATTTTATTGTTAAATTAATCTAAAATTATTTGAATTATAAATCATTTAATTATGTAAATTGTTTTAGTAAAAAACCTAAATTATTATTAATTTTAATTTTAATTATTGAATAAATGTAGTTAATATTTGTTATTGAAGTTTAATTTTATTATATTAAGTTAACATTATAAATTAATTTATTACATAATTATTAAATTAACCTAAATTTATAAGAATTATAAATCATCCAATTGTGTAAATTGTTTTAATAAACAACATGTTTATTATATAATTTTAATTTTAAATTATTGAATAAATGTAATATTTGAAATAATCATTAATATTTTGTTTATTGAAATTCAATTATCTTATATTAAGTTGATAAATTAATTAATTATAACTTTGTTTTATAAAAATTATACAATTAGTTAAGGTTATAACTTTAATTATTACTCATTTAACAATTAAGTAATAATTAAATTATTACTTATATAATTTTAATTATACAGTTAGTTTGTCTTTATTAATTTAAAATCTATTTGGATAACTTGTTCCTCATAGATTTTGTTTGTAAATTACTTTACTGAGTTGATTAAGTAAGGATTAAATTAAAATTAAAATTAATTGAATGAATTAATTAAGCTAAATTGAGTTAAACTAAATAGAGAATAAATAAATTAATTATTGAATTGAAACTAAAATATTGTTTTAATGTTGTGATTTAATTAATGGTTTCCAAGTGTTAGTTTTAACCCATCATCCTAGTTCAGATTATTTTTTTCTTATTTCAATTTCAATTGTTTCTTTGATTTTTATTTTTAAATAGTGGTCTTCTCTTTTGATAAGCTTGGCTTATTCCATACAAATGTAGTGAGCGGATGAGTAGCATCCTCGGCTAAGCCAAATTTAGCGGCTCTATTTCTTGAGATGTCGAAAGTGTGTTCTTTTAATCTTATGTTGAGGGATCTACCTGTTTCGCCTATTTATTCTTTACCACACGAACAAGGGATTGTGTATACTCCTTTTTGTTGCTTAAGGTTTATGGGATATTTAACATAATTAGTTATTTTTTGAATGGAATTAGGGGGGTGAATGCTATATTGATGTTGCGATTATTTGAGATTTTAGCTATCCTGTCAGTGGTACCTTTTATGCAAGGAAAGGAAATTTTTGGAGTGTTTTTGGGGTTTATTATGCTTTTCTTGTTTAGAGTCTGTTGGATATTTTTGCTGATGGTGCTTCTATGGTATCTGTTAGAGTCGGTATCTTCATCCCTCCGTCAGAGATCAAATTTCTCTTGTTGCATTTCATTTTAGGTGTCTCACTCAGTTCAGTCAGCTGCATTCCATTAGGAGCATGGACCACCTAACGGTAGGGGCTTGTCACTTATGTCCCTCATGTCTTATACTTGTTGACCTATTTTTGTTCATTAAAATCATTTATAGACATTTTTGGTCTCATAGTTGGCAAAGAGTCATTTTAGGGTTTTTAGTCACAATAGGTCTAGGGTTTAGTTAATCCGGTCTTCAGAATGCCTAATAATGGTCAGCAGGCACATGAGGAAGTCTAAAATAAGGTTTTAGTGCTAAAAGTTTCATCATCATAATGCTTAACAATGATTTTTCTTCAAAACTCTGTTTTGAAGAAAAATAGTCTGTTTCATCTTTATGTAATAAATGCAATGTGATTTTGAAGTTTTTTAGTTGTAATAATACTCCATTGGCAACCCTGGTCGCCTTTTCCAAAGCTCCATGCCATCCATTCCCTGCAAGACAGATGGAAAATCTCATCATTCAGTCCAAAAGAAAAAAGGAAGCAAAACAGAGTTCTTTTGAAAAGTGTCAAAGTTTGCAACATTACAAAGTGGGTTTTCAAATAGAAAAAATCAAAGTATTTGGTATATATATGATTTTTATGTTTCAACACTCCATTTTTATGCCAAAGAGACAACATTGAGCAAAGAAGAAGATGTGAGGAATGAAGCAAGAAATTATGGGCAGACTGTGTTAAAATTGTTGAGCGTGATGCATTGGGTAGCTGTCGCGACGCATCAGGCGAGCGTGACGCGTTGGGTTAGATCATTGTATGCAAAGTTGTTCCTGCGCGGCGCATAGGAAGGACACGACGCACTAGGTTTGGCGCGTGACGCACATGGTAGAGAGCAATTTCATTGCTATTTCTTCCAATTCATCAAATTTGCCCGGCCTCTCTTGGTCGAAGTAAGTCCATGAAATAACCCCATTGCTCATGAAAGGTGTTTGGTATTGATTCTGAGAATTTAAGTGCAAAAACTCAAACCCTATTCTCTTGTTTGAGGATTGTCTCCTTTAGGGTTTTGAAACTTCTTGTGTGCCAAATACTTCCATTCTCCACCTAGTTTTTTCCCCATGTCACTGTTCATCCTCTCACAACAACCTATGTCCCCTATTCCCTTGTATCCAAATTCAATCATTCCTATCCCATTCCCATTGTCCCCATCCCACTTGTAGATTTTCCCAAACCCAAAGTTTATCCCAAATAGTTAACTGGTTGTCCCTAAACCTTTCAACACACAGATTTCAAGTGGAAAACTCAAAATTTCACTTGATAATAGTCCATCATTCCCATTTCTCTACCCCTCCATATTCCCTCCCATATTACCACCTATTTGGCAATCGAATAAAAAACACCAAAATTCTCATTTTCATCCAAGACAACATAGACCTTACATAGACCTTGGACATCATGGAGACAGATACTGATACATCCTATGACCGAGACAGTGATTCCACCACTGAATTACATGCACCTAGAAGGCCTCATAAGAGTGGCAGACATGTGAGAGAGGAGCCCACCTCATTGGCTAAATTGCAGGCTTGTCCATTTGCCATGGCATGTTTTCAACAACAGTCTTGTTATCATTTTTGTGAAATTGTTGCTAGGGTCCATCATCATCAAGAGCTGGCTCGTTTATTTGTGTTACATTTACATGATGGTCAAGTCACCCTTGCTGGTGTGACATTCACTTTAACACCTGAAACTATCTCTCAAGCAACCGGAATACCGAATGTTGGAGAACAATGGAACAAAAGACAGCAGGTTGACAGAGTGCACTATGAACCATATATCAGGCCTAGCTTTGTGAAACAACTCAGCAGGGTGTTTCCTTTTCGGTTCTTAAAGGATTCCTATGCTCCTTTGATGAAACTTATTATCAGATATTTCAGTTGTGAGGGTCGGTTTTCATGACTCTATGCCTATCATATCAGGTTATTGATGCATTTGACCAGGGTGAGGATGATGAACCTCCCTTATTTCATGTGCCGAAATATTGAGAGGATGACCACTCTCATGCAAAGGAAAACCCCTAAGCAGCAGTACAACAGTATCTATCACTTTGCACTCATCAAGATTGTGGTTTTGCATCAACTCGGCTTGCAGGGTATTTCATGGGAGGATTTCATTTCTAATGATTTCTTCAGAGCTCCTTAGGTTCGTTTGGAGGTTTTTCATGATGTAGGTGAACCTTCATATCAGCATGAGGGTCAGGAGATAGAGACTACTAGTGTGCCGATGTTTGTTACTTATCAGAGAGGCACTAGAGGATTATTTGCAGTAGCCCAGCGAGTATTATCTCCACCTGGGGTGGAGGGGGTCTCACTTCCATCATCAGTAGCACAGGTACAGGTACAGGATAGGGGTAAGAGGCCCATGCAGGATGAGGGGCCTTCAGGAGGCCAGGATATAGGTTTCATACTCATTGATGAGGATTTGAGCTCACCAAGCTCAAAGTTGAGGGAGACTATTCAGGAGCAAAAGGTGGAGATAGACACTTTGTCCATCAAGTTGCAAAGAGCCCAGTGGATTATAAATTACCTTGAGCAGTGAAAAAAATAGTTGGAAGATCAGCAAACTATCATGGAGTTGCAAAATACCCGTGAGAACCGGCAAGCTGCCCAAAGAAGCCAAACCGAGATGACATCCATTGAGCGAGAGACTGAGGTTGATCGAGAGACTTGGCTTGAGAGGGTCAATATTAATTTGGATAAGCTGTTGGAGAAGGCCAACAAGGAAAATAACATGTTAAGGCACATGAAAAACCATTATTGGGCGAGAAATCACGTTTGCAAGGCATGAATCAAGATCCTGAAGGCAAAGTTAAAGAGGGCATTAAAGCATTGCAAAAGGCATGATAGACTCCAAATTTTGGTCAAAGCTTCCTTGGCTTATCATAGTGCATGATGGTGGACATTCAGCCCAAATTTCAAGAGATTTGGGACACATTTTGTCAATTTTTATTTTTTTGCCTTAACACAGATTTTCCTGCCCGACGCGTCGCGCCACTTGGCGCGCGATTATTATTGGCAGCTCCTCTTGGGTAAAACTTGATATTTCTGGATTTTTCTTCAAAATTTATGCATGCCTACCCATTACCTAGAGATTTTGACAATTTTTGGGTTGCCGGAATGGTCAAAAACACCCTAAAAATGACCTTTCTACCTCTTTTTGGACACACAAGAAGCAGTGTTGGGAAAAATCATTTTTGGAGGGGAAAATGAAAACCAAATTCTAAAATTCCACTTGGGTTGGAAATTAGACAGGCATAGCTTTCGAACGAGATATCCTATGCTCAATTTGGACTCTAGGAAGGCCCTCCAAATCGGCTCCAAAGTGGCGCAACGCATAGAGATTTCAGGCGCGACGCATTTGGAATTTTGGCTCCTTTTTCACTCAGTAACTCAGTTTTTCGCCTAGTTTTGGCTAGTTTGACTTTTTTATCTCCAAATGTAAAGCTCTTGATGTAACTTGATGTAATTTCATGAATTTTGATGTAATTTTGACAAATTTTAACTCATGTAAGTAGATTCATTCATCAAAAGGTGAATTATAACTGAATGAATCAGTTTCCTAACTTATAGAGGCAAGCTGTTCCACTGTCTATTTTCTAGTTCTTAGTTTATATCTTGTTGAAAAAACTCCTAAAATAGTGAGCTCGACCCCTAGAGGCATGGGGATGAGGTAGTGTTGTCTATATCTTGTATTTTTTCAGTCATTGGCAGAGGTTGGACACTTGGGATTGCTTAGAGCTTCATTGTACATTTCATCTCTGCATTTTGGCAAGAGAATAGACCAGGGTTTCCAGCACTCTTTGGGATCCATGTGGCTCTATGTTTTGATGGTGTGTTTCTCTCTGTGATTGTAAGTTTACTGATGTTTCATGTGTATCATCTTCCTTCTCATTTCTTCTTAAGTTAAACAAAAAAGTAATAAAGGTGGAATTCATTAGATCTGTAGTGCTCTACCTTGAGTTTTGTTTAATTTTCCATGTTTTCAACTGTCTGAAGAGGATTCTTGAAGGCCTCTTGCCCTGTTCAACTTCTCACCGGTCTGAGCTATTTATTTCATTCAAATTTGAAGTGTTAAAACAGTTTCCTTTCTTGCCCCATTCAACTCTCTGCAAAACTGATCATTTCTGAGACCCAAAATCTGCCCTTCCCTTTGATCCAAAAAACACCTTCCAAAATCAAATCAAACTCCTTTACATATATACCTAGCCTAAAATCAGCCTTTATTTCAATTCATCTCAAACCTCACTGATTATTTTTGCTGATATTGACCAGGAGAGAGCCCTCTCCTGATCTGGTATGGCTAGCTACCAGATTAAGCGTGGTTTGATGTTACCCTAGACTCTACCTTCCTTCATCCTGAGGTAAATTTAGGTAATAACATAGTGGCGACCATACTGGGGAGCACAAAATGGTTTTCTTGTTAGTGTTATTCATTTTATAAGCTACAGACGGAGCCTGAAGTTATGCTAGGTAGCCTTCGAAATGCTCTTGCTTTGCATTAGCGAAAGTAGATAAACGCTGCTTTAGTCAATCTCCGATCTAGTTTGTAAACGTAACATCTGACTTGTAAATTTCCCCAGTATATCAGATCATTCTAGACTTTTGGATGATGATTTTAGAATTTGATAGGCTAAACAAGTTGGTTTTGTCCATTTGATTTTTGAGAATAATTCAACACACTGGCTTCCAGATGACATACCAGAGAAAATCCAGATCTCGATCCACCTCCTGTGTATGAAAATCCCAATCTTATTTCGATAATTCTTCGTCGAGAAAGTCCTATGATTCCTATGTTCAAATCTCATTCATGCCCCGCTGTTTTTTAGTATCTTGAAGATCTTGAGTTTGATGAACAATTTGAGTTGTTGTTGTTTGAGACTAAGTCTGAAAGTGTTATTGATTCTACTATCCTAAATCTGGAGTTTGTTAAATATCTTGAAATTGAAAAGGCTAATAGATCCATTGACAATTATATTTTGAATATTCAGAATTCCATTGTGGCAACAAACATTCCTAAATTCATAGAGTCTGCATCTACCACTCTTGGGTCATCAACAATTATATCTGGTTCACAAATTCCTACCGAGCCTCCTTTCATTCCTACCATTCCCGTAAAACCTTATATTTATGATCAACAATCTGCAGTAGTATCACCTCCATCCACACCACATACACCTCATACATCAACTGCTCCAATTCCTCCTATATTCCCAAACCCGGTTGTAAATCCACCCAGAGCAATGGCTGCCCGATTTTCACCCCTTGTGTTGCCTCAAAACTTGGATGACATGCTCGCTAATTATCAAAGAAAAATTCCATTGTTTGATGGCACTCCTCAAAGTGTTACTGCTCAGAAACATGTGGATAGGATTGCATATTTCTTTGACCTTCATGAGATTGATGCGGAAAATGTGACAATGAGATTGTTTGTACAAACCTTTGGAGGTGAAGTAAGAAAGTGGTTCAGAGCTTTGCCGGCTAGAAGAATTGCTACATTGCCTAATCTTCAGAGACAATTCTTGGATCGATGGGAAGTGAAGAAAGACCCTCTTTCAATCCTTTTCGAATATGACAATATCAAGCGAAATGTTGGTGAGTCTGTCCAAGATTATTGTATTAGATTCAATACTGTTTACAATGCAATTCCTGTTGATATAAAACCACCTAGGGGGTCAGCTTTGATTAAGTTTCCGAACGGTTGCGATCCTAACATGGCTTATCAATTGAGGGAAAGAGATCCAGGCACTTTAGAGGATATGCAGAAAATTGCAGTAAATGTTGGAGCTAATTTTAATGCTAGGAGAGCTAGAATGAAAGCTGAAAAGAAATTAGAAGTAAAGGAAGAGTTTTCCACGTCAGATCAAGTGCTTTGTAAGATGGAAAAGATGTTTGAGAGACTAACACTTGATAAGCCTGAACCGCAGATCAGAAATCCTAACTTCGATGGCCAGCAACAACTGCAATTTAGAATCAAGCAAAGAGAATAGCGAGCACAAGAACCAGCAGTACAACAGCAGGTGAATACACCCTTACAGCATAATTTTGTTGGTCCGGAATTAGATGATGAAGAGAATGTAATAGGAGAAGAGAATCATTTCTTTACACCTGATGATATGCCAATTTTTATCACTGAAGATGAGGATTATTCTGAAATCTCAGCTGTACAAAAAGACGAGGATTTCATCTTGGCAAATGAGACAGCTCTTGAAGAAGAGTCTGATGAGTATCAAAGGGGATATATGAATGCCTTGACAGCCCAGCAGTGACAATATTCACTTAGAAACAGAGATGTGCCTATTAATCCAATTCAAAAGAGAAAGGAAGCTACAGCACCAAATAATGATTCACCCGTTGTGCAGAAGAAGGGAAAAGAGACAGCTAATCCCACTACTAGCAAATCACCATCAGCAAATGAAAGATCCAACCAACCAATGTATCAAAGGAGAAAACTAAAAAGAAGGATGTTCTAGCTAAAGAGGTAGAGAAAACTTCAGTTTTTAACTTATAAAATGAAATTGCTAAGTTAAAAGTATCCATTCCTTTGACTAAATTGATGAAGAATAGTAGCTATAAGGGTCAGGTGTCTAATATTTTGAATTTAGATCCATTATTTGATATGGTAAACGTGGAAGAAGATCAACCTGAGTTTATTTTTGGTCCAGCATTGGATGGTGAGTCTCCAGATAGTGATGTACCTCCTTTTTATATCAGCCTTAGATTGCATGATTATGTGTTACACAATGCTATGTTTGATTCCGGAGCCTCTCATAATCTCATGCCTAGGGAAATCATGGAGAAATTGGGATTGGATATCACTATAAAGTATCATGACCTTTATTCTTTCGATTCTAGTAGAGTAAGATGCATTGGGCTTATCAAATATTTGGTGGTCAGTTTGGATCAGATTCCTACTAAAAATGTTTTGATGGATGTGGTTGTGGCGGATATTCCTCCTAGATTTGGCATGCTTCTTTCCAGATCTTGGGGAGCGAAACTTAAGGGGACATTGCAACTTGATTTCTCCTATGCTACTATTCCTATGTTTGGTCAGATGAGGAAATTATATCAGGAGAAAAAGATGAAGCATATGATCACCAGCAAGGAGAAACCGATAAATCATCTAATCAATTATGTACATACTGATTTAGAATCATTTGTTTTATACTCGGATAGTTTCAATGATGTAAATAGCCAATTAGTTGAAGTAGAATACATTCCGAAAATCACTGAGAATTTCATAGAGGTATTAAAGAAAGAGAGACAAAAACTTGAAAGTACCGCTGAGCAATCAGCCTTCTGACAACAGCAAAATGTTGATGGACAGCAAGCAGAAATAACAAAGCAAACAGAATTTCAGCAATTGGAAGAGGATGAAGAAGGTTTGTGGACCATGGATTTTGATGGTGCAGTAGGAAATGACAGTGCTGGAATTGGAATTTGTGTACGCAACCCTTTTTCCTCCCCAAACAAAGTGTTGAGTAATGTAAGGGTCTGTTCTTATAAATTGGCTTTTGATTGTTCAAATAATGAGGCTGAATATGAAGCTTTAATTGCTGGTCTGAAAATTCTTAGAAAGTTGAATGCTAAGAGGATTGCAGTGTATGGTGACTCCAAGTTAGTTATCAAGCAAGTGAAAGGTGAATACGAAGCTAAGCATCCTCAAATGCAGGCTTACCGAAATGCGGTACTAGATATCTTGAGATTGTTTTCAGATTATACTTTGACTTGTGTCCCTCGTATTCAGAATGGTATTGCAGATGCAATTGCAAAAGCAGCAAATAATTTGAAAATTTCGATGAACTCAAGTAAAAAATTTGAAATTCATGTGAAGCATCGTCCAACCGTCCCTGACAATCAAAGGTATTGGCAAGTATTTCAAGATGATGAAGAAATTGATGAATTTCTGCAAAATAAAGGTAAATTCAAAGACACTTCTATTGATGAAGAGCATGATGATGGTGAGGCGGATGTGCAAGTAAACCAGATGGAATTTTTGTAGCTGAAGGATAATGTCATTCCTAAAGGTCTAATACCTTTATAGGAGCTTTTCGACCAAGATGATGTAGCTCGAAAACCAACCTTGCGGCCAACCGAGAAAGGAGTTGAGGATGTGAACATTGGATCAATAGAAAATCCAAAAATGGTGAAATTTTCCAAAGAATTTCCCCCACAGGTAAAAGAAAAGTATATCAGTTTATTATCTTCTTTTTCTGATGTATTTGCTTGGGATTATTCAGATTTGAAGACATACGACACCAACATAATTCAGCATACCATTCTAATCAAGCCAAATCAAAAGCCCTTTCGACAGAAGTTGAGAAGAATAAATCCAAAGTTGCTGCCCTCAATAGAGAAGGAATTGAATCGGTTGTACAAGGATGGTATCATCGTTCCCATAAGATTTTTATATTGGATTTCTAATTTGGTGCATGTGCGCAAGAAAACAAGTGAGATTCACTTATGCATTGATTTTAGGAATCTGAATAAGGTTTCTTTGAAAGATAATTATCCATTACCCAAAATGGATCACATACTTCAGCAAGTAGTTGGAGCATCTTGTCTGTCACTACTCGATGGTTATTCCGGTTATAACCAAATTCTGGTCCATGAGGATGATAGAGACAAAACAGCGTTCACCACTTCGTGGGGAACTTTCCATTATGCTAAAATTCTTTTCGGTTTAAAGAATGCTGGTGCAACCTTTCAGCGAGCAATGGATATGACATTTGTAAATGAGAAGGATGTTTTTCTAGTTGTGTATCTTGATTATTTGACAGTCTTTTATAATTCAGATGAAGAGCACCTTTACCCTTTGAATATTTTTTTTCAGCGATGTAGAAAATATGGTGTGTCCCTCAATCCAAAGAAGAGCTTGTTTGCCATGGATGAGGGCAAGATTCTTGGTCATATTATATCAAAGGATGGCATCCGCATGGATCCAGCTCAAGTAGAAGCTATTCAACAAATTGATCTTCCCCGAAACAAAAAGGAGATCCAATCATTCAATGGTAAGATGAATTTCTTACACCGCTTTGTGCCCAATCTTGCAGAACATTTAAGGGAAATCAAAAACATGCTCAAGAAAGATAGTGTAGTGAAGTGGACTGAGGAGGCTGTAAAGTATTTCAATTTAGTGAAATTGGCTCTTTCTTCAGCTTCGGTTTTGATCAGCCTGGACTATACTCAAGATTTTATTTTGTTTTCATTCACTTCGGATCATACTATGGCAGCAGTATTGATGAAAAAAAGAGATCAGCATGAAAAACCAATTTCTTTTTTCAGCCGAACCATAAGAGATGCAACCTTAAAGTATAACATTATTGAAAAACAAGCTCTTGCCTTAGTGAAAGCATTGAAATATTTTCGAGTATATATTCCGCATTCTCACATTCTTGCTTATGTTCCTAATGCTGCTGTTAAAGATGTCTTAGTGCAAACAGATCTAGAAGGGAGACGAGGCAAATGGATTGCTGCCTTGTTGGAGTATGATGTGGAGATAAAGCCTACAAAGCTTATCAAAGGAAAAGGGCTAGCTAAGCTAATGGCTGAGTCAAATTTGCATGCCTTGGACATTAATCTCATTGCTGCTATGTCCGAGGAAAATGAGGAAAGTTTGCTAATTCAGGTATCAAAAATCTTTGTTCTTTCTCCTTGGTATTCAGATATTGTATATGTGCTCCAAAATTTGTCACCACCGCCAAGAATGGCTAAAAACAAAAGTAGGACTCTAAAATTGAAGGCTGCGAAGTTTTGTATCATGAATAATGCACTCTATTGGAAAGATCCCGGTGGTGTTTTGATGAATTGTTTGGTTGAAGAAGAAGAAAAGCAGGTTATGGAGGATTTTCATAAGGGAGATTGCGGAGGTCACCTTTTTTGGAAAAAAACGGCCAACAAAATTTTGAGAGCAGGATATTATTGGCCAATTCTCTTTGCTGATGTGTACAAAATTGTTAAAAGCTACCATGAATGTCAGATTTTTGAAGGGAGGAAAAAATTGCATCCTTTGCCACTCAAGCCCATTGAAGTAAGTGCTCCTTTTCAGTAGTGGGGTTTGGATTTCATTGGTGAGATCCATCCTACTTCTTCAGCTCAGCATAAGTGGATCCTTACAGCGAAGGATTATTTTACTAAATGGATTGAATCGATTCCCACCAGGCAAGCCACCGATTCGGTAATAATTTCATTTCTTGAGAACAATATTTTGTCCCGTTTTGGCTGTCCAAATAAATTGATTACTGATAATGCAGCAACTTTCAAGTCTAAAAGAATGATTGATTTTTGTGATAAGTATCAAATCACTTTGGGGCACTCAACCGCTTATCATCCACAAGGCAACGGATTGGCCGAATCCTCAAATAAATCTTTGGTTAACATTATCAAAAAGCTACTGGAAATAAACAAGAAAGGTTGGCATAAGAAATTGGTTAATGCACTTTGGGTAGACAGAGTGAGTCAAAAGAAATCTATTGGCATGTCTCCTTTCGAGCTCGTATATGGTGTTGACACGGTATTCCCTACCTCTCTCGCAGTTCCAGTGGTTAAACTTCTGCAGGAAGCTAGCAGCGAAGATGATCATATGCAACGGAGAATAAATCAAATGATCCATTTACAGAAAACTAGAGAGGAGGTTTTTCAAAACACTTTCAAGCTGCGAGAGAGAATCAAGAAAATATATGATCGAAAGGAAAAGGCGGACAAGTTTCAATTAGAAGAAGTGGTGCTAAAATGGGATGAAAGAAATGAAGATAAAGGTAAGCATGGTAAGTTCGAGAATATTTGGAAAGGACCCTTCAGAATTGCTGCATATCGAGGCCAAAATTATTTCCTTTTGAAAGAAATGAATGGAGAATATTGTCCAAGAGGGCCGGTCAATGGTCGGCTGCTCAAGCGGTATCATTTTTGAAATGTTATACATTATCACTGTACATACCGGTTTGTTTAAGTTTCATTGCAAGTGTGTGCTTTAATCATTATTTCAATTTGGGGCCAGAAGTGAAGGCTATAAAATTGAAGGTTGATTTCAGCTTTGGTTTGGTTTATTGAGTCAGGTATTTTAGTCATTTTAGTTTCAAAATTGAGTCGGTTTGAGTTAATTTTCAGTCATGAAAATGAGTCAAGAGTCTTGTTTTGGTTTGTCGAAGTTATTGACTCCATAGCCCAATGGACGAAGGCACTGCTTACTTTCCCAGAGATCTATAGTTCTTGGCACCTCCAAGGAGCTACCATCCCCATTGGAGCCAATGTTAGAGTCAGTATCTTCATCCCTCCATCAGAGATCAAATTTCTCTTGTTGCATTTCATTTTAGGTGTCTCACTCAGTTCAGTCAGCTGCATTCCATTAAGAGCATGGACCATCTGATGGTAGGGGCTTGTCACTTATGTCCCTCATGTCTTATACCTACTGACCTATTTCTGTTCATTAAAATCATTTACAGTCATTTTTGGTCTCATAGTTGGCAAAGAGTCATTTTAGGGTTTTTAGTCTCATTAGGTCTAGGGTTTAGTTAATCCGGTCTTCAGAATGCCTAATAATGGTCAGCAGGCACATGAGGAAGTCTAAAATAAGGTTTTAGTGCTAAAATTTCCATCATCATAATGCTTAACAATGATTTTTCGTCAAAACTTTGTTTTGAAGAAAAATAGTCTATTTCATCTTTATGTAATAAATGCAATGTGATTTTCAAGTTTTTCAGTTGTAATAATATTCCATTGGCAACCCTAGTCACCTTTTCCAAAGCTCCATGCCATCCATTCCCTGTAAGATAGACGGAAAAGCTCATCATTCAGTCCAAAAGCAAAAAGGAAGCAAAACAGAGTTCTTTTGAAAAGTGTCAAAGTTTACAACATTACAAAGTGGGTTTTCAAATAGAAAAAATCAAAGTCTTTGGTATATATATGATTTTTATGTTTAAACACTCCATTTGTATGCCAAAGAGACAACATTGAGCAAAGAAGAAGATGTGAGGAGCGAAGCAAGAAATTGTGGGCAGACTGTGTTAAAATTGTTGAGCGCGACGCATCGAACAAGTGCGACGCGTTGGGTCGGCTCATTGTATGCAAAGTTGTTCCTACGCGGCAAATAGGAAGGACGCGACGCACTAGGTTTGGCACGTGATGCACATGGCAGAGAGAAAATTCATTGTTATTTCTTCCAATTCATCAAATTTTCCCAACCTCTCTTGGTCCAAGTAAGTCCATGCAATAACCCCATTGCTCATGACAAGTGTTTGGTATTGATTATGAGAATTTAAGTGCAAAAACTCAAACCCTATTCTCTTGTTTGAGAATTGTATCCTTTAGGGTTTTGAAACTTGTTGTGTGCCAAATACTTCCATTCTCCACCTATTTTTTTCCCCATGTCACTGTTCATCTTCTCACAATAGCCTATGTCCCCTATTCCCTTGTATCCCAAGTCAATCATTCCTATCCCATTCCCATTGTCCCCATCCCACTTGTAGATTTTCCCAAACCCCAAGTTTATCCAAAATAGTTAACTGGTTGTCCCTAAACCTTTCAACACATAGATTTCAAGTGGCAAAATCACAATTTCACTTGATAATAGTCCATCATTCCCATTGCTCTACCCCTCCATATTCCCTCCCATATTACCACCTATTTGGCAATCGAATCAAAAACACCAAAATTCTCATTTTCATCCAAGACAACATAGACCTTGCATAGACCTTGGACATCATGGAGACAGATACTGATACATCCTATGACCGAGACAATGATTCCACCACTGAATTACATGCACCTAGAAGGCCTCATAAGAGTGGCAGACATGTGAGAGAGGAGCCCACCTCATTGGCTGAATTGCAAGCTTGTCCATTTGCGATGGCATGTTTTCAACAACAGTCTTGTTATCAATTTTGTGAAATGGTTGCTAGGGTCCATCATCATCAGGAGCTGGCCCATTTATTTGTGTTACATTTGAATGATGGTCAAGTCACCCTTGCTGGTGTGACATTCACTTTAACACCTGAAACTATCTCTCAAGCAACCGGAATACCGAATGTTGGAGAACAATGGAACAAAAGACAGTAGGTTGATAGAGTGCACTATGAACGATATATCAGGCCTAGCTTTTTGAAACAACTCAGCAGGGTGTTTCCTTTCCGGTTCTTAAAGGATTTCTGTGCTCCTCTGATGAAACTTATTATCAGATATTTCAGTTGTGAGGGCCAGTTTTCATGACTCTATGCCTATCATATCATGTTATTGATGCATTTTACTAGGGTGAGGATGATGAACCTCCCTTATTTCATGTCCTGGAATATTGAGAGGATGACCACTCTCATGCAAAGGAAAACCCCTGAGGAGCAGTACAACAGTAACTATCACTTTGCACTCATCAAGATTGTGGTTTTGCATCAGCTCGGCTTGCAGGGTATTTCATGGGATGATTTCATTTCTAATGATTTCTTCAGAGCTCCTCAGGTTCCTTCGGAGGTTGTTCATGATGCAGGTGAACCTTCATATCAACATGAGGGTCAGGAGACAGAGACTACTAGTGTGCCGATGTTTGTTACTTATCAGAGAGGCACCAGAGGATTAATTGCAGCAGCCTGACAAGTATTATCTCCACCTAGGGTGGAAGGGGTCTCTCTTCCATCATCAACAACATAGATATAGGTACAGGATAGGGGTAAGAGGCCCATGCAGGATGAGGGGCCTTTAGGAGGCCAGGATACAGGTTTCATACTCATTGATGAGGATTTGAGTTCACCAAGTTCAAAGTTGAGGGAGACTATTCAGGAGCAGAAGGCAGAGATAGACACTTTGTCCATCAAGTTGCAAAGAGCCCAATGGATTATCAATTACCTTGAGCAGTGAAATAAATAGTTGGAAGATCATCAAACTATCATGGAGTTGCAAAATATCCGTGAGAACCGGCAAGCTGCCCAAAGAAGCCAAACCGAGATGACATCCATTGAGCGAGAGATTGAGGCTGATCGAGAGACTTGGCTTGAGAGGGTCAATATTCATTTGGAGAAGCTATTGGAGAAGGCCAACAAGGAAAAGAACATTTTAAGGCACATGAAAAATCATTATTGGTCGAGAAATCACGTTTTCAAGGCACAAATCAAGATCCTGAAGGAAAAGTTAAAGAGGGCATTAAAGCATCGCAAAAGGCATGATAGACTCAAAATTTTGGTCAAAGCTTCCATGGCTCAGCATAGCACATGCTGGTGGACATTTAGCCCAAATTTCAAGAAATTTGGGACACATTTTGTCAATTTTGAATTTTTTGGCCTTAACACAGATTTTCCTGCCTGACGTGTCGCGCCACTTGGCACGCGCTTATGATTGGCATCTCATCTTGGGTAAAACTTGATATTTATGGATTTTGCATCCAAATTTATGCATGTCTACCCATTACCTAGATATTTTGACAAGTTTTTGGTTGCCGGAATGGTAAAAAACACCCTAAAAATGACCTTTCTGCCTCTTTTTGGACACACAGGAAGCAGTGTTGGGAAAACTAATTTTTGGAGGGGAAAATGGAAAAAACATTCATAAATTCCACTTGGGTTGGAAATTAGACAGGAATAATTTTCCAACGAGCTATCCTGTGCTCAATTTGGACTTCGGGAAGGCCCTCAAAATCAGCTCCAAAGTGGCGCGATGCATAGAGATTTCAGGCGCGGCACATTGGGAATTTTGGCTCCTTTTTCACTCAGTAACTCAGTTTTTCGCCTAGTTTTGGCCAGTTTGACTATTTTATCTCCAAATGTAAAGCTATTGATGTAACTTGATGTAATTTCATGACTTTTGATGTAATTTTGAAAAATTTTAACTCATGTAAGTAGATTCATTCATCAAAAGGTGAATTATAACTAAATGAATCAGTTTCTTATCTTATAGAGGCAAGCTGTTCCACTGCCTATTTTCTAGTTCTTAGTTTAGATCTTGTTGAAACAGCTGCTAAAATAGTGAGCTCAACCCCTAGAGGCATGGGGATGAGGTAGTGTTGTCTATATCTTGTAGTTTTTCAGTCATTGGCAGAGGTTGGACACTTGGGATTGCTTAGAGCTTCATTGTACATTTCATCTCTGCATTTTGGAAAAGGAATAGACCAGGGTTTGCCACTCTTTGGGATCCATGTGGCTCTATGTTTTGATGGTGTGTTTCTGTCTGTGATTGTAATTTTACTAATTTTTCATGTGTATCATCTTCCTTCTCATTTCTTCTTAAGTTAAACAAATAAGTAATAAAGGTGGAATTCATTAGATCTGCAATGCTCTACCTTGAGTTTTGTTTAATTTTCCATGTTTTCAATTGTTTGAAAAGGATTCTTGAAGGCCTCTTTCCCTCTTCAACTTCTCACCAGTCTGAGTTATCCATTTCATTCAAATTTGAAGTGTCAAAACAATTTCCTTTCTTGCCCCATTCAGCTCTCTGCAAAACTGATCATTTCCCAGACCCAAAATCTGCCCTTCCCTTTGATCCAACAAACACCTTCCAAAATCAAATCAAACTCCTTTACATATATACCTAGCCTAAAATTAGCCTTTATTTCAATTCATCTCAAGCCTCACTGATTATTTTTGCTGAGATTGACCAGGAGAGAGCCCTCTCTCGATCTGGTAGGGCTAGCTACCTGATTAAGCGTGGTTTGATGTTACCCTAGACTCTGCCTTCCTTCAGCCTGAGGTAGATTTAGGTAATAACAGTATCCATTTTCTTCAAATATTTGGTGAAGGTGGTTTAACTCTTGATTAGGTGATTTGAATATGAAATTCTAATAGCTCTAGTGGTTAGGGTTTTAATGATGCTATATTTTTGTTTGGGATGGTGATGAGAGTTGGCATGAAGAGATCTTTCAGTGTGGATCTTCTTCCTGAAAACTTGAGAACTTATGCCCCCCTTTGTTGTATGGATTAATCCGTCTTGTGAACAAGACCGATCTCCCTAGTACTAAAAGTATCTAGCAACAAACAGCCAAATAGACTAATCTTTCTCTAAGCATATATGATCTATGAAAAGCTCTATATAGGTGTAAAAGACTTACCGTTTGTCCAGTGCTTGTTTGAAGTTGTTGTTATCCCTCGCGCACTTGAAGGAGTTTTCCTCGTAAACCTGAAGTCACAAACAAGAAAAATATTACATAACACCTGTATAGAAATCATCATAAACCATGCTTATCATAGTGATCAAGGAATCTATGAAATAAACCATTGATTGAAAGCTTATTGAGAAAAATGAGTATATTTGTATTAATTTCAAAAGAAGAAAATCCTTACAACTTGAGCCTTGATGTTGCACAGGACTTTCTGGGGTCCAAAGCAGGAGTCTCCTTTACTTTGATAAGCTCTGCACTCCTCCAACCAAGACAAATAGAGGTATGCAATCTCTCCTTACAAAAGTCTTAGTTAACTGAGTCTAAATCTCAACATCACTTAACTTCAAATATTCTAAAATATTGAACTCCCTTTAAGGCTACCCAATGCCTCTTTTTATAGTGGAAAAGAGGAGGTTTTCTGTTCCAAGTATGAAGGGATAGAATCCTCCTTCAAAGGGATAAGCTCCTCACATCAAGGGGTTAGCTCCATAGGGTAAGGGATTCATGCACCTCACAAGGGCGGTTCTGCCACCGCAAGATCCATTCTAGAAGCTTCCAGAATTTACTTTAATTGAGCTTTTTGGGATTTACTTGCGCCTTTTTAATCTTACAGGGGTCCGCACCTATAACAAAGATAAAGTGTGTTCAGGAATGCAGGAAAGATGAACATTGGGTGCGGGACCGCAGGCAAGATAGCCAGAAAGTGCGACACCAAAGTTTAGGAGACTTTTAGGAATTTTTTCTGATTTTCAAGGCTTGACATGAGGAACTGATATGTTAGACTTGCAAAAGGGAGAAGTATGAGTAATAATGAGCTCATACACATGGAAGAATGTCAGGATGACAATTTTCAGTGTAACAGATTGCCCCCTAAAGTGCAAAGTTTGGAATAGATGATGCTGAAGTCTGTCATATATGAAGAGTGCAGTACTTTATCATTTAAAGGATCATCCTGTGGTCACCTCAGTCAGCACCTATAAAAACATTCAATGAAAAATATATATGTATACATATCATCACTGAGGTAGGCATTCCCATACTCAGATTAAACTAACAAAAAACTGATTCAACTGTTCTGATACAGGAATGATTTTGAGCACATGACAGTATAGACATGTGTGAACACAGTATGGACGCAGCCATCTATTTATAAATAGTCCACTGTATAAATGATAAAAAAATTCCTCGCAGCCTGGATGGTAAAAACTAGATCCAGGGTCTTGATTTCCGCATCTCGAACTAGTAGGATTCTATCCATGCGAATGAATGTGTCGAAGTCGAACATGGTAGAAACCACTTGATTACCAGTCAATGATGTAAACTGTTAACAAGTGTGAGAGTAGCCACCAGTAATGTCAATGACTCTCAAAGTACCCAGTATAGTCCATGAAATGTGAATGAATGAGCTGAAGTCGAACATCTCACAGAATCATTCGATCGAAGGTCGATGATGTAACCCGTCATCGAAAGCGAGAAACCTGCCATTAAGGCATGCAGATTTCAAGGCATTGACGATTTCTAGATCAACTTCCTAGATAATGAGTTGTCGTCGATAGAAAGCGATTCGTCGTAGGCAAGCCCACAACACGAAATCATAGATCAAGTTTTGAAAATATATTAGCAAGGACTGACTCAGGGATGGTCAAAATGGATGACAGATATTTTGCAGATGAATGGTTTATTTAAACTGTCCTCTTGAACACATAACGACACTGCAGATGGCTTGGCGACAATTGACCCAAAGCTAATACCCAGAAACCGGATGAAAAATTTCAATGAGGTTTGATTAACTGTTAGGAAAAGGATTTCCCAACCCAGGTGAATGAAAGTGTCGTGTTCAAGAGTGGTTGACTAAATTTTCGAAGAATCAAAATACAACAAACACGCCCATTTTCCTCTCTTTTCCCCCACCATTTCTGGCAAGTACCTCTTTATTTTTGACAAGCTTGAGGAGGATAAAA
This sequence comes from Pinus albicaulis, assembly GCA_034641835.2. Taxonomy (NCBI): domain Eukaryota; kingdom Viridiplantae; phylum Streptophyta; class Pinopsida; order Pinales; family Pinaceae; genus Pinus; species Pinus albicaulis. The sequence goes on along the minus strand of CM076571.1, from coordinate 361,784,010 downwards.
TTTGCTTGTTTATAAGCTCATCCTTCCGATGAGTCCAACTTAGTTTAAAATTCGAACCCTAAGAAGGAGTGGTTCGTTCCTGTTGAAAATTAAACAGGTCCTTTACTGTTAAATTTTAACGAGTCCGGTATAGGAGAAACTCGGTGTTTTTCAATTTTAGGGAGTCAGAAGAAAAAACTTAAGAAAACTCCATGGGTGTACTTTTTCGTAAATTTAGTCTCTCGAGCCCGAAAAAGGATAAAATAATGCGGGAGAGAACTCTATTGATCGTAATTAGTCAACGTATACCTTTTTCGTAAATAGTCCATTTCAGTCCGTAAAAGGGGTAAACTTATACTGAAGGGACGATTATTCATTTACTTTAATGAGTTCGAACAATCAAGTACTCGGCGATCTTTTCATATTTAGAGAGTCTGAAAAGGGCTTAAAAGAGGACTCCAATGTTTCGCTTTTTCGTGAATTTTTGAAAGAGTCCGAAAAAGTGATAAAAGTATGCTCTTTGTTGAAAAATGATCAATTCTCCTAAAAAATCCAATTTCTGCACAAAAAATTGAAACATTACACATACCTGTTTAAGATGAGTAAAAATGCTTCAAAAATACCCTTTTTAAAGTGAAAAATAAATAAATTAAAAATTCATCTATTCGAAAAAACTTATAAAAAGGACTTTTTCAACTTCATTTTTACCGTTGAAGTCCAGAGTGAAAAGTAGAAGCTTTTGGGTAAAAAAGTTCCTGTGAAGATTCTGGAAAATTCGTCCATTGAAATTGAGAACCGTCAGTCCCAGGTAATCCACGACCTCTTAATCTTGCATTTCATCCATTTACAATTCGTTTTTAGGCTTTAAATCTTATTTTTTAAGGGAAAAACATGGTTCGAAAATCGCCCGCAGGGGTCCGCAGGTGACACACATGGTACATGCGGACCATGAATTTTTTCTACAAGGAAAAAAGTCGTGGGTCCGCACTTTCCTTACAGAGCGCGTGCGTTCCTATGCACTGTTTACGAAGGTAAAGTGCAGTCCCCAAGCGTTTAAATTTAAAACTCAAATTTCTCTTTTTCCGCCCAAAATTTTTCAAATTAGATTGTTCTAATCTATCTTTTTATGTATTGTAGGATTAACAAGATGTTGACTTGGAGAGAACGTGAACACGAGGACGTGGATGACACCGCAATGCTTCATATCCCCACAATGCAAAGATTAAGAGCATGCGGTTTATATAAATTCTGGGCCATCCAAGGCATGAGAGCATTGGTAGAGCTCCTGACATGGCTGGTTAAGAGGTGGAACATGCAGGACCAGTGTTTCATTATTGGCGGCCACCGGCTCGAAATCGAGCTGGAGAAAATTTATTTTCTGACTGGTTTGTCCAAGAGGGGTGAACAACTCTCCTTGTTTGGGACTAGGCCAGGTGGCCAGACTGTCGCTAGTCTTCGGCAAGAATTCTATAATGATGAAGCAGACCCCAGGGACAAATGGATTGATATAAAAACTATCATCCATCCCGAGATGAAATTTATTGCATTTACTGTTACCAGGCTATGTGGGAGTGCAGCATTGCATGTAGCTACCGGTTCTTAAAAGCGCATTGTTGTGCACTGTTTTCACGGCACCATTTTCAACTGGTGTGACGCTGTGTTGGCTAATATAAAAGGCCAACTAACTAGAGCAAAAAATGGGAAACTGAATAACTTTGGATATGGATCCATCGTCGTCTCCTTTGCTCTAGAGAGGATTCCTATGCTAGCTCCATAGAGTATCCCTGTTGATGTCGGTCGACTTAGAGAACCTAGGATGGTTCGTTGGTCCGCACTGATGGCCCGCCATAGTATTGAGGGCGCTGAGATTGTTCGATTTCCTTCTTCATATTTTCGTTGGCCATATCACCAAATTTTTGTCATAGAGGATTTTCCATATGCCGGGATAGATTTCTGTGGCGACCGAGAGATGACTCTCCCAGCAGGCGAACAGTGGGATGACTCAGGTAAAAAATATTTCTTCAACAGTTTCTAAGTTCTAAATTTTTTTTTATTTTTTAAATCGTCTTGAAAATTAATAACCAAAAGTTTTTTTAATACAGATGTGGGCCCACGGAAACCAGCCCATCTCCAACCTTATGAATGAAGACAACCAGTTGCAGCTGCACCAGCTCCAGCAGGCCAATCAGCAGAAATCTTGACTGATTTAGAGCATCATCTAGAGCGTTTGACTCTAGACATTCTGGAGACAAACACAGATGACATTCCACTCAGATTGCAGAGATACGTGATTGGTGTTCCAGGATCTTTTAGGAGGTTCTTGTGCAGGGTGGCTCGGGCAGTGGTTTCTTATCGTGATCACCATCAGTGATGGGATGATTGTGTTGTAGACTCATATTTTTGACTTTTTGTGTTATCATTTTGCCGATCATAAGGTGTTTCCAACCTATGATCGAAGACGATGTATATTTTTGAAAACACTTCTATCTATGATATATCACTATTTACCGGCTATCTGTATACATGTTATGGATGTTATTTGTCTTACTGTTTTGATTACTGCAAATGTCGATTTATCATACTAGAAGCAACTGCGTCTGCTAATGTATTTAAATGTCTTGGAATATGTTGATATTCAATGTAGTCAAATTCACGTTCCAAGAGACGAACTCTTAAAAATAACCGTAACAACACTGGATTTCTAATGGCATAAACCCTGTTAAGATGTAATACAACAAGTTCAGAATCCAACCTCACAATCAAACTCCGAATCCCAAATGATATGGACTCAGATAATAACTCAATCACTGCACTATACTCGGAAATGTTATTCGTTGTTTGACCAAGGCTTACCCCATGCATGGAAACTAACTCGTCAGAGGGTGAATAGATAACCCAAGCTGTGGAAGAAATGTTCTATGTATTACGACAAACACCATCAGCAAAAACAATGTAGGTTTGAAGAGACGTCGACATCTGAAATATCAAGAGTAAAACTCAGATAAGCAGGAATAGTAATAAAACACACTTCTAAACTAGGCACACCTTTCTAATCTAAAAAATAAAAGATCTCCATACCAAGTTTAAGCATAATATCACTTCAGATATAACCCATTTCTGGGCTTATCTAAAGGGATACCATCAAAATCTATCATCTCATAGGCCCCTTTTCCCAGTTTTCGCTTAACAATAAAAGGACCATGCCACATGGGCACGAATTTCCCAGCTCCTAGCTTATCGTTGGCTTGATCATAAACTAAGACTAGGTCTCCTTCTGAAAAATTTCGAGGGGTAACACTTCTATCATACTGAGCTTTTACTCTTTTGACATGAGCCTCGTTTTCTATTGCAGTGTTTCTCCGATTTTCATCCAATTGAGCCAAGTACAAAAAACGTTTCTCCTCTTCAGACATAGCTGGGAGTAATTCTATGGCTAATTTCAAAGATGGAATTTCGCATTCAATCGGCAACACAGCTTCCAAACCGTAAACGAGTTGAAAGCGAGTGAAACCAGTTGATGTTTTGACTGAGGTTCAATATGCCCAAAGTGCTGAAAATAACATGGAATGCCAATTCGTCTTGTGAATACCAATAATTCGTCTGATCATGGTGACTAAAACTTTATTTATGGCTTCGACCAGACCATTGGCTTGCAAAAAATATGGAGTGGAAATATCGTGGCACAGGCCAAGCAGTTCTGTCAGTTCAGTCATCATGACACTCTGAAAATGGCTTCCATGATCAATAATAATGGCTTGAGGAACACCGAACCTAGAAATTATGTGATTAAATACGAAAGTTGCAGTAGTCTTGCCGTCAGCCGAAAATGTAGGCATCACCTTGGCCCACTTAGTAAAATAGTCTACTGCTAAGATAATGTATGCATGCCCCCCAGCCGAGTGAGGGTTACATGTAATAAAATCGATACCCGATTTTGCAAAAGGATCGACAGCAATTATGTGATGAAGAGGAGAGGGTGGCGTGCACATCTTACGATAAAAAAGTTGACAATTGTGGCATTTCCGGACTGCATAAATACAATCTTTGAATAACGACGGCCAGAAATAACCAATGCGCAATATCTTTTGGGCTGTGGCATACCCAAACATATGACCGCCACATGCTCCAAAATGGCAGTCATTTAAAACCTTTTCAGCTTCTTCATGAATAAGACAACGTCGAAAAACAGAATCCGCTCCACGACGATAAAGTGTATCGCCAATAATATTATACTGTTGGGATTGGAAACGTATCTTCCGTCACTGAGATCGCGAGATTTCAGGCCGAAAAGATTGGGTTTGGAGATAAACAATAATATCTCCATACCATGGATCAAGAGTACTGATAAGAAATAGAGATTCGTCCGCAATGGGCTGCTCTGCCATAGTTTCAGTATCAGTAGAAGGGAAATCACACATTAGTTCCGCAAAGACCAAGGATTTCTTCGCCTTGGATTTTTCAAATTCCAAGTCAAATTCCTGCAGGATGACTATCCATTTGGACTACTTGCCCCCTAGTAATTGTTTGGTCAAAATGTACATCATAGGGTTGCAATCAGAAATTATCGTAGTTTTGCGTAACAATATGTAATGTCTAAATCGTTGGACAGCTTGAACAGCTGCCAAAGCCAATTTCTCCACATGCGTATACTTAATCTCAGTTGGATGTAGATTTCGACTAAGATAGTAAATAACATGTTCAGTATGAAATTCGTCTTCCTAAACTAACACCATCCTAATGGTGGAATGAGAAGCGGCGAGATATAAAATTTAATCCTGGTTGTAGTTGGGAGGATGCAATAACGGTGCATGGGTTAATGCATGTTTAAGTGCATGAAAAGATTGATTAACGATCTCATCCCAAAAGAATGGAATGTTCTGTTTTAGCAACCGGGTAAAACCTTTTGTAAGCTCGGCGTAGTTAGGAATAAATCGATGTAAAAAGTTTTCTTTCCCCTACAAACTTTGGAGTTGGCGTAAATTCGAAGGAGGAGGTAATTTGAAAATAGCTTCGACCTTCAACGGATCGACGCGAAAACCTTCTTTCGAGACAACAAATCCCAGTAAACGACCCAACTCAACACAAAAAACACATTTGTGTGGATTCAGCTGAATTTGATAATGTCGAAATCTCATAAAGATAGCACGTAAATGTGTAAGATGGTCAGCCCTGCGTGATGAATGAGCAGGTAAATCATCTAGATACGGTTGCACAATGTGCTTAATGTCATGAAACGCATAATAAATTGCCCTTTGAAAAGTTGCTCCAGCGTTCTTCAATCCAAAGGGTAGTTTCTAGTAAGAAAATGTCCCCCACGGACAAATAAAAGATGTTTTTGGCTGATCAGCAGGGAGTATGTTTATTTGATTATACCTTGAAAAGCCGTCCATAAAGGAAAACATTTCACTGCTAGCACAATCATCGATTATTTGATCGAAATATGGAGTTGGGTAATTGTATTTAGGACAAGCTCGATTAATATCCCTATAATCGATACATACTCGTATCGTTTCTTGTTTTTTAGTCACAGGAATAATATTAGATACCCAATCCGTTAAGGGAATCGGATAAATAAAACCTGCACGAAGTAATTTTTCAACCTCTGCTTTAATAGCAGCAGCTTTTCTAGGATGCATTTGACATAGACGTTGACAGACGGGTTTGGCATCCAGGTAAGTCTTGATTTCATGTACCACAATTGACGGATCAATTCCTGGCATTTCTTCATAGGACCAGGCAATCGGCAATCGGAGGGAAGGGCCTGCGATCGGAAGGGAGCTGCGATCAATCGCATCGCAATCGTTTGTGATGAACCAATAGGGGACTTGACAAAAAGCATTGCGATTGAAAGGATCTATGATATTGCGCGGGCCATCCGATATTTGTGGGAAACAACGATGGGGATGTCGTCGGGTGGTAGATATGTGATGTGATCAATCACATCGCAAACATTTGTGATGGACCGATCGGGGGACGTCACATAAGCCTTGCGATTGCGATCAAGGTGGTATTGCGGTCAGTGCCCAATTGTCCGATCAGAACGGCAGATCGACGGTGGAGAACACGTCGCGGTCCTTATAGAATAACACGATTGCATCCGAGTTTTTCAGAGTTAACAAAGAGTTGCGCTTGTTTGCAAGTCACGATTGCGACTAGCCCCCCAAGGCATTAAGCGCTTGGTCTTGGGTAACGGTTACATGGGGAAGTGGTTGGAAAGGGCTGGCAGGAAAGGGGCTAAGCCCTTAATAATGTTAAAAAGTGGGTTTTGGCCCATTTTTAATGAATTGTAAGGCCAAGGAAAGGGAACGATAGAAGGGAAAAATGGGAATTTAGCCAAACAAAGGGCAAGGGGAACATTCAAAGGGGATTTTGGTATGATTTTGAGGGTAAAGGGGGATTTAGAGGAAAAAAGGAGAACTTTGTCAAAAGGGGGAAAAAGGGATAAAATGAGACATTTTGCAGAGGTACAAAGGTCAAAGGGGGTCTTTTGGGGCACAAATTTTAGCAATCAGTGAGGCTCATAGACTCTATAACAGTACAGGGCAACATTTAAAGGCATGGAACATAAAAAGGCTTCAAGGATGATGTGTTTTCAAGGGAAATGCATTCCTTGAAGGCTCATAAAATAATCTAGCCCCTTGCTTGCTTGTCAAGGAATTTATAAGGGGCTAACAGTGGCTCCACATGGGGATGGCTTCTTCTGGAAGGAGTTAAGAATTCAGAAATTGATCTTTGGTGTAGGCCAGATGCCTGCTGCTTGTGCCACTTTTCTTCTTTGATATTCAGCTGCCACAAATATGATAGATCAGTAGAAAAATTCCCAAACAATCTACCTACCCATCCTACAATCCCAACATTTTTTCTTCTAGGGTGCATTTGAACTAGCAGACCCTTTACATCATTTATTTTTATAACAGAAAATAAACCTATTCTAAATCTACCCTTATTGCCCCATGAGACCAGATTAGATTGTTGGTCTCATATGTTTCTCTACCTAATCTAATATCTGCTAGGATTAAACTGTCCAACATATTTCTTCTCTACATTCTACAACAAAAATTTAAAAACAGTCAAACTAGGATTAGACAGTCTAGTTTGCTGTTGATCCAAGGCATAAAGATAGTTGCACATGGACAGAAAATTTCTGAAAACTGAAAATAAAACTGTGAAGGCTTGAAATCTGAAGCTTGGAGTATCCTTCTTTCTTTGTGACTCAAGTTTTGGGCTTGTTAGAGTCACTCTTTTTCTTCATTTCAGCTTTGGTTTTGGGCATGTTAGAGATGATTCTTCTTTCTTCTTTGTTGGTCCAAATTTTGGGCATGTTAGGACCAACTATTTTACTTTCTTTGGCTCAGGTTTTGAGCATATTAGAGCCAATCTTTTTCACTTCAGAGGTTCATGTTATGAGCTTCTCTGAACCTCTCCCTTTTCTCTGTTTTTTTTTTTTTTGAAACATTTTTCTCTTTTCTTGAAAACAAAGTACTGCAATGGTATGTACAATGGAAATGAAAACTGGAAATTGAAAATCAGCAGAAGTAGTGTTTGAGCATCCTGCCATTGACAGGACCCCCAAACAGCTCTGTACCATCTAATTCCTATAGGAAGAAGGCATTTGGACCCACAGTGGCCTGGATGATGTATGGACCTTCACACAGACTGTCAAACTTGTTGTGCTTTCTTTTATCCTCTCTCCTTGAGTCCCACTTTAGAAATTGATCCCCAATTTTGAAATCAGCAGCTTCGGTTCTCTTGTCAAACAACCTCTTTATGTTTTCCTGAACTTTGATAGCTCTGTTATGGATCTCTTCCCTTTTTTTCTAAAGATGGATTGTTTGGTGTATCCTTCTCACCATACTGTCTTCTTCTGACTGAATCTCTTGGACCAGCTTGATTACTGGTACCCCAAGGCTGGTAGGGAAAACTGCTTCTGCACCATAGACAATCTGAAAAGGTGACATGCCAATGGATTTCTTGGTTGTAAGCCTATCAACCCACAAGGCATGCACTAACTTGTTATGCCATGAATTTTTGTTTTCTTCTAACAACTTTTTGATGATGGTCACTAGGCTCTTGTTTGATGATTTAGCCAATCCATTACCTTGAGGGTAATAGGAAGTTGAATGACCCAGTGTTATTTGATACTTGTGACAAAAATCAACCATTTTCTTGGATCCAAAAGCAGCAGCATTATCGGTGATTATTTTCCTTGGGCAACCAAACCGAGAGAGGATATGACCTTCTAGGAACCTAATGATGACTGAATCTGTGGCATTCCTAGTGGGTATGGCCTCTATCCACTTAGTGAAGTAGTCTATGGCTGTTAAGATCCATTTTTGTTGTGCAGAAGAAGCAGGATGGATTTCCCCAATAAAATCTAGGCCCCATTGCATAAAAGGATCTTCAACAGTGATGGGTTGTAAAGGGAGGGGAAGGAGTTTCCTCTTGCCTTCAAAAATTTGGCATTTGTGGCAGGCAATTACCATCTTATGGACATCATTGAAGAGTGTGGGCTAATAATAGCTAGCCTTGAGTATTTTTTTTGTAGTGGCCTTCCAGTTCAGGTGGCCTCCACACTCTCCTGCATGGAATTCTTGTTTAATCCTTTTTGCCTCAGCTTCAAGAAAACATTTAACCAATAGGCCATTTGGGTTTTTCCAGTATAAGTTTTCATTCATAATGCAGTAGTTTCTGGCTTTTAGTTTTATGAATCTAGCCTTAGTCTTTGACAGTTCAAGAGGAGCATTGAGGTTGTTGAGCACATAAAGGATATCAGCGTACCATGGAGAGTTCTGAAACTTCTCCTCAACCGTGGGATCAGGCAGTCCTTCCTATTCATCCAAGGCATTTACCATGTTAATTTCAAGGGCTTGCAGATTTGATTCAGCCATTAACTTAGCTAAGCCCTGACCCTTGATTAGTTTGGTGGGTTTTATCTCAAGGTCATATTATAGAATCACAGCAATCCATTTTCCCCTCTTCCCTTCTGGGTCTTGGGACAGAATATATTTGACTATTATGTTAGGCACATAAGCAATGGTGTGGGAATGTAAAATGTACACCCTAAAGTCTTTTAAGGCCTTGACTAAGGCATAGGCCTGTTTTTCCATTATGTTGTATTTCAAGGGTGCATCCCTTAGGGCTTTGCTAAAAAAGGAAATTGGCTGTTCCATTCCCTCTAGATTTTTCTGCAGTAAGACTGCAGCCACTGTATTCTCAGAGGTAGATGAAAATATCAAGAAATCTTTAGAGAAATCTAGGCTGATCAGAACAGGAGCTTGGGTGATTGCAAGTTTTACTGATTCAAAATATTTTTTAGCTCCAACAGTCCATTTACCTCCCACACCTTTCTTCAGCATGTTAGTCATATTCCTAATGTGTTCAGCTAGGTTGGGAGTAAACCTTCTAAGGAAGTTAATATTCCCAATAAAGGACTGTAATTCTTTGATGTTTCTTGGGTGTGTGATTTGTAGTATTCCCTCAACTCTTTGTGGGTCTATCCTGATTCCCTTTTCAGATATAATGTGGCCAAGAAGCTTTCCTTCTTGCAGCCCAAATATAGTCTTTTTAGGATTCAATGACAGACCAAACCTTCTATATTTTTCAAACACTTTTCTTAGATGTTTTAGGTGTTCTTCTTCAGTCTTAGAATAGATTGTTATGTCATCTAAGTAAATAACAATGAAGTGTCCTATCTCATCTAAAAAATCTATATCCATTTCCCTCTGGAAGGTTGCACCAGCGTTCATCAGTCCAAAGGGAATTTTTACATACATAAAGGTGCCCCATGGGCTGTCTTGAGTTGGTCTTCTGGGATTACTAAGACTTGGTTGTAACCTGAAAAAGCATCCAACAAAGAAATCCTTTTTGAGCCTACTACCCGCTGTAGAATGTGTTCCATTTTTGGCAAAGGGTAGTTGTCTTTGAGTGAGGCTCTATTAAGATTTCTGAAGTCAATACATAATCTAATCTCCCCAGTTTTCTTTCTCACAGCCACTAAATTCAAAACCCAATTAGAGAACCTTACGGGAACTATTATGCTTGCCTCATACATCTTTTTAATCTCTTTTTCAACTGCAGGCAATTTTTTTCGGTTTATCCTACGAAGTTTCTGCCTGAAGGGTCTCTGATTTTCCTTTAAAGGTATTTTGTGTTGTATAATGTTCATTTCGTAAGCCTTTAGGCCTTCATAACTCCACGCAAACACATCCATGAATTCCTTGAACAAGTCAATGTATTTCTTTTTCATTTCTGCGGGTAAAGACCTAGCCAATTTAATTATTTTGGGCTTACCTTCTGTGCCTATATTGCATTCTTCTACGTCAGAGTCCGCGTGCTCAATGGTGGGCTTTTTTTCCACATCATCGAAGTCAAAAAGGTCTTGTAACGGCGCCAAACCTCGAGGTATGTTCTTATATTTGGCCTGCAGCACCTCTACTTCTTCACTGTCTGCGTTTTCACACTCTGTGGTTGAATTTCTAGTTTCTTCATTTAAAGCGTTTATTTCTACATTGTGGGGTGTAGTTTCTTCCTCGTCCGAGGGTTCCTCTCCTAGGCAGCTATCACTAGACGTAGAGTCTGAATCGAAAAACTCAAACTAATTTCTTCCTATTAGGAAATCTTCAATTTGTTTATCTCCCTCGAAAACCTGCCAGTGTTTTTCGTTATCCGGCACTGCAGGTCTGAATTTGGTCTGAATGACGATCTGTTGGTCGCTTGGAGTCTTAGGGTATGAACTGGCTAGGCAAGCTAATCCATTTGCAATGGCGTTCTGATTTCTAGGAACAAACACTAATTTGTATTCAACAAATTTTTTCAATATATCCACAGCATCATTCCTATATGCTCCCAACCTCGGGTGTTTGGCCGTGTATTCACTGTTCACCTGTTCGATAACCAATTCGGAATCTCCCTGCACGACTATTCTACGGGCTCCTATTTTCTTCAATAGATTTAAACCTAGGATAAGGGCCTCATACTCTGCAATATTATTGGTACATTTGAAATGTAGATTGCAGGCATGGCTCTCTGCGTAGTCGTACCCCAGCTCAGACAGTTCTTCTTTTGCAGGACCCATCGAAACTCATCTCCCACAGGGGTTCACTCTCGTTTTTGTTATCATTTCTTTCCCTACAGCTGGGTTCGCCATTGTGTTGTGTTATAGGATTTTCACTAGGCTGTGGGATGTTTAGTTCTACATGTGATGTATGGGTTTGTGAGGGATGTCCAGTTAACTATTTACCTTCTGTTTTTTGCTCACTCTGAGCTTCCGTTTCAGTGTAGTGTCTAGGGTTTCCTTCTTCGTTCTCCTCTAAATCCAAGGTGAACATTATGTTTAAATCTATTATATCAACTCCTCTGTTTGTATCTATGCTCTCTGGTGCTGGCTCTCCCAAGGATTCATCGTTGCAGAAGATGAAAGAGTCCATATCTATGTGCACAGAATATAAAGGTGAATTCTCAGGTTTTTCAGGGCTACTAACCAGAAATTTCATTTGTGCTTCCCTGTACAGTCTTCTAAGTTGGCCAAAGATTGGGATTGTGGCATAAGCCCTATCCATCTGCATTGTGCCTTGCAGCTTGGTTCCCCATGATCTTGATAATAACATGCCATACTTGGGTGGCACATCTGCCACCACAACATCCATGACCATACATTTTGTTGGTATCTGGGCTAGAATCACACACAGGTCTTTAATCAGGCCAAGGCATTTTACCCTGCTAGAGTCGAATGAATATAGGTCTTTGTAAGGACGGGTTATCTCTAGGCCTAGTCTTTCCATGACTACCTTAGGCATTAGGTTGTGTGACGCTCCATAATCATGCATTTCATTATGAAGAATCTTGTCATGAATGTTGAGACTGATATAAAAAGGTGGAACTACCCCTTCCTGAAACTTTCCTTCTATCTTTGGACCAAACAGAAGGGCAGGTTGATCATCACTCAGATTTACAGTGTCACTGTTATCACCTAAATTTAATGCTTTCAAAATTTGGCCTTTATATACATCCTGAGTGGCCAGCTCAGAGAGTGGGACAAAGATTTTAATTTTTTCAATCTCACTCTCCAATTGAAAGTGGACTGACTCTTTGGACTGTTCAAATCTGTTCTGTTAGCCACTGCCTTAGTGGCTGAATCGGTGTGCTGATTCTCATTATGTATGGTCTTTGTGACAGTTTTATCAGGAGCACTAGCCGCAGTGCTAGCGCTGCTGGCTGGTTTGCCTTGTGTGTCAGTGTTTTGGTTGTCCTTTTCTTTGTTATTTCCAGAACTCTTAGCTGCTGATTTGTTACTTTCAGTAGTTGCTTTAGAAGTTTTCTCAAGTATTTTCTTGATGGTGACCTCAGAAGCTTTTGGTTTGGTAGTTTCTTGGCTCTTTTTACTTCTAAGTTCATATTTCTCTCTAACCTGCATCATGGCATTTTCAAATCCCAACCTATAATCCTCAGTTTCTAACCATTCCTCATTCCAACCAGAGGGTGAGGGCTGATCTTCTTCCGTGTAACAGTTATGGATTTAATCCTCTGTTTCAAACATGTTTATTGTTTTCCCTTCATAACTTTCTATGATTCCCTCATCTTCATCAAGAAATTTCTCTTGAAATGGGGGTATAACCTGCTGATCTGATTCTCTTTGTCTGTTAGGAGTGGCATTGTTTCTTCTAAAGTTTTGGTTCTAGTTATGGTTTTGATTTATATTTTGGTTACTAACTGTGAAAACCATTTTTTCCATCATTTGGTATGGATTCTCCACTTTTTTAGATAGATGGTCATGATTTGGATCAGATGTGGAAGCTACGTTATCGTCTCTATATGTTACCCTTTTCTCAGCTCTTAATCTCGCTCTTTTCTCAATCAGATTTGCCTCTATATTCACTGCTCCTTTCTGCATGTCCTCCAATGTGTTGTATTCTTTATCCCTAAGCTGATAGGCCATGTCAGCATCAAAACCTTCGGGGTATTTCACTAGATCCATACCTTGGGGAGGTTTCGTGTGTGGAGGGAGAGCATTGTAAATGCTGTTAAATCTCGTTGTGTAATCGTGGACACTCTCTCCTACATTTCTTTTAAAGCTCATATATTCTGCTAGGAGTTGGCGAGGGTTGGCCTTAACTTCCCATTTGTTTATGAAGGTCTGATATAGAGCTGGGAGGTCATTTATGCTACCCGGAGGTAGGCCCTTAAACCATTTCTTCACATCACCCCCTAAGCTCTGGGCAAATATTCTCATTTTGAATGTATCATCATCTATCTCCATGTAGTCAAAAGAATCTTCCATCCTATCTACATGGTGTTGGGATGAGGTAGACTCTTTTGCAGTGAAGTGTGGGATCTTTGATTGATAATCATTAGGTAAGGGTACTAGAGGCTGAGGTAAAAATAGAGGTGCATACTAGGCTGCCATGATGATGTTTTGATGAGGTAAAGGGTTGACTTGGGTAGTTGGTATAAGGATGACAGGGATATTATGACCAATAGGGGTTTGTTGAGCAGATTTAGGGTGGGAGAGCCCCAAGTTTTGAATGAAGTGAATATCAGGAGGTGTAGATGGAGGGGCCTGTCTATTCCCAAGGTGTTTACCACTTTGAGGTGGTGAAACAAGAAGCTAAAGGTCTAGCTGGTCCAAGACACTGAATGACCTAGTTCTTGGCAAATTATTTTGAGTGCCTAGGTTGAAAAATGGGTGTGTTAAAGCTGTAAAGTCTTTTGGTGCAGAGTTAGCTCTATGGATGTGGCTGGAAATAGTTAGTCTTTCAGGTGTAGGAGATCTCTTGAGGATGCTCTCAGGGTTATCAACTATTTCTGGTGGGTTTGGGTTGGGATAAGCTCTTGTGTGAATGGTTCTGAAAGCCAGAATGTTTTGTTATGACCAAGCGGCTTAACCCTACTTGTTACTTCTACTGTGGTTGATGTTGTATTGGGCTCTGGTCTCCCAGTGGAGTCTTATGTGAAACCAAGATAATCAGTAGGCCTACTAATCATTGGTGGAGTCTTTAATCGTTTAGGGATTATGGAGTCGCCAGGTGGAAGGTTTAGGATTTTTTTGGAGGGTGAACTGTCCACCACAGTGTTTATGAGATGTCCCATTTCAAGGATATCTTCCAAACACAACAAAATCTAACCAGAGATTGACTGGGAGGGTGTTTACCAGATATGTCACCTCTGAAAGAGTATGAGAACTGGAGGCTATCTGGCCCTTTCCAGACTCTGTCCAAGAGTGTGGGAGAACACAACAAATGGTATAGAGGTTGATGTGTGAATAGGAGTGTTTTAATACCAACCTAACCAGAGATTGTAGGTTTCTGAGGCTCTTATGATGTAGAAGGTGAGAAAAACTCAGAAGTTCCCCAGTGGAGTCGCCATTATGTTGGTGTTCCCATGTTTTGGCTAGATTGGAAAGACCAAAAGATGAGACAACATCAAACCACTTTTAGACCTCAGGATCTAGCCCTCCTGGGTCCAAAGAGGGATCTCTCTATGATTGTAAAAGGTATATGTCATTAAATTCCAAATGTTAAGATGTTAGGCTAGTTGTAAGGCTTGGGGTCTTGTTTGATTTGTTTTGATTTGGTTGTTGGGAATCAGGAATGAAGGGTTCAATATAAGACAAGGCAAGGCAAAGAAGATTTTAGGCAAAGAGAGATAAGTTCAGATAGTTTTCAAAACCATTGGGCAAATGGAGTCAGGAAAGGGTTTACTTGCTGTTCAATATGCAGGCTTTCAGTTGGGCTAGTCATCTAAAGCATTGGATCCTAAAATCATTTGGTGGAATGGGACAATAAGGAAAGAAGGTGAAAGAATGAGAGTAAACCAATTTCTGTCTATAGGTCAGATTAGAGGTCATTTAACTCCAGACCTGCTTGGACATACTCTTAGGCAACTCTCAAAGAAAGGCAAGGGACAACTTGAGGGAACTTAGATAGGTTTAACTAACTGAAAAGGATCCTAGTGAGACAGAGACAGAGTTATAAACTCCCAGTGTTCCCAATTCATTCAATTAAACTCTAACAAGAACATCTAAGAAGTAGATTCATTAACTCATACATCAGCTAGCAGGCAATAACATCCACTACACTAGTTAAATTAACTGAAACTAATTCTTAGATAACACATTTAGCAGAAAACATTAAGGCAAGGAGAGCAGAAGCATAGGGTGCCTAACAAGGGCAAATCCTATGCCAGATTTCTGATGCAAGCTAGAATAACAGAAATGGAATGAAATAAAACACAGAGACAGAAAAACATCACCGCAGCTTTAGATCAGGATCCAAAGAAATGTTCTTGTCATATTAAGAGCAACACCAATCAGGTACAGCATTTTCCAATAGCTTGAAATTCAGTTTGAAAACATACTCCTCGGCCTATCTTACTACATTACACAGCGAGCATGCCTCAAGAGAAAGCTTGCAATTCATAGATATCTTATCAACAACCTTTTACAATATTTCCTCATGAGTTTTATAACAGAAGAGAAGCAGAGGAGGTAGGTAGAAAACTAAATGAAGCATTAACACATAGAAGAGGAAGAGGGCTGAAACCCACTCTGTTTTAAAATCTGAGCATTAATCTCTGGCACTCTTTGGAGGGAAGAATGGTCTTCATTAGGCTTCATTAACTCCAGGTATGTCTCTGATGCATTCTGGTATGATGTACTCTGTAGTACCTTTGGTGAATAAACAAAATGGTACATAAAAAAATAAATGGTCTACCATACTTGTGCAAAAAATGCTCTGGTAGCATAGGACTGTGGTCGGGGCGGAAATTTCTTCACTAGAGCACGGCATGGAGTAAAAATAGTATGGGCACCCCATCCTTTCACGGAGAAAAAACACTCTGTTGATGTAGCTGCCCTGATGACTTAGTTTTCTGTGCATTGAACCCTTTTCCACTTCATTTATATCTTTGTCTGCGAGATCTAGCCGCTGTAATAAGGACTGTGAAATCACGACTGCCTTCCCCACCTGATAACCTTGCAAAACACGGGACTGAGTTATGAAATCCATGCATAGGGGGGTGAATATGGAGGACAGGAGAAAAATACCGCAGTAGTGTGGTGAAACATTGTTTTTGGATGAAATGAATGTGAAAAATGCATTGATATGGTGAATAATAGGGTTTTGTGGGGAAATGCATCGTGGGTCATTCGATCATGGTCTACAGGCGTAGATCAACGACAGGAATCAATCCGTGGGATGACATATGGGAAATGGGAGGAATGAATATAAAACATTAGATTTTAATGAAAAACTTTAGACTTTGGTGGAAATGCAAAGGACAAGTGTGAAATGCAACGGAATGGACGTATGAAGTGGGACCCATATGGAATCTCAATCGGAAATCGGAGCGGGACAATGGAATACATATGAAAAACATTTTCCGATGCGATTGGAACATCCTTTATATAAATGAAACACAGTCGAAATTCGGGTTTAACAAAGGAAAAAAGGGCTTTTGACATGAATGGTGGAAGGATCAAATGGTGGGACTGGGGCTACAATCGTAATCGCAAATCGGGAGAGGAAGCGGAGCAGAGTGATCAACACAAAGTTTCCGATGCGATTGGGTAAATCCCTTTGTAAAAATAAAATATGACGATTTTCCATTTTACAAAGGAAAAACCCTTCATTTTATGAACAGGCGGAAAGTTTAAGTGGTGGGGCCTGAGGGGTTAATCACAATAGGAGGTCAGGAGTAGGGACTAATCGCAATTGCGGGAAACAGAACTTGCGATGCGATCAGAGGAGCAAGCGCAATCATAGGATCGGGGAAAGAGGTTTCGATCTGGAGATTGGAGGGGAAAGCTATTGGCAATTGGAGGGAAGGGCCTGCGATCGGAAGGGAAAATGTGATTGTGATGATCGGAAGGGAGCTGCGATCAATCGCATCGCAATCATTTGCGACGGACCGATCGGGGACTTGACAAAAAGCATTGTAATTGAAAGGATCTGCGATATTGTGCGGGCCATCCGATATTTGTGGGAAACAACGATGGGGATGTGGTTGGGTGGTAGATATGCGATGTGATCAATCGCATTGCAAACATTTGCGATGGACTGATCGGGGGATGTCACATAAGCCTTGTGATTGCAATCAGGGTGGTATTGCGATCAGTGCCCAACCGTCCAATTGAAACGGAAGATCGATGGTGGAGAACACGTCGCGGTCCTTATAGAATAACATGATCGCATCGGAGTTTTTCAGAGTTAACAAAGAGTTGCGCTTGTTTGCAAGTCGCGATTGCGACTAGCCCCCAAAGGAATTAAGCGCTTGGTCTTGGGTAATGGTTACGTGGGGAAGTGGTTGGAAAGGGCTGGTGGGAAAGGGGCTAAGCCCTTAATAATGTTAAAAAGTGGGTTTTGGCCCATTTTTAACGAATTGTAAGGCCAAGGAAAGGGAACGATAGAAGGGAAAAAGGGGAATTTAGCCAAACAAAGGGCAAGGGTAGCATTCAAAGGGGATTTTGGTATGATTTTGAGGGTAAGGGGGGATTTAGAGGAAAAAGGGAGGAATTTGTCAAAAGGGGGAAAAAGGGATAAAATGAGACATTTTACAGAGGTACAAAGGGAAAAGGGGGTCTTTTGGGGCACAAATTTTAGCAATCAGTGAGGCTCATAGACTCTATAACAGCAGAGGGCAACATTTAAAGGCAGGGAACATAAAAAGGCTTCAAGGATGATGTGTTTTCAAGGGAAATGCATTCCTTGAAGGCTCATAAAACAATCTAGCCCCTTGCTTGCTTGTCAAGGAATTTATAAGGGGCTAACAGGTTATATAAAGACAAATTTATTTTGAGTGATAATGTGTTTCCCGATAACTATAAAGTGATAAAGAAGTTGTTGAAAATATTGGGTGTTGCATACATATCATATCATGCATGTTTGAATGATTGTATTCTATATAGAAGAGAATATAAATACAAAGGGATATGTTTGAAATGTTGGCATGACAAGTACCATAAAAAAATAAGGTAAATCACATGGTCCTCCACATAAGATATTGAGGCACATGCCTATAATCCCAAGTGTGATGTTCCAAATTTTTCTTCAATAAATTGGAACATTAATTTTTGTCTAAATTCATTTAGGAGATGAATAATTGGTCAAGGAGGCTCAATAACAATAAAAACATAAATAACATACCTCTAGTATGGAAAGGGATCAACCATGGAACCAGATTTCACACCCTCATGTGTGAAAGGAGATGTTTGCAAAGAGGTTTGACCAAGTCAACCAACGTAGGATATGAGGTGGAAAGCACTACATGGGATAACGTAGGAGGGAAGCTTCTAGAGGAAGGGAAACCCTAATTCAAAGTAGGGCCCATGGAGAGCCTTCACTTGCTATATATGGAGAGGAGAAGAGCCATTTCCATTCATGCATATGTTTATGATTTCATGTCTATTCAGACATTGAGCATTCTTTGCTGCTTAGCAATAATTGCTGGGAAACTCCTGTTTAGGATTTCCTCACCTTCTTGAGAGGCCTCTTGAAGGTTGGTTCTTCATTCTCCACATCTCTTGGCTGAAGGCCAAAGCATCCTCCTCTAGGACCGCATTATTGCTGCAGCAGCATAATACGGTGTTGTAGGGTGTTGCAGTGGAGACTCCACAACACCTCTTCCATTGCTTGTTTTTCAGAGGGAGAGTCTTCCTTGCCTTTGGAGGATCAGTTTGGAAACCTTGGAGCTTATTTTCAGATCTTGGCATCAAGTCAACTCATATTCTTTCCCCTACTGTTCAGTTTCTCCAGTAACTACGTTATTTTCATAGTGCAATTGTTGCGGGGTTTTGCAGAGTTGATTGGAGGGTGAGATCTCAAGTGTAAGGATCAACCTTCTACTTTGGAGATCCATTGGAGAGGGTTTAATTCATATTTATCATCTTCTTCAGCCTTCTTCATTGAGTTCTAGATTTGAGTTGTAGCAGATACCCAACAACTCCGACATTTTTTCCATTTTGTATATTTCAACCAATCCCTTAGAGGATTGATGTATTTTTGCTTCTAAGGGTTAGAGATTTGCTCCCCTATTGTATTTGAGCCACATATTTTCATATCCATGTATTGACATCATTTTTCAGCAGTATTCTATCATATACTGCGTCCTCATAGCCTGGGTTTATGTAGAAATAATAATGTTCTTTCATATTCATGTACATGTATTGTTGAGGCTTGCATTGTCTTTATTGAGAGGTTGTTTCCTCAAGACATTGTACTCTTTTTACTTCTAAACATTATTCTTGGCTATATGTTTATCTTCTTGTCTCATAGCTCATAGAATAATGTTGTCTCTTCATGGTATGCTCATGTTTATGTTTGCATATTTCTGTAGCTCACTTTTGAGTGGGATTCCACAAGAAGCTCTATAGACAGAGTCTGAAAAGGGCCAGATAGCCTTTGGATCTCACACTTCCTTGAAAAGGTGACATATCTAGTAAATGCCCCTTCAGTAAATCTCTAGAATAGATTTCTGATTGCTGACATTCCTGAAAAAGGAACATTACAGTGGTAGCAGAGAAACTTTCTTGGCTCAACCTGTGAGTCTAAGCCTAAGAAGATTAGAATGTTGAAGAATATGAGTTTATTCTCATCTATGTTCAGATCCAGAGGAGATCTCTTCAAGGAGGTCAAGAAGATTGAAGAAGAAGAAGAGGAAGTACCATGCACTTCTTATTCTCATCAAGAAGAAGAAATTGAGCATGGAAGACACTTAGATTATCAGATTCTAAATGATTACCTTGTTGAGTATAGATCTCAACCTAGAGCCTTCAAGGAGACTCTATATTTTCCTCATTTCACCCAGCTGAAGGAAGAGAAGAGACCATGTAGCAGAAGAGAAATCAAAGGCAATAGATTTCTGTTGTCTACCTATGATGGGTCATCTATTGCAAGAACTTGGGTGAAAGAGTTGGTAGCATTCTTCTTTCTACATCCTGTGATAGAGAAAGAAGCTATTGAAATCTTAGTGCTGCACTTAAAGGGTGAAGCCTATGATTGGTGGAGCATCCATTTGAATCATGAAGGGGTGAAAATTTTTGCAAATTTCGTCCAAGGGATCAAAACCTTTGATGATGAAGGGGCAAAGAAAGAAAATATCACATCACCATTTGAGGAGCCTTGTGATAACGCTGTCACACTCATAGAGGAGCAGCCACATACATCAATAGTTGGGGCAGCCAACACTTTTGAGGAAGGAACTCTTGTAGCCCAACAAGAAGTTCCAAATGCACATCAAGGTATGAAAATATTTCCACATTCTATTGTTGCAGCAAATTCTTTTGATCAATGTGGAAACTTGCTTTTGAATGACCAAGGGTCAAATCACATTGGTACCATAGAGCAGCTTGGTTGCACTGCGCTGTGCAACATGGAAAAACTTAAGAAGGAATCAAACCATCATTCTCATGAGCCATTTTTGGATTTTACATCACATTCGAGGTTGGGGTTTGAAGCCTTGAAGGATGATAGTAGACATCTTGTAGTGAGAAACCCTTTCTCCCCTCAATATGACACTTTCTCAATGAGCTCTTCTCTACTCAAAGAGGAATTTCTACTTTCAAATCCAAGACCTCATTGGTTTTGGAAAACTATTGATGAGAGGGAGGTCTCAAGGAGAGATCTCATCAGAGGTGCACTTCAACACACCATGGAGTGCAAATATTTTCTTCCTTTCTCACAAGAACAGATAGAAGATGGAGGAAATCTTAGGATGGATAACATCTCTCATGCTTGTGTTGGACATTCCTTGAGCCATACAAATCATGATGGGAGGTTTTTTCCTACCACCTATTTGGGTTTTGATAGGGTCTCATTGATCCTTGAGAAAATTGCATTTCAACATCCCAGGAAGTGCAAATACAAGAATTTGATTTGGGAGGATGGTAGCCCTCATGGGAGGAGTACCAAGATGAAGAAGAGGAGAAAGCATCC
The DNA here is from genome assembly GCA_034641835.2 of Pinus albicaulis. Taxonomy (NCBI): domain Eukaryota; kingdom Viridiplantae; phylum Streptophyta; class Pinopsida; order Pinales; family Pinaceae; genus Pinus; species Pinus albicaulis. Next base: position 361,763,107 of record CM076571.1, on the reverse strand, counting down.
ACAAGTGGTTGAGTGGATGTGGCTGATGAGCAAGGAGCTGGGAGGCTACTTGCAGATATATGATATCGGGCAGCAGGAGGCTTGGGTGCGCTGGTTACTCTTGAAAGAGTTTGGCCATCACTAGGCAAACACTCTTCCTAAGAGTAGGAGGATGGAGAAGAGATGGCAGGATACTTGCATCATTGAGAAGCATAGAGTATGGATGCATGATGCTGGTGTGACACTCATGTCATTCATTGTGTCTTCATCACATGAGTTGTATGATGGAAGTATGGGGAGGCAGTAAAATGTTTTGTTGCTTTTCTTGTTTCTGGGAGAGCAAGAGAAGATTTTCTCTCACACTTTGTATGATGTTGTAGGAGGAGGAGATGGAATTATCTCCTTGGTATTTGATGATCTGGAAGCTCTTCCATATTGGGGAGTATTCCATATTTTTTGCAGCATTATTGGAGGAATATTTGACAAGGAGCATGTCAAAGAATAGAGTTTTATATTGACAAGGGCTTATTTGCATGAGCTCACAACGCTGTCACTTTGGAGCATAGACTTATGGATGAAGTGTGCCCAGCTGAAATGGGGTGGATCCATAACCCACAGGTCCCAGGATCATTTCATATTTGTTACACTTGATGAACAAAGAGGAAGTAATGATGATAGAGACATCTATCACTATGGCATATTCTTCTTAACTTGGATTTCCAAGCATGAGGAGGATTATCTTCTTGCAGCACATGGTTCACTCTTCTTCATAGCATGCCAACACACTATGGAGGACTCATTCATGGATCCATGTACCATCTTAATTCCAGCATATGGTGAGAGGTTTGTATATACATTCATTTATTTGCACACTCTTACCATTCTTATGCAGTGCATTGCTTCACAAGAGGGCAAGCTTGTCACATTGCTCCATGAGTTTTATTGGGCCAATCTACATGATGGAGGAAACCATATCTTTTGTGGCCTTGGGAAAATGTTTAATCATCACATGTATGTTCATTTTCTACACTATAACATGTATCATATGAAGGCATGCATGACTAACCATGTAGAAAGAAACATTTTTCCTTGTACTTTCCTCAAGCAGCAACTTGTAAAAATGCGTTGTACTTGTTTGGGACGCTGTTGGTACCTTCTTGCATCACGTGAAACCTTCAAAATTTTCTTCATTTTTTTGTTGATCATGACTTAATATGATGATATAGATCAGATTTGTAAAGGAAGCATGATTATGAGAGAGACACATGAGATGGATGTGTCCTTGAGTGGGGAGAATTCCCACATTTTCTGCACTACACGTTCTAATGGGAGCATGGGAGGAGATATGGCCACCACAGCCACATGTTTTCTTCCTTTTGAGGTGGGCCATGAGGTTGATATTCATCCATTGTACAGCCATGGGCAAGTGCTTGATCATGTATTATTGTTACATTCAGCCATTTACTATCTTTTAGTAGATGTGATGAATCTTGTACATTGCTTGCCATGTAATTTTCTGAAGCTGCAGTGGGTGAAAATGTGTTGTATCCTATTGAGATATTGTTTGTATCATGCACTATCATGTATAAATTGTAGCAAACTTCTCATTGGGACACTATATGATGATCTTGTCCTATTCATCATGGATGGATTGTTTTGGGCCAGCATGTTCTTCATTGTTGGAGGATAACTCTTTGGAGGATTTCTCTTCACCTTGCCATTTGAGGGCAATACTTTTGCAGCCCAGGATCAGCACATACTCTACACTTATCATAAGTGGAGAGGGGGAAAGCTTGGGGTAGGCTACAATTCTTTCCGTGTTTAGATTTCCAGCCCACCTTCATTTTTGGAGCTTGAGGTGGAAGGAGATTTTCAGGAGTTGCCTTATTGGGAGGTGGCTCATTTTGTTTGGATGATTGCTTGGGGATGGAGGATCCACATGAGGAAGATGTTCCTCAACATATTTCAGACTCCATGCCTTGAGTGGAGACCTTCTAGTTCTATCCTTGCAGTTGCTTGGGGACAAGCAATATTTGGGAGGGGAGGACTGTAATGTTCCAAATTTTTCTTCAATAAATTGGAACATTAATTTTTGTATAAATTCATTTAGGAGATGAAGTATTGGGAAAGGAGGCCCAATAAAAATAAAAACATAGATAAAATCCCTCTAGTGTGGAAAGGGATTAGCCATGGAACCAGATTTCACATCCTCATGTGTGAAAGGAGATATTTGCAAAGAGGTTTGACCAAGCCAACCAACACAGGATATGAGGTGGAAAGCACTACATGGGACAACATAGGACGGAAGCTTCTAGAGGAAGGGAAACCCTAATTCGATCCACATATGTTGGCTAAATGCCAAAGCATCCTCCTCCAGGACAGTGTTATTTCTGCAGTAGCATAATACTGTGCTGTAAGGTGTTGCAGTGGAGACTCCACAACACCTCTTCCATTGCTTGTTTTTCAGAGGGAGAGTCTTCCTTTCCTTTGGAGGATTAGTTTGGAAGCCTTGGAGCTTATTTTAAGATCTTGGCATTAGGCCAACTCATATTCTTTCCCCTATTGTGCAGTTTCTCCAGTAACTATGTTATTTTCATAGTGCAATTGTTGTGGGGTTTTGCAGAGTTGATTGGAGGGTGAGATCTCAAGTGTAAGGATCAGCCTTCTACTTTGGAGATCCATTGGAGAGGGTTTACTTCAGATTTCTCATCTTCTTTATCCTTCTTCATTGAGTTCTATATTTGAGTCGCAATAGGTGCCCAACAACTCCGACATTTTTTCCATTTTGTATATTTCAGCCAATCCCTTAGAGGATTGATATATTTTTGCTTCTAAGGGTTAGAGATTTTCTCCCCTATTGTATTTGAGCCATATGTTGTCATATCCATGTATTGACATCATTTTGCAGCAATATTCTATCATAGACTACATCCTCATAGCCTGGGTTTTGTTGGGCAGTGAAAAAGGTATGAAATTACTATGTATCTTCTCATTCTTTTACTATAGACATACTCCTTTTTACCTTGGAAAGGTAATTTATTATAAGAATTATGATAGAATTGGAAAGGTTTATGTTTATTGTAAAAATATGACTAAAGGTTGCTTTTTTTTGATAAAACAGGAATTAGACGAAGTGAACAGCTGTACCAAAGGCGAGGCTGAGAACAATGTAACTGTTTCTCCATCTGAACCACATCTAGCCAAAGGCAAGGAGATCCGAACGGATTTCCAAGAAAAGGCAGGGGACATCTCGGCCTCGGTCAAAGTAAACAAGATGATAACTAAATGAAGGGGAGAGAATCCCTCAGGATTCTTTGATCCTGAGGGATCGCTGTTCAAACTCATTTTATTCCTTGACTTGTCCATCAAGATTTGATATATAAAGCAATGTCCTTTAGTGATGAGGAGGGAGTTGGTCACAAATCCTTACATTCAAATGTTTCCTCTGTAATATTATGTTTTATTGATTCTTAGCTTCGAGAGAACAGTCTCTGTAATACTCTATGTCCGATTAATATCAAACATGCATTTCGTTTCATCTCTTAAGTTCTAAATTAGCCCAGCAGTATTTCACTGGCGCTAAGGGCCCAGATCTGGTGGAATCATTTCGCTGTTTGTATTTTTAATCCTTGCTTACTGTTGTGTGAAGTTGTGTTTAATGTTTATTTCAATTACAGATTTGATTGACTGTTGTTAGATTGAATATAGATTCATTAACGAATTGCATTGCTAATTTATCCTTTGCAAGAAGTACATTTGTTGTTCAGTTATCTTGCTATCATTATAAAATATTTGTTGTTCTATATTTGATTCGAGTTGCTGTTCTATTAGTTTATGATTTTTTATAACTGAGTTTTGCGTAGTAATTGGTTGTCGATAGGATTGGAGTGTGGAGATTAGTTGCTTGATTGCGTTAGAGTTATAATTGTTGTTCAATTCATATCGCTGTTCCATTTTTGTTCATTGTTTATTTTCTGATTCATAGCTTCAGATTAGAAAATAGATGAGTTAAAATTGTTATGCATAGGAATTACAAGCTGCTGTTCCTTTCCAGATTTTGTTCCTTTCAGTCATTTTCATCAGCAAGAAGATTGAGTTTTCTTTCATTTCTATTGCTTTAAGAACAAGACCACCAACTGTAGAGGACACTAGTTACTGCTTCCAAGTTTCTAGATTGGTTATCTTGCCTTAGTGTGATTTCAGTTGCATCAATTTATAAGGGAAGGAGTTATTGCTACTGTATCCCTGATCGATGGTTTGCAGATTGATGTAGTTAGGTTTTCAGAGCATTTCCATTTATGTCAATGTAATTAGATTTATTTACAAGCATTTGTTACTTTTGTATTTAACATTATGTACTACATCTTCATAGCATTACTCTTAGTTAATTGCAGCCTTAGACAGAGTACACTCTTGAAATAAAAAGTCACTCCTAGATTGATGATTAATGTAGGCTAATTAGGTGTTCAAAATATACCTTTTTATGACCCAAAATTTTGGCACTGTTGCCGGGGAAAGTGTATGCCATTTCGAAGGAGTGATGCACAGCTGATTTTCTTCTACTTGTGAAGAATTGGGTATTAAAGACGGAAGGTAAGAGCCTACGCACTGGGCAAGAAACACACTTGCTTGCAGCCTGCTTCATAGCAGAAGTAGGTAGGCTTCTCTCTTTAGGTAGGAATGAAGGTTTTCTTGAATGAATAGACCAACTAAGCAAAACAAAATTCGTCCTAAAATTGAAAAACCTAAGGAAAATTTTATTGATGAAATCCTTAAAAGAACTGAATCTCAGCCATCAGTAGGATTTAGAAAAGTTATCTCCATACAGCCTACTAGTTCCCTTTAGGCTACAGAATCACCATCTGAAGCCTTTGCTAAGATACACAGTCAAACAGAGGGAATTGAGCAAGATTCCCAAGAAATTGAGAATCTTTGCATAAGTTCCCCTCAAGAAGGGAACTCTAGCAATCTCCGAGAAGGAGAAGGGGAAACAGGAGAAATCGGAGACACAAAATCTCCTATTAAAGTAGCCCAAACAATAAGCAGTCCAGATAAGGGAAGTGTTGTTAAATTTATTCAAAACCAAGGTCTTGAATCACCTCAAACAGTAGGTCAACAAGGAATACTCATTATTCCAGACAAGGGGAGTGATGTCAAAACCATTCCTGTCCCTGCTAGTCAGCCTAGAAATTCCTTGGAGATCCCATAAGGATATTGGCACATTTTTTACCAAATGGCCCAAAACCAAAATCAGAACCAGCAGACACCCCAGAAAACCTCTACACTGCAATATCCTATAGTAGATACTGCAGTCAATGCGCCTATGAAGGCCATTCCCCTTCAACATATTCCCACATTTCATGGCCTAACATCAGAAGATCCAGACACGTTTTTGTTTGAATTTGATGTGTTGTGTAGGGGATATGATTATACCACCGATCCCAAAAAATTAAAACTATTCCCTTCAAAATTAAAAGGGGCAGCCTTACAATGGTTTATGGGATTAGGTGGGGGTGTCATAACTTATTGGGATCATATGAAAGCTACATTTTTAAAAAAGTATCAAGATTATTGCAGGTCTCGGGAATTAAAAGATGAAATATTCCAAATGACAGCAAAACCAAATGAAACCTTGGAAGAATATGTGGAATGGTTTCAATACAATCTTTAGAGATCCCCTTATGCATCTTTACCCTTACCTGATAATGTTTTGAAAACCACATTAATTAGGGGAATGAAATATCAATGGGTTGAAACATTGAATATTATGGGAAAAGGTGATATATATCAGGAAAGTTATCCTAACATCATTGATTTGTGTATCAGGAGTTCGAGGGGCAATACAAGGCTAAAATCAGTAGAACGTGATATGATTACAAGAGAAAATAAGACCTCTAATGAAGGTGTGACTCGTGCAGAGATTGGAAATCTGCTAGAAGATTTTAAGACAGACATACTTGGTATTCTAACAACACAGTTCGATATTATGCAAGCCAAATAGAAACAAGCAGAAGCAGAGAAAAAATTGGCAGTATTCTGTCCCAGATGCAGGAAGAAACACAGCCACAAAGAATGCCCGTTGGATGTGATTAAAGTCTACGCCATTTGCACGAAAGATCACCCTAAAGAAGGATATCCTTCGCTTCCTAGCCTAAAATCAGTTTATAAGGAGGCAGAAGAAGAATCAGAAGTTGTATGTCTGCTTAATCAGTGCCGACAATGGCATCCACGACAATTAGGTATGCCAAATGATCCATTTTCTTCTTTTCAGCCTCCCCAATACAATGCTCAGCAATATAGTGGAATGTGGCAAAATCAACCACCTTTCCCCAATTGGTCACAACAGCCATTTCCTCTAACATCTTGGCCAAATCAAACAAACCAAAATAATTTTCCTAGCTTTCCTTTCTGCCCATTGTTTTGGAAAAATAATAATTATCTACACAATGGTCCCCCTCTACTTCCCAGAGTCGGGCCTGGCAGTCAAACTAGCAAAGACCTACAAATCAGCTAGCTGGATCAATTCCTCTCTCTCAACCTACACTGCTAGCTCCCTATACAAACCCCCAGACCAAATTAAGACCACAACTCCCAGCCCAGCCCAACCTAAACCCAAACAATAGGCTAGTTCAGTCTGTCCAAATAATGGAACCCCCAGAATTAGAAACTGAACTGAGCGAGTGAAATGACCTTCAATTAAGGTCTGGGCGCATAGTAGAAATAGACAGAAACAATAATGTTCATATTGAAGATCTGTTACTTGTAGAACAAACATTACAGAAAGAGAAGGAAGTTCAACAACAAAATCAACAACAAAGTCAACAACAAGTAACAACTTCCTCTCCACCATTCCCAGAACGATTAATCATATTGTGCCCATTAGAACAGCCTAATTTTGATCTTCCGGGAGAATTAAAAAATTTGTATATAAAAATCCCTCTCCTCCAAGCTATCCAAGACATTGCTATATATGCAAAAACCATTAAGGAATTATGCATAAAGAAGCCAAAGAGGAGAACAACCACGAATCCAACTATCCAAATAGTCGGTACCTTATCTGACTTATTATCAGGAATGGAAACACCTGTAAAATATGAAGACCCGGGAAATCCTATAGTGACAATCCAAATCCATGGGAAATTGTTTCCAAATGCCTTAGTTGATTTGGGAGCAGCAATCAATATTCTAACAACCACCACCTGTCAAAAACTTGGCATTACATCACTAGAACCAACAACAACCTTATTGGAATTGGCTGACCGATTGGTAGTCAAACCAGAAGGTACATTACAAGATGTAATGGTATTTGTAGATTCCTGGGAATACCCTGCTGACTTCCTGGTTATCAATCCAAAGAACTGGCTAGAAGGAAATCCGTTGATCTTAGGTAGACCTTGGTTGGCAACTGCCGATGCTTATATTGGATGCCGACAAGGAAACATGACAAAAACAAGGGGAAACTATGTCAAGAATTTAGCTTTATATCCCCCAGCCTAGCCAAGTCTATCAATAATAATAATAATAAAAAACACCCTGTATCATATCTAATGGAAAATATGAGATCACCTCTAACTATAGAAAATGCTCTTGATTTTAAAGATCAAACAGAGGATGATATCATTAATAGTTTCATTAATAAACCACAAACCAGATCTCATTTACAATGTCACATGATCAAGGCAGCATTTGATAATAAAGAAGAAGAAGATCCTTTCAAAGATATTCCTGATCAAGTAATACCTACTACTTCTGTGTACAATATCAAGATTGTAGAAATTGAGCCGAGAAAAAATCTAAACATTAACAAAAATCTCACTGTTGAACAAGAAGAGACAATTATTACGAAAATACAAAGCAGCCTTTGCATGGGATTACCCCGATATGAAAGGAATTTACCCTCAATTGTGTACACACCACATCTATATTGAAAAATATGAAAGACCCATTCGCCAACCCCAAAGAAGACTAAACCCTCATCTCAAAGATATTGTGGAAGCTGAATTACAAAAACTATTGGATGTTAATTTCATCTACCCAATATCTGATAGCAAGTGGATCTCTCCATTATTAGTGGTACCAAAAAAGAATGGAAAGTGGAGAATATGTGTAGATTATCGTGAACTTAACAAGGCAACACAGAAATACCACTTTCCCCTTCCTTTCATTGATCAGGTATTAGACACATTGGCAGGAAAGAAATTTTTTTCTTTCCTCGATGGCTTCAGTGGGTACAATCAAATCCAAATTGCCCCTGAAGACCAGGAAAAAACTACTTTTACCTGTCCATGGGGGACATTTGCCTACTGAGTCTTACCTTTTGGCCTATGCAATGCCCCTGCTACATTTCAAAGGGCCATTCTAAGCATCTTTGGAGACTTAATAAATGAAGGCCTCGAAGTATATATGGATGATTTCACACCTTATGGGGATGATTTTGAGCCTGCATTGGAAAACCTAGAAAATGTATTGCAAATATGTATTGACACTAGGCTTTGTTTAAGCCACGAAAAGTGTCTTATGATGATGACTGAAGGAGTTATCTTAGGGCATTATATTTTAGCAGCTGGAATTCAAGTGGACCCAGCTAAAATTCAAATAATCTTGTTAATTCCCACACCCACCACACAAACAGAGATACGTAGCTTTCTTGGATTTTCTGGTTACTATAGAATATTTATAGAACATTATTCTCGAATAGCTGCACCTTTATATGAACTAACTGGAAATGTTGATTTCATTTGGACAGATAAATGTGACAATGCTTTTAATTATCTGAAAAATCTTGTTTCAACAACCCCAGTGCTGAGGGGCCCAAATTGGAATTTGCCATTCCAAATTTCATCTGATACCTCAGACACAGCAATTGGAGCAGTACTTGGGCAAGAGGAAGACAAGAAGTCATATGCAATCTATTATATTAGAAAAAATATATCCCCTGCTGAATTAAATTATACTATGACTGAGAAAGAATTTTTCGCTGTAGTTCATGCTATAAATAAGTTTAGACATTATATAACTGGGTATCCTGTAGTATTATATACTGATCACTCTGCCATTAAATTTTTAGCAAATAAACCTGTTACACTTGGAAGAGTGACAAGATGGTTGATTTTACTGCAGGAATTCGACATTACAATCAAAGATCGACCTGGGAAAGAGAACCCTGTAGCTGAATTTCTGTCAAGAATGCCAAAGCCAATAGATACAGAAGCAGTTGAAGACCACTTCCCAGATGAGAATCTGTTCACTGTTACTGTCAGAACACCGTGGTATGCTGATATAGCAAACTATTTGGCAATAGTTAAATTACCTAAACATCTATCCCTTAATGAACTAAAACAGATAATACAGTGTAGTACCTGATTCTCTTGGATTGGGGGCTACCTATTTCACACAGGGGGAGATATGAAAATAAGAAGATGTGTCCGGGAGGACGAGGTATTTGATCTTTTAAAAGCATGCCATGATGGGCAATGTGGCGGGAATTTTGCAGATTGTAGAACTGCCCATAAAGTTTTACAAATAGGCTATTACTGGCCTACCATCTTTAAAGATGCCAAAAAATTTGTGCAGGCCTGTGATAGCTACCAAAGAGCAGGTCATCCTGGGCAGTCTGGTGAAATGCCTTTGAACCTGTTAGCTCCCTGTAATCAGCAAGATTGGAAAAAGTCCGACCGCAGGGAGAAACATCGTTTCAACCACTTTGGGATTCTAGGATCTAGCCCTCCAGAATCCGGAGAGGGATCTCTCCAATAAGTGCAAAGATGGATTTGTCTTTGAAGTTTGAAGTAATGATATTAGGCTACTTATGAAGGCCGAGGGTTTGTTTTGTTTTTTGGATGGTTGAGCATGATTACTATTTGAGGTGGAAAGTTCTAAATGCAAAGAGTTTCAAAGGTGAGAAGTTGCAAGCAAATAGAACAAGCTTTGGCCAAAAAGATAGATAATTGCAGGTTTTAGTCCATTGGGCTATGGAGTCATAATAGGGTTTAATTGGAACAACAAGAGGCAAGAGTGGTCCATGGGGCGAGTCATCTATGTCTAAGGATCTCTTTAAAGTTTGATTTATGGAATTAAATGATACAACAAGAAGGGGAATTAAATAGATGAAGAACAAAGAGCAGCCTAAGATCTGGTAAGTACTTTTAAACTAGCCAGCTTTTGACATACACTTAAGAAAGACATGAAAGTAAACTAGGATCTGGTAAGTACTTTTAAAATAGCCATCCTTTGATACACTTTCAATAGAAAACATATAAAAACAAAGGGAAACACTAATGATAACAAAGGATAGTCTAAGATCTAGTAAGTACTTCTAAACTAGCCAGCTTTCAACACATTCCAAGGGAAACATTCAGACAGTATTTGGGGATAAAACTAGGACCAGGGCACACCATATCTTCCTTAGTTCATCTCTACTTAACTAATACTGAACATAACATTTAAGAATAATATTCAGCTAAGACAATAAGACGAGGGAACGCTAGCATTCCTATGCTTAAACTGAATTGAATCATTCCCAAATAACACAGATTGGAAGAAAACATTCTGATAAATATTTTCAGTCAGAGAAGGGTACTGGTATACAGTAGGTCATAACTCCATGCATGATTTTCTTTATAAGATAAGATGGACACAGTGAAAACAGAAACAAAATAACAAGTTACAATGAGAAAAACATCACTGTCAACATAGACCAGGATCCCATAAATCAACTTGTATTGATGCTCCAAACCAGTTACAGCTTTAAGTCCAATGATTTAGTTTAGCAATCATCTACCCATCTCAGCCTAACTTATCTATCATAAGAAGAGCTCCAAGGGCCAGTGAACACTATTTACAGGTAGAAGTATCAAGCTCAATTACATGTCAATGTTTAGCAACTACATCCACCAACAATTTCTCATCTTCTAAAGAAGTATTTATAGAAGAATGAGGAGGTGAGATCTGATAAAAGATCTCCCAAGATAATTAATATAGATTAATGACTTCTCAGCCTTTGAGGGGCTTGATGGAGAAGTTTACAGGTGTTTGTCTGTATTAATGTTTTACATTTAATTATTTAAGCTTGGTGGGAGCTTTTGTTGACTTTTGAGGCTCTGTGTCATGTTGGAGTAACTCTGCAGATATTTTTTGCATTAAGTTCCTTTGGCAGAATTAATTCTTCGGTTGCATTGAGGAAAATATCTGATTTTTCTCAATTAGTTCGGCCTCTGTTTGAATGCTTTTAAGGCATAGGTGGCACTGTGGTAGTTGGGAGGAATCAATTTTCCTCAGATGTGGTAGTGGAGGTTTTTCTGTCTGATAACACTTATGATGTTCCTTTAACTGTGTTTTAATTCTGGGGATTAGGCTTTTGATAATCATTCTTAGCCATAATCCCCAAATTATCTTCAATCCTTTTGTTATGCTTTGTTCTGTCTTCAACAATGATACTCTTTTAATTGTGATTTAAAATCACTGTGTCTTGTTGATGTGTAGGCCACGCAGGGATCGTATGGCATCAATGTCTCATGAAGCATTGATGAAACGTGGAATTCGAACCCCGTGAATGGTCTCCTTTGATGAATCAAAGGCACGGGAAACGTCTTTCTCGGCCTTCGGCCTTTCTTTCGATATAATGGAAAACCATTAATCCCTGCAAAATACAGACAATAATTATAAAATTATGCATTATTTGGTATACTCCTTCAGAGCGCATGGGGAGCGAACGTGGCCATTGGATGGAATCATCCAACGGTGGAGATCAGCTAAGAGAAGGTCAAAGAAGAGTGGAGGAAGAAAACATGTCAGAACCATTGATCGCGCAGAGATCGACGGTTGGGAATACGAGTTAAAATCCTCTTGGTGGAAGGCAGAGGGCGATGAAACCATGAGGAAAGATCTGGGACCGTCCGATTTGGACATGGGGATGGTCTAGATCCAACCGGAGGATCGCAATCGACAGAGGAATCGTGTTAATGCACTTGGAAAAAAACTTGCAATGTGATTGAGCGATGACCGTCGATCTATAGATCAGATTGACGACAGAGAGTGAATCGGGAATCGATGATCGGAGGGGGGAAAAGTAAAGTAATTAGGGGCGCTCGATGGAAAACTCTGATGCGATTAGATGAAGACCGTCGATCTGCAGATCATATCGACGATGGGAGATGTGTCAGGAGGTCGCAATCAATGGGGTAATGAACTTTGGAGTGCGATGGAGCGATTAGTTATGGGCCGTCGATCTGCAGCTCAGATCGACAGCAGGGAAAGAATCAGGAGATGTTAATCGGAGGAGGCATTATGTTAAATGCGTTCAATGAAAATTTTGTGATGCGATGTTGCGCGGGCCGTTTGATCGGCTTACAATCAACGGCGGGGATTTCTTTTAAAGCGAACCGGTGGAAACCCTTCATAATGCGTGAAAAACCCAAAGTTTTAATATAATACAAATTTTTTGTGGATCAGGGTGGAAAATATATATGAAATGGCTGGCACATGAATGCGGGGCCAGTGGTCTTTATGTAATATAACATGTCCGAGGCGTATACAAAAAAGGGCTAATCGCAATCAGAGTTTTGAGTTTGGGCTTTTCAATCTAACCATTAAACTTTTCCGATGCGATAAGCGCTAAAAGGCTCTAGCACCTGGTTCTAGGGTGCGGGCATATGGAGGGGAAGTGGTTTAGGACTTAGCCCAAGGGGGCTTAAGTCTGTAATACAAAAATGGTTTTTTTATATATTTTCAATGGTTTTCAAAGGATTTTGAGGATTTCGATAAGGCAAAGAAAGAGTCTTAAACCTCATCAAAGAGGTTTTGATGAAGGGAAAAGGGGAAAATTATGAGAATGAGGGATTTTATTGGGAATAAAGGGGTAAAAATGAGGTTAGTTTTGGAAGTGGAAGGAGGGGGAAAATGGCATTTGGAGCAGTATTTCGTCAATGAAATTAGTAGAATTTTAGAGTTTTTAAGATGGAAACAACAATGAAGATTTGGATAGAGGCATGAGGCCTTCAAGAGTCTTCAAGAGCCAACATTTTTTAGCAAAAAAATTTGTTCCTTGAAGGCTCCAAAAAAATTTAGCCACCTTTTGCTATAACAAATTTTATAGGTGGCTAACAATGGCTCCACTTGGGGATGGTGCCTTCTTGAAGGCATCAAGAACTTCAAACTTGCATTCTCTGGGAGGCTGACCTGTGCCTCATCAATTGTATTCTCTGGGAGGCTGACCTGTGCCTGATCCATTGGGTTGCTTCCCTTTGCTTGAATGATCTTCTTTTGTTCTGAAATCAGGTTAGCAGCCATAAAAAGTAATGGATCTTTCATCAACAATATTTCTACCTACCCAATCCTACAAATCTAAAAAATTTTCTTCTTTAGAGTGCACTTGGATTGGAAAACTATTTTCACAACATTTTATTCTTTTGAAAGCATAAAACTAATCTAATTCTACTCCTTATTTCTCCATGGACTCAGATTAAACAGTTGAGTCCATATGTTTCTCTACCTAATCTACCATCTATTGGGATTAAACTGTCCAACAGATTTTATTCACTAATTTCTAAAACAGAAATTTAAAAGCATACAAGTCAGGATTAAATGGTCTAACTTGATGCTAATCTATGGCATAAAAAACAAGCTGCACATAGATATTATTTTGCAGAAAATTAAATAAAAAATGGAAGGTTTAAGATCTGAAATTTCAAAGCACTTCCTTCATATTTTTTTACAGCTCTGTTTTGACTTTTGTTTGAGATGTCTTTCCTTTGTTTAACTGGTTTAGATTTTGAGCTGATTAGAACTAGTTATTCCTCTGTTTTTGACTCAGAAATTTAAATAGATTTGAGTCATATTTTCTTTGGAAAATTAGGTTCATATTTTGAGCATGTTTGAACCTTTAATTTCTAGCCTAATCTACCTACTGATAAGCCAAGATTAAACAATTTGGCAAATCAAATTCACTAATCCTATCAGCAGTAAATTTAAAACTAATTAGTCAAGATTAGGCTATTTGACTAACTAGAAGTGTGTCTTTTAGGAGTGGAGTTTAAGCTTGCACACTTTCAGATTTGTTTCTCTTTTTTTTGGTATGGGGCTGTATCGTTATTGTTTTTACAATTTTCCCTCTTTTCTCTTTTCTATTGTTTTTATATTTTTCTTTTTCTTTCAAAACAAAAAATCAACAACTAACTAAATGCTCAAAGTTGAGCTTTATTGACATTTCCTATCTAACCTACTCTAACTTGGAATATTTACATTTTTTAGGTGATATAATAATGCCAATGCAGCCAGTCAAGCAATAGTAAAAAAGGGGAAAAGAACTGATTGCTCATCAGAGACAACCATAGGGTGCTCTGCATGTGGATCTTCAAAAATGAGGCCACCAGCAGTGGTGACCGTTTCTGATGTATTTGGCTCTTGCAAAGGATTAATGCTTGAGGGGCTAATCCAATCAGGGCCTCCATGTATTTTTCCACAGGATCAATCAGAACATGATATAAAATTTATTCTTTAATGCCTTCCATGGCTGGTAGGCTGTCTGTATCCTGAGTAGATTCAATCACTGCATCTGCAGTGTGGCCTTTTTAATCACATTCCTCTCTTTCCTGGCTGGGAGTATTTGGCATATGAGCATCAACCAGGAATACCTCTTCTTCCACTAGATCAAGACAAAGATTTCTGTGGGAAAGAAGGTCTCTGTCATCTTCACTGTAGCTTGAACTAGAGGGCTCATCATATATGGCAGGGCTGTCCTCTTCTGACCCTAACTGGTTCTGTTGGAGTGAACTGAACTCTGTGAAAAAATTAACATATTCTTGAGCAGGGGTTTCTTTGATTACCTTGACCCTTTCAGGCGAAGGCTTTGGATATTCATCTTGCTCAAGATTTTCTTCATGTCTTTATTCCTTGTCCTCTGCGCTGAAGAGCTGCTGGCTTCCATCTTATTTGAAATTATTACTGATGATTTGATATATAACATAGTGAAGATTCAATGAATCTTCATCTGTTATCATTCTTTCAATGCTTTCTTCATCAGTATCATAGATGGCCTGCATTGGCTCATAATTTTCTTGGAGTTGATGGTCACGATCTTCCTCCCCTGAATCGATTGATGATGGCCCTGTAAGCTCGGCTTCCCTTTGGAAAAAACCATCATCAAACAAATTATCATTAGATAAATCATAATTATAAGCAATGTTACCCATCAAACCTTCTGGAATCTCAGCAAGTCTTTCCTCAAAATAATCTGCAAGTTCGTCTTCTGATTTAATGTATTGTTCATCATACATGCTTTGCATGTAATACATGTTTTGCAGTGGTCTGGTTTGTTTTTCTTGAGGACAAGGTGTAGGTCTCTTGTTATCATCATTTCTGGTTTCAAACTCGTGTTCTTCTTCTTCTATGTTCAGCAGGGCATCGACAGTCTCTATCAATATTTCCAACTTGTTCTTAAAAGAGATATGTGCTATTCGCTCCGCCCATTCTTTCTCTGCTGCTTTCAATCCTTCCTCCTTGCACTTTATGTTGTATTCGACAGTAACTGTTATGCTCTGCATTTCCTCCAGGCTCGAAGGCTCTCTTTCTCTTATATGGAATTCCACCTCGGGTTCAAAAGAACTAGGATAGTGCAGTAGAGCCCATCCTAAAGGTGGTTTTACATCAGAAGGTATCACATTGTACACCTTATTGAACCTGGCTGAAAACTCTTGTACTGTCTCTGCCGGCTATCTTCTCAAATTATGATATTCTTCTAGGATGAGGAAGATATTTACCAGGATTTCCCATCTGTCAAGGAAAACTCGAGCAAATTGATGAAAGCTGAAGATGCTTACAGCTGGAAGGTTTTTAAACCAACTCTTTGCATTTCCTTGTAATGACAAGGGGAACATTCTAATACGCACATCATCTTCTTCTATTTCATATAAGTCAAGTACACCCTCGACCTTTTGGACATGCTGGTCAACAGTGATTTTTGAATTTTCTCCATTAAAAAGGGGTAGCTTGTCTGTAAGTTCTGCAGGAAGGGGCTGGAAGATAAGAGGTAAAACCATAGGCTTATATCTTTCTATGACCTTTGTGGGTGTGGGTAGTGTGACAGGAGGCTCATGGCTATTTGAAGCTTCTTTAGGAGTGGGAGATTTAACATGAGGCTCTTGTCCCACCAGATTTTTCACGGGAGTACAGGTCTACTCATGGTCTGAAGACTGAGGTCTGAGTTCTTTCCCATACTCAATGTGGGTTTCATCTTTGTACACTTTATTAGGCTTAAATCAGGATAGAACATAGTGATAGAAAAAAACAATTAATTCTTTAAACTAGATCCAACCCATATGTTCTACCCTTCTATCAGGCCTGGCCATCTTTCAAGTTCTTCCTCTAGTGGAGTCTTTCAGAGTTATGGAGTGTGGAGTTGCCAGGTGGATGAATTAACTATTTGAAGTAGGCTTTTATCCACCATCAGCAATGAGATACCAATCTAACCAGATATTTTGGGTCTTTTGAGTGCCTAAGGGTGTGTAAGATAAAATGCACTCAAGATCCCCAGCGGAGTCACCAGAAATGTTAGCTCCCTATAATCAGCAAGATTAGAAAAAGTACGACCGCAGGGAGAAACATCGTTTCAACCACTTTTGGATTCAAGGATCTAGCCCTCCTGAATCCGGAGAGGGATCTCTCCAATAAGTGCAAAGATGGATTTGTCTTTGAAGTTTGGGGTAATTATATTAGGCTACTTATGAAGGCCAAGGGTTTGTTTTGTTTTTTGGATGGTTGAGCATGATTACTGTTTTAGGTGGAAAGTTCTAAATGAAAAGAGTTTCAAAGGTGAGAAGTTGCAGGCAAATAGAACAAGCTTTGGCCAGAAAGATAGATAATTGCAGGTTTTAGTCCATTGGGCTATGGAGTCATAATAGGGTTTAATTGGAACAACAAGAGGCAAGAGTGGTCCATGGGGCAATTCATCTATGTCTAAGGGTGTATTTCAAGTTTGATTTATGGAATGAAATGATACAACAAGAAGGGGAATTAAACAGATGAAGAACAAAGAGCAGCCTAAGATCTGGTAAGTACTTTTAAACTAGCCAGCTTTTGACATACACTTAAGAAATACATGAAAGTAAACTAGGATCTGGTAAGTACTTTTAAACTAGCTAGCCTTTGATACACTTTCAATAGAAAACATATAAAAATAGAGGGAAACACTAATGATAACGAAGGATGGTCTAAGATTTGGTAAGTACTTCTAAACTAGCCAGCTTTCAACACATTCCAAGGGAAACATTCAGACAGTCTTTGGGGATAAAACTAGGACCAGGGCACACCATATCTTCCTTATTTCATCTCTACCTAACTAATACTGAACATAAAATTTAAGAATAATATTCAGCTAAGACAATAAGATGATGTAACGCCAGTATTCCTATGCTTAAACTGAATTGAATCATTCCCAAATAACACAGATTGGAAGAAAACATTCAGATAAAGATTTTCAGTCAGAGAAGGGTACTGGTATACAGTAGGTCCTAACTCCATGCATGCTATTATTTATAAGAGAATATGAACACAGTGAAAACAGAAACAAAATAACAAGTTACAATGAGAAAAACATCACCGTCAACATAGACCAGGATCCCATAAATCAACTTGTATTGATGCTCCAAACTAGTTACAGCTTCAAGTCCAATGATTTAGTTTAGCAATCATCTACCCATCTCAACCTAACTTATCTATCACAAGCAGAGCTCCAAGGGCCAGTGAACACTATTTACAGGTAGAAGTCTCAAGCTCAATTACATTTCAATGTTTAGCAACTACATGCACCAACAATTTCTCATCTTCTAAAGAAGTATTTATAGAAGAATGAGGAGGTGAGATCTGATAAAATATCTCCCAAGATAATTAATATATATTAATTAATTCTCAGCCTTTGAGGGGCTCGATGGAGAAGTTTACAGGTTTTTGTCTGTATTAATGTTTTACATTTAATTATTTAAGCTTGGTGGGAGCTTTTGTTGACTTTTGAGGCTCTGTGTCATCTTGGAGTAACTCTACAGATATTTTTGCATTAAGTTCCTTTGGCAGAATTAATTCTTCGGCTGCGTTGAGGAAAATATATGATTTTGCTCAATTAGTTTGGCCTCTGTTTGAATGCTTTTAAGGCATAGGTGGCACTGTGGTAGTTGGGAGGAATCAATTTTCCTCAGATGTGGCGGTGGAGGTTTTTCTGTCTGATAACACTTATGATGTTCCTTTAACTGTGTTTGAATTCTGGGGATTAGGCTTTTGATAATCATTCTTAGCCATAATCCCCAAATTATCTTCAATCCTTCTGTTCTGCTGTGTTCTGTCTTCAACACTGATACTCTTTTAATTGTGGTTTAAAATCATTGTGTCTTGTTGATGTGCAGGCCGCGCAGGGCTCATATGGCATCAATGTCTCATGAAGCATTGATGAAACATGGAATTCGAACCCCACGAATGGTCTCCTTTGATGAATCAAAGGCATGGGAAACGTCTTTCCCTGCCTTTGGCCTTTCTTTCGATATAATGGAAAACCATTAATCCCTGCAAAATACAAATAATAATTATAAAATCCTGTGTTATTTGGTATACTTCTTCATACGGCATGGGGAGCGAGTGTGGCCATTGGATGGCATCATCCAATGGTGGAGATTAGCTAAGAGAAATTCAAAGAAGAGCGGAGGAAGAAAACATGTCAGAACCATTGATTGCGCAGAGATCGATGGTTGGGAATACACGTTAAAATCCTCTTGGTGGAAGGCGGAGGGCGATGAAACCATGTGGAAAGATCTGGGACCGTCCGATCTGGAAATGTGGACGGTCCAGATCCAATTGGAGGATCACAATCGACAGAGGAAACATGTTAATGCGCTCGACAAAAAACTTGCGATGCAATTGAGCGATGACCGTCGATCTGATCTGCAGATCAGATCGACGACGGAGAGTGAATCGGGAATCAGTGATCGAAGGGGGGCAAAGTAAAGTAATTAGGTGCACCCAATGGAAAACTCCAATGCGATTAGATGAAGACCATCGATCTGCAGATCAGATCGATGGTGGGAGATGCATCGGGAGGTCGCAATCAGCGGGGTAATGAAATTTGGAGTGTGACAGAGTGATTAGTTATGGGTCGTCGATCTGCAGCTTAGATCGATGGTAGGGAAAGAATCGAGATATGTTAATCGGAGGAGGCATTATGTTAAATGCGCTCAATGAAAATGTTGTGATGCGATGTTGCGTGAGCCGTTTGATCGGCTTACGATCAACGACAGGGATTTATTTTAAAGCGAACCGACGGAAACCCTTCATAATGCATGAAAAACCCAAAGTTTTAATATAATACAAATTTTTGGTGGATCGGGGTGGAAAATATATAAGAAATGGCTGGCACCCGACTGCGGGGCCCATGGTCTTTATGTAATATAACATGCCCGAGGCGTATACAAAAAAGGGCTAATCGCAATCGGAGTTTTGGGTTTGGGCTTTTCAATCTAACCAATAAAATTTTCTAATGCGATAAGCGCAAAAAGGATCTAGCACCTGGTTCTAGGGTGCAGGCATATGGAGGGGAAGTGGTTTAGGACTTAGCCCAAGGGGGCTTAATTCTGTGTTAGCATGAATTTATTGTCATAAAAACTCACTTTAGCTATGCATACCAAGTAGCCCTAACATAAGTTATGGCTGCAAAATATCTTAAAATCTGTAATAAGCTGCATACATCTAGATCTATATATGGAAGATATTAAGCAGATAAAGTAAAGTACAAGCACCAATGGACAAGACAAGAAACACATATGTTTAAAAGAATCTTTTTATTATATCAAAGAATGGGGCACCTGAGAGGAAAACAGGAATGGTGTTTTCCAGTTCTCCTTAGTGGGTTGGGTTCTTGGAAGTCCTCAGTGTTTCAGATTAATGGTCTCTCTCTCTAACTATTGTGAAAAACTAAACATGGAACTCAATGGGAGTTCATGAAATAAAAATGCAAAATGGTGACCAAAATCAGATCTAGTGTGATCCAATGCAATAAAGGTGACTAATGAATGGGAAAACCCCTCCTATTTATAACAAAATATTGGGGTGTTCTAGAACCTGCTGCATGAATAAAATATTATTAAACATCTTCTAGAATCACCCTTTAGGAATATTTTATTATATTTGTTGGAGGGAAAAGGGTTTTTGACTTGGGTCAATTCCTTTATTTATGAATAACAAATAAATAAATGATTTATTTGTTATTTAAGGGAAATGAGGGGAGTATAATTAAATAAATAATGGTTTATTTAATTATTTAAAAATGACTTAGTCAAATTTAACTAGGAATAATATTTAAATAATGATTTAAATAACTTATTCTTAGGGAATTATTAAATAAATAATGATTTATTTAATTAATTACCTTTCTTTGGCTTAAATATGACCAAGAAGTGTAAACAAATGTGGTGAAAGTGATTTTACTTGGGGTGAAATTGGTCTTACATAGTGTACTTGGGTTCATCTAACGATAATGGGTTAGATGACCAAAAAATGGTGTAACAGATTGGCCCCCAACGTACGAGTGTTAGGAGCAAATCGTATGACCGAAGTACGTTGTAAGAACTCAATCACTAGGTGGTAAAATGGAAGTGAGAGAGAGGACTGTATGGTAATCTAAAGTGTATGAAGGACTAGACCCTAAGGAGATGAGACTTACAGGTGCAACAAGTCTCAAATGTATGAGGTGGTACTAATGTGAAAGGCAGCGGGGAAGGCATACCTATGCCCACCGAAACAATAGTACAGAAGAAAAAAGCGCCCGGAAAACCGCGGAACGCAATATTGACAGAGATGCTGGCCATGACATGAGCCAGAAACAATAGAATACTGACTCCCATAGACATGCTATGCCTGGAATAATCGTCAGGACTTATACAATAATAATGTAATATAGGAGATACAAATAGACCTAGATTCCCCCTACACGCGGGGAAGGGCTCACAAAATCTGACAGATACAAGGAAGTCGAAAATGTGCTGCAAGCGACGGAGGCTGAGATCATCAAATGAGAGGAGCTGCATCAAGGACTGAAGTGACGAAGTCATCCGGGCATGTGGGGGGCTACTTGGAGGGCCACCCCCTCATGAGGGTTGGGACATCTCACACACACCCGGGAATCATGAAGGATTGCGGCGACATCATTGAATCATCAAGTGTAGAAATCATGATTAGGCTGAATAAAGAGCACGAACTAAGAGCGACTGCCCCTTGGACCTGGCTGCCAGAGAAGATAAGCTGATGTCGAAAAAATGAGGTCTAGAGCAACGATCATATAGGTAGTGATGATGATGATGGAAGGGGGAATACAAAGGAGTGGATGGGTGACTTCCCTTGTTAGAGCATAGGGGGTATGAATGTTGTGGGTGGTAGCTGCCGTAATGGTGAGGAGGGCGAAGGACGATAAACATAATGTAGGGATGTGGAGGGAAAGGACACATACTGTATGGAGGGGGGTGGACTCTATGCATATGCTCTAGACAAGGGTGACTCAGGGGTGCTGCCATGAATGAAAGGTCCAATGGGGACCGGTGAAAGCATGAGTACAATGGGGTAACTCATGACGAAAATCATCACAGTCAAGGACAAGTAAGGAGGAAAAGTGGTGCCCCCATTACAAGTGTTGTAAGTGAAGAAATTTGGTTTTGAAGAGAAATGGGGGGACCCTTCATAGACAAAATGTATCCTGGTGAAGTATCAAAAGATGAAAAACTAACAGATACCCATTGTAGTGCTCGGTGAGAGCTTTCCAACGGTGTGAACGGTTTGTCGAACGGAGCTACGGTTGGGTCGCAGCTGGCGAAAGAAAAATCAGGGGTTTTCTTCTAATAAGGCACTTTCCCTCCAAAAATCATTCATTTTCTTGTGTAGATGTGGTGAATGTGGAGAGGAGAGAAGGCCCTAAATCTTGCGGCGATCATCAGTTGCAGGTAAGAGGCCTAATCCTTCTCTTTGTTTTTGATGGATTCAAAGTTCATATTAGGGCTTAAATTCTCAGTAACTGGACCTACTTCACCCTCACGGCCAGGTCGCACTTTTTGGGGAAAAAAATGTGACCTGGGACACAGGTTTTGGCCTGAAAGGTGTGACCTGGCACAGGATTTTCCTGAAAAGTGCAACATGTGAGGGGAGGGGATTTTAGTGCTATTTTAGGCTGAGTTTTGAGTTTTAATGTGAACTAATCCAGTAATGATGATCTGTAGATTGACAAAGATGTTGGTTTTGTGCAGATATGGCAGATAACTGGTCAAATGGAGAGAAAGAGATCTGGGTGCATTGTGAACAGAGATTGAAGCGGATTCGGGTGTCCGTCGTGCACTCGCTAGGTTTGGGGTGCTGAAATTTTTGGAGAACCCTTTAATGAGGGCTGGTGAGCCCTTGTTGGCTTGGATTGTCAGTTATTGGGATCCAGATCATGAGAGTTTCGTAGTGCAGGGGAATAGGATCGAAATGACGGTCCAGGAGTTATATTTCTTGACTGGTCTTCCTCCATTGGGGATGGTGGGGAACACGCAGCCAGTGTAACCGCGGGGGCGTAACATTATGGAGTTTTTCGATCGACATTGTCGACCGAGTGTCCGAGTCAAGGGGAATCGAATATCTATTGGGGATCTACAGAGGTTGGACACCTGAGCAGTGGCCGCAGCGGTGTTACGGCTCTTGGGTAGTCAGGAACTCCATCACATCACTGGAGGACAGATGATGATTGTAGAGAGTGTGTTGGGTGGGACCTACTACGGGTGGGCCCAGATGATGTTGGTGGCACTGAAACGTCAGTTGTCGCTATGTAAGCGACAGGTGAATCATGATTGTGAGTATGGGATGGTGTTGTGCTCTTTCTTTTTTGAGAAGATCCCGACCTTACGACCTCGGATACAGTTGCCGGATGGGGGCCTGAGAGAGCCCCAGATGCAGAGGTGGGTACAAATACTGAGTAGAGGAGGAGGAGGGGCGGTCAGAAGGGTGTTTCGACCAGAGTTTTTTGCACATTGGGATCATATGTCGTTATACATAGACGACTATCCCTATAGTGGGATGAGTTACTAGGGAGATCCGGACTTGCCACTACCACCTGGGCGAGTATGGGGCCCCGATGGTAAGTGACAAGCAACTAATCTATTATGTTCTCTTTTTTATAGTTAGTGACTAGCATACATGGTGTTAATCGTGATATTGTTTGGGATGCAGATATAGCTCCGGTAAAACCGGCCGGATATATGGGGCGTCCTGCAGCAGCAGGAGCTACTGGTGCTAGTGGATCAGGGACAGGGAAGAATGAAGAGATGGCCGCATTGGTGGAGGATATCCGTCGTAGATGTGAGGGATTGTTGACCGGCATGTCGGAGCGTGGGTGGTAGGATTTAGACGACCGATACATAGAGCTGTGTATTGGACTTCCCTCGGAGTGGCGAGGGAACATGCGACGCATGGCGATGGTCGGTCAGATGGTTCGTGATCTACGAGTTGCGGGAGCAGAGCCATTGGCTCGGGATCCTCCAGAGTGTGATTAGGCGTGGAGCGAGTGGTGACCCCCAGTATGTATGTAGGGGCAAGTGGTGCCCCCCATTTTGTAGTAGTGGTTTTTGTAACATGCTATGGGCATGTCATATGTTTCAAAGTGTATGGACTTTAAAACACATGTTATCTATATATGAGTTTTATGTGCTTTTGGTGTATGCTATTGTGTTGGGTGTGATAAATGCCAATCTAGGACATGATTTGCGATCTGATCTACATAGTGATTGTGACTTCTATGGATGTGGTTGAATGAAATGAATCTAAATGCACGAATTAAAAGTTTCACCCATAAATATTGTCTGAACAGGGTAGGATGATGTACACGGTAGACACCATTAAGTTGTAGGACAATAAGCAGGGAATCTAGATAAACGTGCAAATGGAGGATGCGATGAGAGAGAGTGTCAGCTAAGAGACCACAGATGGCATCATACTCGGCTTGATTATTGGTGGCGGTACCAATGCAGACCCCATGTGCAAGAACAAGGGTATGCATGGGGGTAAAAATGGCCCAGGCGGCTGAAGCGAGGTGGTGGGAATAGCGACTGGCGCCGTCGGCGTAACCAACGTAATGCATTGATGATGGAGCTGATTGAATAGCAACACGAGACAGGAGAGGGGATAAAAAGTGAGGACTCATGTTGTGAAGTAAATCGGAGATATGTATGGGAACATCAAGATTGGGGGGAGATAGGGAGTGAAGGGGAAAACCACAGGAGGCTGCAAAGCGACCTAAATCATCAGTCCGAGAAGAGAGGCGTAGGAACGAGGCATCAAGGGGAATAACGGAAGAGCAAGTAACGAGATGGTCAAAGTGCGAGGAGTCCAAGAATGGCGCGGAAGGGGGATGGGGCGAAACAGGTAGAGTGGATACGGAGGGGAGGTATTCTGAAGGTTGGGCAGATGATGATAGGTACAAGAGAGGAGCAGCAGATTCAGACATCTCAACATCAGGGGGAGGGATGACAATGGTGGCTAGAGGGTCCTCGAGTAAACTCGACGCATACTGAGTGAGGATGGGGGAGGCGAATTGATTCTGTTCCACTTCATACTCGTGAATGACCTCTAAAGAGGTGCGGTAATGCGTGAGGTGAGGACAATGATGAGAATAATGGCCATGGACACCACATAAAGTGCAAGGTTGGTTGGTGCGAAGGGCCTTTGGGTTCTTGGTGAGGGGGGCGGGGGAACCGAGGTTTCCAGGGCCAATGAATCAGGAAACACGACTTTGACCATGGGTTGTATATGGGGCAACTCAGGAAAAAGATGGGTGGCATGACCGACAACATCACATAAAGCGCAAGGCTTGGTGGGTGGAGGAGGAGTAGGATCGAGAGTGGTGGCTTTATCTTTTTATGCCCCCCTACGAGTTTTTCTTTTCTGACTTGTAGCAGCCTCAGCATGTGAAGGGTCGTGTGACGGTGCTAGAGGTACCGTAGCAGTGTGAGGAGCAACGGGAATCGGTTGAACTGGTGTCACAGAAATGTATGGTTTAGGATGGCCGGGAGGGATCTCGGTGGGAGGAGTAAGATACCATACCAGTATTCCCAATGTTAAATTAGGGAGGGATAGGGTGGCCATGACGGGAACCGAATAGACTCCAGGAGGGGGACCAAGGAAAGGGATTTGACCGGCGGAGAAATGACCAGGGGAAACGGTTCTGAGAGGAGGGAGGCTGGAGAGAATTGATTCGGGAGGGTAAGGGTGTTCCAGAGTGTGAGGGAGAGGGGAAGGGCCCGGGGAAGGGGTTGAGTCAACTGAGGTGAAGGGCTAGGAGCAAGGTGCGGCGGATGAAATGGAGGTTGCTGACTAGCCGAGGCAGGGCACAGGAGGGCAGCTTGGGAGGATTGCATCATGCAAACATTCGCCGAGCTAGGATCAGAGATAGGAGGAGGGGGAGGACCGGGGAAGGTGCCAAGCAAAGAGGAGTATTTGTAAATGCCAGGGGAGACGCTGGTCAAAGAATCAACAGTTTTCTTATTGGTGATAGTAGAGATGGTGGACTCAGGTGAGGTCTGGGATTTAGGTTCATGATACGACAACTGGTCAATGGTGACGATCTTGCCATTATGGGGGAAAAACATTTTGCGGTGGACTGCGGATGGAACGGCAGACATGGCATAGGTGTAACTACGCCCCAAAAGGATATTGTAGTCCAGAGGGGCGTCAATAACTTCAAGGTCGACACAGACAGTCTTACCGGCGAGGGTGATAGGACAGTTACGAAAAAGACCAATGGGTTGGGAGGCATGGCCATCCCACGCACGGAGGGTGATGGTGGAAGGGGCCAGCTTAAGGGATCTGATTTTTTTCCAAACTGAAGCGGACATTACACAGGTGGATGCCCCCTCATCAATGATACAGCGAGCGACATTGGTGTTTCAAATTTTGACGGGGATTTGGAAAGCAACTGAAGGAGGAAGAGGGGGGTGGTCTGACTGACGGGCATCAAAAACAATTAACAGGTCATCAGCAAGATCTACAACACCCACGACAGATAGTAGAGCTTTATTTTGAGAAGGACATGACTGGAGGAGTTCCAGCGTTGAAATGGCAGCCGGAGATTGTGCCAGATCATCCACTATGCTGTAGGAATGGGTAGCCCGACCAGAGGCAGCATTTCAGCATAAGGGACCCTTAGGAATTTTGGTGTGAACCTCAACTTTGGGGGGAGGGATTTGTAAGGGACCCTTGAGTGTCAATAGAGGCTCCATAGAACTTGATGATGGGGACTCGGCGACAGGAGGTGGGGAATATTGACGAGACCGGGTTTGGAGGTTAAGGTCGACAGAGAGAGGGGGGTCAGAGGCCATCATGAGAATTTGATAATCAGAGGTGACAGAAGGGGAATGTTGAGTTGTGCTAGGGGCACGAGGTGATTGAGCAGCTACGAATCCTTGTTGAGGGAAAGGATCAGTGAACACGATAGGTTGGACAGGGGTTGGATGGGGAGAGGTGGTCGGGGCGGAATGTTGACCTCGCACGGTGGGTTTGGATTCCCACATTTGTCGCATCTGAGGTAATAGGGGACAATTGTGAGTGTAATGACCATAAACACCGCAGCATGAACATGGCTTATTGGTGCGAAGCAGTTGGTCGGGCTTGGGTTGAGAGCCTTGTGGTTGGTTGGCGGTGTTAGGGTCCAAACTGGGAGAAGTGGGTCCATGATTGCCAGGGGTGGATGGATTGCCTCGCCTCCGTCGAGAAGGAGGCGCTCCTTGTTGCACAAATACATGCCCTGTGGGGGGTAGTAAATGCGGGGGGGAAGGATATAAGGGAGTGGGAGATCCAAAAGCAAAAGGAGCAGGGACACCAGGCTGAGAATAGGGATAAGGGTGAGAAGGGGCCATATTGAGGTATGGAGGTGGGTGGACAAATGGAGGAGGCATGCCATACCCAGGGTACATGTTTCCAGGAGGGGGAAAGGTGCTAGAAGTGCTGGCCCCTCTGGGGGAAAAACCATAGGGAGTAGGAGGCTAGGCAGTGGTATGGGACAAAGCTCCATCGATACCATCAGCGGAATGAGAGGTTCCCGAGGCATTAGGACCACCAGGTTTGGGGAGGTCAGGAAGGACGGTATACACATAACCGGATTGAGCATAAATGAGATCATACTTCAAAGCTATTTGAAGGGTGGCTTCTTCGGTTTGCGGAAAATGGGATGCAACATCTTTTCCAATGGGTGGTAGGAGGGTGTGAAGGAACCAATCCATGTACCCACGATCTTCAAAGGGGGGAGCACGGCATAAGCTTCGTCGTCATCGCCACTCTTGAACATAAGCGGAGAGACGGGTTGAAGAGGATTGCTTAAAGGAGGTTAATAGTTCGGTGCCAGTGTCGTAGCGGAGAGGGAGCTGGAAATAAGACAAAAAGGCTTCGGCAATGGTGGCAAAAGTGGTATGGGAAGAAGTGGTTTGGTCAACATACCACTTGGATGCATCATCGGTAAGGGTGTGTTGGAATAAATGAAGACGAATGGAGTCATCGGTGATGGAATTAGAGGAGCCCCACATGTGGAAAGATCGGATATTATTGGAGGGATCTTCACTAGCAAGGCCCTCAAACTTGGGAATGTCGGAGGGGAGCTTGGTTGGCATAGCAGGCCAACTGAGATCATGGCAGATAGGGTCGTTGATAAGCTGATTGAAGTCAGGGAGACTAAGGCCGACCATATATGGTAATAATGGGGTAGTCGAGGTAGGTCTCGTAGTGGTTCCACTGGAGGTGGACCCGGAAGAAGAACTGGGGTTAGGGCTAGGTCCAGAACTAGACATGGTGAAGGTGAAAGGGGAAGAACCAGAAGGAGGGGAAGAACCCGAACAATCAGAGGACGATTCAGAGGGCGGACTCGGGGGAGGACTTACTTGAAGATGACGGGAGGGAGAGAAGTCGACCAACCGGAAACTGAGGGTGAAGGCCAAGAAGTCGTCAGGAGAAATGCCTTGGAGGCATAATGATGACGTGAAGAAGAAAGACAGACAAGGGCAGGAAGGTGTAAAAGCAAGATGTGACAAGGGCAAGGAGGTGTAGTGTCGATTAATTTTAGAGTCTTTTCCAGGTGGTGTTAACCAGGCTCTTCTTCACTTAGGGTCAGTGTGTGGCATGCGTTAATTTTAATTGATTAAACCCTGACGTTTTGAGAGTAAAAGAAAAAGTGTGCTGCGTAATGGAAAAGAAATCTGCAGTAAATAAAACTGAAAGAACAAAAAATTAACAACTAAAGAGGCAGCAAACGAACCCAAGGGGGGTCTCTCAAAACTATTCTAGAAGGGGTAGAGCACACTGACAAGAGACCAATAGATCGAAGGTCCGGAGGGACTGGGATCTAATGGAGAAATCTACTGGAAAGTGGTGCAGAAAGTAGTAAAGAGGCAGAGGCAAGGTTGCTGCTTAAAAATAGGAGACCAGCTAAAAAAGAAGGGGGGTCAAAGAGGTGACCCTAAAGACAAACCCAAACAAAGCAAAAGGCAGTGTATAGAAATGGAAGAAAAGCTGACCTGTGAGGATCTGAACAGGAGGTATCAGATCTGAAATAAGGCTGAAACTTATGGAAATTCAGACGTCTAAAAACAGCAGCAAACTCTCCCACAAAAAGTGGAGGGAACTAAAAGCCCTAAGGGGCAAGAGTCCCACTTAGGTGAGTGAAATAGATCAGCAACAGGTCTGAACAGGTAGAGACAGAGGCTGGAAAACCCTGACAAAAGCCTCGGTGAAACCCAGAAAAAGCGCTAGCAGAATGCAGAAAAAGTTGCAGGGCGCAGGTTTGGGCCTGTTTTCAGGCCAGGTCGCAGGTTTAAGGCAGAAAAGTGTGACCTCAAGGCCAGGTCACACTTTTTGGGTAGATAAGTGTGACCTGCAGATCTAGGGCTGGTTGCGGCAGATTTCAGAAAATTGTGTCGTCTCAGCTGCGGCTGATGTCGATCACCTGCGCAATAAGGCCAGAAACACACGAAAGTGAGAAATTTGAAAATTTGAGGGTTTTAGAGGAAAAAACTAGCATAAAAATAGGAAAAACAAAAAATAGAAGAGAAACCCTAGGGTCTGAAACAGATGGATATGCAGGAAAATAGAAAACGACAGTGATCGCAAAAGAAAACCCGTGTGGAGTCGCCAATTGTTAGCATGAATTTTTTGTCGTAAAAAATCACTTTAGCTACGCATACCAAGTAGCCCTAACATAAGTTATGGCTGCAAAATATCTTAAAATCTTTAATAAGATGCATACATCTAGATCTATATATGGAAGATATTAAGCAGATAAAGTAAAGTACAAGCACCAATGGACAAGACAAGAAACACATATGTTTAAAAGAATCTTTTTATTATATCAAAGAATGGGGCACCTGAGAGGAAAACAGGAAAGGTGTTTTCCGGTTCTCCTTAGTGGGCTGGGTTCTTGGAAGTCCTCAGTGTTTCAGATTAATGGTCTCTCTCTCTAACTATTTTGAAAAACTAAACATGGAACTCAATGGGAGTTCATGAAATAAAAATGCAAAATGGTGACCAAAATCAGATCTAGTGTGATCCAATGCAATAAAGGTGACTAATGAATGGGAAAAACCCTCCTATTTATAACAAAATATTGGGGTGTTCTAGAACTTGGTGCATGAATAAAATATTATTAAACATCTTCTAGAATCACCCTTTAGAAATATTTTATTATATTTGTTGGAGGGAAAAGGGTTTTTGACTTGGGTCAATTCCTTTATTTATGAATAACAAATAAATAAATGATTTATTTATTATTTAAGGGAAATGAGGGGAATATAATTAAATAAATAATGGTTTATTTAATTATTTAAAAATGAATTAGTCAAATTTAACTAGGAATAGTATTTAAATAATGATTTAAATAACTTATTCTTAGGAAATTATTAAATAAATAATGATTTATTTAATTAATTACCTTGCTTTGGGTTAAATATGACCAAGAAGTGTAAAAAAATGTGGTGAAAGTGATTTTACTTGGGGTAAAAGTGGTCTTACATGGTGTACTTGGGTTCATCTAACGATAATGGGTTAGATGACCAAAAAATGGTGTAACAGTCTGTAATACAAAAATGGGTTTTTTTTATAGATTTTCAATGGTTTTCAAAGGATTTTTAGGATTTCGATAAGGCAAATAAAGAGTATTAAACCTCATCAAAGGGGTTTTGATGAAGGGAAAGGGGGGAAAATATGAGAATGAGGGATTTTATGGGGAATAAAGGGGTAAAAATGAGGTTAGTTTTGGAAGTGGAAGGAGGGGGAAAATGGCCTTTAGAGCAGTATTTCCTCAATGAAATTAGCAGAATTTCAGAGTTTTTAAGATGGAAAAAATAGTGAATATTTGGACAGAGGCATGAGGCCTTCAAGAGTCTTCAAAAGCCAACACTTTTTAGCAAAAAAATTTGTTCCTTGAAGGCTCTAAAAATTTTTAGCCACCTTTTGCTATAAAAAATTTTATAGGTGGCTAACAGAACCCTCAACTAGTGATTGAACCATTTGAACGCTGGGTACTTGATTTTGTTGGCCCTATTAGCCCTCCCTCAAACCAAACAGCATAAATCCTAGTTGCAACCGAATATGTCACTAAGTGGGTCGAAGCAGAGGCACTTTCAAAAGCTACAGAGGACTCCGTAATATAGTTTATTTTCCAAATCTTCATGCACTATGGCCTCCCAAGGGACATAATCACAAATGGAGGACCACAGTTTGTAGGTAATAAATTAGCTGAAACACTACAAAACTACCACATTCAGCACAAGATTAAAACTCTATATCACCCACAGGCCAATGGCCAAGTAGAGAGCACGAACAAAGTAATTGAATCTATATTCACAAAAACCGTTGTCTCACACAGACGAGAATGGGCCTACAGATTGCCAGAAGCATTGTGGGCATATCGAACAACGTGGAGACCTACTACAGGATATTCACCATATCAATTGGTATTTGGAAAATAACCCATATTTCCAATATAATTTCAAATTCAAACATTAAGAACAACTCAAAAGGTGGGTCTAGATCTAAATGAAGCCCAAGCTAAAATACTGCAGCAAATTAATGAGTTAGATGAAATTAGGCTCTCTGCTCTTCAACACACAATGCTAATCCAACAACAGAGAGCCAAATGGCATGACGCCCTTATCAAAGAAAATATCTTCCATGAAGGAGACTGGGCACTCTTATATGATTCTAGGTTTTAGGATTTCCTAGGGAAACTCCAGACACGATGGCTTGGACCCTATGAAATAAAAAAAGTGCATGATAATGGCACTATTACATTAGCCACCATTGACGGATCTGGAAATTCCTTTAAGGTAAACGGTCATCGAGTACGATTGTATCATAAACCACTTACCCAGGAATCCTTTTACCAACAGTTACGAGAAGATTCTACCATGGAAATTCTCACTGAAGGGGATAACTCCTCCTCGGCACCAGTTTATTAAATGATTCATTTTTTTAAAATTTTGTACATAAAGAATCGTTCTTTTACTTGATTGTTGTTTTAGGGAATTTGTTTTTTTTTAATTTCTGTTTATATAGTTTATTTTCATTTTTCATTGTTTGTTTCAAGGAACTTTGTTTTCTTAAAAAAAAAAAAAAAATCTGTTTATTTCGTTTGTTTTGAGTTTTGCTGTTCCTTTCCAAAGGAACAACACTTTTGTTGTTCCTTTCAAAAGGAACAACACTTTTGTTGTTCCTTTCGAAAGGAACAACAGTTCTGCAGAGTGCTTTTTTTGTTCCTTTCTAAAGGAACAACAGTTCCGTAGATTGTTTCTGCTATTCCTTTTAAAGGAACAACACCTTTTGAGTGGATTGTTTTTTTGTTTTAAATTAGCATTTTGAGGATTTTTGATCACTCTTCCAAAAGCAAACATATAATTTATATACAATCATACAAATTAAAGCTTACTGTAATCAGCAAATCAAAATAAATCATCATTTTTACAAAAAATTTCAAGTAATGATAAGAAAAAAGGAAAAGGGGCATGATCAATAACATAATTTTGCTACTTTATCACCATTGAATTAATCTGATCGATTATCTTTATCATGAATGGTTATTTCCCATTTGCTATAACTTTCTTTGATTTTTTTATTTATGGAATAGGAATAAGGGAATATTCTTTTCTATTGAGATGTTCAAACTTCTTCCACCATCCCTACTCTTAAGGAGTGTTGAGCCATCCTTTATGAATAACTAAGGAAAATTGCTATATGAAAAAAGAAAAATATTTACATATTTTATTAATAATTTTATGATTTTGTAGATGGAGGATAGGGGGTCTCATCAAGATCCAGCCTACCATGATCATAAGGAAGGCAGTGAAGTGGCATTCCCATCATGGCCACCAAACCAGGGATATGGTCCAATAGACAATTGAAAAAATTAAGAAGTCTTTGGAACAGGAGGTCTCATCACCAGTCGGCCTGCCCACCTTTCACTTCTTCCTGGTGAATGGCATTGTCATTTATCTAGTCACCAAGCCAACACAATGGCCTCCGTCATGACATACAACAAAGCACTTCCTCAATATAAATAAAGGAAAATGTTTTCGTGGGTAAGAAAGCAACTTTGTCAAGGTTATGGACACCTATGGGCAATAGAGCTCTGCTGATGGTATTGGAATCACATTTATACACATCAATAGTTATATTCAACCCTTTTTCCTATATCTCTATTTAAATATTAAATGAAAGTATGAATCCCTTACCTTTGATTTCGAACCTATTATATATGAAAATCATTACAAATCGATCATATTAGTTTGAAGTGGTAAATAACGCAATTGTACTTATGTTTATCTTATGCTGTCCATTCTCCTTGTATTTGAATCATTACAAAACGATTTTCTATCCATTACCGATTCATCACACGCATTGATTTCAGTAATTTCTATAATTTGATTGAATGTATCATAATTATGCCTGCTTTTTCCTTTTGTACTACTGTTGTGCCACACTTGCCTCTCTCAATTGATGGTTGAGGATGACCTATCATCCATTATGGGGGGCGTGGATGTCTGCATGCAGATCAAATCCCGATATTTCTTTACCTGTATGCGAACCAAATCCCTGCATTTTAGGAAATAACAAATTTTCAACGACATTATTCCAATTCATCGTGTTGTGCTGTTCCATTGCGACTACTGTGTGTTTAGAAAGAACTAATAGAGTGCAGAGACTATGGGAGGATGACCAATTCACAGTGAGCCGCAGGTGCTGGTCATTTCTGATGCTGCACGAGCAATTTTGGAAAGACTGGGGTGGATTACATATTTCATGAGGATGCAACAACCCCATGAAGCAGTGGCCACCAAATTTTTACAAAACTTGCAAGAAGGATCCTCCATGGTTAGAGGAAGACAGATAGCTGTATCTGACGAAATGATTGCAGCGGTGTCTGGCATACCAGTGCAAGGGACTATATGGACTCAGAAAAATATTAGTATTCGAGAAGCCATGAAGATTTTTAGGATGACGGACAGACATTGGTTGTCAAAGGCAAAGGAGTTCAGCCAACATCATTGGGAGAGCCATGGACGGAGTTGGCCAAGATTGTACAGGCTTATATAACGTGCGACGGAAGGAAAGATGTGGTAAGATCTCACCACCTTAAGCTACTGGCTGTATTAAAACAGAAATGCACTGTCAATTTTCCTGCATTTTTAAATTCCTTGTTGCATGATATCGCTCGTAGTATAAGTAAAGCTCAACATGTAGATATGATGGTCAGCCACCATTTCCTAATTCGGTTAATAGTGAGTCATAGCCTCACCCAGAAATAGACCAGCTAGGAAGAGTTTATTTTCTCCATTGACGGAGGGTTAGCTTTACTTGCTCCAAAACGGAAGAGAATGGCTGGCTCAATAGCTGAGGATGATGGAAGTACTTCCAGGCAGCAGTAGCCAACCCCTGGAATTGCACAGCTCAGAGGATGAACAACCTCCACAATTGGAGGGAGCAAGCCCTCGTACTGATGAAGAAGAGGAAATGGAAGGAGAAATTCACTACTCGAGTGAAGAAGAAATAAGTCACCACACCAGTGGTGAAAAACAATCTAGTGCAGAGGAAGGAAATAATGAGGAAGAAGAAATTGAAGGAAATACTGAGGAAGAAGAAATTGAAGGAGAAATTTGATATTCAGATGAGGAAGAAGGAAGATATCATACCTGTGAGGAGGATTAAGACAATCATAGCAGCGACAAATAAGGAACAAAGCCTCCCGAAAATGCTACCGTAAGCCCTTTACAGGAAGACCAATTGGCCCAAATTTTGGCCAATATGAGTGACTATGCACAACCTCATAGCCCTTTGGACCTTAATATTGATATTGATCAGTTACCAGAGCACTCTGCTATCAATAAAGAAACAACTAGAGAAATGCTGGATGAAATAACAAACCCTAGCGAAGCTAGGGTTGCTTCCCCTGAAAGGTGTGAACAAGAAAAAGAGAACACTGAAGAAATATCTCAACTTGGAATCCCTCAGGAGATTGCAGAGTCAACTAAGGATATGATTCCCAAAGAATTTAGCCAAGGGCATATGAATGTGGAAGAAGAACCCCAAGCAGAAGATCAAGAAGAGAACTTAACTGAAGGCACGACTGATATAGACCAAAACCCTATTGAGCAAACGGGTTCGGATAAAAGAGCAGCTGTTCCATTAAAAAAGAGGAGGAAAATAACTGAGATTGAGAAGCTTCACAAGGAATGAATGAAGCTTCATAAACTCGTAGAACAGCTCAGGAAAACCATTAGGATTATGAGAATGAAACAAATGCCTAAGCGAGCCCCTAAGAGAAGAAGCATAGCTACCAAAATAATTCTGAAAAAGAGAAAGGTGACCGCTAATAGGAACCCTCAAGTTGCAGAAGAAGCCATGCCTAAGCCTAATTATGAGGATACGGAGCAAAAAAATGCTATTCCAACTCAAGCTGTTCCAAAGGGACCTGTTTCGAGTGAAAACATGCAATCTAGTAGTCGGCATACTTTTAGTGATCTGACACTGGCCAGACTCCAAGAAGAGCTGGCATAGGCCCAAATAGAAAGGCAGAGGTTGGAGGAATACACTGTCCCAAGAAAGAGATATCAGGAGTTGCAGCAGCAGATGAAAATTATTCATGAAGCAAAAGCTGAAGCTCATGAAAAGTGTCGAAAAGCAGAGGAAAAGGCTGACAAGATAATGAACCAATTAAAACTAGCCTACAATCGAATGGAAACTCTTTGCTCATTGTATACTGATGTCTTATCCTGTAGATGCCCCGCCAAAAAATATGCTTTGTTTTTACTAGAAAGATATTTACAGCTAAAGATTAAGGCAGTTAGGGCAAGGAAATCCATAGAGATAAAAACCATAGATGACTTTGTATCATGCTTCAAACTTTATGGGATCAAAGTACAGCGCCTTTTGTGTGAATTTTACCTGCATAATCTAATACTTGAAAATGATTATGAGTCAAACCCTAGCCCTTTTGTGGGAGATGTTCAATATCAGACTTTCATTTCCTTTGCTGTAAATCAATTAAAATGGCTTAAAGCTTATAATGCTTTCCAAAGGCAGGAAAATGAATTAGATTTTTGGGTTAGGAGTGAACCTCAGAACCCATCCCAATTTTGGGCTAGACAGAAAAGTTTGATGACAAAGGAAGGCGTTATCCAAGCATTGGGGCATATCCACAAATCAATTATCTTAAATGGAACAGATTATTTCTTATCCATTAGAAACCAAGCTTACATAGCAGCTAAGGTCCGGTGGAGAATTTCCAATCAGAATGTGCAAAATAGGGAACCATTTAATTATAGAAACTTTGGGCTAGCTGCAGACCACTTGATTTCCTATAGTCATCTCGTTTTAAAAGAAGGACCATTCTGGTTAACATGTAGGTTCCGTAGCCCTATTGGATGGTATCCTGCTTCATACTACAAAGTTATTTACGAAATCCCCGAAGGATAGACAGAACATGTTTTTTAGGAATTAGCTGCACTACATGGTTTTAGGCCTGTCAATGACAAACCTTATCCGGATTATTCTTTGACTGCTCTCCATGTGAACTATATTTTTCAGGAGGACATGAAAAATATTAAGCAAGGGGGTATGTTGGGCAGTTAAAAAGGTATGAAATTACTATGTATCTTCTCATTCTTTTACTATAGACATACTCCTTTTTACCTTGGAAAGGTAATTTATTATAAGAATTATGATAGAATTGGAAATGTTTATGTTTACTGTAAAAATATGACTAAAGGTTGCTTTTTGTTGATAAAACAGGAATTAGATGAAGTGAACAGATGTACCAAAGGCGAGGTTGAGAACGATGTAACTGCTACTCCATCAGCGTTGAACCACATCCAGCCAAAGGCAAGGAGATTCAAACGAATTGCCAAGAAAAGGTAGGGGACAGCTCAGCCTCAGTCAAAGTAAACAAGATGATAACTAAATGAAGGGGAGCGAATCCCTCGGGATTCTTCGATCTTGAGGGATCGTTTTTAAAACTCATCTTATTCCTTGACTTGTCCATCAAGATTTGATATATAAAGAAATGTCTTTTAGTGATGAGGAGGGAGTTGGTCGAAAATCCTTACATTCAAACATTTCCTCTGTAATATTATGTTTTATTGATTCTCGGCTTCGAGAGAACAGTCTCTGTAATAATATATGTACGATTAATATCAAACATGCGTTTCGTTTCATCTGTTAAGTTCTGAATTAGCCCAGCAGTATTTCACTGGCGCTAAGGGCCTGGCTCTGGTGGAATCACTTCGTTGTTTGTATTTTTAATCCATGCTTACTTTTGTGTGAAGTTGTGTTTAATGTTTATTTCAATTACATAGTTGATTGACTGTTGTTAGATCGAATACAGATTCATTAACGAATTGCATTGCTATTTTATCCTTTGCAAGAAGTACATTTGTTGTTCAGTTATCTTGCTATTGTTATAAAAGATTTTCTGTTCTATATCTGATTCGAGTTGTTGTTCTATTAGTTTATGATTTTTTATAATTGATTGTTGCGTAGTAATTGGCTGTCGACAGGATTGGAGTGTGGATATTAGTTGCTTGATTACGTTAGAGTTATAATTGTTGTTTAATTTGTATCATTGTTCCATTTCTGTTCATTGTTTATTTTCTGATTCATAGCTTCAGATTAGCAAATAGATGAGTTAAAATTGTTATGCATAGGAATTACAAGTTGTTGTTCCTTTCCAGATTTTGTTCCTTTCAGTTATTTTCGTCAGCAAGAAGATTGAGTTTTCTTTCATTTATATTGCTTTAAGAACAAGACCACCAATTGTAGAGGACACTGGTTATTGCTTCCAAGTTCTCAGATTGGTTATCTTGCCTTAGTGTTATTTCAGTTGCATAGATTTCTAAGGGAAGGAGTTATTGCTAATGTATCCCTGATCGATGGTTTGCATATTGATGTAGTTAAGTTTTCAGAGAGTTTCCATTTATGTCACTGTAATTAGATTTCTTTACAAGCATTTGTTACTTTTGTATTTATCATTCTGTACTAAATCTTCATAGCATTACTCTTAGTTAATTACATCCTCAGACAGAGTACACTCTTGAAATAAAAAGTCGCTCTTGGATTGATGATTAATGTAGGCTAATTAGGTGTTCAAAAGATACCTTTTTATGACCCAACAGTTTTATGCAAAAATAGCAGTGTTCTTTCATATTCATGTACATGTATTGTTGAGGCTTGCATTTCCTTTCTTAAGAGGTTGTTTCCTGAAGACATTGTACTCTTTTTATTGCTATACATTATTCTTGGCTATATGTTTATCTTCTTGTCTCACAGCTCATAGAATAACGTTGTCTCTTCATGGTATGCTCATGTTTATGTTTGCATATTGCTGTAGCTCACTTTTGAGTGGGATTCCTAAATAATCTCTATAGATAGAGTCTGAAAAGGGCTAGATAGCCTCTGGATCTCACACTTCCTTGAGAATGTGACATATCCGGTAAATGCCCCTTCAGTCAATCTCTGGAATAGATTGTTGATTTCTGACATTCCTGAAAAAGGAAAATCACACCAAGGACTCAAAGGATATTCGTTGTAAATAATTAGATATGTTATAAGGATGGCATGCCTCACACAGAAGTGAGTCAGGAGTTATGCAGATCCAAAAAGATTCAATATCCATGAAGCATATAGAGGATACATGCCGCGGAAAATTAAAGGATGAAGTACGAAGTCTACGACTCAACATAGCCATGGATGGCATCAACCCATATTCCCTCCAAAACACCAACTATTATTTTTGGCATGTAGTAGTGATAAATAACAATATCCCCCCATGTTTTTTCATGAAGAACAAACATCTTGTTTTGGCTCTTATAGTCCCTGGTAGAAGAAAGAGAATAATATGGATGTCTACTTATAACCATTGGTAGATTGTAACACCCTCCTCCCAAATCTACCCAAGGAACCGACCAACCGAGGTAAACATGTGATGAAGAGTTACTATGATTTGATTTAACCTTCTAGGTCACCTTAAGGAAGTGAAACTAACACCACATAACAACACAAACCTTCTGCACATGCTACAGGACACCCAGGAGCAATCCCAACTTCCATGGAGGCTAGCCCCTGAATAAAACTGACCTTTTCATGCATCAATCCCATAGTCTCTCCCTTGACATGGGCAAGAGTGCGACTCGAAACCTCCAATAGCATGCCCAACATGGGTATGCATGTGACTGGGGACTTTTCCTAGTAGTTCTGAGCCTGTGACCCTGATTTCTGTGCCATTTTTTCAGGATCAGAGCTCAGCTCCCTACCCATAACTCTATGACACTTTCAAGAATGAAAGATGACAGTAGAATAATGATGTAAATGCAATCACCTGAACAAGTACTTGACTAGACCCATACTAGCCATGACAAGGATTTCGTCAAACATGTCATAAATATGTAATCTACAGGTTTAAACAACATATGTGAGCATAACAGTCTCTTACCTATCTTAGAATCACTACGAAGCATTTTTTTCTCATCATATTAACAGTCCTATTTGGTCATAGATACATTTTTCATTCATTTACAAATCAAAACATGATGAGAGCCTACATCATTACTAACATAGAACACATCCATAACCAACATATAAACAATAGAAGTGACAAGAATAGAATAGCCATATAAGCCACATAATAAAAAGCATGTTTACCCATCAATACAAGAGGAAAAGAGCTCTTATTTCCACGAGAAAAATGCAACCAAGTCTAGGACACATTCCACCTGACCATAGACATGGTTGAGCCAAATCTCACTTCAGCCAGTGACCCCTTTCCATATTCCAAGCATGAATATGGGATCTCATAAAACTAATCAATCAAAACCAAACTAGGGCTTCCAGAGGGAAAAACCACCTCAACCCTCATCCAGTGGTTCCACCTCACGGTCGAGCATCACAACCATCGCTAGATAAGTCTATACCCAAGTTTTCTAGGGCTCCATATCATTTGTTCCAACCAAGGCTCCAGGACTAGTAACTCAACCCAATTTTTTACAGGACTCCAGAGCGTTTATCCAACCAATGGTCGAGGAACTAGTAACTCAACCCAAAGCTAAAGGGACATTAGAACCAACCATAAAAAAAACAATGAAATGAACTCACAATACCATGGCTATCCAAGAAATGGCAAGGATAGGAAAATCCACTGTCAATACAGGAAATCCTCCATGCCAATGACAGATCATGACTAAGAAACCACATGCATATGCCATGCATTCTAAAACTAGTGAGGAAAACATACATGCAAATCGTTACCTACAAGAAAAATATGCTATAGTTGCTGATCCCGATGTCCTCTTGCACTTTCCTCCTCTTCCTTTGCCTTCTTTCTCCAAAACTCCAAGTATGCCACACTCTCCAAGAGTGCTCCAACAAACTCTAAGTGTCCAAGAGTATGATAGAAAGAGAATAGAATGAGAGCTCCAAAAATGAACTAAAAAAAGTATGTAAACTGATCCTCAAAATCATTTTTATCAAACTGGCCTCTATTTTCTTCAATTTTCCATTATTTTCCTTCATTTTCCTCCTCACATGAAACATGTGACCTTTCACCTTCCTTTTCTCCTATTTTCTATTATTTTCATAAATAAATTCCAATAAATTCCACTTTTCCTTTCCAAAGACTTAGCCATTTCCTTTTCCAATTTCCATAGCCATAATAAACCATATGAACACCCACACTAGGATGTTTTTACCCAACATTCAACTTGGAATATGTGTCCCATGACCTTGGTTATTATTTTCCCTTTATTAAATTTTATTACATGGAATTTTCATGAGGGTTGTCAAATAGATGAATTGAAGGAATTATGGGAAGGGATACATGTATACGATGTATTAAGACACATCAAAACATAGAGGAGTTTGACGTTGTATGTCATATGTGATTACACCACAAATTATTATCCAGACTTAGGAGTTTGGTATGGTAAATTACATGTTTATTGGTTTGTTTATATACGTAACAATAATGTTACACATATTAATTTAATTTGCAACAAATGTTTTGATCTTCATGATTGGTAACATGCCCTATATACAGTAATTTCATAGGTCTTGTAACAGAAATGTATCATGGATGTAAATGTTGTGGAACTTATTTAAAGGCTAGGTGGTACAACCACCTACGAAAGCCAATGTATGACTACTCCAAGGTATTCCTCCCAGAAGAACACCCTTACATAAGAGAAACATCCACTTTCAATGGTAAAACAAATGTTATAGCATCATTCAACACTCATGTAGTTTTGGTGCTCTATTCTATGGCCTTGGGCAGCTCTTCCCCTTCAGACTTTATCACTTTGTTAAAAAAATTGTTTTTAATTCCATACATGACTCTTCCCTTCAAAAAATGTGTACACATGCAGGTACCTCTATATATAGCCCGCGTATATAATTTAAAATATGAAAAAAACATATAATATCCTATTTTTTGGATGGGGTTTACGGGTTTCACCGAAATTCCACCTACATGATCCCATGACCTAACCAAATCAACTGATTTTGGGTGATATATATAAACCTCATGGGAAGGCCTAAAGAAAGAAGAAGAGACAAGATATTGATACTATAGTCTATTGGTCCCCGATCAAGTCTGAGTTTCCCTATGCCTCCTGCACTCCCAGTCATAGGAAACCCTTATTTCCTCATAGTGATGTTCATCTTACATTAAATTCCATCCATGTGTATATGATTAAGAGATCATTGTTGAGGCATGGGTTGGACGGATCCAGAGGAAGGTTTTTCTTGGAGCTGTGGTCGAATCATGTTGTATTCTTCCATATTCTTGTGCTAATATCAATAAAGAAGCTTTGTCTTGTTCCTGAATGTTATGATCTTATGTTATGATTCATAAGTTTGATCTTATAATTTATGATTCATGATTTATATATTTATGTTTAATGATCTAACATTCATATTATGCATATACTTTAAACTACTTGTTGTATAC
The DNA here is from genome assembly GCA_034641835.2 of Pinus albicaulis. Classification (NCBI taxonomy): domain Eukaryota; kingdom Viridiplantae; phylum Streptophyta; class Pinopsida; order Pinales; family Pinaceae; genus Pinus; species Pinus albicaulis. Next base: position 361,721,613 of record CM076571.1, on the reverse strand, counting down.
ATGCTTCTCTGAAATTTGTTGCAAATTTGATAGCCTTGGAGGAAGTGGAGGGTTTGGACCCTACGGGAATGACACCAAACGTAGGACCTATGGGTATCTTCTCCTAACTCGAATTTGGTTGTTTATGTAGTAGGAATATGTGATTGCTGGCTTCTTGTTGATTGATTTCCCTTCGATTTGTTGAGGTTCTCAACCCTAAGCCTAGGAATTGTTTTCCCACAACAGAATTGGCGACTCCATTAGGAAATACAATATTGTATTTCCTAATAAGGGTTGTTTTTCTCTTGATTTGGGTTATTTGGTTTCTTGATTTTTATAGTGTCATTGGCTTGTTTGCAGTCTGGGCAGGTAGTATGATCCTCTGGATCGAACCTCTGATTTTTATTTTTCTTTACTAGTCTATATATATGCAATTTTTATTATACACAGTTGCGTACATACGCGTTTACTTCCAAGGAAGCCTACATATACACTATTTCTTCAGCCTCAGTTGTGTACATAAGTAGGTCTGTCTCTATACAGGCGCGTATATTTGGTTTTGGTTGAATTTTTCAAATTATGTTCTTAGTAAAGGGTCTTGCGTGGTTTCTAGTGTTTTCTTGAGTCATTATTAGTTTAGAAAAATCTTGTTTTTTGTTGTTATCGTCTTTCCTATATCTTTTTGTGAAATTACCTCGTCAACCTAGGGTTTGCATGTTGGTGAAGTTTTGATTTTAAATTTAGGGTTGAGGCTTTCTTTGTGAAGTGCTTAGATGTTCTGTGTCTTTGGGGAAGTGAATTTATTTTCAGTTTGCTTATAAATCAATCTTTTCATTACTTTGCTTTTCATTCTTGAAGTTGACCTATTTGGTTTCTTTTTGTTTTCTGAGAAGTGTTTTTGCAATCTTGGAAATATTTTGGGTTTCATAAAATCTTTATTGCTTTAAGAAGTCTTTATGCTTCTGTTCGGATCAATTTATTCAATTTTTTAGTCTCTTTTTCACTTTTAAGTCTTATCATCTTGATGATTGCTTATGGCTTGTGAAGTTTGAGGTCTTTTGTGCTTGATTTTTGTCTTGGAGTTATTGGTTGCTTTGTCTTCTCGAAAATTTCTCTATCCTTAAAAATAAAAAGATAAAAACATTTTTTTGTTTCCTTTCTTTTCTTTGGTTTTGGTTTTTGGTCTTTTTTGTTTTCAAACAAGTGTGTAAATATTTGCTTAAAGTAGAAATTTGTTGCGTTTTGGAGATCTTCTTCTTGGTATTTGTCCCTCCTTGTGTGTCAAATTTTTCCTTTTGGTTCTTTTTAAAGAACACATTTGTTTACTTTAAGAATAGTCCATAGAATCTTTCATTTGAGAATTTTAGTTTGCATTAAGGTAGTTGAACTATAAGAATTTTAGTCTTTTTGATAGGTTTTGAGTGTGTGAGTGTGTTTTAAAAAGAAAAAAAGAAAAAAAAAATATTTCATATTTTTCACGTACAACCTTTGTAGAAATCACTATTCATCGAAGAAAAAGGGTTTCATTTCATGTAGCCAGGTTTTCTATTGATTTATTTTTATGTAAAAAAAATCATAAGTTGCACTTAAATTTACCCATGACTTAAAAAACTACCATTAAAATCAAGCTTGTAATTAAAATGAATAAGGGTTTTGTTTTTTCATAGATACATCAACTAGTCTAGGGAATTTAGGGCCTTGGAATAGGTGTGTGGAGAGTAAACTCTCCAAGGCCACTCTAAATTGAAACATATAAGTTGATTAAAGAGTGTAAAATCTAGTGTCATTAAGCTATCCAGGAAAGATCTTCCAACACAGGAGTTAAGCATGAGGATGAGTGAAGATGGGGAAAGAGATATACCCCCTCTCCTACTTGTTGGATACCGCACCAAGGAATGTTCCACTTGACTTCCGATACAAACTGGTGACCTTAGTTGCCTTTCCTAGGGACCACATAGGTGACTACGGGGGGGAATAAACGTGGTACATGAGGCATACATTGTATCACTCTCATTAGTACTTCTGGAGGGTTCCCTTGCCAAGCTTGGGTACTTGCACCAGCAAATTATTTTGTCTAGAGGTCAGCGTAATTGTTTCTATTACCTTCTCTGGTAGGAATAGGCTTTAATTATTCCAGAATATCTTTATAATTTCCTTATCTTCACTTTCTTATATTTTGGTGTCTGATCCTAATCACCCAGAGTGGAAATATTTAGAATTTTCTTGTTTGGTTGTATCTTTAGGGACCTTTTAGTGAGTTCTCTTTTCTCCTAGATTTCCATAGTTTTTTAATTTTTTCAATGTTTAAAAAGTTCTCTTAATAATTAAAAGTGGTTGATCGATTAGATCATTGATCTAGGAGGCTTCATGGGCTCTCACCTATGAGTGTCAAGCCTTCATCTAGAAGTTGTAGGAGAAATTTTGCTGGTGATTGAGTGTCAAGCCTTCATCTAGAAGTTGTAGGAGAAATTTTGCTGGTGATTTTCAACCAGCAACAACAAACACATCAGAGATTTATCCCTCTCTTGGGGCTACTGTTTCACAGGGTGAACCTAGTGTAGTTCGTAACTTGGAAAAAAACACTCTGGTCCTTACTAGGGTCTCTTCCAATCAGAAGACGAGGCTAAGATTTAAGACATTCTTGAGTCCCTTGTGACCCTTTCTACACCCCTTCCTTCGCTTTTTCTGAACATTCTATTGTACATAGGTACCTTGACTCATAGGCCGATGATCCCTACCCACTCTCCTTCTTTTATTTCGATGGCCAATTTTTCAACTAGGTATACTTCGAGAGTGAAAACCCCTCTTTTAGTTGAAGGAGGGGGTAAAATTTCTATCTCTACTATCACACATAGTACCATAGTTCTTGGCTATACCTCCATTCCAGTTTTGAGTTGGGGCACCCAACCTTTTTCTTCTTACACTAGTTCCAATCCTCTTGGGATGCCATCCAGTGCGATAACTTCAGTTCCTTCAACCTTACCATCTGCTATTTCCCCATCAATTAATTCTATTCCAAGTGGTTCAACATATTTTTAGGGTTTTTCTTTTGGAGGTGGTCATATTCCTCATTCCAACCCATATTTAAACATAGGATCACTACCTTTCTCCGCTGAGGCTCTGTTGTACGGTACAACAACCCCCCATTTTTAACTTGTTCACATCAAATAATGGGGACCCTTTCTATAAAATTTTTAGCTAAACACCTTTTATGATTTTATTAAGTCAATTATCTTACGATTTTGTTAATTTTTCATTTTCTTTAGATTCTTGTTTTGATTGCTTGGTTGAAATCGATTTTTTATAAGATTCCTATTGACGCTTGTTTCATCTCATTTGGTCAACCGGTTTGTAAATAGCACTCCTTTGAAGTCTAATCAATTATGTCAGCTGGGTTAAAAAATTGCGGATTTTAATAATGCATTTAGTTTAAAATACTAACCCCTAGATTAATTATTACTAACAATTTTTTATTTTTACTTATACAGCCAAATCATAAAGCATCGGGATTTCAGTCATTTATTCCAATTTTCCAATTTTCAAATAAATTTCTAATCTCGAAAAAATCCAAAATGTCAAAATGGTTGTTTTAGGTAAATCATCATTTTAGATAAATTCGTAGTCTAATTTAACATCTCTAAAATAAGATAAAAAAAAAAACAAAAAAATTAATTTTTAACATAAAATTTTGAATTAATTAAATTAATTATTATATTAAATATAATTAATTTAATTTAATTAAAATTTTATATTAAAAACAAATATATAAAAAACAAAAAATTAAATTAAATTTTTGCATAAAACACATCGCATCGGAAATATTCATGCAAACATCCTTTTAAAAACCCCGATGCAATGATTTTTCCCGATGCGATTGAGGCTCATTAGTTTCATCCGATGCGATTGAGTTCATTACCTCCGATCCGATTAAGCTTGTCAGCCCCGATGCGATTCAGTTCATTACCTCCGATCCGATTAAGCTTGTCAGCCCCGATGCGATTGAGCTCATTACTTCCGATCCGATTGAGTCACATTGAACTTATGCGATGCGATGAGGTCAATGTTCAAATCTTCCGATGCGATTAAGTCAATGTTCAAAACTTCCGATCCGATTGAGTCACGAGGAGCAACTGAATTTCCAGAATTATATCAGATTTGACTTATCAACTTTGGAAGCTCATAAATTGAGTTTTACTTGGCCAAATGAGGCCCAGGACGGCTCATTGGAAAGAGAAAATCAAGGAGAACATTTATGAGGAGGTTTCAATAACAGATTTGATCATTTATTGGGTCAAAAATCAGGCAGAAAATCAAGCTCCGAATTTCTAAAAATAAAATCAATTTTCTGAGTTTTGTTTTCTTCATTTTCATTTGTCCAGCCTCTTCTAATTGAAGATTCATGCATCAATAATATCCTTGATTAATTAAAATCATTATGAGTATCAATAAGAAGCTCAAATTTCATTTTTATTTATTTAAATAGAATTTGATTGGATTTGTTTTAATGATAGAAATAATATTTGGATTTTATTTTATTTTTTATTTTTTTTTATTTTTTATTTTTTTTTTTGCTTCTTAAATGATTTTTAATTTCTTTTTGCAGGAAAAACAGTAGAAGAGATATTGAGGAAAAAGATTTCAATCAATGAGAAGACTCCAACAATTAAATATTGGAATTTTTGAACAATTAAAGTTGGATTGGGCAGATTTTTCTTCAAACAAACTCTCTTCTAAAAATAGTTTTGGGAAGATTATAAATTGCAGATTGCAAAATGTAAATGGAGGCTGCTCTCCTCTGCAATTCCAGACTTCTAGAAGCATTTCTGTAATAGGAATTTAGAATTGTAGATGGGGAGGAGAGAAAGTTTCAGATCTGAACATTATTGAGGGTTTATGCTTTATGTCTTTTATTATGCATGATGGGCAGAGTTTGCATTTCTGCAGCTCTAGTCTTGAAAGAAGAAATTCAAGTAATGTAAAGTACTGTTAGAGACCAGGATCAGAGAAGCAGATTCAATTAACTGGTATTTTTGGCATTTCTGTATCAAATACCAGTTTCATTTTTATGTGAATAAAATTGTTGTTTCATTTTATTCATGTTTCGGCATTTCTGTTGATATGGATAATTTGTCTTAAATTGTTAAGTATCTCTGCTCTTATGAATTAAACTCTGATTTCTGAGTAACCATTACTCAGAAATCTGTCTTATAACACTGATTTATTAAATAGTAATGTGTTGTGAATTTCTTCCACATGTTATTGTTTAATTATTAGTTTGATTGATATGATAATTGATATCAATTTTTGTGAATTTCTTCCGGAATGTTGTTGATTTATTATTTCAGTCAAATGGTCTCAATAGAATGTGTTTTGGTACTCACAAATGTGAGCTAATTGAATTTCTTCGTTAGCTTAACATTAATTTAAAACCAGACATAATTTAATTCTCATTATTTAATCATCTTGCTCTTAGTTGGGTTAGATTTTCATCTACCTAATTGAGATAGGATTTAGATTAGTTTCTTTTGCTTACATTATAGAATAAGCTTGCATTTAGAGCAAATTCTACATTCTTTTAAGTCCTCTCCTTAAAGAGGCAAAATTTTAGTTGTGGCTTGGCTGAACCCAAATCAGCTTAAGGGTCATTCTCTTGCCTGATCAGCAAGAAGAAGTGATCTGATATCCCTGTCTATTGGTAGCTAAAGATACATTATAAACCAATAGCAAATAGGGAGAAGGTAACTGGACCTAGTTAAACCATTCGGAGCCACCACACCAAACGGAAAAGGAGCTGCTTTAAGGTCCGGACCGGGTGGTTATCCCCCAATGTTGTTGCAGCGATTTTCGAGGCTTCAACATTTTTGGCGCTAGAAGGAGGGCCTGAAACTTGTTGTCTGTTGGAGTTTTTTTTTTAATTTTAACATTTTATTTAATCACGATGGCTCCTCTTAAACTTCCAATTTGGAGTTGTATCCATGGACGTGCATCTTCCAATACTCCACCAGAAGTGGTAAGACTCTTGTCTCAGGTAAAATTCAATGGTAAGAAAAATTCTTCTGCCTTTAATCATGTCCTTCAATTTATTCAAAATGTTTCAAATTATGATTTTCAAGGGATTGATGAAGGCATTTTATGCAGAATTTTTACTCTCACATTTGCGGCAAAAGCCAGAAGTTGGTGTAGAACTCTTCCAGTTGCTTCAATCCACAGCTGGGATCAATTTGTTACAATTTTCATTTGTAAATTTGACGGCTATGATTATGAACAGGTATGTGAAGAAATTGAATATTTACGAAGGTTTGAAAATGAGTCTGTTAATGATTTTAATATTCGATTTCATTTAAATTGCTTAAGATTTAAAAACGAAGATAAAACTACGGAAGAAGAATCATTAGATTGGTTTGAATATATTTGTTCTCTTCCACCCATTCCCAATCCATATGAAATTAATTCAAGCTTTGTTCCATCCCATTACAATATAAATGAGAATCCCAATTTAGATGTGAAAATAAATTGTGATGAAGTGGTTTCACAAAGCTTGGAAAATATTTCTAATCAAATGCAAGAAGACAACAACAGCAATTTTGGAGAAAAAAATTCTTTGGAATCTGAAAATTACTCTGCGGTCAATTCAGAAAATCAGATCGCAAATCAACAAGTACAAGCAGCAATCGAAGTAAATAATAAAATACAAACCGCTGTACAAATTTCTGAATTCCTCCATGATAAGCAAATGCCGAAATCACAGCAGCAAAGCAGCCTTCTTCAAGAAAGCATGAGCATACAAAGGAATGATTTAGAATCTGAGATTTACAATGAGCATAATGCACAAGAGTTCTCAAACAGAGACAGTTTTAAATGCATTGTTTCAGGTTCACATTTTTCCCTTTATCCAGATATTTTTAATAATGGTAATTTTTCCCCTCTTGATATTAATGATATTTCAGAAAATACAGAGGCTGATCTAAATGAATTACTATTAAGTTTTTATCAAGATAGAGAAGCAATTAATGATCATTCTTTTGCCATTAATGAACATGAAATTCTTGTTCCTCCTTGTTTGGATATATTGGATGAGATTGAAGGGAATTCTAGAGAATCTTGTGAGGTCATTTATGATGATTACTCTGATATTGAGGATGTTGATTTCAATTTTTCTCAAAAGAATCCTCATGATAAAATTCAAATAACATCTGAGAATGAAGAACGCTTCAATTTAGAAATTATCCCAACCAATCCTCATTTTAGAGCAGCAAATTATCTTCATGATTTCATTATTCGAGAAGACTTTCCAATTTATTATTCGTATCGTGATCAAGCTCTCATTCCTACTCATAATCATAATTCATTTTCTAATTCACAAGTTGGAATTCAAAATTACTCAAATTCCATAATTCTGGCCAATCCTTGTGAAAATGAAATTATTTAAAAACGATCCCAATTGTGTTGTAACATTAGTTGTAAAAATAGTGATTTCATTTTAGTTTTTCTTTCACAGTTATTTTGTTTAAATTTAGATTTATTTTTTGATTTTATTTTGCAAAATTTTCACACTTTTCGCTGGCATATTGAACACCTTACTATCAACCACTCAATTGATGCATTGCCCGATTGGGAAATTGAAGTTTCATATTATAATCATGAGCATCAAAAGATATTAATATTTCAATTTCAATCAATGCTAATGTTTCATCAAAAGCTTCTATTTTTTCAAAGGCAATGTCGACACGAGAATGTATTTTTGCAATCTGGCCAGCAATTCAATTCAATTAATAATTTTCCATTTGTACATAATACTAACAATTCTTTCCAGGCCTTTGAATTTAAAAGCTCATCTTCACAATTTGGCCTATTATCTCTTCCTTTGAACATTTTCCAATTTTTAATAGAAATCCATCCAGATTTCTATGATCCAATTAATATCCAATTAGAAAGGAAATTTCAAGAGAAAGAGATTTTAATTAAGTTGCTAACAATAACTGTACATTCTGATTTCAGATTTATTTTCCTCAGTTTAGTTAGATTTGTATTTTTATTACTAACATTTGAACTGTACATACATGCGGCAATTAAAATGAAAAAATGGCTACACTGGAAATATGACTATACCTAGTCATTTTCATGTATATGGTTAGAATAGGAGTAGAATTAATTTAGTTTGTTTGTTTTGTATAGTTAATTTGTTTTAACAGTTTTGTAGATTAAAAAATAAAACAAAGCAATCAACCTTCTCATGCATGTTCACTGAAACATTTTCTCCTTATCAGAAAGTTTTAATTCTTGCTTTCCTTTTTAAATTTCTTGCATCAATACCTCTACTCTGCTTATTTTGAATAATGTCTTGATTAAATTCAATTGAGGTTGCACTTGGCATTGATCGCCTCAAAGACACTTTTCTTCATTTCGAGATTTCCTTCTAAGATTTTCTTTTGGAATTTATATAATAAAGGTTGAAGATGTAAGAGCTTCATGATCTCATTATCCCATGAAATGTATGATTGTCTATGATAATCTTAATTCCGACTCAATCATTAGTAGTCAGTCTAACCTTTCACGATAATCATATGAAGTTCATATTATCTTCCTCGAAATTTTCTAAAGCTGACCTTAAGGATGTCAATTTTGCTGAGTGCACACATTCAAATCTGTTTTGATATTTTTCTACAATTAGTGGCTTTATCCCATTCTAATCTTTAGTTTATTATTTGATGCTGCAATATATTCATTCACTAAAGACATTATTGAACAGTCACAATAACAATACGGATTCTTCTCAAGTTATTCAGAATAAGAAGAGATAATAAATTGTTGTTTCAATTCAAAAGGAGAGTCTATTTTTATATTTATTTCTGTTAAATTTTATGTTTTATGAACATGAATGATTGATTTCATTCAGGCTGATTGCACACTTAGATTTAAAATAAATAATGAGATGATTTTAATCAAAGGAAGAATTTGAAGATTTATGAGGTAAAATTTACAGACAAATTCCTTTCAGGTACACATTTACAACTTTATTCTCATCCATTATTAGTTCATTTTTTATTCTTAGTTTATTTTTGATTTGTGTTCTGTTTTATTTGCAGGTCTTTATTTCTTTTCAAAACATAAAGTAAGCAGTAAACCCATTTCAAATTTGCAACAGGTTCAGGGAAATTTTATTTTATGATTCATTAGAATTTCAGCATTCTTTAACTTTGCTTTCATTCATTTAAAAATCCAATTGAAATTAAAAAGAGTATCGCAAGATTCATATCAGAAATTCTCCAACTTGATTTTCATATTTCCGATGCAAGATCTCTGACGTGTTACATCATTCAATTTTTCATAAAATATCAAATCACATATCGCATTGGAATAAATTGAAAGGTTTGTTTTTTATTACAAAAGTTCTGATGCAATGAAATGGATAACAAACACACATATCGCATTAGGCATAAGGTTAATTTTTCCATTCAAAAAACTCCAATGCGATAAAAACTTAATCGCAATCACGAATTGGTAAAGTCATACCACAATTGGTTCATATCACAATTGATTAAAAGGTCAACTTTTTAAAAGTTCCGATGCGATGAAGTCTAATCACAATCGCATTTCGGCAGAGTTCTATGACAGTTGATTCGTTCATTTCAAAAGTTCCGATGCGATCAACCCAATCGGCAATCGCAAATCGGAGAAACCTCATTTTGATATATCCATTTGCAAAAACTCCGATGCGATGAAGTTCAAATCGCAATCGCAAATTATTAAATTAGTCAAGGACTAATTTTGAAAGACGTCCGATGCAACAAGTCTAATCGCAAATCGCAAATCGGGAGGAAAATTGAATACATCCTTGTGTGCTCATTTTAAAAATTGTGATGCAATAATTCATCACCAATTGCTTATCGCTATCACTTTTTATTAATCGCCAAATGCTCATTGCTCATCGATTTTCACTAATTTCCGATTGTTCATCGCTTATCGTTCTTCGTTCATCACCAATTATTATAAAAAATCACATCACTGCTATCGCGATTGTTTTAATTTCAATTCCCTTGAACACAAAGCATTTCGTTTTTACATTTTACTGCTTGCTTTAAATTAAATAAAATAAATAATGATTTTGGGTTATAGAATTTTGGTTAGTTTGCCTTCTTCATATTTTTAATGTCAAACTACAAGAAGAAGTCAACTAGTATTGGAGAAATTGATACCTTCAGGTAAGATCAAATGCAATCATCCAATGGTAAGATTCATGTACCCACTTTCATTAATTTCCATTTCATTACTTTAGTTTCAGTTTTGTTTTTCAAAATTATGTTGATATTTGAATCTGTTGTGCAGCTCCTCATAAAAGTTTTCAAACATCTGCCAAATCATATTTTGGAAGTCCTATGCTCTTTTCCTGGTTTTATTTTCAAGAAGCAACGATAGTCTTCATTGAAACAGCTACACTAGGAAGTTTCTGAACCTTTAATATATTTCTTTAAAGCATTTCTTTTATTAGAAAATGATTAAGATAATGCTTTGAAAACGACAAGATTGATATCAAACAGAAATTTTTCATTGTGGCTGAATTTTATCATCACTGCTATCTGAAACCTAAAGCATTTACAACCTTGCAAGGCATAAGTTTTATGGATCTCGACATAAGAATAAATGATTACATGATTATTTTATTTTACTTCATGTTGTTGAGACATTGGTATAAACATTTTTTTTGTTAGAGTTTGTATTTCAAAAGCTTGGATTTTTTCTTTTCCACTTTTTTGCTTCATTTTAATTTTGTTTGCTGATTTCTTTTCTCACTTTAGTTTAAGAATTCTTTTCCTTTGGTTTTCAATTTTGATTTTGGTAACTTTGTTATGTTTTATATGGAAGGCTTTTTATTACTTAACAATGGTTGGCATACATAGGAAAAATTGTTAATAGTCTCCTATTAGCTTTTTCTTAAAATCTCTTAGCAAAATTTGTTTTTCTTATTATAAAGGTAGACATACTTAAGGAAGAGATTACAAAACAAGAAAAGTTGACAAAGTATCGTGAAATCTGAGAAATTTCTTTTTCATCAAAATTGTAATTATTTTGAGATTTCAATACTTTATTAAGATCTTTCAAGATTCTATTATCAGTCAAGAAAAGTTATTTTTAACCAAGTAAAGACACTTTACAACAAAGCACTTTTAACTCTGAAATTGTCATTCTGAACTCTTAAGGAGTTAATGATTCTCCCTATTTAAAAAAGAGTTTTATTTTTCTAGAGTGTAATCCAAAAATATATTTATAACTTAAAAGATAAGAGGTCTCATCACGAGCCTGCTTACCATGATCATAGGGGAAAAATAGGCTGACATTACCAACACTGCTAAACAAACCAGGGTAATGGCTTATAATTTCATACAATTGTAAGACAAGGGGTCTCATCACGAGCCAGCTTGTTCAGTCCAATTATAACCAGTGAATGGCATTGTCAACTATCTGGCTACCAAACCAGGACAATGGCTTTTAAGAATTTAAAAAAATAAAAAAAAATAAGCATATATAAATGGATTTATCTCTAGGTCAATAATTCTTAAATAGATAGGATTCTGAATCATTGATGATTAAAAGGTAACCCTGTCGAGACTATAGATGTTTGCTGGCAGCAGTGGCTCTACCTGTGACAAATGGGTACACTTTAAAAGCTCGGCTGTAAAGTGACCCCTGCTTTATCTCTAGAACTAATTAAGGACTGATATAGAGTTATGAGATATTTTAATTTATGAGGAATTTCAAGAAAATTACAGTAAGATGATTGTTGCTTTTATTCAGATTAATGAACCTAGTCAAACATTCCAAAAATAATTTTATCTTCTTTAATTATTTTTACTTTAATTTTAGGAAAATTTCATTTTTATCAAACAGAGATAATTGTTTCTTCCAGTGAATCGCCAATTGTTGTACGGTACAACAACCCCCCATTTTTAACTTGTTCACATCAAATAATGGGGACCCTTTCTATAAAATTTTTAGCTAAACACCTTTTATGATTTTATTAAGTCAATTATCTTACGATTTTGTTAATTTTTAATTTTCTTTAGATTCTTGTTTTGATTGCTTGGTTGAAATCGTTTTTTTATAAGCTTCCTGTTGACGCTTGTTTCGTCTCATTTGGTCAACCGGTTTGTAAATAGCACTCCTTTGAAGTCTAATCAATTATGTCACCTGGGTTAAAAAATTGCGGATTTTAATAATGCATTTAGTTTAAATATTAACCCCTAGATTAATTATTACTAACAATTTTTATTTTTACTTATACATCCAAATCATAAAGCATCAGGATTTCAGTCATTTATTCCAATTTTCCAATTTTCAAATAAATTTCTAATCTCGAAAAAATCCAAAATGTCAAAATGGTTGATTTAGGTAAATCATCATTTTAGATAAATTCGTAGTCTAATTTAACATCTCTAAAATAAGATCAAAAAACAAAAAAATTAATTTTTAACATAAAATTTTGAATTAATTAAATTAATTATTATATTAAATATAATTAATTTAATTTAATTAAAATTTTATATTAAAAACAAATATATAAAAAACAAAAAAATTAAATTAAATTTTTGCATAAAACACATCGCATCGGAAATATTCATGCGAACATCCTTTTAAAAACCCCGATGCAATGATTTTTCCCGATGCGATTGAGTTCATTAGTTTCATGGATGCGATTGAGTTCATTACCTCCGATCCGATTAAGCTTGTCAGCCCCGATGCGATTGAGTTCATTACCTCCGATCCGATTAAGCTTGTCAGCCCCAATGCGATTGAGCTCATTACTTCCGATCCGATTGAGTCACATTGAACTTATGCGATGCGATGAGGTCAATGTTCAAATCTTCCGATGCGATTAAGTCAATGTTCAAAACTTCTGATCCGATTGAGTCACGAGGAGCAACTGAATTTCCAGAATTATATCAGATTTGACTTATCAACTTTGGAGGCTCATAGATTGAGTTTTACTTGGCCAAATGAGGCCCAGGACGGCTCATTGGAAAGAGAAAATCAAGGAGAATATTTCTGAGGAGGTCTCACTAACAGATTTGGTCATTTATTGAGTCAAAAATCAGGCAGAAGATCAAGCTCCGAATTTCTAAAAGAAATCAATTTTCTGAGCTTTGTTTTCTTCATTTTTATTTGTCCAGCCTCTTCTAATTGCAGATTCATGCATCAATAATATCCTTGTTTAATTAAAATCATTATGAGTATCAATAAGAAGCTCAAATTTCATTTATTTAAATAGAATTCGATTGGATTTGTTTTAATGATAGAAATAATATCTGGATTTTATTTTTTCTTCTTAAATGATTTTTAATTTCTTTTTGCACGAAAAACAATAGAAGAGATATTGAGGAAAAATATTTCAATCAATGAGAAGATTCCAGCAATTAAAGATTGGAATTTTTGAGCAATTAAAGTTGGATTGGGTATATTTTTCTCCAAACAAACTCTCTTCTAAAAATAGTTTTGGGAGGAATTATAAATTGCAGATTGCAAAATGTAAAAGGGGCTGCTCTCCTCTGCAATTCCAGACTTCTAGAAGCATTTCTGTAATAGGAATTTAGAATTGTAGATGGGGAGGAGAGAAAGTTTCATATCTGAACATTATTGAGGGTTTATGCTTTATGTCTTTTATTATGCATGATGGGCAGAGTTTGCATTTCTGCAGCTCTAGTCTTGAAAGCAGAAATTCAAGTAATGTAAAGTACTGTTAGAGACCAGGATCAGAGAAGCAGATTCAATTAACTGGTATTTTTGGCATTTATGTATCAAATACCAGTTTCATTTTTATGTTAATAAAATTGTTGTTTCATTTTATTCATGTTTTGGCATTTCTGTTGATATGGATAATTTGTCTCAAATTGTTAAGTATCTCTGCTCTTATGAATTAAAATCTGATTTCTGAGTAACCATTACTCAGAAATCTGTCTTATAACACTGATTTATTAAATAGTAATGTGTTGTGAATTTCTTCCACATGTTATTGTTTAATTATTAGTTTGGCTGATATGATAATCGATATCAATTTTTTGTGAATTTCTTCCGGATTGTTGTTGATTTATTATTTCAGTCAAATGGTCTCAATAGAATGTGTTTTGGTACTCACAAATGTGAGCTAATTGAATTTCTTCGTTAGCTTAACATTAATTTAAAACCAGACATATTTTAATTCTCATTATTTAATCATCTTGCTCTTAGTTGGGTTAGATTTTCATCTACCTAATTGAGATAGGATTTAGATTAGTTTCTTTTGCTTACATTATAGAATAAGCTTGCATTTAGAGTAAATTCTACATTCTTTTAAGTCCTCTCCTTAAAGAGGCAAAATTTTAGTTGTGGCTTGGATGAACCCAAATCAGCTTAAGGGTCATTCTCTTGCCTGATCAGCAAGAAGAAGTGATCTGATATCCCTGTCTATTGGTAGTTAAAGATACATTATAAACCAATAGCAAATAGGGAGAAGGTAACTGGACCTAGTTAAACCAGTCGGAACCACCACACCAAACGGAAAAGGAGCTGCTTTAAGGTCCGGACCGGGTGGTTATCCCCCAATGTTGTTGCAGCGATTTTCGAGGCTTCAACAGGCTCATAATCGTAATCATTTTTAAGGGAGTCAAGGATGGGCAAACCCTTCAATTAGTGGTTTAGGGTATGGGAATCAATATTATTTATTTGGTCAACAAGGGAGGATGTCTTTCCCCTTTGTTGGTTCCTCGTACATATTTTCTCCTTTAGCTAATGCATGGATTCCTTATCAAGGTATTTCCCCTTCTTTCAATGCTTTGTTAGGAGATAAAATTCCTATGTTTGGAAACCCTGCAACAGGGTTGAATACCCTCTGAATACCTCTGAGCCATAAGGATTTACTTATGGTTCAGATTCTTCTATGAGTAATCATTGGAAACCTGGTGCCTCTACAAATACATGATACTCTTTTCTTAATGTTGGAAATTCTACTCTTGGTGGGTGGAATTCTCCCGCTCCTCTGTGCTTACCATTCCTAGAAACCCTAATTTTTCAAGATATTTCAAAGTTGATGAATTATCTGATTCGATATAATCCGTCTTAGCCTCTAGTTCCCACCAAACTTCCATAAGATATTCCAAAATTTTAAGGGAAGTCTGTAGTGAATTTGATAGAGCATGAAACGACATTCCACTTATAGTGTTCATCCAACTCCTAGATCGATGATTCAATCAAGTTGAGATTATTCTAATGCACCCTAACTGGAAATAGTGTGAAATGGTATATAGAGATTAATGAGGGTACCTTTGATACGTTTGGTGAGCTGGATACTATGTTTTTAAATTATTTTCAGTTGCCTTCCCAATATGATGATGGAACTGAGCTATTGGCTAGTTTCCAACAAGACAAAGAAACTCATATTTCTAACCATATTCAGGAATGGCATAGAAGGAAGGGGCTCATTAAAGCCTATATCCCTAATTAATTCCTTCTCGAATGGTTTTTGAAATCCTTATGTTAGCACCTGAATTGGACCCCAGGCTGAAAAGGGAAAAATAGGGTAGCAACTAAACCACACTCAGCCTTCTAGCTAGCACTAAAAGGACAGGAGAGGGCTATCTCCGTAAAGATAGATACTCAATAAAAAAAAATAGTGGACTGATATTAGGCTAGATAAAATGATGGGAAAAGGTTTCAATAGAATGAATTAATTTCAGGGATGTGTGGGATTAAATGGGACAGTTGAAACTAGGAATTAAATCAAGACACAGGGTATTTCATGGGGCAAGGTAGGCAGGGAATTTAGAAATTAAAGTTTAATAAAGATGGGATGGAAATACTGGCGAGAAGCTGAAAAGGGCACAATAAATGGATCCTTTTCAAACAGAAGAAAAATACAGATAATGAATAATTTCCCAAGGCAGGGCATAAAAATTGATCCTACCTTTCTATCTTGAAAACATTCAAAAGGAAATGTTTATGGATGAGAGGTGAAACATAACAATTTACATATGAAAAAAAGGAGAAAAACAAATGCTAAATCTCATACCACATGGATCCGAAAAATCAAAGCTGCATCTCTTATTAATCCCTGTCAAACTGTACAATGGAGCATAGAGATTTCCTTCCACACTATTCCCCTACTGCTGAATTACAGACTCCAGACCTTTTACAAATGAATTAAAATTACATTAAATACACTGAAATGTGGGAACACAGATCCATGAAAAGAGGGAGTTTTTTAACAACTTAGAACCAAAATCTGAATATGGCAAAGAGAACCAACAATTTGCCTCTGAAAATAAGGAACAATAAGACCTTTGACTGTTTGAAAATCTGCTTTTATAGTTGGATGAAAGAAAATAGGTAATCCGGTGAATAGATTTCCTACTCTGATGCTCTTGAAAAACTCTTTTTCTAATATAAGCTTCTCGGCCCTTTGACTGTTGCTTTGCTTTCCATTATTTGTTTGAATAAAACTGAAATTTTAATAAAATATTGTTGGAACAAAATGAAATGAAATTATATACCTTTGTGAAGGAAAAATTTAATTTTGAATAGGAAAAGGGAAGGGAAGGAGGCGGGACCTGCATCGCAATCAAAATCAGAGGGGCTCGAGAAAGGGGAAATACAATGGAGCGAAGAACTTCCGATGCAATTGGGGGAGGTCTAATGTTGTAATCGCTATCGGGATCGGAGCGGAGAGGAAATACATAATGAAACATGGTAATGTGTTATGTGACGGTGCCAAACCAAAACTTTTGATGCGATTGGGGGAGGTCTGATGTTGTAATTGCAATCAGGATCGGAGGGGAGAGGCGATACATAATGAAACATGGTAATGTGTTATGTGATGGTGCCAAACCAAAACTTCCGATGCGATGAGATAAGTCAAAGGGTAGAATCCCTTTGTTTAAAACAAATAAAACAGTTTTTGTTTCAATACAAAGGGGGAAATGATTTTTTTATTTAAATGCACGGAGGGCCTTTTGTGGTGGGACCGGGATATACGGACAATCGCAATCGGAATCGGAAGGTCGGGAGCAGGGTATAACACGTTACAAACTTCCGATGCGATGGGGAGAAAGGCCTTTGTAAAATAGATTAAAAATAAAATTTAGTTTAACAAAGGCCAAGAGCCAATATATATTATAAATGGGCGGGGGATTTAGAATGGTGGTCTCGACCAATCAGGGTCGGAGATCGGGGGAGGGCGGAAGGAACAGTTTACATGTGGAATCACCGATTTCCAATGGCCCGATTGGCTATGGGCCATTGGATCGGAGGGGGAAGATCAACGACTAAGGGATAATCGAGAGCGAACCATCGGTGGGAGTCAATCGGAGGCACCGATTGTGATGGAGCGATTGCAGACAGACCGTCCGATCAGACCATGAGATCAACAATCAGGATGTGCATCGAAGGGATTCCATCAGAGGATTTGAAACAATCGCATCAGAGTTTTGGATAAGGGTCAATCAGGGCGCACATTTAACATTTGCGAGGCGATCGGGAAGCAATGGAGCGGTGGAAGATTTTACAACACGGGACTTTAAACTTTATATGATATAAAGTTTGAAAGGGTCATGATGGGGAAGTGGTTTGGAGCGGGATTTTATAATAATAAACTTTGATATGTTTATTATAATGTTTTACAAGGTATGGTGGGGAAGTGGTTTTTTCATAAATCGCATTTATGTTTTAAATCATTTTACAATGTGATTTTACAATCGGAGGGGGAAAAAAGGGATTATATTAAGGGAAATATTAAACTTTAAACATAAAGTTTAAGGGAAAAATGGGAAATAGGGGAAGTTTGAGGATATAGGGGATTTTTACTTCACTTAAGCATAGATTTCAATCCAGAAGTCAGTTTCAAGAGTGTAATATACCATTGGAAAGCTCTTTCTGATGGATCTGCTTGGAAGATGATTTGGTGTCAAACATGCTGTGGAAAACTTCTTTGAATGCAAGATGATGACTTTGTGTAGATGGAAGCTTCTGAATTATGACTTATTACATATGACGACATAAAATTACATAATGAATGATAATAAAGGAAAAATATCATGTTTTCACTTCAAAACATGGTTTTGAGGTGAAAATTATATCAAGCTAAATAAAATATATCTTTGATCTTCCAAGTGCTATGAATTTGAGTTTATTGATTTCCTCATGACCTTGCTGATATTTATTGACATTTGACTCATTAATTTGACCACGGTAAGACCCTAGGAACTAATGAGACCCATCCTATGACCTACTGATATGATTTTGAGAATGAAAGTGACTAATGACTGAAGACCATAGAGAGGAGAATCAACAAGTACCTCATGAGGGAAAACTGATAAAAAATTACTACCATAAATGAATCCATGACCTAGCGGAATGGTGAGATTTATTTGGTATGAGACTCCTAATATGCAAATGCAAAAGAGCAGTTTTGATCACCGATGGCAGTATGACTAGACTAACACTAACATGGGCTTCAATGGGGATGGTAGCTCCTTGGAGATGCCAAGAAAACTGTAGACCAAGTAGCCTTATCCATTGGGCATAGAGTCAAAAATGTTGAAAACTAACACAAATGAAAACTGACTCTGACTCAAGACTAAGACTAAGAACTGAAATAAAACCAAACCATACACATGTCATCCAAGTTTTATAGCCTTCACCTCGGGCCCTAAACCTGAATGACTGTGTACTTTAACTCTGATAAAAAATAACATGGTATATACAATGACGATGATATAGATTTTGATTCATTGTCTTCAACAATGGTAGTGCTTCAACAACCTACCATTTACTGCTCCTCTAGGATAATCCTGGCCATCAATTTCTGAAAGCAAGAAGGCATTTTGTCCCCTGTACACTGTAATTCTGTATGGTCCCTTCCAAAGGTTGTCAAATTTACCGTGCTTCCCTTTGTCTTCATTTCTTGCATCCCATTTCAACACTACATCATCCGGCTAAAACTTGTGTGCTTTAGTCTTTCAGTCATAAATCTATTTAATCCTGTCCTGCAACTGACTCACTTTCTATGACACTTCTTCTCTTGTTTTCTGAAGGTGGATCATCTGTTGATCCTTCAGTGGTTGTCATCATCTTCGCTACCAAATTCTTGTAATAATTTCATAACTGGGACTATAAGATATGTAGGAAAGATAACATCAAATCCATAAACTAATTCAAAAGGTGACATACCTATTGATTTCTTACTACTAACTCTGTCCGCCCACAATGCATTGATGAGCTTTCGGTGCCAATTTATTTTGTTGGCCTCCAGCATTTTCTTAATTATACTTATCAACGATTTGTTCGATGACTCTGCCAGGCCGTTGCCTTGTGGATAATTCACTGTGGAATGACCCAATGCAATATTATATTTGTCATAGAAATCGACCATTTTCTTGGATCGGAACGTTGTTGCGTTATCTGTTACAATTTTACACGACCAGCCAAAACGAGATAATATATTCGATTCAAGGAATTGAATAATTACTGTGTATGTTTCTTGCCTCGCTGGGATGGTCTCGATCCATTTCTTAAAGTAATCTGTTCCTTTCAGTATCCATCGGTGCTGTGCTGAGGACGCGAGATGAATTTCTCCTATGAAATCGAGCCCCCACTGTTGAAAGGGCGCGTTCACTAAAACTAGTTTCAAAGGAAGCGGAAGCAATTTCTTCTTTCCTTGGAAAATTTGGCATTCATGACAATTCATCACTGTTTTGTATAAATCAGAAAATAATGTGGGCCAATAATACCCAGCTCTCAATACCTTGTTATCTGTAGTCTTCCAAAACAAGTGACCGCCACAATCACCTTTGTGGAAATCATGCATTACTTTCTAAGCTTCTTCTTCCACTAGAAAATTGAGAAAAACACCTCCTGGATCTTTCCAATATAGAGCATTTTTTAAAATGCAGTATTTAGTAGATATAAGTTTCAAAGATCTACCTTTACTCTTAGACATGCCTGTAGGAGGTGATAGATGCTGAAGGACATAGACAATATCTGAATACCAAGGAGAGTGCAAAAAAATATTTGAAATTGGAACCAACAAACCTTCATCTTCATCTTCTGCTACTACTGTTATGGGGTTTATGTTCAGGGCACACAAATTTGATTGGGCCATCAATTTCGCCAGGCCTTGGCCTTTGATCAACTTCGTGGGTTTTATCTCCAAGTTGTACTCCAACATAGCTGCTATCCATTTACCTCTTCGACCTTCTAGATCAGTTTGCATCAGCACATCCTTCACTGCTCTGTTAGGGACATATGCTATATTATGTGAATGCAGAATATAGAACCTAAAATCCTTTAATGCCTTAATAAGTGCCAATGCCTATTTTTCAATAATATTATACCTTAAGGCAGCATCTATAATAGTCCTACTGAAAAAGGAAATTGGATTTTCTACTTCATCTCTCTTTTTCATTAAAACAACAGCCATAGTATGCTCAGATGCAAATGAAAAGATAATAAAATCTTGAGTTTAGTTGGGACTGGTAAAAAATGGGGCATTGGTCAAAGCAAAATTTACCAAATTGAATGACTTGATAGCCTCCTCACTCCATTTAACAGTGCTATCCTTCTTCAACATGTTGGTCATTTCTCTCAAATGCTCAACCAAGTTAGGTATAAATCTGCGCAAAAAATTCATCTTACCATTGAAGGCCTGAATCTCTTTATTATTCCGTGGAAGATCTATAAGCTGAATTTCCTCCACTCTAGATGGATCAATGTAGATGCCATCTTTGGAGATGACATGCCCCAATAGTTTGCCTTCATCCATGGCAAAGATACTCTTTTTGGGATTGAGAGAAATCCCAAACTTTCTGCAACGCTGAAAAACAACTCTCAAATGGTGCAAATGCTCATCATCTGACCCTAAAAACACTGTCAAATCATCCAATTAAACAATAATAAAAACATCTTTTTCATTTTCAAAAGCAATGTCCATTGCACGCTGGAAAGTAGCTCCAGCGTTCTTCAATCCGAATGAAATTTTAGCATACTGAAAGGTTCCCCAGGGTGTTTTGAAGGAAGTTTTATCTTGGTCCATCTCATGCACCAAGATTTGGTTGTAGCCTGAGTAGCCATCAAGTAGTGACATTTTGGATGCTCCAACTACTTTTTGCAGAATGTGGTCCATTTTTGGGAGTGGATAATTATCCTTTAAGGTTGCCTTATTCAAATTCCAAAAATCTATACACAATCTTATCTCTCTAGTCTTCTTACGCACCGGGACCAAATTTGAAATCCAGTCATAAAATCTAATGGGAACTATGATACCCACTTTGTACAACCTATTTACCTCTTTTTCAATGGATGGAAATAGCTTCAGATTGATTCTTCTCAGCTTCTGTCTGAATGGCTTTTGATCTGGCTTGATAGGAATAGGATGCTGGATTATGTTCTTATCATATACTTTCAAATATGAATAATCCCATGCAAACACATCAGAAAATTCAGAAAGAAACTTAACATACTTCTCCTTTACCTCAGGGGATAATGCCTCTGACAGCTTCACAAACTTGGGCTTGTCAGGTGTTCCAACATTTACATCTTCAACTCCTTTCTTGGTGGGCACCAAGCTTGGCTTCTTTGCAACATCATCTTGGTCAAAAAGCTCCTCTAGAGGTATGAGACCTCTAGGAATCACATTATCCTTTGGCTGCAATATGTCCATCTAGTTTTCTTCCAACTCCTGATCATCAACCTCATACTCACCTTCCATTGGAGTGTCTTTAAATTTTGCATCACCCTGAAAAAATGCATTAATCTCATTATCATCCCAGAACACTTGCCAATACCTTAAATTTTTCATAACAGCAGGTCTATGCTTGACATAGATCTCAAACTTATTGCTAGAGTTCATCAAAATCTTCAGGTTGCTTGCAGTAGTGGCAAGAGAATCAGCAATAAGATTCTGCATCCTGGGTACTGCTGTCAAGGTGTACTCTGGGAATGTCTTTAAAATTTCCAAGACTACATTTCTGTATGCCCTCAATCTCGGATTTTTAGCTTGGTATTCTCCTTTCACCTGTTTAATTATTAGCTCGGAGTTTCCATAGATAGAAATCCTCTTTTCATTCAGCTTCTTCAAAATTTTGAGACCTGCAATCAAAGCCTCATTCTCCGCTTCATTGTCAGAGCAATCAAAAGCCAACTTATAAGCACATACTCTAACTGATTACTGGGAAATTTTTTAGGCTGGAAAACAGGGCTCCTAATCCATATTCCAATACCAGCTCCATCCTTACCCACATCCATCAAAATCCATGCTCCACAAGCCTTCTTCCTCTTCTTATAGATTCTGGAATTTTGTTTCTTTTTCCTCTTTACCATGGCTGATTTCTATTGTTTACTGTCTTTTCGCTGCTAGCAGGCAGGAGACTCAGAAGCGCTTGCTAATTTATCTTTTTCCTATTTGAGGACTTCTTTGAAATTCTTTGATATTTCAGGTATTTCATCTACTTGTACTAACTGAATATTCTCATCATTTAAACCATCATCAGAATACAGGACAAAGGACTCCAAATCTGTGTGGACAGCATTAATAGGATGGTTTACTAGCTTCTCTTTGCTAGTAATCATATATTTCATTTTCTTTTCCCTACATAACTTTCTCAACTAGCCAAATACAGGTATAGTGGCATAAGAGAAGTCAAGTTGCATAGTTCCCTTGAGTTTCGCACCCCAAGACCTAGATAGAAGCATTCCAAACCTTGGTGGGGCATCAGCAACAACTACATCCATCAAGACATTCTTTGCTAGAATCTGATCTAAGGACACTACCAGGTCTTTGATAAGACTAATACAGTGGACCCTACTTGAGTCAAAAGAATACAAATTATGGTATTTTCGAGTAATATCAAGGCCTAGCTTCTCCATGATAGCTTTGGGCATCAAATTGTGTGAGGCCCCAGAGTCCAACATAGCATTATGCAAGATGAATTCATGTACTCTAAGACTCAGAGAAAAGGGAGGGACTTGGTTTTCTTCAGATTATTCTGTGGCTGGACCAAAAATAAGTTCAAGGTAGTCATCTTATACATTAACCATATCAAAAATAGAGTTTATTTGCAAGACTTTAGACACCTGACTTTTATATGCACTATTCTTCACCAACTCTGTGAGGGGCATAGACACTTTCAGCTTAGAAATTTCATTTTCTAAATTAAAGGAGGGAGCTTTTTCTACCTCTTTAATGGGAAGGTATTTTTTCTCTGCTTGCTCCTTTACTGTACTCTGCTGGTTCTTTTCATTTGCTGTATTAGTAGCTGCTGGCGCTTTGCTGGAGGAAGGATCAACCGACTCTTTTCCTTTCTTCTGTGCATCATTTTTCATCTGGAGCTCTTTTCTTTTCTGAATGGGACTGATTGTAACATCTCTGTTCCTTAAAGAGTACTGCCTTTGCTGAGTTGACAGGGCATTCATATACCCTCTCTAGTAATCATCAGACTCTTCTTCTAACACTGTGTCATTTGCCAAAATGAAATTTTGGTCTTTTTGAATGTTTGGAGTCGCCACTGTGTATTCTTCATCTTATGTGAGGAAAATTGGTGCACCATCAGCTGTGAAAAAACTGATTAGCCTCAATCACAGGATCATCATCATCTGAGTCTATCCCTTTCACGTAGTTCTGCTGCAATGGTGTTTTAATCTGTTGTTGTGGTGGCGCTGCTTGGTCCTGCGCTCTTTGCTCTCTCTGTTTGATTCTAAATTGTGGCTGTTGCCCTCTGAAATTCGGATTTCTTATTTGAGGCTCAGGTCTATGTGCAATGGTTAATCTATCAACCATCTTCTCCACTATTCTAATCAAGGTGTCCATTTTGCTGTCTAAAGGAGAGGCCTCCTCTTTTAGTGTGACTCTTTTCTTAGCTCTGGTTCATGCTCTTTTACCCAGTAGATTAGCTTCAATGCTTACTGCTATCTTCTGCATGTCCTCAAGTGAAGATGGGTCTCTTTCACGCAGCTGGTAGGCCATATCGGCATCAAAACCATCTGGAAATTTTAGTAATGCTAATCCCATAGGAGGTTTCAGGTTAGTTGGCATAGTGTTATATACAACATTGAATCTTAAACAATAGTCTTGCACGGTTTCACCCACATTTATTTTAATATTTTCATATTCAGACAGAATTTGGAGTGGGTTCTTTTTTACCTCCCACCGGTCTAAAAAATGTGTGTGAAATTCCTACAAAGTGTGAATTGAGCCTGTTGGTAAGGCTCTAAACCATTTCCTAACTTCTCCTCCGAAACTTTGAACAAACAATCTAGTATTTACATTCTCTGCTTCCACCTCATGTAGATCAAAAAGGTCATTCATCTATCAAAATGCTACTGAGCTGTGATGCTTTGGGTGGCATCAAAGATGGGAATTTTTCTTTGATAGTCAGCAGGAAATCATTGAGAACCTGAGGTAAAACTAGCTGTGCATACCTGGCAGCCATAACTCTGGGTGGATTTACAGCAAGATTTGTAGGATTTATGGGAGGTGTTGATGGAGGAGATGATAACTGGGAATTGACTATAGTGGATGCATATGAATTAGGAGGAGGCAATGCAGTTCTTGACAAATCTAAAGGCTCAGGAATATTAGTTACAGTGATGGACTGAGGAAAATTCAAAATTTAATTGTCAATGGAGGAATTTTCTCTTTGGACTGCAATATCCAAAAGGAGCTCAGGATCTAAAACTGTATCATCAATGTCAGTTTCAGACTTGTTTCTAAATAAAGAAAGCTCAAAATTCTCGTCAAAGGAAAGATCTTATACAAAAACCACTCACTCGGCCAAGTATAGGATCTAAAGACAGGTCTAGGAGTCAATGATCCTTCTTGTCTTTTGACAATTCTTGGGATAAGATTCGGATTTTCAAACAAAGGGGGAGGATTTGGATCTGGATTAGCCTTGGTGTGTCTTTTTGAAGCCAGTGTGTGTAAATATTCTACTGTACAAAATTTCTGTTCAGCCTAACAAACTCTGAAAACCATTTACAAGAAAACGTTTTACTGGGGTGATTTGACCTTTATGCTCTTTTATCAGAAATATATGACTGGAATAAGTGGTTGTAGCTATGTTCTTTTCCAACAGTGCTTTAACAATGGTCGCCATGAAATAATATCCCGACCTTTAAATAGATCTTTTATGATTTAACGTGATATCGGGGAACATATTAAAAACACTGAGAAAACCTTATTACTCCGGTCAAAATATCAAAACTTCATAAAAATGGCGCGATCCTTTTAAATGTGTGGAACTTATGTGCTTTTTAATCAATGCGACATATATTTTATTCAGCAGGGGCCCACACGTCCACTTTTTTCCCTTTATGAATAAAATAGTCATATAATAACATAAAAGCGTTGGATAGTACCTTGATTTATTGCCCATGTTTCTAGGCGCGTGATTGCCGTTAGATCAAAGGTGCTTCAAATCGAACAGTTCTCATTGAATTCACGTTTTTTCAGAGGTCGAAGCTTAACAGCTCAGATTCGTGTGAAATGGGCGATTTTGGAGTGATGACATGCCTGAATATAACTAGATCGTGTTTTTTAGAAGTATTTTTGCTCTGGGGCAAAAGCGGCGCAAAATGGGTGGTTTTGGTTTCCAAAACCCACCAATGGTAAATAAAACCAAGCTTTGACTTCAGGTTTTGACTGTGTTTAAGAAATTTAACTCCTCACGTTAACTTACTGTTGGGTCCCACTATATTATTTCTCCGTCAGCAAATAGACCAAGCTTTCACTCAAATCATAGATATTTCTTTAAAAGTGTCGCGTTCAATGTAACCAAGGTTTTTTAACCTTAGGTAGGGTTCCTCAATACTCTTTATAACACAGAGCCTCACTACGATTTGCTCTTCTATAGGCCTCTATTCAAAATTTCTTTAAAGCAGATAAAACACGTTTCAATGTTGAGAACACAAGTTCACAGACAGTCAGATCAAAACACCTTACAGCCAAAAATTTCTAAGAGTGTGTCACTCTCCAGAGTGTTCATTGAAGAACATGTTATCTTTAGAGCCCAACAATTAGAACTCATATATTCCCATTTTGGATTCCTCTATAAGATTTTGCTTGATGCTCCTCGATCTAAAATCGACATATCCAAACCTGAGTCAGGTCCCCATGCCTTCGATACATGCATCATCGGCAGTGCCTATGCCTTCTCAACCTTTAACTGTTAATGTTGTCCACTATTCGAACCCTAAAGGAAATCAACAATCTGATGGGAAGAAAAAGGGACATGGTAAGAAAAATGATAAGGATGGGAAGGGAGATTAAAACAAACCCAGTGATAATACTGGGGAGGGAAAAAAGGAGCCAAAAACTAAAGTCAAATTTCCATGCAAGTTATGTGGTGGGGATCATTTAACTCATATTTGCACTAAGATTTAGGACACTCAACGCTTGTTAGTACAATAGGGTCCTTCTAGCTCCTAGGTTGTTCTAACCAACCCTTTTCTCCAAGGGCAACAAATTCTTGTTGGTGCAAGTACTAATACTAGGATCGCCACAAGGGGCAACCAGGATGGGAAATCTTCATCAAATATCTAAATGGTGAGGTCTCGTGTTGATGTTGCTACAAGATCACATGATTATGGTGAGTCAGAACCTTCTAAGGCTAAGGCTGCTTTCGATGTTCCTGAGCCTCTCCATATTGAGAGGCTTGCAGTTACGCCTATACCTTAGATGTCGAAAGGCTCTACAAAACGTTCGACAATCAATCCTAATGCCAGGTATTCCCATAACTACACTATTGTTCAATATTTGGCCCAAATCCCTTGTGCAATGTCAGTGTTAGAGTTACACCAATCGTGTCCTACACAAGGGAGTGTGTTGCTCACTATGATGAAAGCAGTATATTCAAGAAACTCTCATGTTATAACATTTGATATGTCGAATATTAAAAATAGACTCCCCCATCATATGGCTTTCCAGATCAAATCCACATATTAGAAAATGAATATATTTTGAATTCTCATTGATTAGGGGGCTTCCACATGTGTCATGTCAATGGCATGTTTGAAGGTTATCGGATCTCCTGAATTTTTTCCTTCCGCTACTCTCATTATCGTGTTTGATGGTAATTCTCATAGGCCACATGGAATTATTCTAGCCTTTCTCGTCTGTGTTAGGGGAAAGCCTGGTTAATTTCGAGGTAGAAATAGTTGATGCTAATTTCGATTATAATATTTTATTGGGTCAAAATTGGGTTTATGAAATGGATGCTATTGTATCATTGTTATTTCTCATCTTATGATTTCCCCATGAAGGGAGAATTGTTACAGTTGATCAAACAACTTATTCTCCTAAAGAACCCAATGCATAATCTGATTTTACCATTACCTTGGTGAAAAAACCAACCCGCCTATGGAGAATTTAGGAGTCATAATGTATTCCTCATTGATGGATACTTTTTATATTCCTTCTCCTATTGCTCGAATTAATTCCATTTCATCCTCCAAGGCCCCTACTTGAAGAGGTTTCTTCAAAACTCATTATTTTTATGATCCTTGACCCTTACCCCCCTTTAAATCCACATCAGAGGAGGCGAAAGTGGGTGGAATGGCATACCTTATGTCTACAGCAGAAATAACTTATTAATATATAGTCAATATTGCAAATTCTGATCCCACTCCTCTTTCATCACATGATTTGGATGGTGATGTGGCTCCGACCTAGACTCTTGACTCTAGTTCCACTATGGATTGCCTTGATACTGTCTTACCATCTGAAGAGGTGATCCTAGAAGCAATGACCGGTGTAAAAATACCATGGGATGAATTGAATGATTAGTCATATTTCCTCCTAGATTTGAATGAAGTCGAATCAATTTTTTCTATTCCTTATTCAACTGGAAATGTTCATACAATCTTAAATCATTTGGCCCCAACACATATTTTTTCCGAAGGTAATATGTCCATTATTTCAGAAATTATTACTATCAACATCTCAAGGGATCCAAATATTACTGATAATGTCTTCATCGGAGTTGAATGTTTCCCTGAAGATGTAATATTCCCAAATGGGGAAATCAACAATACATGCACTAAAAATGAATTTTTTAAAAATATATACAATAATAACTAAATGAAGCCCCTAGATCCATTCATTTATAAATTATAGCATCCAAATATGAAAGGAGATCTGAAACAAATTATGGTAGTTTAGTTAAACAAACCTCCCAAGCCATAATAGCCCAAAAATCGTGCAAAAAGAGGGGTTGCATCCATGAATAAAAGCTGGAATAAAAGATGGAATACCCTGATAGCGTTATTTTATTACTCCTACAACAGTAGTAGGTTGTACATCGGATCTAGAGCTTCTATATGCATAAAAAGTTAGATTTATATCAGATCCATGCACTATACAAGCTCCTCTATAGAACCCCTTGGGGTTTTCAGCAAAACACCAAGTACAAATTGTAGATCTAAGATCTAAGGTTGCAAATCTACTGAAATATTTAGATCTAGAAAGTGGATATGATCTGATATGAACAATAAAATTACCTCTTCCAATATATCTCCAAAGTGAAGGGTAGATCCCCAACACTCATAAAATCACCTCTCCAATGGTGTGTTGAACCCCACTACAACTGCACCTACAGAAATAACACAGATATGATTTTATACTGTGCTATAGGGATCAAAATATAGTTGGCGTGATGCCAAGATCTGGAAATGAGGCTCAATGCCTTCAATACTATCCTCCCAATGGAGTAGAAACCTCCTCCATTGAAAATGAGCACTGAAATGGCCTAGATCTAGAGATCTAGTTTCCACTTGTTGCAGCTTACTAAAACAGCCAAACCCTCAATAGGATTTACGCTGTAAAATAAAGGTGAAGCTTGGCCTTCAGCCAGATAGTGGACAATATGGTGCAAGACTCCTCCAAGAGCTCCTCAATGGAAGAGGTGGGATCCCTGATCAGGAACACCCAATGCTAAACATCATTCAATCTCAGCTAAACATCCAGAGAAAGATATATGTCTAAACGAAACATATAATCAGAAAATAATAATCATAAGCTAACCTCATATGGCTGCCATCCTCTTGCTTATAAACAATGTGAGCCTTCTCACCTTGGGTCCCACTCATTAGGGTTTCCATCTTCATGCAATTAATCTCCCTCCAAAACTGCGCTGTCCCATCATCAATGCCACTCCTCCTGAACAACTTTGTTGGATTTGGTCAACCTTGAATTAATCTCCATGAAATACCTCATTCCATACTCAAGGTCACTTTATTCTAACTATCTAGACTGATCCATATTCCCACTGGGTTATCTCTATTAATGTTCCACTTCCTCCATACTAGCTTTGTTGACTTGGTCAAACTTGACCTTGTCCACATGCATTAGCCTTTGTTCACACATGAAGGTGCTTTATCTAGCTATCAATATGATCCATTTTCACATTAAGAGGGATTTTATTCCTACTAAAGAGATTTATGGGCCTCCCTACCCATCTTATTCCTCTATCTAAGAACAAAAAAAAAATTTAATATTCCAATTAGTTGTATGCTAATTTAGGAATATTATAGAAGAAACCAAGATTTATATCGATATTTTTAAATAGTTCTGAGATGTGTTTGATTTGACTTATGAGGAAATGCTTGGAATAAATCCATTGATAGCTCAACATGAGATCAAGAATTACGAAGCGCTAAGATGATATAACAAAAGCTTCGACCAGTGAACCCTAGGAAAGCAACAATTATCAAAGGCGAGGTGGAAAAATTGTTAAAGGTGGTTTTCATATACCCCGTTCCATTAACTGAATGGGTATCAAATCTAGTCCCTGTCGATAAAAAGCAAGGAACGATCTGAATATGCATTGAATTTAGGGATTTAAATAAGGCTTTTCCGAAAGATAATTTCCCCACACCTTTTATCGATCAAATTATTGATGTATGTGTAGGAATGAGCTTTTTTCCTTCATGGACAGTTTATTGGGACATCATCAGATTAATATCCATCCTGAAGATCAACATAAGACAACTTTTATTTGTCCCTGGGGTACATTTGCATACAAAAATATTCATTTTTTCCTTAAAAACGCTGGAGCGACTTTTCCACAGGCCATGTCATATGATTTCCATGACATCAAGCATATTATAGAAGCATATTTGGATGAAATAGCTGCTCGTTCTTGAAAGAGAATTAATCGTCCACATCGCCTTCATTTGATTTTTGAACGATGTCATTATTACAAGATCTGGTTGAATCCAAATAAATGCATTTTTTCTGTCACATTTGGTCATTTATTATGATTCATTGTATCTACTGAAGCGATTTGGGTTGATCCCTTCAAGGTTGATGCAATACTTCAATTTCCTCCCCCGTCAACTTCAGAGTCTCCAAGGAAAAGTTGATTTCTTAAGAATATTTATCATTAATTATGCCAAGATTACAAAATGATTTATGATATTAATGAAGAAAGGAGTTCCATTTTTATGGGGCGATTTCTCTTAGCACTCATTTGAGGCTTTGAAAAAAGCATTAACCTCTGCTCATTTATTGAGTCCACCCGATTATATTAAGGGCTTCCTCTTATATTTCAATGCGGAAAAATCAATGATAGGTATGGTTCTGGTTTAGGAAGACATTTCTATTTGTGAGAACATGACTTATTATCCGAGACGAGGTTTAGTTGGTCCTAAACTACAATATTCTCATATAGAGAAATTAGCTTTGGAAGTTGTTCATGCTATCCAGTAACTTCGACACTATATTATTCTTAGAAAAACTTTTGTCTTGGATGATCTCAACCCATTTTAGTTTGTCCTCAGTAGGCAAGTGATTGAAGGAAAATATAATATATGGATTTTTATCTTACAATAATTTGATCTCAAATTCATGTCATCCAAATCTAAAAAATATTTAGTATCTGCAGAATTGATCTTAGAGTTGCCTTGTGAAGAAAACATTGTTTATCAAGGGTCATTTCCTGATGAACATCTCTTCCTTATTTCTTCACAAGATCCTTGGTATGGAGATATAATTGTGTATCTCCATACTTTGAAGTTTCCATGCTTTTTCCAAGGATGAATGCAAACAATTGCGTCACCTAGCTAGAAATTACATTATTATCAATGGCACTTTATATCATCACGAGATTGATTCAATCCTTAGACATTGTTTAACCTTAGAAGAAGTTGAGACTGTGCTGAATGATTGCCATAGTGGAGCTTGTGGAGGTCATCTATCTGGGCTTACTACAACCCAAAAAATCTTGCGCGCAAGCTATTTTTGGCCCTTGATTTTCCAGGATTGCATTGAAGTGGTCAAAAAGTACCATCCATGTCAGGTTTATACTTGGAAAATGTGCACTCATCTAGCTCTGATTTTTTCTCTCATCATTTTCAGTCCTTTCACAAAGTGGGGTATTTATTTTACAACTTGTAACCCACCTTTGGAAAAGGGTCATAAGTACATTATCGTAGCAGTGGACTACTTTACTAGGTGGGCCGAAGATATGCCCACTTTTGCAAATGATGGTGAGACAATAGCTCTTTTCCTATTCAACCAAGTCATTTCTTGTTTCGGTATTCTAAAGGGGATTGTCACTAACCATGGCAACCATTTCCAAAATACAATGATGTCTGAATTGGATTTGAAATTGGGATTCCGACAGGAGAATTCATCTCCATACTATCCTCAAGCCAAGGGCTAGGTTGAAGACGTGAATACTTCCCTAAAAGTTATCCTAAAAAGGAAAATTAATAAAGCTAGATCCAATAAGCATATCATGCTATACCCTCCAATTTGGGCACACCGGATGTCAGTTAAGACTGCTACAAGTCTCACTCCCTTTCAACTAGTTTATAGTTTGGAATCAATCTTCCCGGTTGAATGTGAGATTCCATCTCTTCAATTAGCAGTAGAACTTATTCTAGAAACACCCAGTCTTGAGAAATGACTTATCAATTTGGAACATCTTGATGAGCAATGTCAATATGTAGCGACAATAAATGAGGCTCATAAAAAGAGAGTGAAAATCGAATATGATAAGACTATGGGTCCAAGTTTTTCTCTGAATGTGACCTTGTATTTGTCTATGACCA
This sequence comes from Pinus albicaulis, assembly GCA_034641835.2. Lineage (NCBI taxonomy): Eukaryota > Viridiplantae > Streptophyta > Pinopsida > Pinales > Pinaceae > Pinus > Pinus albicaulis. The sequence continues at coordinate 361,689,570 of CM076571.1, read as the reverse complement.
AGACAAAAACATCTTGGGGGAAGGAAAGTTAAAACCTATGTTGTATGGTACGTTCATCATTAAAATGCTATTGAAGAAAGGAGCCAATGGGTTTTTTTACTTCAATGGAAATGTGATGTTAGAGCCCAAAAATAGGCTCTATCTTAAGGAGTATTATGCCCAAGATTTTTCCTAGCATTTGCTTTATTTTTTAGATATTGTGTATATTTGTTCCTATATTTCTATAGGTTTCATAGTGATATTGATATTTTTGATCTGCTTTGGCAGGTATCCATGGATGATCTAGTGTATCTAGGGTTCACCAATAGTGTTAGTAGACACACCCAAAACTTGGCTTATGTCACTTGGGTAACTTATTATCCATCCAGTAAGTTGTTAATTTCAAAAAGCATATGTATTGGCCCTACTTCAAACAATATGGCTAAATATAGTGTTGTCATTAACTTACTATCTGAAGCAATATCTCTTGGTGTTGAATCGTTAATAGTATATTCTTCTCGCAGCTAGTGGTGTCTCAATTAAGCAACATTTATCATGTGATAGATCCCTTTTTATATCACCAATTTTTGAGAGTGCAATTATTACAAATATCTTCAAATTTTAATTAATTTTATTCATATTCCACAATCAAAAAAATCATTTTTTGATTCTATATCTAATCAAGTATTAGATTGGAACATTAATATTTCATCACAATAAAATAAAAAATATCAAAATCATCTATATATATGATCATCAGATCATGAAACCACATGTATATAGATAGAAATAATATGTCCAAATGTTACAAAATTGGGACAAATTTCCTACAAAATTAGGGTTAAGCCCAATCATTTCCATAAGAGATCAATGATCTATAATCTAAGTCTGTGGGCCCTGACCTAGATGTGCATCACAGAAAAATATGATGGCATTAGCCACCCAGTGGAATATCCATACCCACTCCCATGGTACTCCTACCACACATCTATGAATAGCCTTCGAAAGGTCCTCTATGAGTGCAATAGGAACCTGGCGATTTAAACTCTCTAAGTTCCTTTGAATGACATGGAGGACTCTCTCGGTCTCTGTTGTTGTGCTCTTTATGTCTCTTTCACTACGCCTGTGCCTAGGTAGATCCTTAGGTCTCACTGGTCCAAAATATGTGTCATGATCAAATAATCTTGTAATATTTTTGTCTCATCAAAAATAATTTTTAATTTTTAAAATCATATTCTTAAAGTTCAAAAAAATCAAATAACATAAAATCTTAAAATTTTACCAATGTCACCCCATGCAGCACCTTCGGGAAACGCTAGATATGGATATGCTCGAAATTCCATGCCTACACAACGGTAGTCTTCTATAGCTATGACTTTTTGTTCCCACCAAAGGAAAAAATTGTCATCAAATGTTGATCTAGGGACTTCGCCACCACCTAGTCTCACATTAGATCTACCCATCTATCCATCCTCGGATCTATGGGGCTGCTAATGGCTGCAAACACTTTTTCAAAGTGTTGGTATCCTCTCAAAGAAAATTGTACAAATTTTGGTACCATAGCCAAAATTATTTTCTTTACCTTGTCTTACTGAAGTTAGTTGCTTCTTCATGCTCGTAAAGAGTGTTTTATACCAGTCAAATACTTTCGAGAGGAAATATACTACCAAAAACATGGTAGAATGAGAGGCCTGATGTAGTGATGTTGAGGCTACTACCCTAACTATGGTAAAAAGGAGAATTTTTATGGGCAACCTACTAGATTTTTTATCAGAATCTATGATCCGACCTTGGTAGTCTCTGGTGTGCAATAGAGGTCAATGTAATCATTCACATTGAGATCCCCTCAGGCCTTCCCATGCAGATTGACTAGTTTTCCTCTCTAGGAAAATCCCGTGATAAAATGTATATACTCTATCTCAATCTACAAAGAAATTTGATCAATCATAAAAGCATCTTGCTCTAGGTCCCGGTAATGGTTAAGCATCTCCAACAATCTAGTTTGGGTTTTCATATTTGGCATCTTGAAAAAATTTAACAGCCCACATCCTCTCAATGCATCAAATTCTAATGGATCATTTATTACTTTGTTATCAACTTCGTTGTGTTCCATTTCTCTGCAAATAATCAATATCCTACGATTTTAAGCGAATTCATCCATTAAATATTGTAATTTTCAAAACAAAAATCTACGTGTATGTGAGTTTTCTTTATACACAGTTGCGTGTAGGGATTTTAATACACGGGTTCGTAGTATCCAACTCGCGTACACACAGAGGAAAATTTTAAAACAAAAAATTCATGTTGAAAAATTTATTGAAAACACTTGAAATGCGATTAAATCATTAAGATCAAAACATAGCTAGGACTATTTGGAAGTTGGATTAATGCTTTGATTGAGAGATTTGGTGGAATTTGGTTACCTAAAGATTGATCCAAGCTCTCAAGCACTCAATTCTTACAAAAAAAAAAATGCAATTTGGTAAGGTAAAAGACCCTATTTATATTTAATTTCCAAAACCCACTTTTGTAAAGTTTATATTTTTATTTTATAATTTTATAATTTTTTTGACCTTTTGTCTTTGAGTGCTGGGATAGGTTGTTTTTTAGGCTAAAAATGAAGAATTTGAGATATTTTTCACCACTTCGATTCCATGATCGCTGACCCATCATGGCTAGTATCGTTTTCTTCACTGGCATATAGGTTAGGGAATATCGCTTTTTCTGTTGCATTATGCATTCTAGCTTCATACTGTGATATGTTGCCATAGGGTTGACCCTGTTATGTTATGGTTCTCAAACCATTTTCACTCGTAGTTTTATAAAACCATGACATAATGGTAGGGTCATAATTTACATGGGCTCCCCAGTTATATCCTTGCTAGCATATGTTGTCCATGATGCAAAATTGTTTAGGCTCGGGAGTCCTCTTTAGTCCCGCCATGACTTTGTGATGAAGCATCATTCCTCTTCTTCTTCGATATATTTTTTGCTATATACCATAGAGGCTCCCACATGTTAATTTTTGTTGTTGCATTGCATGTTGAATATTTATACCTTTTTGGCCTTAAGTTGACTTCATTTCGACTCATGTATAAGCCACTTTTTTACCATGACTTTCTGCAAGCTCAACCATGAAATCACTTAGCCTCTGTGACTTGACACCTTTCACCCATGGAAAGACCATTCCTTTGAGTGTCAATGACCATTTTCGTCACCTTTCAATGAGCATAGGAATGTTCCAATCCTAGAAGCTAGAGCATCTATATTTGGACACTCATTCTTTCCACTATACTATAGGCACTCTTTTATTATTTTTCAGGCTTTAAACATTAAAAATAAAATATATATATATATTCCAAAAAGAGAGGGAACGGGACATTTACTTCCATATTTTATGGTAGCAAGAGTTAGTTGTGTCGCCCTTGAAAAAATCACTCAAAGTAAATTTTTATCCATTGGGATGGGGTATAGTTTGACATAGGAGAGCCATAACCTGTTATTGAGTTAGTACTCCTCAGGTTGGTTATCTCTTCCAATCACATGGAGAGTTTGTTAATGCCTCCTTCATGAAAAACTTATACAAATTTATCATATGCTTCCATACAGTCACATTTTATTCGTTCTCTCGTTCAAGGAAATTCAACCTGAGTCGGCCATTCTGCGGTGTCTCTTGACTCATATTTAGTCGACCATACCCGGTCTATCAAAATTATGTTCAATATCACATCAACTATTTGGTCCTTCACTCATGCTAGTTGAGAAGGTCTCCATTGACTTCTTGTTGGTAGGTCTGCTCTTATCGAATTCAATAAATTTCTCTGAGAGTAGGCCTAGAGCCACACCTTGGCCATATTTACATCATTGATAGGTGATCTTGTGCTCAACATTGATTAGTATCATGGGTATTTGACTAAGTGGTTTCCCTTTTGTTTGACGTCAAATTACATGATCACACATTGGGATTCATGCAATACCTTGGTTTCGATTTGACCCTATTGGTGGATTCCTCACCTCTGTGTCAGCTTTCATTATTGGTTGGTTCAGAGGGTTTCTTTCATGCGCTAGCCACATCTTGTGTATGTTGAAAATGTGCTTCAGAATGGTTAATTCCTATCTTTTCGCTTGATTCCTTCCAAATTATTGGCTTGAGTGTTACACTCACACTGGTTTATGTGGGAGGCCTTAATGCCTTCCTTCCAGAAGATATTTTCCCATGGACTACAACTCATTTCTCTGGGAACAAGATCTAGAGTCCCTTTTTTAGTACCTTAGGGTTTGCAGTCATCAGTGGCAAACTCCTTCGATATCAACAGTGAGAATACATTAATGTCTCCTCATTGGTAGTGTTGTAGCATAATTTGACTCGGATAAAATTCAAGAGAGGTTATGAGAAATTCAAGGTTGTTGAGGAACAATTGTTAAAATTATAACCACAAGCTCAAGGAGGATTCTGTAGAAATCATATAACTTATGTGTTATATATGCAAGATTCTCCTGATCACACACTATTTTAACTTCATGCACAATACAGAATCTATTCCACTATTGATCATCACATGCGGAAATTAAATCAATTGCAATACACACATGAAACCATAAAAATTCACACACATTAACACAGTTGTTTAACGGGAAAGCCTGAAGCTAAAAACCCCAACTATCTGTATACAATATATGTCATAGAGATCATGTAACAATCCTCATACAAATATGATCATATCAAGCTCTCAGTACAATACAATCACTACACACTAATCAGGCTCGATCTTGCAAATCCATGCACCGATCTCTGTAACCTGCTAGCTTGCCTCTACTGCGCAATCCCTGCTGAAGAATGGATCTAAATGAACTTGAATCCACCAAGATTGCACTGCAAAATCCTCATTGGCATCTCCACTGAGTGTTGGATGCAATCAATGCATCACTATAGTCACAACTGAGAGTCACACTTGCTCTTTCACCTACCTCCCCACTGGTCTCCACTGAAACTGCCATGCACTGTAGTTAAATGATGTATTCTTCAGTTGATTAATGAGTTATTATTTAGTGAATTAATTAAATAATTAATTCACACCACTCTCACTAGTGTATCAATCAATTATACTAGATACAACTAGTTCAACTGAGTCTAACTGAGTTAAACTAAATACAACTCCACCAGCTACTTCTATAACTCCACTAAACTCTGTCACATGAGTTCTAACTGAAGTCCTCATGCATTAGCTCCAGTAAATCCTCATGAATATCGTAATTCCTTCTATCAGCTACTATGCCACATCTGTGCATTTAACTGAAGTGCTCCAAGAGAATAAGATAATGTTTAGAGTCCAAATATTATTAAGAGCTAATAATATTCGACATATCTATTTTTAGACTGGCAATATAAAAATATATTCTGCCCAATATGTCTAAAAATATAAGTCCATCTATTTTTCCAACTTGACCAACCATCCACAAATAGCATCCTGCAACTCATAGAATATGATCGACATGTCTAAAAATAGAATTTGCACCAAAAATAGCCTGCGGGCCCACTTAGTGAAGATGACTCTTTTCACTAAGCTCATCATCTTGTTGAATCTCAACACTCCCTCTCAACAAGATAGGGATTATCTGCCACCTCGATCCTGTCTCTATGATATTCAAATTTTCTCTTGGTGAGTGCCTTCATCAGAATATCCGCATCCTGATCCTCCGTAGGAATGTAAGAAAGTAACATGATCTTCTGCTGCACACAATCTCTGATATGATGGTACCAGATGTCAATATGTTTAGATCTATCATGAAATACTGGATTAACCAAGAGTTTAATGCAACTCTGTTTATCACAATATATCACAGTAGGATCTAAGTGTGAACCGAACAACCTGACCAGGATTTTCCTCATCCATATAGCCTCGCATGTAGCCAAACTTGTTGCCGTGTACTTGGCCTCCGCTGAACTGAGTGCCACAGATCTTTGTTTCCTGCTGTACCAAGAAACTATTGTAGACCCGATATTGAATATCCCTCCAGATGTGTTATTTCTACCCATTGGGCTTCCTGCCCAATCTACATCCGTGAAGCCATGCAGATTCAACTCATCTGACTGTCTGTACCATAATCTGTATCCCAATGTGCCCCTAATATACCTCAGGACATGCTTGCCTGCCTTCCAAAAGAGCTTGGTAGGCTTAACCATAGCTTGTGAAATCTGGTTAATTTTTAGGTCCCTATATTACTAGTATAGTCCCTTATTGTTATTAGTGTAACCCCCTTATTGTTATTATTGTACCCTTGTAACCCCCATTTTGTTATTATTGTGCCCTTAAATTATTATTGTTAGGTCGGCTAGGGTTACATTGTGGCCCACTAGGATTACATTATGGCCACATGGACTCCTATATATAGAAAGGAGGTTTTGTAAATTGTATCATCCAAGAATTGTTCATTTATGTAATGTATTGGAGGTTTCCCCATCGAAGTGGCTTATTTCTAAGGCGTTGATATCTCTTTTCTTCTATTTTTGGAGCTGGTTACACAACATTTGGTATCAGAGCTTTGGATTCTAGGGTTTCGCTGCTCCAAACAGGTCATCGTGGCATTTTTTCTATAACTTTTTTTCTACGAAGTTTCAGAAGCTGAAATTTTTAGGGTGCAAAGCTAAAATCCTGAGGAAGATTGTCTAAATATTTCAGAGCTTGGTTCGCAATATTTTCGGAGATATCATCTGTGGAAGTTAGGTCTTTTTTGAAGCTCCTAAATAGGTCATCGTGGCATTTTCGCTATAAATGTTTTTCTACGAAGGTTCAGAATCTGAAATTTTTAGGGTGTGGAAAATTTGAAATCTGAGAAAATCTTCAAAAAATTTCATAGTTTGGTTCGCAATATTTTCGGAGATATGATCTGTGGAAGGTAGTTCTTTTTCAGGCTCCTGAATTTCATCTCAAAGAGGTGATCATGGGAAAATCTTCATAATTGTCTCTCTGAGCATCGGATTGGATTTCCGTAAAAATTTATCGCAATTACATAGCCTGTAGTTTGTTTTCTATCAATTTTAGAGCTGAAGGATGAAAAATTGACACGTGGAAAGTCGTACAAGTTCGTTGTACTGAACCAGTCCATAATTAGGTCATTGTGGGAGATTGGACACAACTTTGTCTTGGAGAATCCAAATCAGGTCAGACCTGTGGCATTCGAAAGATAATTCAGATGGCTACTTTGATACTGAAATTAAAATATTGAAGTGCTGCAATCATAGAGATAATCCAATTTCAATATCGAGCTCCTCAAAAGCAAGAAAAAGGTGTGTATTTTTTTGTGAATTGCACAAGTCTTGTTTGAAGAATCAATTTGAATTGATTCCAAGGGAATATTGTAGAATAGATATCAGTATTGGGTTCTAAAAGATGCCCTATAAAAATAATTCAACACCAATTAAGCCTTCAGAAGGATCTACTATGACTCATGAAGATGAAGAATTGCAACATGATCTATCAAAATTACAAGAGCAAGTGCAACAAATTTCACTCTCGCAAAGAGCAACAAAAAAATGAAATGGAAGTTTTGAAGAAAGGCGTGGAAGCGAAGATGGACGGTTTGAAGAAAGGTGTGGAAGCTAAGATGGATGGCATGGAAGCTAAGATGGATGACATGAAAGACAACATGGAAAACATGAAGAATGATCTAAAAGCAGACATGGAAGGTTTGACAAAGTTGATACAAGAAATGTTCCTAATGGTGAAAATATAGTAGAGGAAACTCATGATGAGAACAAAATAAATGTTAATCATGATTTCATAAAATCTAATGTTGGCGGGAAGAACCACCATATTCCAAAAATGGATATGAGGAAGTTTGATGGAAAGGATCCTGTAACATGGATACTATAGATGGAACAATATTTTGATCTCCATAATGTGCAAAACACACAAAAGGTACGCATTGCAACTTTACATTTAGAACAAAATACATTTGTATGGTATCGATGGCTTTGCTCCCGTAAAAAAATTGTCACTTGGTCAATTTTTTACGGAGGAAATGATAGCACATTATGAGGAGACAAAGAGCAACACCTTCTTTAGCCAATTGATAAATCTCAAACAAAAGGGTTTAGTGGGGCAGCACATTGAGGACTTCCAAAAATTGAATATAAGGGTAACTGATATTCCAGAGGAACACAGGATCGATCTCTTCATAGTCACTTTAAAGGATAACATCCAACATGAAGTTCGTGTTTTGGAACCGGATTCATTGGAGAAGGCATTCAGGTTGGCAAGAAAAGTTGAATGTAAAATAATGGCGGCAAGGAAGCCTACCACTCAATTCTATAAAGAAGGAAGTGTTGCTACGCCTAGATTTCCACAACCTACAAGGTTGACACCACAACAATTGGAAGAAAAAAGAGCAAAAGGGCTTTGCTACGGTTGTGATAGAAAATACACTAAAGGTCATAAGTGTGCTGAGAAGAAATTATTTTACATAGATTGTGAAGAGGAAGAAGAAAATGAACAAGAAGAGGATATACACCAGGAACCAGCCCTAGAAGAGAAAGAAATGAATCCGACCATATCGTGTAATGCACTGGCAGGAATTACCACTCCTCAAACTCTCAAGATAGAATGACAAATCAAGAAGAAAAAGGTAATAGTGTTGATTGATTAGATGCTTACCCTTATTTTTATTCGTGTAAAGGTAGGTAAGGAATTAGAATTCTTTCCTATACCTAGCACCGAATGTCAAGTGCCTATATCACTAGTATAGTCCCTTATTATTGTTAGTCATAACCCCTTATTGTTATTATTGAACCCTTGTAACCCCCATTTTGTTATTATTGTGTCATTAAATTATTATTGTTAGGTGGTTAGGATTATAAGGATTGTTGTGGCCCACTAGAGTTACATTATGGCCCCATGGACTCTATATATATAGAAAGGTTTTGTTCATTTGTATCATCCAAGAATTGTTCATTTATGTAATGTATTGGAGGTTTCCCCCTCGAAGTGGCTCATTTCTAAGGCGCTTATATCTCATTTCTTCTCTTTTTTGAGCTGGTTACACAACATTTGGTATCAGAGCTTTGGGATTCTAGGGTTTCGCTGCTCCAAACAGGTCATCGTGGAATTTTCACTATAAATTTTTTTATACGAAGCTTCAGAAGCTGAAATTTTTAGGGTGCGAAGCTGAAATCTTGAGGAATTTTGTCTAAAAATTTCAGAGCTTGGTTCGCAATATTTTCGGAGATATGATCTGTGGAAGTTAGGTTTTTGTTCAGCCTCCTAAACAGGTCATCGTGGAATTTTCGCTATAAAACATTTTATACGAAGTTTCAGAATCTGAAATTCATATGGTGCGAAGCAGAAATCCTGAGGAAATTCATCAAAAAATTTTAGATCTTGGTTCGCAATATTTTTTGAGATATGATCCGTGGAATGTAGTGCTTTTTCAGGCTCCTGAATTTCATCTCAAAGAGGTGATCGTAGGAAACATTCAATAACTCTCTCTCTTGGCATCGGATTGGAGTGCCGTAAACATTTTTCACAATTCAACTGACTGTATTCTCTTGGCTATCAATTTCAGAGACAAAGGACAAAACAGTGACACGTGGCTAGTCGTACAAGTTCGCTCTACTGAACCAGTCCATAATTAGGTCATTGTGGGAGATTGGACACAACTTTGTCTTGGAGAATCCAAATCAGGTCAGACCTGTGGCATTCAAAATATAATTCATAGGGCTACTTCAATGCTAAATTTCAGATATTGAAGAGCTTCAATTACAGAGATAATACAATTTCAATATCGAGCTCCTCAAAGCAAGTAAAAGGTGTGTATTTTTTTTCCGAATTGCATAAGTCTTGTTTGAAGAATCAAGTTGAATTGATTGCAAGGGCCTATTGTAGAATAGGTATCAATATTGGAGTCTAAAATGGCCCCTAAAAAGAATTCAACACCCATTAAGCCTTTATAAGGCTCTACTATGACTCATGAAGACGAAGAATGGCAACATGACATATCAAAATTACAAGAGCAAGTGCAACAAATTTCGCTCTCGCAAATAACAACAAAAAATGAAATGGAAGTTTTGAAGAAGGGCGTGGAAACTAAGATGGATGGTTTGAAGAAAGGCGTGGAAGCTAAGATTAATGGTTTGGAAGCTAAGATGGATGGCATGGAAGTGGGCATGGAAGCTAAGATGGATGACATGGAAGCTAAGATTGATAAAAAAATGAAAGACAACATGGAAAACATGAAGAAAGATCTAAAAGTAGACATCGAAAGTTTGGGAAATTTGATACAAGAAATGTTTCCTAATGATGAAAAGATAGTAGAGGAAACTCATGATGAGAAAAAAATAAATGTTAATCGTGATTTCATAACCTCTAATGTTGGCGGGAAGAACCACCATATTCCAAAAATGGATATGAGGAAGTTTGATGGAAAGGATCCTGTAACATGGATACTAAAGATGGAGCAATATTTTGATCTCCATAACGTGAAAAACACACAAAAGGTACGCATTGCAACTTTAAATTTAGAACAAAATACATTTGTATAGTATCGATGGCTTTGCTCCCGTAAAAAAATTGTCACTTGGTCAATTTTTACGGAAGAAATGATAGCACATTATGAGGATACAAAGAGCAACACCTTCTTTAGCCAATTGATAAATCTAAAACAAAAGGGTTTAGTGGGGCAGCACATTGAGGACTTCCAAAAATTAAATATAAGGGTAACTGATATTCCAGAGGAACACAGGATTGATCTCTTCATAGGCACTTTAAAGGATAACATCCAACATGAAGTTCACGTTTTGGAACTTGATTCATTAGAAAAGGCATTCAGGTTGGCAAGAAAAGTTGAATGTAAAATTATAGCGACAAGGAAGCCTACCACTCAATTCTATAAAGAAGGAAGTGTTGCTACGCCTAGATTTCCACAACCTACAAGGTTGACACCACAACAATTGGAAGAAAAAAGGGCAAAAGGGCTTTGCTACAGTTGTGATAGCAAATACACTAAAGGTCATAAGTGTGCTGAGAAGAAATTATTTTACATAGATTGTGAAGAGGAAGAAGAAAATGAACAAGAAGAGGATATACACCAGGAACCAACCGTAGAAGAGGAAGAAATGAATCCGACCATTTCATGTAATGCAATGGCAGGAATTACCACTCCTCAAACTCTCAAGATACAAGGACAAATCAAGAAGAAAAAGGTAATAGTGTTGATTGATTCAGGTAGCACCCATAATTTTATTCATTGTAAGGTAGCCAAGGAATTAAATTGTTTCCTATACCCAACACCAGAATGTCAAGTGATGGTTGCAAATGGAGGAACTATAAATTTCTATGGAAAATGCCATAATATCAAGCTAACCATGGGGGAATATGTATTGACTAGTCCAATGCTTTCCATTCCTATGGGAGGTGCTGATGTTGTACTAGGAGTACAATGGTTACAATCTTTGGGGACAGTAGCTTTTAATTTTCAAGAACTTTTCTTGAATTTTTTTTCAGAAGGAAAGGAAGTCGAATTACAGGGTATTGAAGGGAAGCCAGGAAGGATAATAAGCTCTAATGTCATGACAAAGCTTCTAAAGAAAGAATAATGAGGCGTAATTGCACAATTATGCTCACTAGAAGTTCCAACGTCAAAATCATCTATTTCTGCAGATCTCCAACAAGTCTTGGACAATCATTCCAAGGTGTTTGAAACTCTCAAAGGACTCCCACCTATTCGTGATCATGATCATGCTATTCATTTGATTCCAGGAAGTGTTCCTCCAAACATCAGGCCTTATAGATATCCTTACTTCCAAAGAGCGAAATTGAACGTATGATTGCAGAAATGTTAGAGGCGGGTATAATTCAACCTAGTCAAAGTTCTTTCTCTGCTCCTGTAGTATTGGTACACAAGAAGGATGGATCATGGCGAATGTGTCAGGATTATAGGGAGCTCAATAAGCTCACCATTAAAGATAAATTTCCCATTTCTGTGATTGATGAATTATTGGATGAATTACATGGAGCAATTTATTTTACCAAGTTGGATCTTCGTTCGGGATATCATCAAATTAGAATGAAGACTGAAGATATTCCGAAAACAACATTTCAAACTCATGAGGGTCATTATGAATTTTTGGTCATGCCTTTTGGCCTTACCAATGCACCTTATACATTTCAAGGGTTGATGAATTCCTTTTTCAAACCCTTCCTTAGAAAATTTGTGCTAGTATTTTTTGATGATATACTAATCTACAGCAGGTCTTGGAAGGATCATGTTGAACATGTTGACAGGGTGCTCAAACTATTGCGGGAGAAACAATTATATGCAAAAAAATCCAAATGTTTCTTTGGAGTACAAGAGGTGGAATATCTGGGTCATATTGTATCTCACGAGGGTGTTAAAGTAGACCCCAACAAAATTAAAGCCATTAAGGAATGGAAAGTCCCCACAACCATAAAGAAGTTGCGAGGATTTCTCGGGTTAACAGGGTATTATCGCAAGTTTGTTAAGAATTATGGGAGAATAGCAGCACCTCTAACAACGTTATTGAAGAAAGATGCATTTTCATGGACTCCTGAAGCAACTAAGGCCTTTGAACATCTTAAAGAGGCAATGTGCCTAGCACCGGTCTTAGCTACGCGAGACTTCACAAAAACCTTTATTGTGGAATGTGATGCCTCAGGAAATGGAATTGGTGCAGTTTTAATGCAGGAAGGAAGACCCATTGCTTTTGAAAGTTGTCCAATCAAGGGAAAGTATTTACAGAAACCTATTTATGAGAAGGAAATGTTAGCAATACTACATGCACTAAAGAAATGGCGAACTTACCTAATGGGAAGACACTTCAAGGTAAGAACTGATCATGATAGTCTTAAACACGTTTTGGAACAAAGACTATCATCAAAAGAGCAGCAAAAATGGCTCACAAAGATGTTGGGTTATGACTTTGAAATAATCTACAAAAAAGGAAAGCTTAATGTTGTTGCAGATGCACTCTCAAGAAAGAATGAAGAGGTGGAAGCATTGCTTTGTGCCATTTCTATTATCCAACCAGATTGGATAACTGAAGCAAGAGATGAATGGAACAAGGACAAAGATGTATGGATACTCATTCAAAAGTTGCAGCAAGATCCTAGTACATCTGATACATTTAGTTGGAAAAATGATTCCTTATGGTACAAAGATCGCTTATATCTTTGTAAGAATTCCCAACTAAAACAAAAGATTCTTCTGGAATTGCACACTACTCCTTTAGGAGGACACTCAGGATTTTTAAAAACTTACCACAGGGTGAAGAAAGAATTTTTTTGGGATGGCCTTAAATCTGATATTCAAAAGTTTGTGGCGAAATGTTTGGTTTTCCAGCAGAATAAAGTGGAGACAATTAAGACCCCGGGACTTCTACAACCTTTATCCATTCCAAGTGAGCGTTGGGAGGAGATTTCAATGGATTTTATCACAGGTTTACCTAAGTCTGAAGGAAAGAATGTCATCATGGTGGTAGTTGATAGACTTACCAAGTATGCACACTTTTGTGCATTATCTCATCCATTTAAAGCAAGTACAGTTGTTGCTACATTTATGGATAGAATTCAAAAACTACATGGAAGCCCAAGGGTTATTGTGAGCGACAGAGATCCCATTTTTACTGGAAATTTTTGGACGGAGTTATTTTCTTGTTTGGGTACTCAATTAGCTCATAGCTCATCTTATCATCCTCAATCTGATGGTCAAACTGAGATCGTAAATAAATGTTTGTAAGGATATCTTCGTTTTTTTGTATCTGATAAACAAACACAATGGGTCAAGTGGTTACCTCTTGCTGAATGGTGGTATAACACTTCCTTCCATACTGCAGCAAAAATGACCCCATTTATGGCACTTTGTGGATATCATCCACCATCCATCACATCATATTTAAGAGAAAATTCGAAGGTTCAAGTAGTGGAAGATCACATCGAGCATCAGCAAGAAGTTCTCCAACTCTTAAAGGATAACCTGAATTTGGCACAAAATCGAATGAAACAATAGGCAGATCAACATCGCAGCGAGAGAAGTTTTGATGTAGGAGATTGGGTATTTTTACGGTTGCAACCATACAAACAAATGTCCCTCAAGCAAGCTAAGAAGGATAATAAATTATCACCAAAGTACTATGGTCCTTACAAGGTGTTGCAAAAGATTGGCTCTATGGCATACAAATTGGAGCTTCCTGCTTCTTCGCGAGTACATCCAGTTTTCCATGTTTCATGCTTAAAGAAGGTTATAGGTGAAAATCTTCCGGTTCAAACAATATTGCCAAAACTTGATGAGGAAGGAAAAATCATATTGGAACCTGAAGCGGTCACGGAAACAAAAACTCGACAACTACGGAATCGATCAATTTTAGAGTATCTCATCAAGTGGAAGAACTTACCCAGTGAAGATTCTACATGGGAGGATGAGAATTTTATACAGAAGCACCCAGAGCTACTCAAGCGTTGAGGACAACACTTTTTTGAAGGAGAGGGGCATGTTAGGTCCCTATATCAGTAGTATAGTCCCTTATTATTGTTAGTGTAACCCCCTTATTGTTATTATTGAATCCTTGTAACCCCCATTTTGTTATTATTGTAACCTTAAATTATTATTGTTAGGTCGGCTAGGATTACATTGTGGCCCACTAGGATTACATTATGGCCCCATGGACTCCTATATATAGAAAGGAGGTTTTTTAAATTGTATCATCCAAGAATTGTTCATATATGTAATGTATTGGAGGTTTCCCCCTCAAAGTGGCTTATTTCTAAGGCGTTTATATCTCATTTCTTCTATTTTTGGAGCTGGTTACACAACACCAGAATTTCAAGTGATGGTTGCAAATGGAGGAACTATAAATTGCTCTGGAAAATGCCATAATATCAAGATAACCATGGGGGAATATGTATTGACTAGTCCAATGCTTTCCATTCCAATGGGAGGTGCTGATGTTGTACTAAGAGTACAATGGTTACAATCTTTGGGGATGGTAGCTTTTAATTTTCAAGAATTTTTCTTTAAAAAAATTTCAGAAGGAAAGGAAGTTGAATTACGGGGTATTGAAGGGAATATGGGAAGGATAATAAGCTATAATGTCATGACAAAGCTTCTAAAGAAAGAACAATGAGGCATAATTGCACAAGTATGCTCACTAGAAGTTCCAACATCAAAATCATCTATTTCTACAGATCTCCAACAAGTCTTGGACAATCATTCCAAGGTGTTTGAAACTCCCAAAGGACTCCAGGAATTGTTCCTCCAAACATCAGGCCTTATAGATATCCTTATGTCCAAAAGAGCGAAATTGAACGTATGATTGTAGAAATGTTAGAGACTGGTATTATTCAACCTAGTCAAAGTTATTTTTGTGCTCCAGAAGTATTGGTGCACAAGAAGGATGGATCATGGCGCATGTGTTCGGATTATAGGGAGATAAATAAGCTCACTATTAAAG
Organism: Pinus albicaulis; assembly: GCA_034641835.2. Classification (NCBI taxonomy): domain Eukaryota; kingdom Viridiplantae; phylum Streptophyta; class Pinopsida; order Pinales; family Pinaceae; genus Pinus; species Pinus albicaulis. The sequence continues at coordinate 361,674,131 of CM076571.1, read as the reverse complement.
ATAAATTTCCCATTCTAGTGATTGATGAATTATTGGATGAATTACATGGAGAAATTTATTTTACTAATTTCGATATTCATTCGGGATATCATCAAATTAGAATGAAGACTGAAGATATTCCGAAAACAACATGTTGAACTCATGAGGGTCATTATGAATTTTTGGTCATGCCTTTTGGCCTTGCCAATGCACCTTATACATTTCAAAGGTTGATGAATTCCATTTTCAAACCCTTCCTTAGAAAATTTATGCTAGTATTTTTTTATGACATACTAATCTACAACAGGGTTTGGAAGGATCATGTTCAACATGTTGACAGGGTGCTCAAACTATTGGAGGAGAAACAATTATATGAAAAAACATCCAAATGTTTCTTTGGAGTACAAGAGGTGGAATATTTGGGTCATATTGTATCTCACGAGGGTGTTAAGGTAGACCCTAACAAAATTAAAGCCATTAAGGAATGGAAAGTCCCCACAACCATAAAGCAGTTGCGAGGATTTCTCGGGTCAACAGGGTATTATAGCAAGTTTGTTAAGAATTATGGGAGAATAGCAGCACCTATAACAACATTATTAAAGAAAGATGCATTTTCATGGACTCCTAAAGCAACTAAGGCCTTTGAACATCTTAAAGAGGCAATGTGCCTAGCACAGGTCTTAGCTACACCGGACTTCACAAAAACCTTTATTATGGAATGTGATTCCTCGAGAATTGGAATTGGTGTTGTTTTAATGCAGGAAGGAAGACCCATTGCTTTTGAAAGTCGTCCAATCAAAGGAAAGTATTTACAGAAACCTATTTATGAGAAGGAAATATTAGCAATACTGAATGCACTAAAGAAATGGCAAACTTCCCTAATGGGAAGACACTTCAAGGTAAAAACTGATCATGATAGTCTTAAACACTTTTTTGAAAAAAGACTATCTTCAGAAGAGCAGAAAAAATGGGTCACAAAGATGTTGGGTTATGACTTTGAAATAATCTACAAAAAAGGGAAGCTTAATGTTGTTGCGGATGCACTCTCAAGAAATAATGAAGAGGTGGAAGCATTGCTTTGTGCCATTTCTATTATCCAACCAGATTGGATAAGCTGAAGCGAAGATGAATGGAACAAGGACAAAGATGTATGGACACTCATTCAAAAGTTGCGGCAAGATCCTAGTACATCTAATACATTTAGTTGGAAAAATGATTCCTTATGAAATGCTAAGGCCTTTGAACGTCTTAAAGGGGCAATGTGCCTAGCACCGGTCTTAGCTTCACCAGACTTCACAAAAACCTTTATTGTGGAATGTGATGCCTCAGGAAATGGAATTGGTGCAGTTTTAATGCAGGAAGGAAGACCCATTGCTTTTGAAAGTCGTCCAATCAAAGGAAAGTATTTACAGAAACCTATTTAAGGCATGTCTCCATGGGGAACCGAGTTAAGGTAAGAAGGTAAGTAAAGAAGGTGGCGCGATCAGTAAAACTAAGCAGTCCCATAAAAATGAGAAGGAAATGTTAGCAATACTGCATGCACTAAAGAAATGGAGAACTTACCTAATGGGAAGACACTTTAAGGTAAAAACTGATCATGATAGTCTTAAACACTTTTTGGAACAAAGACTATCTTTAGAAGAGCAGCAAAAATGGGTTGCAAAGATGTTGGGTTATGACTTTGAAATAATATACAAAAAAGGGAAGCTAAATGTTGTTGCAGATGCACTCTCAAGAAAGAATGAAGAGGTGGAAGCATTGCTTTGTGCCATTTCTATTATCCAACCAGATTGGATAAACGAAGCAAGAGATGAATGGAAGAAGGACAAAGATGTATGGACACTCATTCAAAAGTTGCAGCAAGATCCTAGTACATCTGATACATTTAGTTGGAAAAATGATTCCTTATGGTACAAAGATTTCTTATATCTTTGTAAGAATTACCAACTAAAACAAAAAATTCTTCTGGAATTACACACTTCTCCTTTAGGAGGACACTCAATATTTTTAAAAACTTACCACAGGGTGAAGAAAGAATTTTTTTGGGATGGCCTTAAATCTAATATTCAGAATTTTGTGGCAAAATGTTTGGTTTTCTAGAAAAATAAAGTTGAGACAATTAAGACGCCGGGACTTCTACAACCTTTATCCATTCCAAGTCAACGTTGGGAGGAGATTTCAATGAATTTTATCACAAGTTTACCTAAGTCCGAAGAAAAGAGTGTCATCATGGTGGTAGTTGATAGACTTACCAAGTATGCACACTTTTGTGAATTGTCTCATCCATTTAAAGCAAGTACAGTTGCTACTACATTTATGGACAGAATTCAAAAGCTACATGGAAGCCCAAGGGTTATTGCGAGTGACAGAGATCCCATTTTTACTGGAAATTTTTGGACGGAGTTATTTTCTTATTTGGGTACTCAATTAGCTCATAGCTCATCTTATCATCCTCAATCTGATGGTCAAACTGAGATAGTAAATAAATGTTTGGAAGGATATCTTCGTTGTTTTGTATACGATAAACAAACACAATGGGTCAAGTGGTTACCTCTCGCTGAATGGTGGTATAACACTTCCTTCCATACTACAGCAAAAATGACCCCATTTATGGCACTTTATGGATATCATCCACCATCGATCACATCATATTTAAGGGAAAATTTGAAGGTTCAAGCAGTGGAAGATCACATCGAGCATCGGCAAGAAGTTCTCCAACTCTTAAAGGATAACCTGAATTTGGCACAAAATCGAATGAAACAACAGGCAGATCAACATCGCAGCGAGAGAAGTTTTGATGTAGGAGATTGGGTATTTTTACGGCTACAACCATACAAACAAATGTCCCTCAAGCAAGCGAAGAAGGATAATAAATTATCGCCAAAGTACTATGGTCCTTACAAGGTGTTGCAAAAGATTGGTACTATGGCATACAAATTGGAGCTTCCTGCTTCTTCGCGAGTACATCCAGTTTTCCATGTTTCATGCTTAAAGAAGGTTATAGGAGAAAATCTTCGAGTTCAAACAATATTGCCAGAACTTGATGAGGAAGGAAAAATCATATTGGAACCAGAAGCGGTCATGGAAACAAGAACTCGACAACTACGGAATCGATCAATTTCGGAGTATCTCATCAAGTGGAAGAACTTACCCACTGAAGATTCTACATGGGAGGATGAGAATTTTATACAGAAGCACCCAGAGCTACTCAAGCGTTGAGGACAACACTTTTTTGAAGAAGAGGGGCATGTTAGGTCCCTATATTACTAGTATAGTCCCTTATTGTTATTAGTGTAACCCCCTTATTGTTATTATTGTACCCTTGTAACCCCCATTTTTTTTTTATTGTGCCCTTAAATTATTATTGTTAGGTCGGCTAGGATTACATTGTGGCCCACTAGGATTACATTATGGCCACATGGACTCCTATATATAGAATGGAGTTTTTGTAAATTGAATCATCCAAGAATTGTTCATTCATGTAATGTATTGGAGGCTGCCCCCTCGAAGTGGCTTATTTCTAAGGCGTTGATATCTCTCTTCTTCTATTTTTGGAGTTGGTTACACAACATTAACAGCATAGCATATGTATGGTCATGTATTGACTAGATACATGAGCGAACCAACCAACTGTTGATAAACAGTGGCATCCACTACCTCTGCCAATGTAGCATCCTCTTTCCTCCAACCACCAGGAAGAGGAGTGTCGATAGGCTTGCAGCCTTGCATGTTGAACTTCTCCAGTATCTCCCAGGCATACTTTCCTTGAGACACAAATAGTCCACCCTTCTATTGCCAAATTTCCAATCCCAGGAAATAATGAAGGAGGCCCAAGTCCTTCATCTCAAACTCCTTTGCAAGATATGCCTTGCATGAGTGTATCAATAGTTCATCACCTGTTAGTATCAAATCATCTACACAAAGTACAATGATCAGAAACTTACCCTCCACCACAATCTGGTATAGGTTCGGATCCGCCTCACTCTTAGCAAAACCAAGTCCGATGAAATAATTGTCTATCCGTGTGTACCAAGCATGAGGTGCTTGTTTCAGCCCATACAATGCTCTTTTGAGCCTACACACATGCGACCCGCTGCTGAAGATTTTGAATCCTTCAGGATTCTCTATTCACACCTCCTCCTCAATGACTTCATTGAGGAATGTTGTCTTCACATCATTTGATGAATTTGCCAACCCATCTGCGCTGAGAGAGCAAGGATGGTCCGTATGGAAGAATACCTTGCGACAGGTGCAAAGTTTTCTTCATAGTCGATCCCCTCGATCTGTGAGAAGCCCCGGGAAAAAAATCTTGCCTTGTACTTCTTAATGCTCCTGTCAGAAGCTTGCTTCACTTTGTAGATCCATCTCGAACCTACCACTAATTTCCCTTCCAGTCTTGGGACAATCTCCCATGCACTGTTTCTGACAATTGAATCATACTCTTCCACCATGGCATCTACCCATGCGGGATCCTCCACAGCTTCCTCGAAAGAAGATGGTTCTGTCACGATACACTTGCTCATTAGAGCCATGTATCCAGTAAATTGGTCAGGTGACTATCTCTGTCTGCACTGTGATGTAGGTGCTCCTACATTTTGCGCTGCAACAAGATTCAGTCGCTCAGATTCTATAGTGTGCTTCCGCCCTCTGATGTTTGACGCTACATGAGTGGTTTCTTCCACTCCATGAACCTCCTATTGTGGTTGATCCACATCCTGAGGCTCATCTTTAGGAACTAGTAGCTCCTCATCTGCATGTAAGTGTAGCTCCCTCTCAAGTGACAACTTCATGGTTTTCTCCTCATGAAATTTGATATCCCGTCGCACAATAGTCATCCGAATGTCTAGAAAATACACACAATAATTGTGGGGTGTTTCTATGTACCCCACAAATATCCCAACCTCTACGGTCAGCTCCAGCTTCTTCCTAGCATCCTTCGTCACATGAATGTAAACAGGTGAGCCAAAAATCTTCAAATGAGAAATATCAGGCTTCTTACCAGAAAACACCTCTTTGGGTGTACTCATGCCAAGTACTCTATGAGGACAACAGGTTTGCACATAAACTGCAGTGTTGCATGCTTCAACCCACAAGTGTATGGGAAGGCCCTGATCATGCAGCACCCATGATCATTTTTTTATTTCTCTTCTTGACCCCATTATGCTGTGGGTTATGAGGTGCTATGAGCTCTCTTCGAATTCCTTCTGCGCTGTAGAAATATTTGAATTCGCCAGAGATGTATTCACCACCATTATTTCTCCTAAGAGCTTTCACCTGCTTTCCCAACTCTTTCTCAACCAGTGCCTTGAACTCATAGAACTTTGAGTATGTTTCTCTCTTCTTCTGCATGAAGAAGATCCAGCACTTATGAGAAAATTCATCAACAAATATCACATAATACTTGTGCTTTGTTGTCGAAGCTACTAAGAAAGGTCCACACATGTCTGTGTGAATTCTCTCAAGGATCGTCGGGGCATGACTATCCTTCTCATGAAAAGTGGTCTTTACAAATTTTCCCAAAGTACATCCCTTGCACTGATCTGACTGTGCAAGTGTACCCTTGGGAAGCCCGGTAGAAATCTGCTGCAAAATTCTCAAAGCGCCATGGTGAAGATGGCCCAATCTCCTGTGCCACAATTCACCCTCATCCCGGCTCACCACTCCTTCTGCTTTTCCTGCCATTGCTGTGCAACCATCTACCTACAATTGATAAAGGTTCTTAACTAGAACCCCTATCCTCCAGGTTTCACTAGTTGTTTTACTGCACAGGAAAGCCTTTCCCTCGCTAAAAATAACATCATATCCCTTGTCTTCCAACATCGCCACAGAGATCAAATTCTTCTTCAATCCTAGAACATGCATGGAATCCTTCAATATGAAAGGTTTACCAGACTCCCTCTCAAAGGAAATGGTCCCGATACCAGTCGCACTGTATCTACCATCATTGCCCATCTCGATGTGCACTCCAAGATCCTTCTCATCCAGATCACTAAACAAATCTTTGTCTTCGGTCATATGGAAAGATGCACCACTGTCAAGAAACCAAACTGAGCCCATCACACTTGAAACCAATCATGCGATCAGTGAAAAATACAACTCAAACTGCGAGGCTAAGGCCTCTCCAGCTACAAATCCAGCAACCTACTTATTTTCTTCTTCTGTGGACAATTAGTGGCGTAATGTCCGTGTTGGTGACAGTGAAAGCACTTCACCTTGGAAAATTCCTGATTCTTGCCTTTCTGATCCAGGTGGATATCGGTGGCCACCCACCTATTCCATCTGGACCAGCACCATCAATTCTTGTAGCTTTTCACATTCAGCACAACTTACTATTTTTAGCAGGTTTTTGGGTCCTCCACTCTCAAAGCCGTTTTGGGGGCTTAATGATCCAGGTGGATATTGGTGGCCACCCACATATTCCATTTGAACCCCCATCATCAATTTTTTCAGTTTTCAAGTTACAAAAAAACTTACTATTTTTAGCATTTTTTCGGGTCCTGAACTTTCGAAGCCATTTTGAGGCCCTAAACGATGCTTTTTTGGGCATCGCGCCTCCAACGAATATCATTTCGTTTTGGAATGATATTCATGCTGAAATTTGTAGTCCTTAGATAGATCTTTCTAATGAGCTATTGAGCGCATAAAACAGAGATCGTATGCCAAAGTTACATCCCTAGGAAGTTGAACCACCAACTTACCCAAACGGGGCCCATAGTTTTGGTGCTTCATCTCCTAGGGTTTGGTTTTTGGACACTTAGAGTTCTCCATTGTTTCTCAATAATAAATAGGCCCTCAAGCCTCATTTTAACATAGTTCAGAGGTCTATAGCCACCACATCTCTTCTCAGAGATTTGCTACCAGCACTCTAGCTATTGTCTTTCCATTATGTCTGTAAGCATATTTCTGTTATTTGATATTAATGAAATGACACATTATTTCCGCTGCATCTCTATGTTTATGGTTATTTCTGTATTCTGTTGCATTCTTTCATAAATCTGGATCATTGGTATCAGAGCGGGTCTGCTCTTTCTTTGTTTTTCTTTGCATGTCCCCAACGCGGTCAGGGTATAAGGAGTTAGGGCTCGATCTGGTTGAACCCTTGCAAGATCAACCTCGCAAACCCTGATGACCTCCCATGGCGGAAGAAAAGAAAGATGAGGGAGCATGAGATCCTATCAAAATACTGCTCGAGGAGGCCCTCGAGAAACAAAGGAACGCGATGATGGATAACTTAGCTCAAATCCTTCAACAACTGCCCACATATGGCGCATCTGCATCCAACAGCCACTTTGGAGGCGCCACTCCCTTCAAGGTATAGGTAAAATTTGAAATTCCTATATTTGAAGGAAAAATAGATGCAGACACCGTAGATGGATGGTTAAATTTGCTGGAAGGGTATTTCTCGGTCCATGACTTCTCTGACCGAGAAAAGATTATTTTTTCACTCCTCAAAGCCACCCCCTATGTCAAAGACTGGTGGGAAACCTACCATGAGCAAGAGGGCGAAGGGGAACCCTCTCTGTTCTCAGCCACACCCACTTGGAATTCATTCCAAGATGGCATCAAAAAACAATATTACCCCATGGGGAGCTATGAGGAAAAATACATCCAATGGACCACGCTGCAGCAACAAAAGGATCAAGATGTGCACGAACTGACGAATCTGTTTCATACCCTACGCACAAAGTTGGGTATTAAATATTTAGAGAGACATTTGGTGCTCAAGTACCGTGGCTATCTACACAAACACATTCAGGAGGAAATGGAGTTCCTTGACATTACATCGCTTGGCACGGCATATCTCTATGCCGCCAAGATCGAGCAGAAATTTAAGAAGAAGAAGCGAGACTTTGGATCTGTAAATCCGAAAGGTGCCCCTGAACCGAAGAAAAAGGGGCAAGGCCAAAGAAATGCGACTCAGAACAACACCAAAAATCCAAATAAGGACATAGGGAAGTGGTGTGAATTTCATAACAGCCCCACTCACAGCACAAACGAGTGTCGGGCCAAACAGTCTTTGGTGGCCAAACTAAAGGCACCTGAGTCAGATGCCTTTTCTGATCCTGAGTTAGAACCAGACAAAGGCAATGACAAAGGGAAGCAGATCATTGATGTAGATCCCAATGCCATTTTTTCCACCACCAAGATCCAAAAGGAGGGTCCATAGGATCCAGAGGAGGGGGAGCGCCTCTTCCAGTCACAGACGTGGGTAAAGGGTTCTCCGCTACAATTTCTCGTCGATAGCGGAAGCCAAAAAAACCTCATTTCAACAGAGGTCGTAAAGCGGCTTGGCTTACTGACCATAGCACACCTGCAGCCGTATACCATCGGGTGGCTCCACCCAGGGAGAGATCTCTGCATCCGCCAGCAGTGTCGTCTTCCGTACAGTATCAAGCCGTTCACGGATGAGGTATTATGTGATGTTGCTCCTCTTGATGTAGCTGATGTATTATTGGGCCAACCATACTTGTGGAGGCGACATGCTGTGTATGAGTCTAGGCCTCATGCTTTTATTATTACTTTGGGAAATAAATTGTATAGGATACCAGAGGTAGTACTTCCTCCTGCCATCTCTTTGACTACTACAAAACAACGCAGTAAGATTGTTTCCCAAATGAGGAAATTCATTTTCCTTACAACCCGCTCACAGGGAAAGAAGAATATTGGGGCCACAACCTTGAAATAGGGCTCCCCTATATGGCTGCAGCAAATGGAAAAATTCATGGAGGAATACGAGGACATTTTCTCCTCACTCCCAGAGGTTCCTCTACACTGTCAGGACAAGCACTCCATTGATCTGACTCCCAACGCACCACTGCCTGATGTTGCCATACATCATGAAAATACACATACAGAATCCAAACATGTACTGTCTGAGGCTGATAAAGAAACCAAATTTACTAAACGCATCCAGCATGTCCACCCGCAGGTCCATGACATCTTCAACACATCTAATACTCAGTTCAACAGAATTTGCCTCATCTCATGGAGGATCTCAACGCAATGGGGACCATTGCTTCCTAAGGAGGGAGGAATGATCCAGGTGGATATCAGTGGCCACCCACCTATTCCATATAGACCAGCACCATTAATTCTTGCAGCTTTTCACATTCAGCACAACTTACTATTTTTAGCAGGTTTTTGGGTCCTCCGCTCTCAGAGCCGTTTTGGGGGCTTAATGATCCAGGTGGATATTGGTGGCCACCCACCTATTCCATTTGAACCCCCATCATCAGTTCTTTCATTTTTCAAGTTGCAACAAAACTTACTATTTTTATCATTTTTTCGGGTCTTGAACTTCTGGAGCCGTTTTGAGGCCCTAAACGATGTTTTTTGGGCATCGCACCTCTAGCGAATATCATTTCGTTTCGGAATGATATTCATGCCAAAAGTTGTAGTCCTCAGATAGATCTTTCTAACGAGCTATTGAGCGCATCAAACAGAGATTTTATGCCAAAGTTACATCCCTAGGAAGTTGAACCACCAACTTACCCAAACGGGGCCCATAGTTTTGGCGCTTCATCTCCTAGGGTTTGGTTTTTGGATGCTTAGAGTTCTCCATTGTTTCTCAATAATAAATAGGCCCTCGAGCCTCATTGGAACACAGTTCAGAGGTCTGTAGCCACCACATCTCTTCTCATAGATTCGCTACCAGCACCCTAGCTATTGTATTTCCATTATTTCTGTAATCATATTTCTGTTATTTGATATTAATGAAATGACGCATTATTTCCGCTGCATCTCTATGTTTATGGTTATTTCTGTATTCTGTTGCGTTCCTGCATAAATATGGATCACTTTCGCACCGGATTGAGAAGGATTTTTCTTTCCCTTCCCTTTCCTTTCTTTGGAAGCCAAAGCACAATTTTCTTCATCTTCATTCTTCGATGAAGATCCATCCCTAGTACCCCGCCTTATCTCCTCCTGCACAAGATTCGACCAAAGTTGCTCCCATATTGGCAGTTTCTCCCGACCATTGATAGAGTCCTCGTAGCTATGCCAACTCTTCGAAAGCCCAAGGAGAGCTAAGCTCACCAATTCTTCTTCATCAACAGTAACCCCCACACTTCCCAGCTCATCCCTGCACTGGACAAACTTCGTGAAGTACTTGGGTATACTGTCGCCTTTCTCCATTTTTATTGTTCTGAGCTTGTCTTTAAGCACCAACTTCCTCTGGTCACTTCTGCTTTGGAACAATTCTGTCAAAGCTTTCCACATCAAGAATGGAGAATCTTTACCATGAAGGCTGGAAACTCTGTGATCCTTCGCACCTTCCAACAGAATCCTTCGACATTTTGCTGTCTTCTTTTGCCATGCGTCAAGTGCGGTTGCATCACTAGAAGTAGGTTTTGGAATTTTTTCATCTATGAACTCCTTCAACCCATTATCATCAAGCACCACCTCCATCCTATCCTTCCATGCAATATAATTCGAGCTGCCATCAAGGGCATACTCCAATCGCAATCCGTTGAAAGACATTTCAATGAATGCTCAACTTCGACACCAAGAAAACATCGCAGCAAATTCGAATTCCACCAGCACAAAACTCAATCGCTTCAGTAATTGCAATATTCTATGATCAATATCGCTTTGATGCCATGTATAAATCATATAAACTATGTGTTATATATGCAATATTCTCCTGATCACACACTATTTTAACTTCATGCACAATACAAAATCTATTCCACTATTGATCATCACATGCAGAAATTAAATCAATTGTAATGCACACATGAAACCATAAAAATTCACACACATTAACACAATTGTTTAATGGGAAAGCATGAAGCTAAAAACCCCAACTATCTGTATATAATATATGTCATAGAGATCATGTAACAATCCTCATACAAATCTGATCATATCAAGCTCTCAGTACAATACAATCGCTACACACTAATCAGGCCCAATCTTGCAAATCCATGCACCGATCTCTGCCACTTGCTAGCCTACCTCTACTGCACAATCCCTACTGAAGAATGGATCTAAATGAACTTGAATCCACAAAGCTTGCATTGTGAAATACTCATTGGCATCTCCATTGAGTGTTGGATGCAATCAATGCATCACTATAGTCACAACTGATAGTCACACTTGCTCTTTCACCTACCTCTCCACTGGTCTCCACTGAAACTGTGATGCACTGTAGTTAACTGATGTATTCTTCAGTTGATTAATGAGTTATTATTTATTGAATTAATTAACTAATTAATTCACACCACTCTCACTAGTGTATTAATCAGTTAGACTAGATACAACTAGCTCAACTGAGTCTAACTGAGTTAAGCTAAATACAACTCCACCAACTACTTCTATAACTCCACCAAACTCTATCACATGAGTTCTAACTAAAGTTCTCATGCATTAGCTCCAGCAAACCCTCAAGAATAGTGTAATTCCTTCTGTCAGCTACTGTGCCACATCTGTGCACTTAACTGAAGTGCTCCAAGAGAATAAGATAGTGTTTAGAGTCCAAATATTATTAAGAGCTAATAATATTCAACATATCTATTTTTAGACTGGCAATCTAAAAATAGATTCCGCCCAATATGTCTAAAAATATAAGTCCATCTATTTTTCCAACTTCACCAACCATCCACAAATAGCATCCTGCAACTCATAGAATATGATCGACATGTCTAAAAATAGACATAGTCTAAAAATCTACTTTGCGCCAAAAATAGCCTGCGGGCCCACTTAGTGAAGGTGACTCTTTTCACTAAGCTCATCATATTTTTGAATCTCAACAGATTCATCATCACATGGGCACTGGAACCAAAATCAGGGAAGTAGCAACATTGGAGGTGCAATCTAAGCCAGAGGAGAAGCAAAGAAGAAACGTGTGCAGAAAGGGTCAAGTCAGGCTTATTCTCACACATAACAGTTCTGGAGTTGGGCCAATTGATGCGTTCAGAACATTGCACACAGGTCAGGGTCAAGTCGTGAAAATATACGTGCATAACAGTGTTTGGATGCTTAATCACAATCGCATGTGGAAGGCCTGATCACATATCGCAAAACGCAATTTCAAAGCTCAGGAGGAATAGAACAAGGTTAAAACCGTCGAAATGTGAAATGCAATACAAGGACCAGATGTGATATAGTTCGAAGATTGAGTCTAAATTATTTAAAGTCCATGTGTGGGACCCTCTCGCACATTGCACATTGCAAGCTCAGAAGGAATGACGTTAAGGAATATGCTATAAATTCCTAAACGCAAAATGCGACAAGGTTTCGTATCGTTGATTGCAATTTGCGATCAGACCCACCTCCACTTGCCACGTCATCCCTACCTTTATCGCACATCGCACATCACAAGCTAAGAAGGAATGGTGCTAAGGAATATTTTATAAAGGCCGAAATGCGAAGTGCGACAAGGTTTGTAATATTCCCAAATTTCCACATCATATTTGGAATATTAGAGTCCTTGATTTTCTTAATGAATTTATTAAATAAAAGGGTGGAGGGACCCACAATCCTCAATATGAATAAATATCCACTTTTGTGTGTGTGAATGTGGATTAGTTAAGCCTAGATCTACATAATAAGGTAGTTGAGAAACTACTAATGTGAATGAAATTGGAGAACCTGTCTCATTGATGAGATAGATCATGGAGGTTGACACAATCAACTGAGATCCTGAAGAGATCAAACAAAAGGTTGATTTAGTCAACTAAGATCTTGAAGATGTCAAAAAAAAGATCCTGAGACACTCATGATAAAGTGATGGAGGATGATGTGCAAACAAAGCACACTTGATGGAGAGGGTGTACATTATTGTTCGTGAGGTAAATCCCCTCTGCGGACAGAGGCGATCCCACTAGCCCTAGAGTGGGTCTAGCCACAAACACGACACGCTATAATATTGATTCCTAGTTAACGAATGGATGGAGATTCGATAGATGACTTACCGGAGATCCTATGTTGTTGTTGTCGTTGAAAGAGTGGCTCGCTCCTCGCTCCTAGTTTTATAGATCACGATCCGCCCGCTTTCACGCTCGGACACCTGCACGCACACAAGAAACAACGATGACATATAATGTACTAATTCACATTCGTAACTATCAGTCAGTCGAAGAGGACTAAATCAATTGCATTACATAAAAAACATAACACAATGATGGAATCAACACCATAGTTGAGTATATTAATAAATGGAAGGAAGAGTACAACCAAGCTTCGATGTTGCAATCTCCTCCAGTAGGGTTCAAGCGAAGCGCGTCTCACAAAAGCTCGTCGGTAATTTAGAAGGGAATCTCTCTACGGAGTTCTCCTTGGTTCTACCTTCTCAATAGCAATTACTCAACTATAGTATTCTTCTCCAAGTTCAGCTCCTTGGCTATATGTTCAGCTAGCTTTCATAAAGGGAGAAGGCTTGTTTATATAGAGGGAGAGGGAGAGGTTAAGATCCCTATAATCATGGAAGGGAGGCGTATATTTAAGGAGTGTTCCATGGGAGGTAAAAACCACTACCTAAAGAGAGAGATCCGTGGCTCATCAACTTAACCACTTCTAGTGACTCATCCCTGAGGTGGTTAGAAGGAAACTTCTGCCTCTAATTTTTTAAAAACATTCCTAAAACATCTTAGCGCGGGGGCTGCACTGAGATACAGCGCCAGGTGGCGCGGGCTCTAGTGCAAATCTTCCACATCAGCATGAGGGATGAACTAGTTATCCGCACCAAGGCCAAAACATGGGTTTTGTGTGCTTTTTTGAGGAAAACACTGTTACTGATGAAATAGGTAACCGCACTGTTACCTACTTTTTTTTGATAGCATAAAAAGCACTCGATTTTGAAAAGTGGTGATGCAGAATCACCCTTTTTTTTGTGCACATTTTTGACACTCTAATATTTTTATTTATGAAGTATGAATATTTGTTTTAAAATGTTAGTGATTTTCATGCTAATTTTGAAACGTATTGATGCAACATCAATTTTTTTTTTTTTTAGAGCGGTGATTTTCATGCTAATTTTGAAACGTATTGATGCAGCACCAACCTTTTTTTTTTAGAGTGGTGATTTTCATGTTGGTAATAAAACACAAAACTTAGACAAAAATATATATATATATAAAAACAATAAAAAAACCAATAAAAATGTTAAAAAATAAAAAATTAACTTGTAAAAATAAAAAATTAAATAAAATTAAATAAAAAAAAAACAAAAAACAAAAAACAAAAATTAACCCAAAAAAATAAAAATAAAAACATCAAAAACATTTTTTTCTAAATTATTAAAAAAAACAATATAATTAAAAAAAAATTAAAAATAATTTAAATTGCAAAATTAAAATTTAGATTAAAAAAAAAATACAAAAAAGAAAAATTTAGATTTAAAAATTTAAATTAAAAAAATAATAATAAGAAAAAAAAAATACGAATTTTAAAATTAACAAAAAAAACAAATTAAAAAATAAAACAAAATTTATAATTGAAAAAGAAAATTAAAAGAAAATAATTAAAATAAAAAAACTACTATTAAAAAACAAAAAAAATGAAAAAAACCACATGCAAATAATTAAAAAACAAATATCCATAAATTTACTGTTTTTTTTTAAATGAAACAATTTATAAATTTTAAAAATGAAAAACTAAATAAACTAAAAAATTTAAAAAAAAATTAAATTAAATTAAAATTTAATAAATTTAATAAATAAATTTTAAATTAAAAAAATTCAAATTATATATATATATATATATTAAAAATTTAAAAAAAATTTAAAAAAATAAAAGAATTTTTTGATCGTGGTGGTGCGGCCAATTGGCCTCCCGCTCAGGTGGCGGTAGAGGCCGACCGCTTGGCGGGTGGGGAGACTGCATGCAGCCCCCCGCCCGCCCAGCAGCCGGGGAGGCTGCATGCAGCCCTCTGCTTGCCCAGCGGCCGGCCTCCACCGCCACCGCGGCGGGAGGCTGATTCCTGTTGGGAGGGCGATTCCCGGAATCGGCCTCCAGCCGCGGGAGGGTGATTCCCGGAATCAGCCTCCCGCCGCGAGAGGCTGATTCCCGGAATCGGCCTCCCGCCCAGGTGGTGGCGGAGGCCGGCCGCTGGGCAGGCAGAGGGCTGCA
Organism: Pinus albicaulis; assembly: GCA_034641835.2. Taxonomy (NCBI): domain Eukaryota; kingdom Viridiplantae; phylum Streptophyta; class Pinopsida; order Pinales; family Pinaceae; genus Pinus; species Pinus albicaulis. Next base: position 361,659,083 of record CM076571.1, on the reverse strand, counting down.
TGCAGCCTCCCCGATTTTGATTTATAATTTATAATTTTTTTTATTTTTAAATTTTTTTTTTTCTTTAATTCAAAAAATTTAAAATTATTATTTTTTAATTTAATTTTTATATTCGAAATTTAATTTGTTTTAATTTTTATTGTTTTTTTTTTTAATTTTAATTTTATTATTTTTTTTGTTTTTATTTATTTTTTTCTTGTTAATAATTTTTATTAAATTTTGTATTTTTTTTATTATTATTAAATTTTATGTTTAGTTTTTTCATTTAATTTTTTAAAATTTATTAAATTTTGAATTTTTTTTTTTTTAATTTATTTGGATTTAATATTTTTTTTTAATATTAATTTTTTTTTATTATTATTTTTTTAATTACATAAATTTTATATATATATATATTTTTTTATTTCAATTAAAATTGTGTATTTAAAATTAGATATATTTTTTAAATTAAACTTAATATTTTCAAATTAATTTGTTTTTTATTTTATTTTTTATTTAATATATTTTTATTTAATTTAATTTTTTCAATTTTTCAATTTTAATTGATTTTTAAAGTGTTTTAACTTTTTATTTTAACAATGTTTTTTTTTTTTTTTTCAAAATTTATTTGTTTGTTCATTTATTTATTAAAATTTAATATTTTTCTTTTTTTAATTTAATTTGTTATTTTAATATTAACATTTTTTTTTAAATTTAATAAAATCTAATATATATATAGATATATATATATATATATATATATATATATATATATATATATATATATATATATATATATATATATATATATATATATATATAATTTAAATTTAATTTGTTATTTTATTTTTCATTTTTCATTTTTAATTAATTTTTCATTTTTTTACTTTTAATTTAAATAATGTATTTTTATTTTTTTTAAATTTAAGTTTTAAATTTATTAAAATTTAATATATTTCTTTAAATTTAAATTTTTATTTTAAAATTATTATTATTATTATTATTATTATTTTTAATTTAATAAATCTTTTATTTTTCTTTTTTAAATTTAATTTCTATATTTTATTTTTTATAATTTCTTTCTTTTTTTAACCCTTTTTTTTAATTTAATATTTTTATTTTGTCTTTATTTTTATTTTTTTATTTCTATATATTTTGAAATTTTAATCTTTAATTTTTTTTTTCTTAAATTTTAGGTTTTTTTTAATGTTTGAATTAAAATTTTTATTTTGTTTTCATTTTTATTTTTTTATTCCTATATATTTTTAAATTTTAAGCTTTAAAATGTTTTTATTTTTTAAATTTATTTTTTTCTTAAATTTTAGGTTTTTTTTAATGTTTGAATTTTAAAAATTAAAAAATGTTATTTCTATTTTTAAAAAGTCAAAAATTTGACACAATTTTTTTTTGTTATTCTAGCATCAACTGGTTTTGTTTTGAGGGTGTTTTTTCAATCCTTTTTCAAGAAACAATTTTTTTTTTAGCATAATTTTATAAAATGTTGAAATTTGACCTTAAAAAAAAACCAAGTGCGTTGTGGAATACACTTTTTTTGTTTTTGTGGTGTTTTTTCATGTTTTTTGAGTCTTTTTGGGCTAGAGTTCTCGTTTTGAGGTCAGGTTACCTATTTCATCGGTAACAGTGTTGGAAATGTCCAACAGGAGAAATGATGTCCTTATGCAGCAGGATGCAAAGAAGGTGTTTGCAAAGTATGACACTGTTCACAAGTCACGGGAATGATCCTCCAATATGCGGGATGAGGGATTGCAGGGACGATGACAAAATGCCATGTAACAGATGCCCCCTAAAGCATGAGGTCCGAGAGAGAGGGAGGGGTGAAATGCTATATGAGAACACGTTTGACCCAAACACTGTTGTCGGAAAACCTAGAAGTACAAATACAACTGATATCTATGATACATGATATGTGGTATGGGCGTAGCCATCCATAATAGAGTACATAAAAAGTAAGATTTGAGGTATGGATGCAGCCATCTAGCAATAAGGATCAACAAATAGACTCAGGTATGGTCACAACCATCCAATCAGAAGAGTCATGTAATAAGTCATAATAATCCACAAAGAACACGCAGCCTGGATTTCATCAGACAAAACCCAGGGTCTTGCACTTCATCCCGACTCAAAAAAAGTACAAGTTCGAGCATGCGAATAGAGGAGTTGAAGTCAAACATGCTAGAACATCGTCTTGTTACTAGCCAATAGTGAGAGTTGTTAACAGACGCGAGAGAAACCACCAATAATGATAATGGCTCTCAAGGTAGAAAAGGTACAATCCACAGATGTGAACAGTGATCTGGCGTCGAACACCCACAGAATCATTCGATCGAAGGCCAATGAACCTGCCATTAAGGCATGCAAAGAACATGCCATTAAGGCATGCAGGCTCCAGGGCACCTGAAGGGAGTTTTGGATTAGCTTCCTGGAAGATGAGCTGAAGTCGACAGGAAGCGGCCTAGTCGAAGGAGGGCCATGATGTTTCCCACATCATCAACACAAGATAGAGGAATATGATGATTTGTGAATCAAGACCAATAGAGAATCAGAGGGAGGTTGAAAATTGTAGAGGCAAAACTTCGCTTGAACATACTAGCGGCACGACACTAGATTTGGCGATATTTGACATCAAGGGATCTGAGGTCATGGTGACATGGAAAATAGCAGATGAGCAGTCAAAAGAGATTACCGAAACCCATGGAAGCAAAAAAATGACGAAGTGAGATGTCCCCAACCTGACACGAATGCAGACAAGTGCCATGTTCAAGAGTGACAAACTGCCGACTAAAGTCTGGTTCCATTTTCCCCCACCATTTCTGGCAAGAACCCCAATTATTTTTGTAAACAAGCTTGAAGGGGATAGCATATGCTTGCGATGTAAGTTTTTCCTTCGGAAAAATCCAACCTAGTACATTTTACGAGCCCTAGGAAGGAGGAACTTGAGTAACATCATGACGATGGAGTCCGATGTCATCAGTTTTTAAGGAGTCTGACAAAGGAAGAACTCGACATCTTTTCATGTTTAGAGAGTTTGAAAAGAAAGCGAAAAAGAAAACTCCAGTAAGGCCCTTTTTTTAAATAGTCTCTCAGATCCGAAAAGGTATAAAACAATATCCGAGAGAACCTCTTAGTCGTGATAGGCTAAGGTATTCCTTTTTCGTAAATAATCTATCCTAGCCCGAAAAAGGGGTAAAGATATACTGGGTAGATATCATTTTGCAGCCATTTAACGAGTTTAAAACGACAAGCATCTCGGCAATCTTTTCAGTTTTAGAGAGTCAGAAAAGAGCTGAAAGGTGACTCCAGTAGTGACTTTTTCGTGTTTTTACCAAGTCTGAAAAAGTACAAAATACAACTCGTTTCTTCGTTATAACCATGTGAAAACCTGTTGCTATACAAAAGACATGTGTAAAACCTATTTCTTGAAAATAATATGATAAAATAATTGACAAATATGTTTTAAAACCTAATTTAAAACTTTGAAAAGTTATAAAATGCCATAAGTGGTAAAAATTATTTACTTTTCACTTTTACCTCTTTGTGGAGCAACAGTGACTCATTTTCCTTGTGATCTTGTGGCAACAATTGCGAGTGATCCAGTGAACTAATATTGATTCCGTCAGTCTCAGGTAAGAGCCAATACCATTTGCCATCTTTTAAGCTAAATTTCATTACCTGTATTTGTCATTTTGATTCCTTTAGGAGAGGATTTGTCAAAACTAGGGCACCGCAGTTGGCACGGGTTTCAGGCATGGACCCGTGCCAATCGCTCCTTTTTTACACAGAGGGTGCGCCCATTGGCACAATTGTTTGCGAAACAGTCACGCCAACCGCGCAACCCAAAAATCCACATAAATTTAAGGAAAATGCATTCAATTGTTGCAAATTTCAATGCCTAAGTAGACTAACAATACTCATATGAATAATGTGCAGGTACCAAGTAGAAAGAATGGTGATTGAATGGAAATAGAGAGAACATAGTGAGGAAGATGAACTTGCCATGGAGAATGAGCAATGCATGGACGCCCTTAGAGACTGTGGGCTAAATAAATTCTTCCTAACACTGTGCCTCTGGGCTCAGCCAAAATTGCTTCAATATTTGATAAGCATTTGGGATGAAGATCAAGAAAAGTTTGTTCTTTGAGATTAGGAACTTGAACTTGAAGTTTCTAATGTGCATTTTATCATAGGATTTTTGTGAAGGGGTGCAGTCCCTATGCTGATCGGTACCCATCCCTCTGGGCAGAGTATGGGGATAGTGATTGAAAGAGTGTGTCGAGGGGCACACAAAGGAATAGGGAGTGGGAAGGTTGACATCCAAACCATCCTGGATCTGGCACTAAAAGTAGTTCTGCACACTATCACATGGGCTTCAAGATCGCAAGCACCACATGAGGCCACAAAGACACAACTACTTCTTGCCGTAGACTTCCTGACCCCAACTCTCTACAACTGGGTAGAGGCCATGACTATTAATATCAAGCAGCAGCTAACCAAGTGCAAGAAGACCAAACTAAAGCAGTTTGGGTATGGATCCATTTTGGTATCGTTCTTCTTGGAACGTCTACCAATATTCCAGTGTCAAGAGGTCATTGTCCTGATGCCACCACCCACAGAACCACAGATGGCCCGATGGGCTGCGCTGATGCCTAGAGCAGGGGGTGGTCAACAGTGTCCTGGAGGCCAAAATTTTTTGATTGGCTCCGTCGACAACTGATTGTCGTGGAGGACTAGCCTTACTTTGGCACAGACTTCACCGGTAATCCAGACCTCCCACTCCCGGAGGGAGAGGATTGGGATGAAAAGCTAGGTGAGACTCATTTTTTATTTTCATGAGTTTATGATTTTTTGGTATACATGCATGTTCTAACAGTTAATATTATATGTATGCAAATGTTGGCCCAGAGAGGTCTGCAGGTATGTTTTCGATAGTGAGGCGAAGTCCTCGTGATTTCGATCCTCATGGTGAGGGCACCAAGGAGGAGATAGTACAAAATATGGAGGGGATCGCCTATGGGATCCCGACTATGCTCGCCTGGATGATGTTGCTCGGGCCTACCAGAGGCATAATTTAGGGGTGACGAGTCGTATCCACTACTTTTTGAGGCGGTTGGTACGGGCGGTGACGTGCTATCATGAGCACCACGCTGATTAGGAACCTAGGCTTTTTATTTCCGCATATTTTTTAGAGACATGTTATCTCGGGATGTAACTGAAACATAGATATATATTTTTTGGGTTTTTATGATGCACACGCTGCAAAAAATTGATATATATATATATATATATATATATATATATATATATATATACACATCTATTTTCTACATGGGTGTATTTACATATGATGATGTTTTATAAATTGCACAATGTCTATCTAATACAATGTTAGCCACTGCATTAGTTAATGTATTCATTCGTCTTGGTATATGTTGATATGTGATGAAATCAAAATGTCTTTCAAGCAAATGAATACATAAATACAATCTCAAAATACATGCGTTTCAGACCGAATAATGACCATTAAGTTAAAGAACAACAAGTTGTGAATCTAGATTTACAAGCAATGCGTGTATGCCGAGGTTAACTACCTCGGTTAATAGTTCCACAACAACACTATATTCAACGACATTGTTCATAGTTTGTCCTAGACAAATACCTTGTAGGTTAATCAACTCACTATTAGGATTATAAATTACCCAGGCTGATAAGGGGTAATAGACATCTGCAGAACCAGCAAGACCCAATAAGTAGAAAAAAATTTACAAAGCACATCAAACCTAAACATGCACAAAAATGAAAAAAATCACCTATGTACACATATCATGCATGAATGACTTAAGCATAATATTTTTTTCAGATACAACCCATTTTTGGGCTGTGTTAAGGGATAACCTTCATAATCAATAAGTTCATAATCCCCATTCTGTAACACACATTTGAAGATGTAGGGCCCATGCCACATTGGTTGGAATTTACCTACCCCCAGCTTGTCATGAGCTTGGTTTTACAGGAGAACAAGGTCGCCTTTGATAAAATAACGAGGGGAAACTGTTTGGTCAAAGTGAGCTTTAACTCGCTTCTTTTGTGCTTCGATGACCAAAGTAGCTAAGCGACAAGTTTCATCCAACCTCTCTAAATAGAGGATATGCTCTTCCTCAGGTGAAGTATTAGGCAGTAATTCCACAGCTAATTTGAGTGAAGGAATTTCACACTCAATCAGAAGAGTAGCCTCCAGACCGTACACCAACTGAAACGAGGTGAATCTGGTTGCACTCTTAATCGATGTTCGGTAAGCCCATAGGGCTAAAAACAACATGAGATGCCAATTTGATTTATGGATCCCAATTGTTCGTTGAAGCATTGTAACGAGAACTTTATTTATGGCTTCAACTTGGTCGTTAGCTTGAGGATAATATGGCGTTGAGCTGTCGTGACGCAGACCCAACTTAGATATCAGCTCCGCCATCATGTAGTCTTGAAAATGTGAACCATGATCGGTAAAAATGGCTTGAGCGACACCAAACCAAGTAATAACATGATTGAATATGAATTTTGGTGCTGTCTTACCTTCTGCAGCCATTGTAGGCATTGCTTCGGCCTATTTTTTAAAATAATCGATGGCAACGATAATATAGGCATGCCCCCTGGCCGAGCGAGGGTTACACATCATAAAATCGATGCCCCATTTGGAAAAAGGACCAACGGTAATGACAAGATGTAAAGGAACAGGTGGCGCACACATCTTGCGTTGATATTTCTGGAACACATGGAATTTGCGTACTGCGACAATGCAGTCTTTAAAAATGGATGGCCATAAATAGCCAGCACAAAGGATCTTTTGTGTGGTGGCATAACTAGACATGTGACCCCCACAGGCACCACTGTGGTAGTCATTTAAAACTTTCTCAACTTCCTCGAGGGTCTGACATCGGCAGAGCATGGAATCGACTCCAACACGATAGAGGGTATCCCCAATAATACGATAAGGTTGTGACTGATGCCGAATGTGGCGTCAGGCATCTTTCATCAACTCAGACCTATAAGTAGAAGTCTAGAGATACACGATGATATCACCGTACCATGGATCAAGGGTGCTAATCAAGAAAAGAGTTTCATCTGGAATATGATCCTCGAAATAAGAAGGAGCAGAGTCGACGAGGAGAGAACAAATTAGATCAGCGAAAATGAGTGATTTCTTTGATTTGGTGGTAGTGAATTCCAAATCAAACTCTTGGAGGATAACGATCCACTTCGATTACTTTCCCCCCAGCAACTGTCGAGATAGAATATAGGCCATGGGGTTACAATCAGAAATCACGGTTGCCATCCATAAAAGGATGTAATGACAAAAATTTTGGATGGCCTGGACCGTAGCAAGCGCTAACTTCTCAACATGTGCATAATGTGTTCTCGGGTCGAGAAGGTTTTGAGACAAGTAGTAAATAACATGCTCATTACCATCATCATGATCTTGAACCAAAACCATGGTGATTGTACTGAAGGCGACAACTAGATAGAGGTTGAAATCATGATGATAATCCATAGGACGTAATAGAGAAGCGTTGACAAGCAACATCTTAAGCATATCAAAATATTGCTGAGAAATCTCATCCCACCAAAAAGGGACGTCCTATTTTAAAAGTCGTGTGAACCCTTTGGCTAATTTGGCATAGTTTGGGATAAAAGGACATAAGAAATTTTCTTTCCAGAGATTCTGGGTTCGATCCCCAGTGGAGTCACCAATTTGTTGGTGAGGTAAATCCCCTCTGTGGACAGCAGCAATCCCACTAGCCCTAGAGTGGGTCTAGCCACAAACAAGACACGCTATAATATTGATTCCTAGTTAACGAACGGATGGAGATTCGATAGATGACTTACCGAAGATCTTATGATGTTTTTTTCGTCGAAAGAGTGGCTCGCTCCTCGCTCCTGGTTTGACAGATCATGATCTGCCCGCTTTCACGCTCGGACACCTGCACACACACAAGAAACAACGACAATATACAACGTAATAATTCACATTCGTAACTATCAGTCAGTCAAAGATGACTAAATCAATTGGATTACATAAACAACATAACACAATGATGGAACCAACACCATAGTCGAGTATATTAATAAATGGAAGGAAGGGTACAACCAAGCTTCGACGTTGCGATCTCCTCCAACAGGATTCAAGCGAAGCGCGTCTCACAAAGGCTCGTCAGGAATTCAGATGGGACTCTCTCTACGGAGTTCTCCTTGGTTCTACCTTCTCAATAGCAATTACTCAGCTATAGTATTCTTCTCCAAGTTCAGCTAGCTTTCATCAAGGGAGAAGGCCTATTTATATAGAGGGAGAGGGAGAGGTTAGGATCCCTATAATCATGGAAGGGAGGCCTGTCTTTAAGGAGTGTTCCATGGGAGGTAAAACCACTACTGAAAGAGAGAGATCCGTGGGTCATCAACTTAACCACTTCTAGTGACTCATCCCTGAGGTGGTTAGAAGGAAACTTCCACCTCTAATTTTTAAAAAACATTCCTAAAACAACCTGGCGCGGGGGCTGCACTGAGAGAAAGCACCAAGTGGCATGGGCTCTAGTGCAAATCTTCCACATCGACGTGAGGGATGAACTAGCTATCCACACCAAGGCCAAAACATGGGTTTTGTGTGCTTTTTTGAGGAAATGTCCAACAGGAGAAATGATTTCCTTATGTAGCAGGATGCAAAGAAGGTTTTTGCAAAGTATGACACTATTCATAAGTCATGGGGATGATCCTCCAATATGCGGGACAAGGGATTGTAGGGATGATGACAAAATGTTGTGTAACAATTGCACCTATACATGATGGTTGATTTGGTCAAATAGCATAGTCAAACTTGGAGGATCTTGTCCACAAACACTGCACAATCTAGATGAGTGCCAAGGCTAGGGAAGGCTCAAATATTATATAAATAAGATGAAGGCAAGGAGGAGGGAATGCTGATTATTCTTGATGTAAAGATATTTTTAGATCTGGAATTGTCATGTGACATTCCATTGCTTTCTCAGGTTTTTTAGCAGAGATTGCAAGTGTTTTTTAGCACAGGTTGTTCCTGGTTAGGAATCCCACCTCTTTATTAGAGTATCTTTAGAAAGAGTCATGTACTTCATTCTACATCAGTCTTTAAGTGCCACATATATTTTTCCTACTTTCTACAGAACATTCATATTAAGAAATTGCAGATTTCTGAAGATCAGTTTGGAAGGAGGAAGTTGTCTTCAGTACTTCAGCTGGAGAACTGGTGAGGGTTTATTCCTATCACCTTAGGCTTAAAGATCAGCTTCCTAGAGTTTCATTATAGATCTAGAATCAAGCCAAAAGTTATTGACCTCCTAGTAGCAGTACCTCCTTTATGAATTATGCAGTCTAAATTGAAGATCAAAAAGGAGGAAGGAAGTTACTAGCATTTCAGCTAGTAATCCTGTGAGGGATCATCCCCTCACATTGCCATCACTCTCATCATTAGCCTGGAGTTTATTGCAACATTTTTTAGCAGGCAGAAGGCCTCTCTTTCCCTCAGAGTGCAGTTTCTATTGCCAGTTGTGTTGCAACATCTGCAATCATAATTAGAGGATTGCGAAGCTAGATCTAGAGCTTCTAGCTCATAGATCTGAAGAAGGGATTAGGCCTTCAAGCATAGATCTGATCTGATAACATATTTCAGCCATCTATTTGTCAGATCTAGCTTCAGATCTGTATTTCCCAGTAGATCAAGGATCAAATCCTAGCGAGGTGATTTTCCAAAGTTGTAGATCTGGAAAATCCTTTCTGGGTTATCTTGGGAATCCATCACATTGGCCAGATCTTGAATCTTGGAATCATCTAAGATTTAGTTTGAGTAGATATGCATTTTCCTATTCATACTGTAACTATATGTTCATATTCTGCTGAAGGGACAGCGTAGTATTTTCTTCAGTGCCTCTCCAGTTACACTGTACCTATTGCAGCATGTTTTCTGGGTGATTCTAGACCAATTTTTTGGCTAGATCTACTCATATTTTGTAAATTGTGTAACTGATTCTTCTCCAATATTATAAAATGTCTCAGCTTCTCTGTAAATTCTAATGATGTCTTAAGATTTATTTTTTATCTTGTTGCAGTTATTATATTGTGTTTAAGTGTTACTGCATTCTCCTTTTTTGGATATTACAGTGGTATCAAAGCATGATCTTTGGCTCAGCTTGTGGACACTTCATCTTTTGCATCTAAAGAAGAAGAAGATAGATGAGGTCTATCATGGAGGAAGGAAATTCTGCCACTCATTTTTGTAGATCTATTCAATATCTCTCCAAAGAGGTCTATCAAATGAAAGAGGAAAGGCAGAAATAAGGTCTAAGAAGAAGATGTGATGAGGAAGGTCCCAACACTTCCTATCAGCAAAGAAGAAAATTGTAGAATCCTAGATCTCCTCATAAATCCACTATGCCCACTTTCTTTCAAGAAGGTGAAGGGTGTAGAAATGAAGGAATGAATGAACCTGAGACTCATGAGACTCTCATCCTATATCTTGAAGAGTACAAAGCACAGTCTAGAGCATTCAAGGAGAAGCTAACTCTCCAAAAATTCTTCAAAATCAAAGAAGAAAGAGGATCCTATAGCAGCAATAGAAGGAAGAGGCACAATAGATTCTATTTTCCTACATTTGATGGATCCTCCTCAAGAAATGTTAAGGCTTTGAGGAGAGATTTAGATGCATTTTTCAGACTACATCTTGTAGCTGAAGGAGAGGTTGTTCAAATTGCAGCACTTCATCTTTTAGATGGAGCTAATGATTGGTGGTTTGGTCACATGGAGAATGCAAGGGTGACTAAATATTCAGATTTATTTCACAAGTTGAGGAAGAAGTTTGGTGTGGAGAAGACAGAGATGTGCTACAAATAGACATTTCCTAAGGAGGGGGTTGTCAATCTTGTCACTCTGGACAAGAGGTCACTACATTGACCACCAGCTGCAGAAGTACTTGCATTTGGAGAAGAGAAACTTTCACCTTTGCAAGATGGTCTTGATCTCTTGACATATAGATTCCCATGCATGATTCAGGAGATGCATGAGGAAGAGGAGGAAGATTCCAGCACTAGTACATTGGAAGAAGGGTAGCCATCTCTCTTACCAATAGTTGGAGACACCATTGTCCCTGTTGGAGGAAATATTTTTCTCTGTCAAGAGGTTCCCACATATTAGTTAATCCAAGGTATGCATACACATTCATAACCTATTGTTTTAGTAGATCTTATTGAAACTTATGGGGACATTCCATCAGGGCTAATTCATGAACAAGAGTTAGATTCAAATGTTGATTTGAGGCAGCATACTATCACAGTGCAGAGGACCCTTGATCTAATCAAGGAGGAGATGAAAAGTTATCCTAGTTTGTCATGGATGAACTACATTCAACCTCTTGAGTTGAAGTGTAAATTTTCAGGAGAAGGTACGAACATAATCTTTTGTACAAAGACTGGTTATGAGATCAGTATTGTACCTTTCTTTGAGATAGTTTATGTATTACCTTGCAAATCTACAACGCTGTCACTTAGAAGTAGTGATGATGATGAGGCCCCATTATTCTTGGAGCACTCTAAAGGTAGCTTCACTCATGAAGCAATGAAGGTAAAGATGATGAATGGTAGGCATCTTGAGATGAGAAACCTTTTATCCTTTCTAGATGACCCTTTCTCAATGAGCATCTCACAACTCAAAGAGAAACTTCTACCTACAGCAGATCCAAAACCTCATTGGTTTTGGGAGGCCATGGATGAGAAGAAGGTCTCATTAAGAGATCTCATTGGAGGTGCACTTAAACATTTCATGAAATACAAATTTCTTCATCTGTTGGAGGAAGATGGTATTCTACAAAGGGAGGATACCATGATTATGCAGTACATCACTCATCTTCCATATTGGGGTGAGTGGATGAGGATGATAAGCATTGGGTTGCATGAGCACTTGCAGATTTATGACATGCGCTAGCAAGCTTGGTTACGTTGGTTGCCCTTGGGAGATTCTTGTCACTACTCAAAGGCTCCTATTTCTTTGATCCATGCTTTTAAGAACACTTATGAGATGAAGGAGGCATGGTTACACTGGCTGCTCTTGGGTGAGTATGGTTACCACCCAATAGCTCATATTTTTCTGATTCATGCCTTATGTATCAATGATAGAATGCAGCAAAAGAAGGCATGTTCATTTTGGTTTCAATTGAGAGATATTGGCCACCACATGACATCTCCTATGTCTATGTGTTTTGTATTGGGTAAAACTTGGCATGATGCTCTCATGATGTGCATTAATGATGTTTCTTTTTATTGGGCTGATGTGACATTCCATATGTCCATTAGTATGTTTTTTCTTGATGATGAACATGAGGAGGAGAGAAAGCAGCAAGATCTCTTATTGCTTTGGTTGCTTTTGGGGGAGTTTCGCTTTTCCATCTTACATGGAGGAGATGGAGGATGGCAGCAAAGGGCCTTACTCTGGTGGCTACTATTAGGAGAATATGGTTGGACATATTTGTCTACCCATATAGCTCCTTTCGTTCTTCTTTTGCATAACACTGGAATGATGCTTGGATCCAACAAGGCCAACAGGGCTAAGTATGAGAGCATATCAATGCTCAATCAAATTCATAAAACATGGGATGGAGAGATGTATTGTGTGATGGAGCTTTTACTTTGTGAAGAGAACCACCTTATTTTATGCGCCTCATGTATTTATGATGATGTTGGACATCATATGGTTGTCACTTGGTACTTCATGAAGGAAGGAGGACATTTAACCATACAGTTAGAGGTCATTCTTTAAGTTTTTAAAAGACAACTTTGGAACCAAACATGCATAACCAATGCAGCAAATGGAGGAAGACTTCCTTATGTGGATGGAATTTGGAGGGGAATAGATGGCTCTACATCTACTTTCAGAGTTGCTTGAGGACAAGCAACATTTTTCTAGGGGGGACTGTAATATTCCCAAATTTCCACATCATATTTGGAATATTAGAGTCCTTGATTTTCTTAATGAATTAAGTAAATAAAAGGGTGGAGGGACCCACAATACTTAATTTGAATAAATATCCACTTTTGTGTGTGTGAATGTGGATTAATTAGCCTAGATATACATAATAAGGTAGTTCAGAAACTACTAATATGAATGAAATTGGAGAACCTGTCTCATTAATGAGATAGATCATGGAGGTTGACACAGTCAACTGAGATCTTGAAGAGATCAAACAGAAGGTTGATTCAGTCAAATAAGATATTAAATATTTCAAACAAAATATCATGAGACAATCATGATAAATTGATGGAGGATGATGTGCAAACAAATCACACTTGATGGAGAGGGTGTACATTGCACCTAGACATGATGGTTGATTTGGTCAAATAGCGCAGTCAAACTTGGAGGATCTTGTCCACAAACACTGTGCAGTCTAGATGAGGACCAAGGCTTGGGAAGGCTCAAATATTATATAAATAATATGAAGGCAAGGAGGAGGGCGTGCTGACTATTCTTGATGTAAATATCTTTTCAGATTTGGAATTGTCATGTGACATTCCATTGCTTTCTCGGGTTGTTTAGCAGAGATTGCAAGTGCTGTTTAGCATAGGGTGTTCTTGCTCAGGAATCCCACCTCTTTCTTAGAGTAGCTCTAGAAAGAGTATTGTACTTCATTCTACATCAGGCTTTAAGTGCCACATCTCTTTTTCCTACTTTTTGCAGAACATTATTATTCAGAAATTGCATATTTCTGAAGATCAGTTTGGAAGGAGGAAATTGTCTTCAGTACTTCAACTGGAGAATTGGTGAGGGTTTATTCCTATCACCTTGGGCTTAAATATAAACTTCCCGGAGCTTCATTGAAGATCTGGCATCAGGCCAAAATTTATTGACCTCCTAGCAGCAATACTTCCTTCAGGAATTACGCTGTCTAAATTGCAGATCAAAAAGGAGGAAGGAAGTTACTAGCATTTCAGCTAGTAATCCTATGAGGGATCATCCCCTAACATTTCCATCAGTCTCACCATCAACCTGGAGTTTATTGAAGAATTTTTCAGTAGGAATAAGGCCTCTCTTTCCCTCACAGTGTAGTTTCTATTAGCAGTTGTGTTGCAACAGCTGCAATCATCATCGGAGGATTGAAAAGCTAGATCTAGAGCTTCTAGATCATAGATCTGAAGAAGGGATCAGCCCTTCAAGCATAGATCTGATCTGATAACATATTTCAGCCATCTATTTGTCAGATCTAGCTTCAAATCTGTATTTCCCAACAGATCAAGGATCAAATCCTAGGGAGGTGATTTTCCAAAGTTGTGGATCTAGAAAATCCTTTCTGGGTTATCTTGGGAATCCATCACATTGGCCAGATCTTGAATCTTGGCATCATATGAGCTTCAGTTTGAGTAGATATGCATTTTCATATTCAGCCTGCAACTATATGTTCATATTCTGCTGAAGGGACAGCACATTATTTTCTTCAGTGCCTCTCCAGTTACGTTGTACCTATTGTAGCATGTTTTTTGGGTGATTCTAGACCAAATTTTTGGCTAGATCTACTCATATTTTTTACATTGTGTAATCGATTCTTCTCCAATATAATAAAATAGCTCATCTTCTCTGTAACTTCTTATGTTGTATTAAGATTTATTGTTTATCTTGCTGCAGTTCTTATATTTTGTTTAAGTATTACTGCATTCTCCTTTCTGGGATATTACAAGGTTTCATATCGCTGATTTTGTTTTGCGATTGGCCCCAACTCCACTTGCCACATCATCCCTACCATTATCGCACATCGCACATCACAAGCTCAGGAGAAATGGGCTTTATGAATCTGTTATGAATGCCAAAATGCAAAATGTGATAACGAAGTGGACGCGATGGAAGTTATCGCTAAAGTATAAATGTTTTTAAGTCCAGTTACATGGGTTTTTCCTTTGTAAAAATCACAGCAGAGAGAAAAAGCGGATTATAACATAGAGTATTGGAATGTTAAAATTTGACAGAGAAGTGGAAGCGATACAATTTTCAAAGGTAATGGAATATATTTCAAAATCCAGTCTTACGATAGTTACAAAGGAAAGTCTAAACACAGGGAAAACTGGAGTAAGAAAAGACCCGACACTACGTGTAGAACAACGGTATATGTTTGCAACAGTTTATTAATCAAGGACTAAACGATGTAGGCATGAGTGGAAGAGGCAGAGTAGGGTAGTAGGTGACATGATGATAGTGTTAGAAACACAAAAGCATGGGCAGAGTCGGGTATATAGATGCATTTATGCAGACTATTAGGATATCACGGCAGAAACAGAAGGAGACACATCAGCAAAAAATCAGATTCAGAAAAAGGATTATATTTCAAGTTTTATTTTGTTTTCTTTGTTAAGATCGAAGCTACAATGATGTCCTCGATTGCAATGTAATAAGTAGTTTAACAGTTTAGGCAGTCTAGGAGTTTCAAGAAGCTCGAGTAGTTACAAACTGCTTTTGTTTGTATTTAAGGAATATAGAAAGAGAGAGGTGAGGTTCTGAGTTCTAGACCTCTTTGGGAATACATTTTGTACTTCTTTTCTGATGGGTGAATGAAAGAAGCAGTAATTTTCCTACAACTTTTGATGGTGATTAATGTTTCTTGTGCCATTTTATGTGGTTTCTTCCTTGAATGAAGTGAAGTAAAGAAGAATCTGGCCTCTAATTTACATTTGTAAGTAAGAGTTAAATAGCCTTAATAAGCGCTCCTTCACTCCATCTCTTATCCCTTCACAAATTCTCTCTGAAACTTAAAAGTAATAAATTCTGTGTTTACAACATTTTGTTTTGAGTTTCCTCTCTCTTCACAAACTCTCTTTGAAACTTTAAAGTAATAGATTTTGTGTTTATATCATATTAATTTGAGTTTCCCCTGCAGTTCTTCTTTTCCATTCAGATATCAGTAATCAATGGAATTGTGAAATCTTTTTTTATTCCAGATCATTAAGGGTTTTAGAAAACTAGTTTCCAGTGGTATAGAACCGAGACCTCATGATAAAAATTTCTGTGACACATTTTTAAAATGTCTTAAGCATTGATTCCTTTCACAACCGAGGGATTGTCTCTTAAGATACAACAAATAAATTCTCTCAAGTGTTCGACTTCAACTCATTTTTTCACACTTGTTAGATTTTTCTAGGGCACCTTGACTCTCATTATCATTATTGGTTAGTTGTCTCACGTTTGTTAACGATATACATCAATTATCAGTAATCAAAATATTTCTCACATGGTCGAATTCAGCTCATTTATTCACATAGTATATAAAAGTACCATATATGGTTAGTGAATACCTCAGGTTGTCTCAGCAATTTGGTTCACTTGATGGCTCCTTCAGTTTCTTGCTAGTGACACCATCCACCTTCTATGTTGTATTTCATCGCAGCAACATCCTATATGTTGGAACCTGAGTTGCATGTAGTACCACTATTATTCCTTTATGACTTGGTACTTTTGTTGGAAATATGGTTCTTATGTCTTAATATGTTGTCCTTGATGGAAAATATCTGGTAAAAGATGGAGTATATGTCTTTAGTAGAAGCTCAGGAGTCCATTAGAAGAAATGTGTAATGTCTAACAAAATATTTGGTAATATTCATATTGAATATTATATACATGGGTTTATTCAGGCCAAGTCGCGTATACATGCGGATAAGAATGATCCAAGTCATGTATGCCTTTTGAGCTCCAAAAAGATAATACTAGGGGGCATTACCATGGTATTAGCCCATAGGATTGAGCGCCATGTTGTCTAATTGATTTCGTCCAAGAATAACATCAGCAGTTGTGTGGCTTTGACTCATGGTATTGGTAAAGGCTAAATCTATATAAGGAGAAGAAGATCATAATGCAAAGGTGTGCATGTGTAAGGGCTATTACTAAATACTTCTCTATGAATTATATCTGCATAGGATGAACTTTGTTTTATTGATAAATCTAAATTTATGATGCACCGTTGGATAGATTGATGGGTCAAGATCCCTAGACCTAAAATGACTATGTTCTTGCATGATCCATTGAAGAGATGATTAGATCTGAGACCTGGTGCATGTTTGTTGAAATGGAGTGAAGAAATCTGGGTAAGTTCTATAGATCTGAAAACATTCTGCAAAATTAATATTTACATATCTATACACTAGTTCGTCTCATTAAAAGCATGTATATACGTGGGTTTTCCTTAGAAAATGTGCATATGGAAGTTAGGATTTTCTGAAGTTTATTGCAGAGGTTTTCTATTATTGCTGCTACTTTTCTACTATTTATCAATAAAGTCTTCATGTAGATCTGGGTTGCTTGATTGCTATAAATGCTACTAAGTTGATTATGTACAAATCTGATCAAAGAATGAGTAAATATGTGTTATGATGACTGATTGATCAAGGGTTCTGAAATTCTGAAAAGATATCTGACTGACAACCTCAGATCTAGATCTGAGGCTGATAATATTCTAAAAAATGGTATTCACAGATCTATACGCAGGTTGGTGTTAATGAAAGCACGTATACACACGGGTTCAGTAAAGAAAAGAAACATATGATTTTTGAGATAATGAATGTTCAAGGTTGAATTTGATTTTGCATACTAATTCTGAAATCTGGTTGTTATAGTGTTATGATTACAGTGATCTCATTGTTCAGTTTGATGTATTGGGTGAAGTTTATTGTTTTTGATATTTATGAAGGGTTGTGTTGAAGTTTTGTGATCCAATATGAAAATTGATGAAACGTGGTCTGCAATGATTCTGAGGGAAGTAGAAGCTTCCTGCCAGTAGAAGCTAGTGTTCTGATCAGGGGTGTAATATTCCAAAATTTTCATGCAGCAAATTGGAATATTAATTTTTGCTAATTTCACTTAGGAGGTGAATAAAATGGGTAAAAGGCCCATGAGTAGGAACAAGATCCTTCATAATGGGGAAAGGATCATTTGGAGCAGCTTATTTTGCACCTTCCAGTGTGAAAAGGGGCAATTTGCATGAGGACAAGGTCAAGTTTGACCAAGTCAACAACGCTGCCTAAGAGGTGTAGCTTGCATGAGAAGACAACACAGTTTTGGAGGGAGAAATATTCCTTGTGGATGAAACCCTAATGTGTGGGGTCCATGGCAAAGAGGAATTCACTTGTATAAGAAGAGGAGGAGGCAGCCATAGAGAGATATCTTTTGAGCATTTGATCATTTGTCTATTCAGACAAATTTCATACTCTGGTTGTTCAACTGAGTTGCAGTGCTGCTTAGCATGAGAAATTCTTGTTTAGGATTTCCTCTCCTTCTTGAGAGGCCTCTTGGAGGATTTCACTTCATCTCCTCCACATCTTGGCTCAAGGCCAAAGCCATTCTTCAGATACTGCATTATTTCTTCTCAAGTATAATGCAGTGTTGCTGGGGCATTGCAGTGGAGGGTTCCATAACACTTCCCTCTGGCTCATCTTTCAGAGGAGGGAGTTCCTATTCCTCCAGGAGATCATTGGAGGGGATTTTAGAGCTGATTGACATATTTTGGCATCAAGGCCAACATCTCCCATCATAGACAGTGTATTCCATCCTCTAGACTGCGTTATTTCAGTGCACACTTGCAGTGAGAGGTTGCACCAGCTTCTTGGAGGGAAAGATCTTTAGTGTCGGGATCAGCCTTGCATTGAGAGATCCATTGGAGGAGGTTTTTTTCAATTTTAGCATCATCTTCAGCCATCTCCATGTATTTCTAGTATTGAGTTGCAGTTGTTTCCCAACAACTCCGGCATTTCTGCAGATTTTCCAATTTCATGTATATTATAGCCAATCCTTCCAAGGATTGTGTATTTTGCTGTATTAGTGTTTTCAGAGGTTGAGAGCTTGCTCCCTCCCCCTCATTTATTTGAGCTAATATTTTCATATCATTCTATTCTCATTTTTTATCATGCACTAACTCCTATAAACTGCGTTATTTTAGCTAGGGCTTTTCATGTAAAGCAGTGTTCTTGCATTTTTTTGTATATGCTCCATTGAGGATTTCATTTCCCAGCTTGAGTGATTGACTCCTCAAAGCATTGTACACATTTGCTACTATATCATATATTTGTTGGCTATCTACTTCTTCATGTGTGTAGAGTTCATACAATAATGTTGATGCTCCATATATTGTTCTTGCCTATATTGCAGTCACTTCATTGGGAATTTTTTGAGGAAATATAAGTGTGGGAGATCTGTTTAACCCACATAGAAGGATTTCTTTGGAGCCATCTCTTAGATTTAATTCTTAGATACATTTATCTAATGGATCTAGGTCCTAGTTTCAAATCATGCTACTTCCATTTCTGGAAAATGCGTTTTCCAGCCATGGATTGCTAGCTGTTCCGATTTGGGAACATTTCAAGGGGGTTGAAGCTCCCTTCCAGTAGTGTCTGGTAAATGAGATAAGGGGGTTGGAGCTCCCTTCCAATTGTAGCTGAAAATGAGAGAATATTGCAGCCTTCTGTAGGTAGATGCCTGCGTATTGATATGAGTCTACATCAGTACAATATTGTAAGTAGTTTTCCATTTAATAAATATTGAAGACAGAGACGAGAGCAGCGTTGGTTTTCTCCCAAATTGGGTTTCCACCTTAAATCTTGGTGTTCATGTGTGTTTATTTTGTGTGATGGTTTATTCTACTATTACTGCACATATTTACTGCTTAACTAACAGATGCATGACTGATAAGCTGAGTTAAATAATGTTTCTGAAAAAAATTTCTAACAATAAAATTATATTAGTATACACAATTTTATTTTGGTAAATGTGCGTGTATACACGATTTGGGTTCATCAAAGCCATGTATGGAATTCCGTTAAGAAAAAGTTAAATTATTAGTAAGCTCTAAATACTGATTCACCCCCCCCCCCCCCCCCCACTCAGTATTTTTCCCAATAACTTTGAGGATCAGTTATGCGACATCAGTGATTAGACATCTCCTTGAGCATCATTGATCAAATTTTTCTATATGTTATGTTAATACATAGCCTTGATGTGTTCCTATGCGGCTATGATTAGATGATACACTGTGTATTACTCAGTTCTATTTGTAATTTTATGTATACATATTGGATCTGCTCTACACTTGATCAAAAAACATGCTTTACTATCTCTGAGCATGGGTATGCCCGCCTCAGACATGAGATTTCTTTTTGATCTCTTCCACTGGTTTTTGGGACGTTGGAATCCAGTGATCTCCTCTCAAGTCCCCATATGATTCCTTGATACAATTAATACATTTCGGCCATCATTTACCCCTTCTTACCTCATATATTAGGGGGCATATGTTATAACATCATTCAACACTCGTATAGTTCTGATTCTTTTTTCTATGTCCCTGGGTAACCCTTCCCCTTCAAACTTGATCACTTTGTTAAAAAACAATGCTTTGAATTCCATACACGACTCCACCCTTCAAAAAATGTGTACACGCACAGGTACCTCCATATAGGGCCCACGTATATAATTTAAAATATGAAAAAAAATTATAATATCCTATTTTTTGGGTGGGGTTTACGGGTTTCACTGAAAGCCCACCTATAGGAGCCCGTGGTCTAATTGAATCAATTGATTTTGGGTGATATATGTACAACTCATGGGAAGGCCTAAAGAAAAAAGAAGAGATAGGATATCGATACTATAGTCTATTATTCCTAATCAATTCTGAGTTTCCTTGTGCCTCCTGCACTACTAGTCACATGAAACTCTTGTTTCCTCATAGTGATGTTCATATTACATTATATGACATCCATGTGTATATTCTTGAGAGATGATTGTTGAGGCTTGGGTTGGACGGATCCGGAGGAAAGTTTCTCTTGGAATTGTAGTCAAATCAGGTTGTATCCTTCCATATTCTTTTATTGATATAAATAAAGAAGCTTTGTCTTGTTCCTGAATGTTATGATTCAATTTTTGATCTTATAATTTATGATTCATGATTTATATCTTTATTTTTAACGATCTAACATTCGTATTATGCACTTACTTTGAACTACTTTTTGTATACATTATTCTCTAAACTTTGTTGCAGGTCTAATAGCCTTAGAGGAAGCCGAGGGTTTTGACCCTACATGAACGACACCAAACGTAGTACCTATGGGCATCTTCTCCTAACTCGACTTTGGTAGTTTACATAGTAGGAATGTGTGATTGCTCGCTTCTTGTTGATTTATTTCTGTTCAATTTGTTGGGATTCCCCACCCTGACCCTAGGGAGGTTTTTCTTGCAACAGCAGAGAGAACCCAAAGGCATGTAATAATGACACCAAGTCAATGGATTAGAGTGTATGAGAGAGAGAATTAAAAGGAGATTACATAAATTTTCGATTCAAATGGGGAGCCTATGTTCGATGATCCAAAATTATTCGACACCTATGTTCAAAAATCGCCCATTGGGATGAAAAGATAATATGTCTTTTACGAGCTCCCATATTGAGATAATATTAAGATTTCCCACTTACTAGATCCCATACATATATTCTGATCCAGGTGGATCTGGAGAGGCTCAAAAATCGAAGTCTTTGGATTTCATTGAAACTAAGACCAAAACAAAGATCTCGTCATCTTAATTCCAACAACACAAATGACACACAAATCTGAATTCGTATGTGCAATTTATTAATAGTAAATGTTCAAGTCAAAAGAAGCAGGACTTTTGTCGCCAACTAAATTTGGAGGCTCACTAAATATAGCAGAATCCGCTAAAATTGGTGGTAGGTAACTGAGTGACATTTTGTCCCTTAATGACAGACGGAAATGACCAATTTTTTTCCTACCTAATTTTTTCGGCGACCACTAAAATTCGACCAACGATTTTTGACTTACAGTTAAAAAAAATGATATATATATAACACAAATATATTATTTGTGTTATAGCCGGTTTAGCGGTTGGGCGGGTCCACCGACTGGAGGCCCGTTTAGTGGTTCGGTGGGTCTGCCCATTGGTGGTCTGCCCACCATATATATATATATATATATATACGGGTCCACCGACTGGTGGCCCATTTAGTGGTTCGGTGGGTCCGCCCATTGGTGGTCCTCCCACCATATATATATATATATGGTGGGAGGACCACCAATGGGCGGACCCACCGAACCACTAAATGGGCCACCAGTCGGTGGACCCGCCCAATCGCTAAACTAGCCACCATTTCTAAATGAAGGTCGACATGGATCAAACCCGCTTGACCAAGTGGCCAACCTGCCCAACCACTAAACGGGCCACCAACCGGTAGACCTGCTCAACCGTTAAATAAGACACCATTTTTAAACGAGGGTCGACAGGGATTAAACCCGCTCGACTAGGTGGCCGACCCGCCGAATGGGCGGCCCCAAAAATAACACAATGCATAACCATATAACAACAAAACCTACAATTAATACACCCTCCAAATATTAAATCAAAATAAATGTGTCATATTTAAGTGGTCCAGTATAATGAATATTTTTGGATATAGGGCTCAAAATATCCATAGTCTTCATTTTTAAGTCTACGTTTCGAGTCTAGAACAAGACTCATCATCACAACAAATCCTGATAAGAAGAGAGCCAATCCAGGGATATTAATACAAGATGGAAAAGAGAGGGGAGGAGAAGAGTCGACCAACACATTAAAATTAGGATGATTGAATTAAAATATTTTTTAAAAAGATATAATAAACTTTATTTATTTTTTTTAATTATTTATTTTAATAAAAAGTAAGGTGATTTAATCAAAATATTTTTTTTAAAAATATATAATAAAATTTATTTAATTTAATTTAATTATTTATTTTATTTAGATTATTACTTTAATAGAATAAATTTTAAGGATCATATTTATTATAATGACAAGCATAAATCAAATATATCCTAATCAAAATCAAATTAATTTTTATGTTATACGTTCTAAATATAATCATACTTTCAATTGAAAATTTACATGTTATTAGAATTAATAAAACCATTATTAATTAAGAATATAATAGTTAATATTAAGAAAGAGTTTGAATTAATTAAATTATTTAATTATCACAAATAAAAGAGGGTACCTTGAGGGCCTAATAAATAAAACCATATTACTAATATTAAATGAAATTATAATTAGTAATAGATTAAACTATTACTAATTATATTTATTAATATTAATAATAAAGAATAAATCGTTTATCTTAATTATTAGAAAATTTATTTCTTAATTTTTAGAAATTAATCTAGGGGGTTTAATAAATTAAAAGGAAAGAAATTGAAACTTAATATTAATAAAATTTAGTTTAATTAAAATATGGTTTTAGGGGTTTTTATTATTAAGAAGGAAAAATGGAGGTGAGGATATAGAATGAGGCAGAGGGTAAATGGAGAAAAAAGAAAGAGAAGAAGGAAAGTAATGAGAACAAGAAGAGAATGTAATGAACAAGTGAAAGGGGAGGTAATGAAAAAGTGAAGGGGGAGGAAGGAGGATTATGTGCACCTTGATGTAAGGGTATGACAGGGAATTATGATCAACATGAAAGGATGATGGGGTGAGGTGAAAGGAGAGGGAAAATGGAAAACACAGGTTAAGGAGGCCTATTGGGGAGCTGGTACTTATTCCATAGAGAGGGGAAGCACGAGGATCCAATTTCTGCTAACCTCCAAACCCCCATCCTTATTGAGGTTGTGAGGGTATTTGATCATTTCAAGAGATTCACGAACTTTACGCTTGAAATAGTGTTTTTCATTGGCAAAGACCTCAACATCTTCAAGAAAAATGTGGTGAATGGTTTTATTGGAGTGTTTAGCCAAAGTTGAGGTTCTAATTCTTCCATTTCTGATGTTAGTGCCACATTCTTTAAGCTTGATATTGAAAGTTCTGCCTATTTATCCAATATAGCAGTCCCCACAAGAACATTTAATTTTGTACACACCTTTCTGTTGGAGGTGCTTAGGTTTGTCTTTGACTGATTTCATCCTTTGTTTGATGGCCATTAGCGGCTTGAAATAGGTTCCAATGTCCTTCTTTTCTAGAACCTTGGCCACCTTGTCCGTGACTCCCTGAATATAAGGAAGATATGCTTTAGTAGTCGGGGACTCATCATGTGAATTTATTTTATTTCCAGATCCATACCTTTGAATGTCCTTGATAATGTCTTTATTTTTATACCCCAAGTCTAAGAATTCCATTTTTAAATATTTAATTTCTTCTTCAACATGACTATCGTCATATATTATGAAAGCTCGCGTGAAACAAGTCATCAAAACACCCATATTTTGAGTGGGGTAGTGGTGTGAATCGGGTGAAGGTAATTGTCAGTATGCGCTTTCTTCCTAAACACTTCGTGTCCAAGAGATCCATATTTATTTCTTATCAGTATAATGTCAAGGAATGGGATGCAGTTTTTTTCCTCACCTTCCATTGTAAATTGAATATCTTTGGATATGATATTAAGGTGATCTAGAAAGCTTTTAAGCTCTTCATCCCCATGTGTCCAATTGACACTGGTATCATCCACAAACCTAATCCAAAATTTACGTTTTAATGGGTATGTATCGAGTGCATTATTTTCAAATTTTTCCATGTAGAGGTTAGCCACTATGGGATATAGTAAAGATCCCATAGCTACTCCAAATGCTTTTTCAAATATTTCTCCTTGGAAGGTAAAGAAAGTGGACCAGAGACATATTTCAGCGAGCTTTGTGGTCTGGGGGCCTGCGAATTATTTTATTACCTAGAAAACTTCTTCTAAATGGATCTTAGTAAAGAGTTGGACAACATCAAAACTGACAATTTTGTCGCTAGGATCCAGCCTTACTTCATTAATGAATTTGACATAGTGATTGGAGCCTTTGATGAAAGAGATGGTTTTACCGACTAAGGGGGCGAGGGTGCTAGCCAAAAATTTGGCTAATTCATATGTTGATGCCCTGATAGTATTAACAATAGGTCTAAGAGGGGCACCAGATTTATGAATTTTTAGGGGCACCATAAATACGGGGAGTGATTTCACTATCAGGATATATGCGCTTTTTAAATTTATCATCAAGATTGGATTCTTTAATTGTTTTTTTGACATTTTTTATAACCTTGGAAATGGGGTTCTTGAGTTTTTTATAGCTACTGTTGTTATGGAGGTGGTCTCTCATTTTATTTATGTACTCTTCCTTATCCATAACCACTCTAGCTCCACCTTTGTCAGCTTTTAGGATTCATTGTTTCTTATGTTTTTTAGGGCTCTTAATTCCTCATCACTCAAATTTCTTTTTGGAGGTATGGATTTTCTTAGGATAATGGTGCATTCTTGTCTTATTAATTCTTTGTCTTCATCGTCAAGAGACCCGATTTCATCCTCAATGCTACAAATTATTTCTTCTTTTGGAATGCGATTAGGGGCTACAGCAAAATTAAGCCCCTTGCCAAGAACTTCCTTTTTTGCATTATTAAGTTCATACGACGAAATGTTAATAACGTTTTTGTTGTTATTAATGTTGGACAGATTTTTATTTACATTTTTAGGGTTTCTCTCCACGTCAGTGTTTCTAGGGCATCGATTCCTAGGAATCATTCTTGGTGTGAATCCATTGACCATGGGAATTTCACATGCTGACAGACTTGTGCGGGGCCCAGTTGTCGACAACCCAACTATTGACCTTGCTGGAGACTTTTTTGCTTCGTTTGACATTGTTGGAGTGGTTTATTTGGACGTTATAGCCTCCCAAGACGTTGTTTTAGTCTGTGTGCTATGGTGGCTTTCAATTGAGGTGGGTGGATTAGGGATGGTGTATGGGTCTCCAGCAGCGTCAATTTTCTGAGGAATTGTGAAGGGTTGAGTGCGCTTGCCATCATCAGAATGTAGGGTGGTGATGATGTCTTTTATTTGAGGATCAATGATGCAAAGTTGTATGCATTTCAAGCTCCTGCGTTTCTGGATGGTGGATGAGTATGAGGCTACGTCGAATTTTTGAGGATTCAATGTAGGGTTGCATGCGAGAGTTCCCATCGAGACAAAGGATAGAGTTTATGAGTTCAATTAGAGGATAAATGTTGTAACATTGAGTATTTTTTTAATGTTCTTTAGGTTCAACCCATCTAGTTCTTTCTACCGAACAAGCTTCCCTCGACATTGTTGCATCCCTAGCATCATTCTGCACATTATTACTCTCAATCAAACTGGAATTCGAGGTGGGAGAATTAGGGAAGATGGATATGTCTACGACTGAGAATACGAAGGGCTGAAAGTGCATGCTATCAATGAGAGGAAGGATAGTGGCGTTGCATCTTATTTGAGGATCACAGTTGTCGTGTTGTACATTCTATGAGCCAATAGAATGGTTCTTGCATTTATTTTTGTTGGATGAGTGTGAGGTTGAGTCCCTTTTTTGAGGGATAGTATAGGGGTGTGTGCATGAGCTACTTCTGTGTTCATAAACTGAACTATGATCAGGGGAAGGTGCACTCAAAACAATGGAGTTTGTATCAATGTTGAGCTATTTAATCTGAGAATTTATGGTGTAACGTTGCTTGCTGTCGTGGTTATGCCAAAATCTTGATTTTAGTTTTAATTTTTCCAGCTTATTCTTCTGCTTCTTGTGAGTCGTGTGACCTTCTCTATCAACCTTGAGCACTACTGAGGCGTCAATGGCAAACCAAATGTCCTTACGGATAGTTAAAGCTCTTTTTAGGTGACTTTTAAATGCTTCTATTGAGAGTTTATTCAACATGAATCTAGTTCTTAGAATTTCATGGCATATCAAGAATTTACTGATCTAGTCAAATGCTCTGCAAGTTTGTTGGTTATGGAGTTCATGTTTTATGAGGGAAAAATATGGTGTAAGATTTAAACCACGGAAATGTTTTAGGAAGAATATATCAGCTTCTCTTCTTTGAATTTTTACCCTAGTTTTTTCGAGGCTACGCTTTTCAGTCTAGATGTCCCTTCTGTACAAGGTATCAATAACAGTTTGTATTTTTTTGTGGAGTAGGTTTTTGTAGAAAATTTGAATAACTGATATATATTATTCACCAATATTCTCCTGATCACACACTATTTTAACTTCATGCACAATATAGAATCTCTTCTACCATTGATCATTACATGTGGAAATAAAATCAATTGCATGCGCACATTAAAACCATAAACAATCACACATATGAACACAGTATTTCATGGGAAAGCTTAAATCTAAAAACCCCAAATATCTGTATATTATATGTCATAGAGGTCATGTAACAATCATTGTACAAAGCTCCTCATAATCTCTCAGCACAACCTCGAATTGCTACACACTAATCAAGCTAGATCTAGCAAAACACATGCTCCAATATCTGCCACCTGATAGCTAGCCTCTATTGCATAATTAATGTTGTAGGATGGCTCATTAAATAATTGAACCACCTGGCTTGTACTGCACAATCCTCATGGGCTCCTCCAATCACTGGTTGTTGCAAATATGCAACAATATAGTCACAACTAATAGTTAACCTGCTCTTTCACCTTTCTCTGCACTGGTCTCCACTGAAACTGTCCATGCACTGAAGTTAACTGATGTATTCTTTAGTTGATTAATGAGTTTATAATTAGTGAATTAATTAATAATTAATTCACACCACTCTCCACTAGTTGTATCAATTATTTAAACTAGATACCAATAGCTCAACTATGTTTAGATTAGTTAAACTGAACACAACTCCATTAACTCCTCAATCAACTCCACCAAACTCTGTCACATGAGTTCTAACTGAAGTATCCATGCAATAGCTCCACTTAACCCTTAGGAATAGCGTAATTCCTTCTGTTAGCTCTTGTGCCACATCTGTGCACTTAACTGAAGTGCTCCAAGAGAATAAGATAATGTTTAGAGTCCAAATATTATTAAGAGCTAATAATATTCGACATATCTATTTTTAGACTGGCAATCTAAAAATAGATTCTGCCTAATATGTCTAAAAATAGAAGTCCATCTATTTTTTCCGACTTGACCAACCATCCACAAATAGCATCCTGCAACTCATAGAACATGATCCATATGTCTAAAAATAGACATAGTCTAAAAATAGACTTTGCGCCAAAAATAGCCTGCGGGCCCACATAGTGAAGGCAACTCCTTTCCACTAAGCTCATCATCTTGTTGCAATCTCAACACTCCCTCTCAACAAGATAAGGATTATCTGCCACCCCTATCCTTTTGCCCTCATGGTATTTGAGATTTTCTCCTGGTGAGCACCTTCGTCAAGATATCGGCATCACGATCCTCCGTAGGAATGTATGAAAGTAACATGATCTACAACGCACACAATCTACGTGTAATTAATCTGCGATCCATGAAGCAATGCCTCTAAACTCATCCTCCTATACGGCCTCGCAGTCCATATCCCGATTTGCCTCTGAGATATCTCAATACATGCTTGCTTGCCTTCCAAAAGAGCTTGGTAGGCTTAACCATAGCTTGTGAAAGCTAGTTAACAACATAGCATATGTCTAGTTGTGTATTGACTAGATACATGAGTGGATCAACCAACTGTTGATAAATAGTGGCATCCACTACCTCTGCCGATGTAGCATCTTCTTTCCTCCAACCACCAGGAAGAGGAGTGTTCATAGGCTTGCAGCCTTGCATGTTGAACTTCTCCACTACATCCTAGGCATACTTGCCTTGAGAAACAAACAGTCCATCACTACGCTGCCAAATTTCCAATCCCGGAAAATAATGAAGGAGGCCCAAGTCCTTCATCTCAAACTCCTTTACAAGATCAGCCTTTCATGAGTGTATCAACAGTTCATCACCTACCAAAATCAAATCATATACATAAAGTACAATGATCAGCAACTTACCCTCCACCACAATCTGGTATAGGTTCGGATCCGCCTCACTTTTGGAGAATCCAAGTCTGGTGAAATAACTGTCTATCCGTGTGTACCAAGCACGAGGTGCTTGTTTCAACCCATACAGTGCTCTCTTGAGCCTGCACACATACGACTCGCTGCTAAAGATCTCGAAACCTTCGGGCTGCTCTATGTACACCTCCTCCTCAATCACCCCGTTGAGGAACGCAGTCTTCACATCCATCTGATGAATGTGCCACCCCATCTGCGCTGAGAGAGTAAGAATTTTCCGTATGGAAGAATACCTTGCGACAGGTGCAAAGGTTTCCTCATAATCGATCCCCTCAATCTGTGAGAAGCTGAGGCAAAAAAAAATCTTGCCTTGTACTTCTCCACACTCCTGTCGATTTCTGCTTCACTTTGTAGATCCATCTCGAACCCACCACTGATTTCCCCTCCGGCCTTGGGACAATCTCCCATGCACTGTTTCTAACAGTCGAATCATACTCTTCCACCATGGCATCTACCCATGCGGCGTCCTCCACAGCTTCCTCGAAAGAGGATGGCTTTGTCACGATACACTTGCTCATGAGAGCGATGTATCCAGTATACCGGTTAGGTGACTGTCTCTGTCTGCACTGTGATGTAGGTGCTCCTAAAACCTTCTCTGCATCTTGAGCCAGTCGCTCAGCTTCTGTAGTGCGCTTCTGCCCTCTGATGGTTGGCGCTGCTTGAGTGGTCTCTTCCACTCCATGAACCTCCTCTTGTGGCTAATCCACATCTAGAGACTCATCCTTAGGAACTAATAGCTCCTCATCTGCATGCAATTGTGGCTCCCTCTCAAGCAAACACTTCATGGCTTTCTCCTCATGAAATTTTATATCTTGTCGCACAACAGTCTTGCAACTATCTGGAAAATACACACGATAGTTGTGGGGTGTATCAGTGTACCCCAAAAATATCCAAACCTCTGTAGTCGGCTCCAGCTTCTTCCTGGCATCCTTCATCACATGAATGTAAACAGGTGAACCAAAAATCCTCAAATGGGAAATATCAGGCTTCTTACCAAAAAACACCTCCTCGAGTGTACTCATGCCAAGAATCTTGTGAGGACAACGGTTCTGCACATATACTGCAGTATTGCATGCCTCAACCCACAAGTGTATGGGAAGGCCTTGATCATGCAACATCACCCATGCAGCACCCACGATCGTTCTATTCTTCTGCTCAGCAACCCCATTCTGCTGTGGGTTATGAGGTGCTATGAGCTCTCTTCGAATTCCTTCTACACTGCAAAAGTCCTTGAATTGACCAGAGATGAATTCACCACCATTGTCACTCCTAAGAGCCTTCACTTGCTTCCCCAATTATTTCTCAACCATTGCCTTGAACTCACAAAACTTTGAGTATGTCTTGCTCTTCTTTTGCATGAAGAAGATCCAGAACTTACAAGAAAAATCATCAACAAATATCACATAGTACCTGTGCTTTGTTGTCGAAGCTACTGAGAAAGGTCCACACATGTTTGTGTGAATTCTCTCAAGGATCGTCATGGCACGACTATCCTTCTCGTGAAAGGTGGCTTTCACAATTTTTCCCAAGGTACATCCCTTGCCCTGATCTGACTGCGCAAGAATACCCTTAGGAAACCCAGTAGAATCTGCTGTAGTATCTTCAAAGCCCCATGGTGAAGGTGGCCCAATCTCCGATGCCACAACTCGCCATCATCCCAGCTCACCACTCCTTCTGTCTTGCCTGCCATTGCTATGCAACCATCTACCTGTAATTGATAAAGGTTCTTAAATTGAACCCCTATCCTCTGGGTCTCACCAGTTGCCTTACTACGCAGGAAAGCCTTTCCCTCGTTAAAGACAACATCATATCCCTTGTCTTCTAACATCGCCACAGAGATAATATTCTTCTTCAATCCTGGAACATGCATCACTTCCTTCAATACGAAGGGTTTACCAGACTCCCTCTCAAAGGAAATGGTACCGATACCAGTCGCACTATATCTACCATCATCGCCCATCTCGATGTGCACTACAAGATATTTCTCATCCAGATCAGTAAACAAATCTCAATCTCCTGTCATGTGAAAAGACACACCATTGTCAAGAAACCACACTGAACCCATCACACTTGAGACCAAGCATGCGATCAGTGAAAAATCTAGCTCAAACTGCGAGGCTAAGGCCTCTCTAGCTGCAGATCCAGCAGCCTGCTTATTTTTCTTCTTCTGTGGACAACTAGTGGTGTAATGTCCATGTTGGTGACAGTGAAAGCACTTCACCTTGGACATGTCCTGCTTCTTGCCTTTCGCACCGGATTGAGAAGCATGCTTCTTGCTCTTCCCCTTCTTTTCTTTGGCAGCCAAAGTGAAATTTTCTTCATCTGAGTTCTTTGATGAAGATCCATCCCTGGTACTTCACCTTATCTCCTCTTGCACAAGATTCGACCAAATTTGCTCCCATCCTGGCAATTTCTCCCGACCATTGACAAAGTCCTAATAGCAATTCCAACTCTTCGAAAGCCTAAGGAGAGCCAATCTCACCAAGTCCTCATCATCAATAGTAACCCCCACACTTCCTAGCTCATCCCTGCATTGGATGAACTTCGTGAGGTACTTGGGCATACTGTCGCCTTTCTCCATTTTTATGTTCCTGAGTTTATCCTTGAGCACCAACTTCCTCTAGTCTCTCTTGCATTGAAATAAATCTATCAAAGCTTTCCACATCAAGAATGGAGAAGCCTTACCATGAATTTTGGACACTATGTGATCCTTCACACCTTCCAACATAATCCTTCAACACTTTGCTGTCTTCTTTTGCCATGCGTCAAGTACGGCAACATCACTAGAAGTAGGTTTTGGAATTTCTGCATCTATGAACTCCTTCAACCCATTGTCATCTAGTACCACCTCCATCCTATCCTTCCATGAAATATAATTCGAGCTACCCTCAAGGGAATATTCCAATCACAATCCATTGAAAGACATCTCAACTTTGACACCAAGAAAACACTACTGCAAATTCGAATTCCACCAGCACAAAACTCAACCGCTTCAATGTTTTGCAATTGCTCCAATGATCAATATCGCTCTGATACCATGTAGAAAATTTGAATAACTGATATATTATTCACTAATATTCTCCTGATCACACAATATTTTAACTTCATGCACAATACATAATCTCTTCTACCATTGATCATTACATGCAGAAATA
Organism: Pinus albicaulis; assembly: GCA_034641835.2. Lineage (NCBI taxonomy): Eukaryota > Viridiplantae > Streptophyta > Pinopsida > Pinales > Pinaceae > Pinus > Pinus albicaulis. The sequence continues at coordinate 361,627,052 of CM076571.1, read as the reverse complement.
AAATCAATTGCATGCGCACATTAAAACCATAAACAATCACACATATGAACATAGTATTTCATGGGAAATATTAAAGCTGAAAACCCCAACTATTTGTATATTATATGTCATAGAGATCATGTAACAATCATTGTACAAAGCTCCTCACAAGCTCTTAGACAACCTCGAATTGCTACACACTAATCAAGCTAGATCTAGCAAAACACATGCTCCAATCGCTGCCACCTGATAGCCAGCCTCTATTGTGTAATCAATGCTGTAGGATGGCTCATTAAATAATTGAACCACATGGCTTGTACTGCGCAATCCTCATGGGCTCCTCCAATCACTGGTTGTTGCAAATATGCAACAGTATAGTCACAACTGATAGTTAACCTGCTCTTTCACCTATCTCTGCACTGGTCTCCACTGAAACTGCCCATGCACTGAAGTTAACTAATGTATGCTTTAGTTGATTAATGAGTCTATAATTATTGAATTAATTAATAATTAATTCACACCACTCTCCACCAGTTGTATCAATCAGTTAAACTAGATACAAATAGCTCAACTATGTTTAGATTAGTTAAACTGAACACAACTCCATTAACTCCTCAATCAACTCCACCAAACTCTGTCACATGAGTTCTAACTAAAGTATCCATGCAATAGCTCCACTTAACCCTCAGGAATAGCGTAATTCCTTCTGTCAGCTCCTGTGCCACATCTGTGCACTTAACTGAAGTGCTCCAAGAGAATAAGATAATGTTTAGAGTCCAAATATTATTAAGAGCTAATAATATTCGACATATCTATTTTAGACTAGCAATCTAAAAATAGATTCCGCCCAATATGTCTAAAAATAGAAGTCCATCTATTTTTTCCGACTTGACCAACCATCCACAAATAGCATCCTGCAACTCATAGAACATGATCCATATGTCTAAAAATAGACATAGTCTAAAAATAGACTTTGCGCCAAAAATAGCCTGCGGGCCCACTTAGTGAAGGTGACTCTTTTCACTAAGCTCATCATCTTGTTGCAATCTCAACAGTTTTTGGATGTAGGGCTTTGAATATCCACCACCGTCTTCATTTTTAAGTCTACATTTTGAGTCTAGAACAAGACTCATCATTAGGACAAATCCTGCTAAGAAGAGGGCCCATCAAGGGATATTAATACAAGATGGAAAAGAGAGGGGAGGAGAAGAGTCGACCAGCACATTAAAATAAGGCTGATTTAATTAAAATATTTTAAAAAAATATATAATAAAATTTATTTAATTATTTATTTTAATTAAATTAGGATGATTTAATTAAAATATTTTTAAAAATATATATAATTGTTATAGCATCATTTTTCACCCTCATGTGATTCATGATTGTCTCTATGGCCTTGGGCACCCATTCCCATAGACTTGAACAAAATTCATAAAAAACAGTGTTAAAAATCCCATACGTGGGTATGCCCAGACTTTTCCGCGTGTATACGCGAGTCCATACACACTTTTCCGCGTATTCCATTAAAATCATTAAAAAATATATAAAAATTCCCTATTTTCGAGTTGGGTTGATGGTTACTCCAGTAGTTCAACCACCCCAGCACGTGGCCAACTGTTTCCAACTGATTGAAACTACTTTGAGGGAGTATAAAAGCCCCTCATGTGCATGGCCTAAGGGAGAGAGAAATTTATAGACATTGCACTCTATTGGAGCCCCAATTCAAGTTTGATTTCCCATGCCTCCTGCACTTTCCCAGATATTTACAGGAAACCCTTGTTTTTTGGAGATGTTCATCAGTTTATATGTCATCTCGTGTGCACAAGTCTTGAAAGTATCCTAGCGAGGCAAGGGCGAGACGGATCTGGACGACGGTCTATTCGAAGATTGTGGAAGGATTCAGGTGATCTCTCCACTTTTTATTACTATACATGTTGTTCGTAATGAAGAAGAACCATCTTGTTCCCGAATTCACGTGTTAATATCTGCTTGCATATGTGAAAAGATTATTATTTAAGCATTTATTATTGTTTATATGATGTTTCACATGGATTTCACTGACATTTAGGGTAAATATATGTTGTACAACTAGATTTACGTGCACGTTTCTTCTTGGTTTTCAGGTTAAGGAGGAAGAAGGGTTGTTGGGGGTTTGGACCCCGCGGGATCTACATCAAACGTAGGATTACGGGTGAGTTCTACTATCGATGTTATCTAGTTTTTAGCATACAAGTGTGGTTGTGTGAGTCCTTCTTGAATAGCATGCCATGATCTATGGAGGTTTTGACCCAACAAACCTCTAGGGAGTTTTTTCTCGAAACAGAACTGGAAACTCTGCTGGGGATCACATTTTTGTGATTCCCCTGTTGGGTGGTTTCAGCTGTTTTAAAGGTTTCCAACAGTTTGAATCATTATTACCAGTCCAGTTAACTTTTTCTCAGTCAGACTGAAGACCTGGTTCTTTATCCAGGCTTGATCTTTTTTATTTTTCATTATTTACCTTTTCATACGCGATTTTTTCTATACACAGACACGTATACACGCATTTTGCTTCAAAGGAAGTCGCGTATACACGGGTTTCCTTTGACACAGTCGCGTATGCACGCTTGTTTCAAAACTGTTAAGTAGCGTATGCCTAGGCAAATTTTGAAATTTTTGATTTCTTGACTTTTTGGTCTTGTCTGCCTGTGGAGACCTGTTCCCACAGTGTCTTTATAGCCTCTGGATTGTGTTGAAAGTGGTTATTGGTCTTTCTCTCTCTTTTTTGGTTGAAGACTGGCTTATCTGGAAAATCTTGTTTTTTAGTGTTTGCATTTCTGGTTCGAGTACCAAGATCTCTTTCTGGGGATTCTTGGTTGTTCTACTTCATCAAGACAGAGAGCTTCTGCTCATATACTCTTTCCTAGCTTTGTGTCTTGCTTTGCGCTTCGATTTTTGCCCATTTTTGGTTGGTTTTTTTGAGTTCATTTGACTAGGTCTTGTTGCAATTTTTGAAGAGTCTTTCTTGGTTCTTTGAAGATTTTTTTTGTTGCAAGGTTGTACTATTCTTCTGGGCTGATTTACTGAGTTTCTTGTCTTCTTTTGCTCATATAAATCTTGCTACTAAGTGGCACTATAAGATTTGGAGCATTTTTGAAGTTTTTCTTGAAATTCAGAGTTGTTTGGCTTGGTAGTTGGATAGTTTTCTTGGTCTCTTCGAGTTCTTCTTTTTATAAAATTCAAAAGCTCAAAAAACATTTTGTTTTGTCATTTGCTTTTGTTTTGCATTTTTGTTTTCTTTTCATTACATTTTTTGAAGCTTTGTTGAGATTTCTTGCCTTTGGTTTTTGACTTGATTTGGGAAAGGAATTGTTTGTTCAAGCATATTTTGGTGTCTTTATACTGAGATTTTCTACTTTTGGGAACTAGTTTTGTGGACAACCAAAAAGTGATAAAACTGAAGGATTTTCAGGAAATTTCTCTTTGCTTTGTTAGGTTTTGCATCTTAGAATTTGCATGCTCTTAGTTATTTGCATTAGGTGCACTTAAGCATTTGTAGTCATTTTCATAGATTTTGTGAGTGTGAGTTTGATATTTGAAAAGAAAAAATATATAATCTCGTAGAACCCGTGTAGAAATTTCTTTCCATCGAAAGGAAATTACTGCATCTGCATGTAGTTTGGTTTTCATTAATTTCTTTTATGCGTCAAAAAACACCACGAGTTTCATTTCCATATCCTTTTGACTTAATATAACAGCCGATTAAAATAAGCACTATAATTTAAAAACAACTAGCAATTTTTTATTAAGTGTCATACACCAACTAGCTAGGTTGTAGGGCCTTGGATTAGGTGAGTGGAGAGTTAACTCTCCAAGGCCGCTCAAACTAAAACATAGAAGTTTATTAATTGAGAAAAATCCAACTCCGTTAGGTGGATCAGGAAAGCTCTCCTCCAGAGAGTCAAGCGCGAGGGGAAGTGAAGGCCGAGAAGAGAGATACCCCCTCTCTGATTTGCTGGATCTTGCCTCAAGACCGTTCTGCCCTGCTTTTGACACGGATTGGTGCCCATAGTTGCCATTCCTAGGTTCCACATAAGTGACTAGGGGGGGGAATACCCGTGGTACCTGAGGTAGACGCCGTATCACTTCTAGCAGTACTTTTGGGGGGTGCCTTTGCGAAGCTTGGGTACTTGTGCCGGCAAAGGCTGTTGTTAGGAGGTCGACATCACTGTTTCTGTTACCTTCGCTAGTAGGCCTGGGCCGTAATTATCCCAGACTACTCTTGGGAGGTCCTATTCTTCGCTTTCTCGTATTTTGGTGTTCGGTCCTAATCACCCGGAGCGGAAATACCTGAGGGCTATTTTCTTGGTTGTATCTCAGGGATTTTTTGTAGTGAGTGCTCTTTGCTCCTAGCTTGCCTAGCTTTATAATTTTTTGAGTCTAATTAAAATTTGTTAAAGTGGCTGATCAAGCGCCTCATCGATCGAGGAGAATCCGAGGGTTATCTCATGAGAGTGCAGAGCCTTCTTCAAGAAGGCATAGGAGTAATTTAGCAGGTGAATATCACCCTGTGGCATCTGACGCAATGGAGAGAGATCCTCCACAAGGGATTGAAGGTTTTGTAATTGGCTCCGGTGTTGGTTCTGAGAGGAGCGCTCTGCTCACCTCGAGAGTCTTATTTCTGCAAGAAGAAGAAGTACAAGTAGAGGAAGTATCTCAACCCTCTGAGTCACTTCCATCTCCTCTTCCTCCTGATTATCCGTTCATTGTTGAGTACATCGGACCTGAGTCTGCAAGACCAGAAGATCCTCCATATTATTCATACCTTTCGATGGCCACGATTGGGAACGCGGCTTCAGCTGTGAGTGTTGCAGGCATTCAGACTCCTGCTTCTGTAGAAGGAGGAGGCACAATTTCTATATCTTTGATTTCTTCTAGTACTGTTATGTTTGGCTCTGGTTTCACCCAAGCACAAGCTTCTCAATCTGGTCCCTTTTGTTTTGGAATGCCCACTAGTGGGATTCCTTCATTTTCCTTTTTCGTTGCTGCAGCTGCATCTACACCCATGTCTTCCATGGCTAGTGAATCAGCTTCTTTTCAAGGGTTCCCCTTTGGAACTGGGCATATTCCTAGTTCAAATCCTTCTTTAGGGTATTTTCCTTTTACTTCTCAGACTCAGAGTTTTAACCCTTGGTCTAGAGGTCAGAGTTTGACTACCTTTATAGGTTGGAACCCTGTATTTACAACAGTGGGGGCGGGGAATCAGTTTTACGTTGGTCACCAAGGGAATGCTTCTTTCCCTTTGTCGAGTGCTTATCAAACTTTTTCCCCTCTTTCTAATGCCTGGAACCCCTATCAGGGGATTTCCTCTTCATTCAATACTTCAGGAGGGCGAACTGGTCCCGTCTTTGGTAACTCTGCGTTGGGAGGGGGTTCTTCTCCTTTTTCTACGAGTTATTTTTGGAAACTTGGTGCCTTATCAAATCCAGGGTACTCTTTTTAGAATGTTTGGAATTCATCCCATCAAGGATGGAACCCTCAGGCTCCTCCTCGTTTACCTTTTCTGGCAACTTTGAACTTGCCATATTTGTCGAAATTGACGAATGATCCGATCCGATATAGTCCGGGGTGGCCTCCAGATCCGACCAAACTACCTTCAGACATTCCAAATTTTGAAGGCAAGAATGGAGAGGATCCGGCTGATCATATCACCACTTTCCATTTATGGTGTTCATCTAACTCCCTGATCGATAATTCAATTAGGTTGAGATTGTTTCAACGCACCTTAACTGGAAACGCTGTCAAGTGATATATTGAGTTAACTGGGGGAAGTTTTGCTACATTTGGGGATCTGGCTACTACATTTCTAAATCATTTCCAGTTGTCTGTCCGTTATGATGCCGAGACTGAACTCCTAGCTAATTTTAAACAGGACGACGCAACCCAAATTTCTGACCATATTCAGAAATGGCAGAGAAGGAAGAGGCTTATTAAAGCTCATATTCCAAGAGAATTCCTTTTGGAATGGTTTTTGAAATCTCTGCAGTCAGATATTTCTAAGGATGTATCCCTGTCTAGGGTATTTTCTGAGGAACAGGCCATTTTCAGGGCCCAGCAGCTTGAATTGATATATTCTCAGTCTGGTGTCCTTCATAAATATTTTCCCAATGCTCCTCGCTCCAAATTAGATTTATCCAAGGCTAAACCTGGTCCTCATGATGATGGGCTTATTGGGTCGATCAATAGTGGTGCAGCTAACTTGCTTAGTCAATTGCAGCAGTTGTCTATACAATCTGCTCCTTCTGGTCAGGCTGTGCCTGCGGAGTCATTGCCTTCTCAATATTTTTCGATAAATGCCGTCCAAACTTCTGACCCCAAAGGAAATCAACAATCCGAAGGGAAGAAGAAGGGACGGAATAATAAGAAAAAGGGCAAGAATGGGAAGGGTAATGCAAATAAAACCAACGAGCATGTTGGTGAGGGTCCAAAGGATAAAAATAAAGTGAAGTTTCCATGCAATTTATGTGCTGGAGACCCTCTTACTCACCTTTGCCCTAAAATTCAGGATGCGCAACGCTTGTTAGCTCAGCAGGGTTCTTCCAGTTCCGAGGCTGTGTTGACAAACCATTTTCCCCAAGGGCAACAACTGGTTGTTGGCGCGAATCAAAATACTGGGGCTTCCTCTGGAGGCACCCAGGAAGGGGAAACTCCATCAAACATATACATGATGAGTGCTCACACAGATATTGCTATGAGATCCCGTGATTATGGCGAAGATGAGTCTTCGAAAGCCAAGGGTGCTCTCGATGCTACTGAGCTGCTTCATATTATGAGGCCTACTGTTGAGCCTATACCTTGGATCCCAAAAGCATCTACTAAGCATACGATGATTAATCCAAATGCTAGGGCTGCCCAGAACTACTCTATTGTGGAAGATCTGGCGCAGATTCCTTGTGCCATGTCGACTCTTGAGGTGCTCCAGTCTTGTCCTGCTTAGCGCAGCGCTCTGCTCACTGCTATTGGGGCTGTTGATCCAAAGAACTCTCTTATGATTACATTCGATATGTCTAATTTTAGAAAGAGACTCCCCCATCATATGGATTTTCATATCAAATCATCGTATCGAAAATTAAATATTTTTCGAATGGTCGTTGATGAGGGTGCTTCCACATGTGTGATGTCTCTCACATGCTGGAAGGGAATTGGATCTCCCACAGCTGTTCCATCTGCTACTCTTCTGATTGCGTTTGATGGTCTTTCTCACAGACCGCATGGTATTGTCTCGACTTTGCCCATCTGTGTTGGGGGCAAAACTGTAAATATAAAAGTTAAGATAGTTGATGCAAGCTTGGAATACAACCTTCTGTTGGGGCGAAACTGGATTTATGAGATGGATGCTATTACATCCTCGTTATTTCGAATTATTTTTTTTCCTCACGAAGGGAGGATTGTTACAGTGGACCAACTAGACTGTTCTCCTGTAGACTCGAATGCATCTACTGACTCAACTATTCCAAAGTTGGATAATACCAAGTCGCCTGTTGAGAATTTAGGGGTTGGAATGTATTCTTTCTTGATGGGTACTTTTGATATTCCACCTCCTACGGTTTATATAAATGCAATTTCTTCCTCCAGGGCTCCCCTTCGAAGAGAGTTCTTTAGAACTCATTATTTTTCGGACCCTTGGACCTTACCTTCCCCTACCGCCACATTAGTGGAAGGTCGAGTGGGTGGAATGGCATTTCCAATGTCTGCAGCTGAGATTTCTTATCAGTATATTGTTGACTCTGCAGAGTCCATTCCAGCTCCTCTTTCTCCGGATGAGTTGGATGGAGATGTGGCTCCGGCTTGGACACTTAGTTTTTCTTCTACCCAAGGTTGCCTTGATACCAATCTTCCATCTGAAGAGGCCATCCTGGAAGCTATGACTGGTATAGATAGACCGTGGGATGATTTGCATCATCGGTCCTACTTTTTACCTGATTTGAGCGAAGTTGAAACAATTTTTCCAAGTCCTCCATATCCTGGTCCTGTTCGCCCAGTCCTAAACCCTTTAGCACCAACACAGGTATATGCTGAAGGGAACATGGCTGTGATTTCTCCAACTATCCCGGTGAACATTTCCAGGGATCCCAATGTTATTGAGAATGTCTTCATCGGAACTGAATGTTCCCCTGAAGAGATTTACACCGATCTCTTTAAAGAGTTTAGGGATGTATTCACTTGGTCTTATGAGGAAATGCCTGGTATAGATCCATCTATTGTCCAGCATGAGATCAAGACTTACGAAAACGCTAAGCCGGTGAGGCAAAAACTGCGTCCAGTCAATCCTAGGAAGGCTACAGCTATCAAAGCTGAGGTGGAGAAGCTGCTCAAGGCATGATTTATTTATCCTATTCCTTTGACTGAATGGGTTTCAAATCCTGTTCCCGTGGATAAAAAACAAGGAACAATTCGAGTTTGCATTGATTTTAGAGACCTTAATAAAGCATGTCCAAAATATAATTACCCCACACCATTTATAGATCAGATTATCGATGAGTGTGCCGGTAACGAGATTTTCTCCTTCATGGACAGTTTCTCTGGATATAATCAGATTACTATCCATCCTGAAGATCAATATAAGACTTCCTTTATTTGTCCCTGGGGTACTTTGCTTACAAGAAGATGCCTTTTGGTCTTAAAAATGCTTGGGCTACGTTCCAGCGGGCCATGTCATATGCCTTCCACGAAATCAAACATATTATCGAGGCATATTTGGATGATTTAGCTGCTCATTCTTGAAAGAGAATGGATCATCCTACTCACCTCCATCAAGTATTTGAATGATGTTGTTTCTACAAGATTAGGTTGAATCCGAACAAGTGTGTTTTCGTGATTACACCCGGCCGGTTATTGGGATTTATTGTGTCTAGGGAAGGGATTAGGGTAGATCCCTTCAAGGTTGAGGCAATACTTCAGTTGCCTTCCTCGTCCTCTATCCGTCAACTTCAAAGTCTACAAGGAAAGGCTAATTTTCTTCGGAGATTTATTGTAAATTATACTGAAGTTACGAAGGGATTTATGAGATTGTTGAAGAAGGGAGTTCCATTTTTTTGGGATGACTTCGCTCAACGCTCATTCAATGCTTTGAAAAAAGCATTGACCTCTGATCCTTTATTGAGTCCACCTGATTATAGCAAGGATTTCCTTTTGTATCTTGCAGCAGCAGAATCTACCATTGGTATGGTTCTGGTTCAAGAGGATGATGCTCTTGCAGAGCATGTTATATACTATCTTTGTCGAGGATTGGTAGGACCTGAACTCCAGTATACTCCGATAGAAAAGTTAGCTTTAGCAGCTGTTCATGCTGTGCAGTGACTCCGGCATTATATTCTTCTACGAAAAAATTATGTTTTGGCAGCAGCCAATCCATTTCAGTTTGTTCTTTGTAGGTGAGTGATTGGGGGCAAATACAATAGATGGATTGTGATTTTGTAGGAATTTGATCTTGAGTTTATGTCTGCCAAGTCCAAGAAATCATTGGTTTTCGTGGAATTGATCTCCAAGTTGCCCTATGGGGACGAGATAGTCTATGATGAATCCTTTCCGAATGAACATTTGTTTCTTATCTCTCCACAGGATCCTTGGTATGGAGATATCATTGTGTATCTCCAGACTGCGAAGTTTCCCTCTACTTTTTTGAAAGATGAGCACCGTAATTTGCATCACTTGGCTAAGAATTACTTGATCATTGGTGATGCTTTATATCGTTGAGGGGTTGATTCAATCCTGAGACGTTGCTTAACTCTCGAAGAATCTGAGGCTGTGCTGAATGATTGCCACAGTGGAGCTTGTGGTGGTCATTTATCTGGGCTTGCTACAGCCCAAAAGATCTTGCATGCTGGGTACTTTTGGCCTTCGATTTTCAAAGATTGTATGGAGTCAGTCAAAAAGTGTCATCTGTGTCAAGTTTATACTCGAAAAATGCGCGCTCATCCAGCTCCGCTTTTTCTAGTCATTATTGTCGGTCCCTTTACAAAGTGGGGTATTGATTATACTACTTGTAACCCGCCTTCGGCTAAAGGTCACAAGTATATTATTGTAGCAGTAGACTACTTTACGAAGTGGGTTGAGGCTATGCCTACTTTTGTGAATGATGGTGAGACTGCAGCTCTTTTTCTTTTCAACCAGGTTATTGCTCGTTTTGGTATTCCTAGAGAGATTATCACTGATCATGGTGGTCATTTTTAGAAGAGCATGATGGATGAGTTGGCTCTAAAATTAGGTTTCCGGCAGGAGCATTCATCTCTGTATTATCCTCAAGCCAATGGGCAAGTGGAAGCCGTGAATAAATCCTTGAAGACAATTCTTCAAAGGACAATCAATAAAGCTCAAACCAACTGGCATATCATGCTATATCCTGCACTTTGGGCATACAGGACGTGAGTGAAAACTGCAACTGGCTTACTCCGTTTTAGCTAGTTTACGGGTTGGAATCCGTATTTCCCATTGAATGTGAGATTCCTTCTCTTAAGTTAGTTGTTGAAATTCTTCCTGACACTTCTAGTCTTGAGGAACGTCTCCTTCATCTGGAACATCTTGATGAGCAGCGTCGGGATGCCGCCACGATGAATGAAACGCATAAAAACCGAGTTAAAGTTTAGTACGATAAAGCAGTCAAACCTAGGGTTTTTTCAGAAGGTGACCTTGTTTTCGTCTATGCCTAAGAAAAAGATGCCCTCGGAGTAGGAAAGCTTAAGTATATGTGGTATGGCCCCTTCATCGCTAAAAAATTCCTTAAAAAAGGAGCATATACCTTGGTTGATTTTGAAGGAAACGAGTTGCTGGAGCCTAGAAATGGGCTCTATTTGAAAAAGTATTATGCCTAGGCTTTAGCCTGACATTTCGCTTTTGTATATAGTAGTTTTTCTTTGTACATATCTGGTTTTTCGATCTTTGATGGGATGGTGATGTTTTTGATCTGCTTTGGCAGGTTGTGTCAAATGTTATGAGTCATTTTGGTTTCGCCGATGGTGCTAGTAGACACACCCGGAACTTGGCTTCCGCAGCTTGGGTGCTTCATCATCCATCCGGTCAGCTGTTAGTATCAAGATGGGTCTGCATTGGTCCTGCTTCCAATAATATAGCAAAATACACTGCAGTTATTTATCTACTCTCGGAGGCAATATCTTTGGGTGTTGATTCGTTGGTAGTTTTCTTGGACTCCTAGCTGGTGGTGTTGCAGTTGAACAATACTTATCGGGTTCGAGATCCATTTTTACTCCGGTTTTTCTTGAGGGTACGTTTGTTACAAAGATCATTTCAAATTTTAACTTTCATTCATAGTCCTCGAGCTGACAATTGGATGGCAGACTCATTAGCTAATCAAGAAATTGATTGGCATATTAATCATTCCATACAATAAAATTTAATTATCAAAAACATAATACATTTTTATACATTTGTCACATCACATCAAAAATCGTTGTATATATATCATCAGAATGTTCAAAAAACTATACAAAATTTGGATTCATAAGTCATACAAAAATTGGGCTTATGCCCGATCATGTTCAGTCTCAAAAAATATATAGTCATCTGGTAAATCATATCTATCTACTCCTGTGGTCCTTGCCCAGAAGTTGTGTTCCTATAGAACATGATCGCGGTGGCAACTCGGTGGAATAATCGTACCCAGTCACGGGGTACTCCTACCACCCATCTCTAGATGGCTTCAGGCAGATCTTCCACTGCAATCATAGGTAGTTGGCGGGTTAACCCCTCAAAGTTCCTCTGTACAGCCTGGAGGGTCCTGTCTGGATCTACTATATCCGCCTTGCCTCTGCAGCGCTTATGTCGTGGGTAACCCTCAGGTCGAACTGGTCCAATATCTGTATCATGATCATTATAAAATTGTAAGTCATTTTGAATCTAATCAAAAACATGTTTGTTTTCCACATTTTTTCACATATATTGAAAAAATTCAAAAAAAATTACATAAGTAAAAAATTGCAAACTTACTGGCTGTGCCCCATGCTACACCAGGTGGAAGGACAAGGTATGGATCTCCATGGAAATCCATCCCAGCATAGGGATAGTCCTCCACAGCGATGATTTGTTCTCCCCACCATTGGAAGAACTCATCATCCCAAGTGGTTCGGGGAACTTCACTTCCCCCTAGTCTCTTCATCAAGTCAGCCCATCGGGAAATTCTTGGGTCTCTTGGGCTACTGATAGAAGAGATCACTTTGGGTCTCAGCCTAGGAATCTTCTTGAAGAAGAATGTCATCAAGATTGTACCATATCCAAAATGTTTTTTCTTTGATTTCCGGATAGAATTCAATTGTTCCTTCATGTTCATTAGTAGAGCTGTGCACCAATCATATAAATGAGTTAAGCATTCCACTACTATACTCATTTGAGTCCTGGATGCCTGGTGTAGGGAAGCAGATCCTGCTACCCTGCCAATGGTAAAAAGGAGAATTTTCATGTGCAAGTCTCTTAAATATCTTATATCAATTTGGGTTCCAACTTTCTTGGACCCCTCTACGCAGTAGACGTGGACGTAATCTTCCACGGTTAGCCCTCCCAAAGGCTTACCATGCAAATCTACTGGCTCCCCCCTCCGGGAGAGACCAGTAATAAAATAGATGTCTTCCACCTCGATACGTATGGGCATTTGATCTATTATGAAGCAGTCTTCTTACGGTTCCCAATAATTCACAAGCATTTCGAGCAACCAAACATTACTCTTCATATTTGGCATTTTGAAAAATTTGAGCAATCCACAATTTCGGAGAATATTGAGCGATACTTGGTCCTGCATTACTTCATTGTCAATGGCACTATGCTCACGTTCTCTCCAAGATATATTCATCCTACAAAAATTCAATAATTTGTCCTTTAGAATCACGATTTTTCATTTTGCGTTGCACATACGCGACTTTCTCTGTACACAGTCGCGTATATACGCGGCTTGGTCAATATAAACCCGCGTATGCGCAGACCCGTAATTTTAAATAAATATTTCTACGGTGCAAATTCATAATTTTTAACTTATGAACGGACAAAATGAATAACAAGGATGGATTAAGAGCTTACCTGACAAATTCGGTGAAGTTTGACGGTCGATTGCTCCTGTTTTGACGAAAGAGGCTTTTTCTCCAAAGCACTTTTTCCCAAATTAGCAATGTAACAATGAACCAAATATGAGGTAACTTGTGTATTTATTCCCAAAAATTGAAAATTTTCGCAAAAATTTGTTATGCTTATTTTTTCAATCTATCTTAAGCTGCATAACCTGGATGCTTGGAAGTGCCCAGATTGGTATATTTTCAGGTACATTTTGATGAATTTGAGATTTGTCCCGGTTTTTTATCCATGAATGCTGACCCGTTATGGCAGGTATATGATCTTCATTGGCATATAGGTTAGGGAATCCACTTTCCGTTGCATTTTGCATACTAGCCTCCATTCCGATCACTTTCCATAGGGTCGATCCCATCAAGTCATGACTATTACACCCATTTCACTCGCTGATTATTTAATCATGACTTGATGGTAGAGCCTTCCTTTACATGGGCTTCCTAGTTAGTTCCTCACTAGGACTTGTTGCCCATACTGCGTTTTATGTGGGCTCGAGAGTCCTCTTTAGTCCCACCATGACTTATGTGTTGAAGCTTCATTCTTCTTCCTCTTCACTATCATTTTTCTAGCTATTACCCTAGAGGCTCCCTGGTGTTGTTGAGTTGTATTACTACATTGCATATTGGCTACTTGTTTATCCTGGTCTTTAACTGGCTTCATTTTGGACTCAATGTTTAAGCCAACTTTTGACCTTGACTATCTGTACAAATTAGCCATTGCATGCACTTAGCTATCGCAACTTGACACCCTTTTCACCCATGGATGGAACATTCCTCTGAGTATCACTTACCAGTTTCCGCCACCTTGCATTGAGCATAGGATCGTTCCAATCCCAGGAACTAGTGCATCTGTTTCTTGATACTCGTTCTATCCATTGTACCATAGCATTATTTTATTCTTTTTCAGGCTTATTATATGAAAAAGACAAAAAAATAAAATATAACAAAAAGAGCGGGAACGGGATATAACTTCGTAATTTGATAGCAGTACAGTGTCAGTTTGTCGCCCTTGAACAAAGCACATACACTTATATATTTCCTCCATTTGGGACGGTTTTAGTTTCGACCTAGGTTTAGCCTTTGCCTTGTTTCACTGGTCAGTCCTCCCCCGGTTGGTCATCTCTTCCAATCATATAGAGAGTTTGTTTTTGCCTCCTACATAACAGACTTATACAGTGTCACTTTTTACTACCATGGTCATCACGAGTCGTGCTTTTGATTCAAGGGAAGTCTAACCAGAGTCGGCCATTCTGCGGTGTCTCTTGACTCATTATTCAGTTGGCCTTCCCGATTTTGTCAGTATCTTGTTCTATCACATCAGATGTTTTGGTCTTCTGCTCATGCTGGTTTGAGAAGGTCTCCATTGACTTCTTGCTGGCGGGTTTGTCTCTCATCGACTACGACATATTGCTCTGAGAGTAAACCTAGAGCCGCACCCTGGCCCTATTTCCATCATTGATAGGTGACCTTGTGCTTAGCATTTGATCATCATTATGGGTCTTTGACTGAGTGGTTTCCCCTGTGTTCGACGTCAACATACATTATCACACTTGGGATTCGTGCAGTACCTTGATTTCCATTTGACCCTATTGGTGGATTTCTCGCCTCTGTGTCAGCTTTCATTATTGGTTGGTTCAGAGGGTTTCTTCCATGCGCTAGCTTCATCTTGTGCATGTCGGAAACGTACTTCGGTTTTGGTTCCGTCACTCTACTTCGTCTGATTCCTTCCAAATCTTGGCTTGCGGGTTACACTCACACTGGACTGATGTGGGATGCCTTAATTCCTTCCTTCCAGCAGATCATTTCCCATCGAATCCGACTCATTGCTCTGGGAATAAGGTCTAGAGTATTTTTGTCAGTACCTTAGGGTTTGCAGTCATCAGTGGTAGACTCTTCGCTATCGACAGTGGGGATTCATCATTGCCTCCTGATTGGTAGATTCTTTCAAGTGTTCGACTTCAACTCATTCATTCACACTTGTTAGATTGTACTGGGGCACCTTGACACTCATTTTCATTATTGGTGGGTTGTCTCGCGTTGGTTAATGGTATACATTATTGACCGGTAATCCAACGATTTCTCACATGGTCGACTTCAGCTCATTTATTCCCATTGTGTAGAATTGTGCCATAGTGATCGGTGAAGACCTCGGGTTGCATCAGCATTTCTCGGTTCACTTTTGACAGTCCATTTAGTTTCTTGCAGTGATGCCGTTCACCCTTATATGTTGCAGTGTCAGTACAACAACATCCTATATGTTGGCTCCCGAGTTGCGTGATTGTACCGTTTGTTACACCTCTTATGATTTGGTACTTGGAGATTCAGTTACTTATATGATCAGACATCCAGTTTTAGCATCATTGATCAGCTTTCTATATATGTGATACTTGGACATTGATTCAGACTTGTACTTCTGGGCCATGCTCAGATGATTCATTGTGTACTTTCAGTTCAGCTATACTTGTATACATTTTGGATCTATTATGTACTTTCCATATGATGTATTTTTGACTGAGCATGGGTATGCCCGCCTCAACATGAGTTGACTCTCTGTTTTCTTTCATTGGTTTTTGGCAGGCTGAAATCTGGTGAAGTCCTCTCTTGTCCTTGCAAAGTTCTTTCTATGTGCATAATACATTTCGGCCATCATGTACCCCTTCTAACCTCATATATTAGGGGGCATCTGTTATAGCATCATTTTTCACCCTCATGTGATTCATGATTGTCTCTTTGGCCTTGGGCACCCATTCCCACAGACTTGAACAAAATTCATAAAAAACAGTGTTAAAAATCCCATACGCGGGTATGCCCAGACTTTTTCGCGTGTATACGCGAGTCCATACACACTTTTCCGTGTATGCCATTAAAATCATTAAAAAATATATAAAAATTCCTTATTTTCAGGCTGGGTTGATGGTTACTCCATTAGTTCAACCACCCCAGCACGTGGCCAACTGTTTCCAAATGATTGAAACTACTTTGAGGGAGTATAAAAGCCCCTCATGTGCATGGCCTAAGGGAGAGAGAAATTATAGATATTATACTCTGTTGGAATCCCAATTCAAGTCTGATTTCCCGTGCCTCCTGCACTTTCCCAGATTTTTACAGGAAACCCTTGTTTCCTGGAGATGTTCATCAGTTTATATGTCATCTCGTGTGCACAAGTCTTGAAAGTATCCTAGCGAGGCAAGGGCGGGATGGATCCGGACGACGGTCTGTTCGAAGATCGTGGAAGGATTCAGGTGATCTCTCCACCTTTCTATTACTGTACATGCTGTTCGTAATGAAGAAGAACCATCTTGTTCCCGAATTCACGTGTTAATATCTGCTTGCATATGTGAAAATATTGTTATTTAAGCATTTATTATTGTTTATATGATGTTTCACATGGATTTCACTGACATTTAGGATAGATATATGCTGTACAACTAGATTTCCGTGCACGTTTCTTCTTGGTTTTCAGGTTAAGGAGGAAGAAGGGTTGCTGGGGGTTTGGACCCCGCGGGATCTACATCAAACGTAGGATTACGGGTGAGTTCTACTATTGATGTTATCTAGTTTTTAGCATCCAAGTGTGGTTGTGTGAGTCCTTCTTGAATAGCATGCCCTGATTTGTGGAGGTTTTGACCCAACAAACCTCTAGGGAGTTTTTTCCCGAAACAATAATAAAATTAATTAATTTAATTTAATTATTTAATTAATTTATATTATTAATTTAATAGAATATTTTTGTTTGAAAACATTCATAAACAGTTTCATGATCAAGTGGTATCAGAGTGGTCAAACCATTTTTCCAAGGATTGTGAATGTCATGTGGGAAAAGGATTGAAGCGAGCAATACTTCAAGATTTGGAAGAGATTAATCATTGCATTCAAGTAGAGAATGCAAAGCTTAGAAGGATTCTAAAAGATGCAGAGGAAGAGAAGAAGAAATTGAGGCTCATGTTAGAGCAGGCTATGGAGGAACAAATGGGAGAATGTTCCACTAACAAAGGAGAGTTGTCCAAAGGAGATGACCAAGCATAATCAGCAGGATCAGAGGGAATTAAGCATCCATTTGAGGTTGTAAAAGGCCTCAATTTCCAAGATTGGGGTAAATTGAAGGAGTGTGCTCGAAGGCAGCAGAAGTAAGGGATTCCTCGAATAAAGAATCCAAGACATTGAAAAAACCATTGAGGAAAGAGGATATTGAGAGCACATCATAATATTCTCGTGATAGTGAGCATTGCAGAGGAAGAGATAAGGCAAGTACTTCTCGTCAAGCTTACACGAGGGACAACCAATCAAGTTATAGAAGGTATAGATATTCTAATGTTCCTTTTGATTACAAGCAATTTGATAATGGTGAGAAAAACTTATCGCATAGAAAACCATGTACTTTTTGTGGCTTGTATAATCATGTTGTTGCCAAGTGTTGGAAAATAATGGCAAACAAGAAGAGAACAAAAAATAAAGACCATTCTCCACATTAGGGTAGTAAGAAGGTTAGGAAATTCTAGAGGAAGAATTTTTTTGCAGCCATTACAGCCAGAGTGGACATTAGAGAGCTACATGTTGGAAGCTCCATCCAGAACAGTGAATAAAGGAGGACCAAAAATAACCTGTGAAGGAACCAACGGATGAAGCAGGCCAGCTACAAAAACAACTTGAAATGAAGAGAATGTTTTCCTTCATGACTGAAAGGATGAATATCCTACTTGAGAAATCATCATCATTGTAAATCACATGTTGTGAAATGTTTTTAAAAGTGATGAATTTTTTTCCATCACTTGTAAATGCAACATAGTGATATTTTTTGGCTTTTTTGTTGATAGTTTGGGAAATTATTTATGAATTAAACTTGGCCACAAGTGTGTTACTCTTAGCAAGTATGGGTTTTTCTTGGGTCATGATTAGTCTTATAGCTGAACATCTATTAGAAAATATGGGTTTGAATATGATACATGTGTCAGTTTCATCATTACGAGTTTCGAAGTACAAAGGTGAAGGAAGGGGAAGGTGGCCTATCAGAGGAAGTTGTTATAGGCCACCAATTGATGGACCTTACCAACCGTTGAATATGCCATCATTTTTAAAAGGGGGTCTACGTGGATCGAACCTGCCTGACAAGGTGGCTGACCCGCCCAATGGGCGACCTCAAAAATAATATAGCGCATAACCATATAACAATGAAACCTCCAATTAAAACACCCACTAGTGTGTTGAACCTCTAATTAAACTGAGAGGGGGGGGTGAACCAGTTTAATACATTCCTGATCTTTTAAAACTTTTCATTAAACTTATTTACACCTTCATTTCAAACTCAATTTGATGTGAGAGTAATTTTAGAATGTAATCAGAAAGTATTAGTTTAATAGAGCAGTAGACTTAATATGAGAGCAGCAGGTATTAAGCAAATGATACATATTAGATCAATACATAAATATCATGCACAGAGACACCAGATATAAGTGGAAACCCATAAAGGGAGAAAACCACATCTTATTATTGTTGTGATGCAAAGGCAAGCTCCAACTCCCTCTTACCATTGTTTTTCTGCAGGCACCAACCTACAGGAGGCTCCTACCTCAATTCTGCAAGCTACAACTTGCAAGGAAGCACCAACTCCCTTCAATTTTCTGCAGGCACCAACCTACAGGAGGCTCCAACCTCAGTCAGCTACAACTGACGACTATCAAGCTGCAACTTGATAGGGAAGCTCCAACTTCCTCAATTTATCAAACTGAAAGTTTGCTGATTTACCTCAGATATCAGCTCTGTTCTGTAGCTTCTCCTTCTGTTCTGCTTTTATTAATATTCTCTGTCTTATTCTTCTATATTCTGCCTTCTCTCGATTTACTCTCTCCCCCTTTTATTTTTTTTTGAATATCAAGATGATATTATTTATAGATTTCTTTACATGACTATTTGTATTCTGCTTGGAATTTGAAATGGAAAGTCATGTCTCTTTGCCTTCTGCCTTCTCACTCCTTTTATCAGCTTACTCAGAAATTATAACTGTAGGTGTCAATTTTAACATTACAGTGGGAGTTTGTTTTCTCTCGGAGACTTGCAAATGCATCACAAACAATAAAAACAATTAAACCATTTACATTCGAATTACAATGTGAATTCCAGCTCACTTATTTTGTCTCTTGGTTTGCTGCGCATTTGTCTTTTCTGTGACTGTGTTTTGACTCTTTTCTACTCTGTATGCTTTTCTGTCCTCTGCTGTGGTGTATTTGCTGCATACGTGTAACAGTGCTTTTATATCAGTGCCTCTTAGAAAAATACGTGACTGCTGACTTGCAGCAAGTGTCTTGTTGATGTGGAACTTTCCGCAAGTGGAACGGACATATATCACAGTCATTGTATATTAAGAATCTCCCTCCCGTTAAGCTGAGGACCGTGGGTCTACAGACCACATGGCTTATCGCAACAACGTTATATATATATATATATATATATAACATCGCCCTTTCATATATATATAAGTATTACTGAAGAGTTTGCCGGATTATATATAAGTAATTTCAACACTCGGCATACATACAACCTTCCTTTTAAAAATGCTTAAATCAATTCTCAGAATTATATAATAAAAACTCTTTAAACAAATAAGAACTCCTTTCGGGCTCACTCGCCGATCTTTCCGATGCGATGTATCACTCCTCAGCCTCTTCTGATTGCGATTATTCACTGTTATGGCGAAAATTCAAACATATATCAGTCTTGGCTTATAAACCGATTGGGTCCGGCCTTTCAATCGCAATCACAAATCTTTGTTAACATGTTCCGGAACTCAAACCTATCAAGTCACAGTTTATCAGTCCATCAGGTCCGAATCTCAATCGCAATCGCAACTTTCTGTTGTGATGTTCCGATGCTCCACTTTACCTCCGATGCGATTGACCATGGAACTGAAACATTTGTTAGTCATAATTTATAAGCCCATCGGGTCTGGGCTTCAATCGCAATCGCAAGTCTTTAACATGTGTTCCGATTGACCAGTGCCGATGCGATTGGAACATGGAATTGAAACATTTGTTAATCATAATTTATAAGCCCATCAGGTCCAGGCTTCAATCGCAATCGAAAGTCTTTAACATATGTTCCGACGCTCTTATAATCTCCGATGCGATTAGCTAGAATTCAAATATATATAAACCATCGTTAATACACCCATCGGGTCCGAACTCTTAATCACAATCGCAAGTATTTTAATATGTGTTGCGATTGGCCACTGTTCATTGTATTTTTCCGATGCGATTGGGAAAGGACTTCAAACACGTTTGAATTATAATTCATACCTCCATCGGGTCCGGACTTCCAATCGCAATCGCAACTCATATATTCTCCGATGCGATTGACCAGTGCCGATGCGATTAGACCTGGAACTCAAATATATGTTAACCATGATTTATAGACCCGTCGGGTCTGAACTTCAATCGAAATCGCAACTTCCTGTTGGTTACATGTTATGTTTCCCTTGCGATCTCCGATTGCGATTGGGGAGGGGTCCCACCTTATAAACTTTGTTTTATGCGCTCCACTTATATAACATAATATATATGCCTTGGTCCTTTGCAACATACGTAATGCGCGGCATTTATATGTAAGATGATGGATATATATATATATGTATCCTCCATCGGGGTAGGCAATTCTCGGAATAATATTTGTGTTGTATAATGCCAGTTGGAGTGTGCGATTCCCGGAATATGGTTCTGTATTATATGCATTGCATTGCCGCTGGAGTTAAGCGATTCCTAGAATAAGGATTATGTATTATATGTATAACGCCGGTTGGAGTGTGTGATTCCCAAAATTTTTTAATGGCTCTCTGCCTCTATCACTTAGTCTCTGCCTCTGCCTCTGCTGCTTCTGTCGCTCTACCTCTATCTCTACCTTTCGATAATGGTTCTTCACTATGCTTCTATGACTGTTACATTTTGACTTTCTTCTTGCTGCCTCTATTGCTTTCGCTGTGCCTCTTTTGCCTTCCTCTGCTTCAGCGCTGCCTCTTTTGCCTGAGTGCTGCCTCCTTTGCCATCAATGACAATATTTCCAATAGTCTCCCCCTTTGGCATCGATGGAAATCCACTTTCTCTTGTTGCTTGATCTTCCTGTTTGCCTGCTCTTCCTCCTATTGTTTGTTCTTCCTCCCCCTTTGACATCAATGGCAAAGGACGACGCCTCATCTCTCTGTATGGGTTCTGTCATTGCATTTCCTTTCTCTAAGTTACGTTTAGGTCCTCTTCTGCTGAAATTGGACTATGCTGCTCCAGTGATGTATGAAACTTGTTGAGAGAACACTTTGGTATAGTGAGCCAATATATGTTTTATAGTTGTGTTTCATTTGTAGTGCCTGTAATATGCATTTTACGATTGAACGGTTCTTGTTGCTTCGGAATGCTGATACTATTGATAATGCTGATAATACTGATAATGCTGATCCTGCGGACTTGTTTTATGCTTATCTTGCTGGTTGTTCTCCCCCTGGAATGATATCTTCGTTTTGTTCTCCCCCTGAGACTGTGCTTTCTCTTTATATCAGAGAGTAGCATCTGTAGATACTACCCCTAGTTTATCTCTCAAGTATTGAAATGGTTCTCTAGCAAGAGGTTTGGTAAATATATCAGCTGTCTGTTCTTTCGTTGGTACATATTCTAGCTTTACTATCTTCTGAGCCACTTGTTCTCGGAGGAAATGATACTTAATTGGAATATGTTTAGTTTTTGAGTGAAGTACAGGATTTTTAGATATACTTATAGCACTTGTATTATCACATTTGA
The DNA here is from genome assembly GCA_034641835.2 of Pinus albicaulis. Classification (NCBI taxonomy): domain Eukaryota; kingdom Viridiplantae; phylum Streptophyta; class Pinopsida; order Pinales; family Pinaceae; genus Pinus; species Pinus albicaulis. The sequence continues at coordinate 361,605,193 of CM076571.1, read as the reverse complement.
TTGAAATAGGTTCATCAATGCTTACCTTCATGTCTTGAAGAGTTTTCTTCATCCACATGACTTGTGTACAACATGCTGCTGCTGCTATATATTCTTCTTCAGCTGTAGACAAAGAGGTGGATGTTTGTTTCTTGCTTAGCCATGCCACCAGACTTTCTCCTAGATATAATGCACCTCCACTTGTACTCTTCCTATCATCCACACAGCTGGCCCAATCTGCATTTGTGTATGCTGATAAAGTGAAGTTTTTTCTTTTAGGATACCATAGTCCATACTGTATTGTTCCTTGTAGATATCTGAATATTCTTTTGACTGCCAGAAGATGGTTTTGTTTAGGTGTTGCTTGATATCTAGCCACTAATCCTACTGCTAGCATGATGTCTGGTCTTGATGCAGTCAGATAAAATAGACTTCCAATCATGGATCTGTAAAGTCTTTGATCTATGTCAGCAGACCCATCATTAGCACACAGCTTGCAACCTGTGGTCATGGGAGTTGACACAGGTTTGCAGTCCTCCATTTTGAACTTTTTCAACATTTATTTTATGTATTTTTCTTTTGAAATAAATGTACCTGTGTTCTTTTGCTGAATTTGTAGTCCCAAGTAGAAACTGAGCTCTCCAATCATAGACATTTCAAACTCTGTTTTCATTTCATCAGCAAACCCTTTTGCTAGATCATCTTTGTTGCTTCCAAACATAATGTCATCAACATACACTACAACAATCAAAAGTTCATTTTCATGCACTTTTATGTATAGGTTGTTGTCTACTCCACCTCTCTTAAAACCCTGCTTTTGCAAATATTTATCCAGTCTTGAGTACCAAGCACGAGGAGCCTGTTTCAGTCCATATAGGGCCTTTTTCAGTTTACATACATAGTCTTCTTTATCTGTCAATGAAAAACCTTCTGCTTGTTCCATGTACACTTCTTCTTCTAGATCACCATTAAGAAAAGCAGATTTTACATCCATTTGATATACCTTGAAATCTTGATAGCATGCAAATGCCAGGAACATTCTGATAGCTTCCATTCTAGCTACAGGGGCAAATGTTTCATCATAATCAAGTCCTTCTATTTGTGAGTATCCTTTGCAGACCGGCCTTGCTTTATTCCTGATTACTTGTCCTTGCTCATTCATTTTGTTTTTGAATACCCATTTTGAACCAATGATATTTTTCTCAATAGGTCTAGGAACTAGTTCCCAGGTATTGTTCTTCTCAATTTGATCCAATTCTTCATTCATTTATTTTATCCAATACTTTTCCTTGCTGGCTTCTTCAAATTTCTTTGGCTCTATTTGTGATAACATGGCTATGTATATTTCTTCTGTTTGTTTTGTTAGCTGCCTTCTTGTCTGGACTCCTGCTTTCTTGTATCCTATGATTTGATCTTCAGGATGATTCTTCTGAGTGTATCTTGAGGGGGTTTTTGAGCTTAGCTCTGCATCTTCTGTTGTCTTTCTGGTTTCATCATCATTCTCGTCTTCTTCTTCATTGTTGTCTGATGTACTGCAGCAGTCTGTATCTCTAGTATTGTTTGGAAGTTCTTCATCAAATCTCACATCAATACTTTCAACTATCTTCCGAAGGGTCTTGTTGTAGCACCTGTACCCTTTGCTTTTGGAGGCATATCCTAGAAATATCCCTTCATTTTCTCTTGCATCAAATTTGCCAATATTTTCATCATTATTCTTTATGTAACACTTGCTTCCAAAGATTCTGAAATGTTTGATTGAGGCTGGCTTTCCATGCCATAGTTCATAGGGAGTCTTGTCACTGCTTGGCCTTAAGTGAGCTTTATTAAGGATATGTACTGCTGTGTGCACTGCTTCTGCCCAGAAGGTTTGAGCAATATTATTCTCTTTCATCATAGCTCTGGCTATTTGTTGTACAAACCTGTTTTGTCTCTCTGCTACTCCATTCTGCTGATGTGTCCCTGCAATATTAAATTGTTGCTTTATTCCATGTTCATTACATAGGTCTACAAAGTCATAATCTGTGAATTCTCCTCCTCTATCTGATCTGATACATTTCAGCTTGCATCCAGTTTGATTTTCTGCTAATGCTTTGAATATCTTAAACTTTTCCAGTGCTTCTGATTTGTTCCTGAGAAAAGCAACCCATGTCATTCTGGAGAAATCATCTATTATCAACATGAAGTAGGATTCTCCACTTGGTGTTTTATTTCTTGCAGGTCCACACAGATCCATGTGCACAAGCTGGAGTGGTCTTGTAGTTGATAGCTCATCTTTAGATTTAAAGGATGTGCGAGTTTGTTTCCCAAATTGACAAGATTTGCATATGGTATTTGAAGGCCTCTTTATTTCAGGCATATCTCTGACAGCTTTCTTCTTACTCAGTCTGATGATATGGTCGAAGCCGAGATGTCCTAATCTCCTATGCCATAACCATGACTCCTCAAGTTTGCTCAGATGGCAGGCTTCATCCTCCTCTTTTACTATGTACACATTACTCTCTGTTTGGACACCTTTGAGCAGAGTCTTTCCTGTTGTGCTTGATCTGACTTCACAGTCTTGTGCTCTAAAGAGAACTTCACAGCCTTTGTCACACATCTGACTGACACTCAGTAAATTTGCTTTCAGCCCATCTACAAATAGTACATCTTGGGCCTTTCCTCTTCCATTATCTATGCTGACTGAGCCTTTTCCTTTGATCTTACCTGATTTATCATTGCCAAAATTAACATTGCCAGATTTCTTTTCATCAAGAGTAATAAACTTGTTTTTATCTCCTGTCATGTGTTTAGAGCAACCACTGTCTAAATACCATTGACTCTTCAAATCTTGAGCAGTTGAAGCCAAGTCACATTTATTCACCTTCTTTATCCACTGGAGGCCCCCTTTTGTTTGGTATCTTTTGTGAGGTGATGAATTATATCCCTTTAGAGAACACTTGGAAGATATATGCCCAATTTGATTGCATATACAACATTTGATTATAGTTTTCGCAGAATTGTGAGCATGAACAAAATTGCTTTGACTCATAAACCTCCTTGAGGTATTGAACATCAGTCTTTGTCCATACTTTCTACATTCAATAATTCTATGGCCAAAATCCTTACAATAAAAACAATAACCATAGAAATTACTTGCATACCTGATGTAAGGTTGTCTCTTCATGCTTGCCTCTTTTGCTGGTTTGAATCATTCCTCCTTGCACGACAATATGCAGCAATGTGTACCTGCTTGTGGCAGACATAACAGGTGGCATTCTTCATAGGAGGCAAGAATCTCCTTTGATGGCTTCCAAATTTGATATAATCAGGAATATATGATCTTTTTTCTGTTGTCTTAGTATTTTTTACAATCTTTGTTATTAGAGGTTTCTTCTGGTCTCTGTCTTTCTCATTACATGTTTCTTCCTTTGTAGAAATTATTTGGGCTGCTTCATCAACCTTCTTTGCTTTCACAAAAATTATATTTTTGTTTTCCTTTTCTTTGCCTTTACTTGATTCTCCTTCATAGCCTATCCCAGTTTTTATTAGAGGTGATCTTTGAGCATCCAAGATTTCATTCAACCTACTAGAACTTGTCATTTGAGAAGGGTATATAGAAACTTTCTGTTGAGCACTTTCTAATTTCCTTCTCAGACACAAAATTTCTTCTTCCAGCTTCTCTTGTTCTCGAGTTTTATCTTTGATTTGCTGAAGTAATATATCTTCTATATTTTTGGCTTCTTCAAGCTTTACCTTCAGCTGCATGAGGACTTCTAAATTTTGTTCTTCTTTCACACATTTGAGGAGAATCTCTTTTTGTTTTCTACATTTTAGTTTGAGTCTATCAATCTCCTCCAGAGCACTTCTTAGCTCCCCCTCAAGATCGACTTCCCCTTCTTCTTATTCTTCTAGCGGGAGTCCTTCAAGATCTTCTATGGCCATTAATAAAAATTCAGAGGTTCCCTCTTCTCCTGAGAGTTCATCTGAGTCTTCAGATGCACTGCTGTCTTGCTGAGCATAGAAGGATTTTCTGCTGAATTTCTTTCCTTTATACCAATTCTTTGATGTGTATTTCTCTGATTCTTGAGCTTGATTTCTTACTTTCTTGTGAGGAAATCTAGCAGCATAATGTCCAACTCTTCCACAGTTAAAGCATTTAAAAGGAAGTTTGCCTTTGTATCTACCTGATCCTCTATCCAATTTCTTGACAAATTTAGCCTCTTCTTCATCAGAGCAGGAGCATATGTCTTCCTTTTCTTCTTTCTTCTTTTTTGTTTTGAATGCTGCTTCCCTTGTACTTGGATTCTTCTGTGGGAGCCTCATCTCATATGCTGTAAGATTTCCTAGTAGTTGGTTCATGGTCAAGGTCTCCCAATCAGCTATTTCTTCTATTGCAGACACCTTGGGATTGAATCTGGATGGAAGAGATCTTAGAATCTTTTGTACAATTATACCTTCTGGTATTGTTTCTCCAAGAGCTTTCATACTGTTAACAATTTCTGCAACTTTTAAGAAGAAGCTCCGAACATCTTCATCATCATTCATTTTTAAATTTTCAAACTGGGCTCTATATACTTGAATTTTGGCAGTCTTAACCTTTTTATTTCCCTCATGGATATTCTCTAGAGTGTCCCACATATCTTTGGCAGTCTTACTGTGCATTATTTTGATAAACTCAGCTTCACATAGTCCATTTAAGATTGCATTCATTGCTTTTGCATTAGCTACAAAGCTTTCTTTAGCTTCTTTCTCTGTATCAATTGACTTTGTGACATATCCAATTTCCACAGCATCCCAAGCTTCTAATCCTAAGGACATTATATAAGCTTTCATTCTTATTTTCCAAAAGGCATAATTTTCACCGATGAAGAAAGGGGCTTTATTGGTTGAGCATCCTTCTTTACTAGCCATCTTGGGAACCTAGGATCTCCTTTTAGTTGTTAGACTTGTACAAAGGAACTGGCTCTAATACCAATTTTTGAACCTCTAATTAAACTGAGAGGGGGGGGGTGAATCAGTTTAATACATTCCTGTTCTTTTAAAACTTTTCATTAAACTTATTTACACCTTCATTTCAAACTCAATTTGATGTGAGAGTAATTTTAGAATGTAATAAAAAAGTATTAGTTTAATAGAGCAGTAGACTTAATATGAGAGCAGCAGGTATTAAGAAAATGATACATATCAGATCAATACATAAATATCATGCATAGAGACACCAAATATAAGTGGAAACCCATAAAGGGAGAAAACCACATCTTATTATTGTTGTGATGCAAAGGCAAGCTCCAACTCCCTCTCACCACTGTTTTTCTGCATGCACCAACCTACAGGAGGCTCCTACCTCAATTCTGAAAGCTACAACTTGCAAGGAAGCACCAACTCCCTTCAGTTTTCTGCAGGCACCAACCTACAGGAGGCTCCAACCTCAGTCAGCTACAACTGACGACTATCAAGCTGCAACTTGATAGGGAAGCTCCAACTTCCTCAATTTATCAAACTGAAAGTTTGTTGATTTACCTCAGATATCAGCCCTATTCTGTAGCTTCTCCTTCTGTTCTGCTTTTCTTAATCTTCTCTACCTCACTCTTCTATATTCTGCCTTCTCTTGATTTACTCTCTCTTCTTTCTTTCTTTTTGAATATCAAGATGATATTATTTATAGATTTCCTCACATGACTGTTTGTATTCTGCTTGGAATTCGAAATGGAAAGTCATGTCTCTTTGCCTTCTGCCTTCTCACTCCTTTTATCAGCTTACTCAGAAATTATAACTGTAGGTGTCAATTTTAACATTACAGTGGGAGTTTGTTTTCTCTCGAAGACTTGCCAATGCATCACAAAAAATAAAAACAATTAAACCATTTACATTCGAATTACAATGTGAATTCCAGCTCACTTATTTTGTCTCTTGGTTTGCTGCGCATTTGTCTTTTCAGTGACTGTGTTTTGACTCTTTTCTGCTCTGTATGCTTTTCTGTCCTTTGCTGTGGTGCATTTTCTGCACGTGTAACAGTGCTTTTATATCAGTGCCTCTTAGAAAAATACGTGACTGCTGACTTGCAGCAAGTGTCTTGTTGATGTGGAACTTTCCGCAAGCGGAACGAACATATATCACAGTCATTGTATATTAAGAATCACCCTCCCGTTAAGCTGAGGCCCGTGGGTCTACAGACCACATGGCTTATTGCAACAACGTTATATATATATAACAGCGCCCTTTCATATATATATAAGTAATTTCAACACTCAGCATACATACAACCTTCCTTTTAAAAAGGCTTAAATCAATTCTCGGCATTATATAATAAAAACTCTTTAAACAAATAAGAACTCCTTTCGGGCTCACTCGCCGATCTTTCCGATGCGATGTATCACTCCTCATCCTCTTCCGATTGTGATTATTCACTGTTATGGCGAAACTTCAAACATATATCAGTCTTGGCTTATAAACTTATCGGGTCTGGCCTTTCAATCGCAATCGCAAATCTTTGTTAACATGTTCTGGAACTCAAACCTATCAAGTCACAGTTTATCAGTCCATCGGGTCCAAATCTCAATCGCAATCGCAACTTTCTACTGTGATGTTCCGATGCTCCACTTTACCTCTGATGCGATTGACCATGGAACTTAAACATTTGTTAGTCATAATTTATAAGCCCATCGGGTCCAGGCTTCAATCGCAATCGCAAGTCTTTAACATGTGTTCCGATTGACCAGTGCCGATGCGATTGGAACATGGAATTGAAACATTTGTTAATCATAATTTATAAGCCCATCGGGTCCGGGCTTCAATCGCAATCGCAAGTCTTTAACATATGTTCCGACGCTCTTATAATCTCCGATGCAATTAGATGGAATTCAAATATATATAAACCATCGTTAATACACCCATCGGGTCCGAACTCTTAATCGCAATCGCAATTCTTTTAATATGTGTTGCGATTGGCCACTGTTCATTATATTTTTCCGATGCGATTGGGAAAGGACTTCAAACACGTTTGAATTATAATTCATACCTCCATCGGGTCTGGACTTCCAATCGCAATCGCAACTCATATATTCTTCAATGTGATTGACCAGTGCCGATGCAATTAGACCTGGAACTCAAATATATGTTAACCATGATTTATAGACCCGTCGGGTCCGAACTTCAATCGCAATCGCAACTTCCTGTTGGTTACATGTTCTGCTGCCCTTGCGATCTCCGATTGCGATTGGGGAGGGGTCCCACCTTATAAACTTTGTTTTATGCACTCCACTTATATAACATAATATATATGCCTTGGTCCTTTGCAGCATACGTAATGCGCGGCATTTATATGTAAGATGATGGATATATATATATGTATCCTCCATCGGGGTAGGCGATTCCCGGAATAATATTTGTGTTGTATAACGCCGGTTGGAGTGTGCAATTCCCGGAATATGGTTCTGTATTATATGCATTGCATTGCCGCTGGAGTTAAGCGATTCCCGGAATAAGGATTATGTATTATATGTATAACGCCGGTTGGAGTGTGTGATTCCCGGAATTTTGTAACGGCTCTCTGCCTCTGTCACTTAGTCTCTACCTCTGCCTCTGCTGCTTCTGTCGCTCTGCCTCTGTCTCTACCTTTCTATAACGGTTCTTCACTGTGCTTCTATGACTGTTACATTTTGACTTTCTTCTTGCTGCCTCTATTGCTTTCGCTGTGCCTCTTTTGCCTTCCTCTGCTTCAGCGCTGCCTCTTTTGCCTGAGTGCTGCCTCCTTTGCCATCAATGACAATATTTCCAACACAGTGTTTCAATCAAAAAAAATGTGCCATATTTAAAATGAAATGAGTGGGCCACAGTGTTAGAACCTAAGCCACCCACAAACAACTCCTTATTTTCTTTCCGCCAACTGGGATGCCCACATGGGACTTTGTTTCATCTGCACAAGAGTTTTTATGTAAAACCATTTCATTTATGTGTTGGAGGGGAGAAAACGAAGGTGAATGAGTGCAAGTGGAAAAACAACCTAAAACTCAGCTTATGTGAACCATGACCCCAACATGTAGACCAAGGAGGTGGAACCCTGAGTAGAGGAATCTTGGAGGAATTTTTTAGGTTCTCTAGGGGCTGAAATTTGACTGTGTTAGAAATATGTCAAGTTTATAATTATCTGAATCGATTTTTCACCAAAAATCTGATGGTGCAGACAGTTTCTTTATCTGAGCATCTCATTTTCAGGCCATCCCCAAATTTGGAGGTATAAGGTGTCTTTTTTCCATGTATTCATTTGTTTTTTTTGTCGAAGAAGGAATATGCCTCCCCACTTTGAGCAAGGCCCAGAGATGTAGTCCACATTAGACGAACTCCGTTATCAAGTTTTGTGTTTTTCTTGTATTTATGGTGTCCTTTGATTTTCATCTTCTTTAAAGTGTATGCATATGTGGTTTTTATGCTCTGTTTACATGCAATTATGAATACATCATAGAAGAAAATATCTTGGTTAATTCTAGTAACTTAGAAAACCTAGATCATATTAAAAAAATTATCTTCTTTATGAAGGCACATATCATCAAAATAAAATGACAAATTGATTGTTAGGAGAGATTTTATTTATTCAAAAAATAAAAAGAAACATTGGCCAAGACAAGAAAGTAAAGGAGAGGTTGGTCCTGCTTGGTATTTCAAAGAAGGTGATGTCCCATGGATTTTAAAGAAAGATGATATTTATTTGGAAAATGAAGTTATAATGGGTGTGAGGGTTCTTTCTTTATATGGGTGTTCACTATGGAACTACTTCATTGTGGAAAACCATTTTTCAGGGTTGAAATTGCATGGCCATTTGAAACTTCTAAGAGTACATATGTCAAAAACATGAATTTATTATTTGTTATTAATTTTATGCCATGGGATGAATTATAAATAAAAATTTTATGTGTTTACTCTGTAGTGTCATTATCCTTTACTCGTGTGTGGGTGTGTGAACCATGACTTCCACCAAGACCTATGATGTGCCATATCTAAATTATATGATTTTGTTCTTTGGATCACATCAAAGGAGATTCATATTGCTAGAATTCCACTCTCACATTAGGAGATAGCTGAGATTATTTGCATGTTTGAGAAGGAATTGCTGATGAGTTTCATGGACTTGCAAGTTCATCTTCTAATTCACCTAGTAGGTGAGATTGAATTAGTTGGGGTGGTTTCTTTTCGTTGGATGTTCTTCTTAGAGAGGTACATGAAGAAATTGAAAGGTTTTGTTCGACAAAGGGAAAAAATTGAGGGGTCTACGGTAGAGAGGTACATACCGTATGAGCCTTTATGTTATACCATTGAGTACATAAAGCAGATCGACAACGCACTAGGTGTGGCGATTTGCGATGACGAAAAGGATGAATACAAAAGAGAAGGGAAACTTCTCGAAACAAATGGAAAATGTGTGTGATAAAGAGTAAGTGACTTATCATTTGACAAATTTCTACATAGTAAATATTCACATTGAACTTCATAATGTATATTTCGATCTCATATGTATTATATATGTCAGTTTGATTTCATTAGGGAATTCAGAAATTGAAGGCATCAACAAATTAATTCCTTACAATTTGAAAGTGACACAATCATGGGTCACATTGTATGAACTGAAGAGAAGGAAATATGATAGTGACATGAAATAATTCCAATGGTTGAATGGTAAAAGTGTGCCTTATCCTAATCATTTAAAATAAAATATGCCAATGATATGCCCCAACGGTTGGGTTGCTGACCAAGTCAGAGAGAAATGCAGTGCATTTGGTTGTTACCCGCGTGCTAAAGAGGATGCTCTAAACATAGGGATTGGGTGCAGTAACTCGGTAATAATCTCTTTCTGTACATTTTTAACTTCCTAATGTATCTTTGAATTGTAACATATATATTTTATATTTTAATTATGTTCATGTTATTAGACACATGAGACTATTATTTTTTCTCTTTTTATGGGTGCATTTTTTCCCATCTATGTGTGCATATGGATATATTTTTTTACACGAAATATGGATGTATGACACATGACTGTGGAGTTGAAGTCGAGTTCAACCAATCCAGTCATGCTAGCGACCACGATCAAAACCTAATACAAGGGATGTTAGGCTACGTCAGAAAGATACAAGACATCATTGAAGTGGAATTCTCTTCGTTCCATTGTGTTATTTTAAGGTGCAAGTGGTGAGACACCTTTGATCATAATAATGTAAAGGAAGATCGTGATAGTGGGTTGGTATCTATCAACTCTAGAAAGATGTGACATTAAACAAGAGAGCCTTATGTTTTCCTAAACACTGCAACCAAGTGTTTTTTTACCCAAATGTGTTGGATAGGGATTGGTGGTCCATATTAAGACACAAACCTAGATCAAAATATATTTTTTGAGCACAACAATTTTATCATGCCAAGCAAGGAAGATAATCAGGGTGATGACAACTGAGAGTAATATGTACTTGCGTTATTTCATCATTTATACTATTGTTGTATGCTTTTGTTTTCTTTATTTCGCTAATTATATTTTTTTATTTGTATTCTTGGCATTTTATATAATTGGTAAGATTCATAAACGTTTTTACACATTTTTTTCTGGTGGAAACTTTTCTACACTTAAAACTAAGTATTTCCAATTGTGTAATTTATAATTTAAAATTTAAAATTTTAACATATTTGTTTAATTATAAGTTTGTGATAATTTGGTTTTCAACTCAGTTGTTTGTTAGTTTACATACTTTTATCATTGCTTTTGGAAATATTTAAATTATACCCCTAATGTTGACTAAAACCACAATTAATGAAGTAATTTAAAATTTTGATAGCAATCAACTTACGAGATAATGACATAAACAACAAATATAAGAAGATTTGTATCCATAAAATTTTAGGGCAAATAAAATGCTTATGATTGGAGATCATAACTTTTTTATAACGACAATTTTTAGGCTAGAAGAGTCTATTCAAAAAGAGTAAATAGTACAGTGGAAAATAGCATTTATTCATATGTAATTGTTTTTTGAAAAGGAATTTAGTTAGAATGAGTACGTATGAACTATCTATACAACAGAAAAATATTTATGGTAATTTTACAAATATATTTTCAACCATATTAAAATTTTTAATTTATATAAATATCTTTGCATTTTGATTTAAAGTAAATCTTTTTGCATGTAATTTCATATATAGAATTTTGGTATAAGCTCATCAATATATAATCTATAATAAATATATATCATTTCATAAAAATAAGAATCATGATGATAACCATCTCACAAACATAAACATAATCTAAAATGCACATTCAAATTCACTAACATCATCTAATTATATAAACCTCTAACACATTAGCTAACACACAAATCAAACTATTTAACTAGGCATCATCATTGTGATGACATCTAACAATGCCCATGCTAATATATCACATGTTAATTATATTGTTTTGTATTCATCTTGTTGGAATTTTATATAATTGGTAAGATATTAAATTTAAATTTAAATTAGTAAGAGTTGCTATAAATATTAAATTTAAATTGCTTGAAACTCTCATAATTTTAGTGATAAATTAAAATTTATTAAAATATATATTTTTTTAAGTTGTATTAAATCTAAATTAATTATAAAAAAATCCGACTTAATAAATTTAATTTTATACATAAACTTAAAAGATTATTTTTACATTTTTTAAATAAATATTATCAATAATAGTTTATTGTTTTCATTTTCTTATTTATTAATTTAAACATTAGAAATTGAAAAAATAATTAAAATTAAAATCTAAAAATACATTAATTTAAAAATTATATTTTAAATCCCCAATGGGGGTGGTGAACAATTGTCGCTCTCCGTTGGTCGATGTATGACTCTTGGCATAAGGGAAAGGTGGTGGAGGGCAGGCATACTTCCTTCCCATAAAGCAACGGTTAATGCTCTTGCTTCAGCTCATGTGAACTTTGATTCCTCGCCTGCGCAAGTAGGATTACGGGGATCCATGGCATCCATATGTTGGTTGTTATTTAGTCTGGATTATGCAGCATTTCGATTGTTGTTCGAAATTCAAGGGTTTGGAATTTGTTTGTGGCTCTGATTTGTCGGGTCGTGCGAGTATGGTGGTGTGCCTACATCTGGTGCTCCTTCTTCTACAGGTTTTGTAAGGTAACAATTACAATATTGTCGCTCATTAGGGGAATTTTGAGGTCTAAAATGGGCCTCATAAGAAAAATGTACAACAAAAATAAACTTTATAACAACCAATAGGATTCAAGATGATGATGTCATCCATAATGGATGATTCACCGTTTTTGGAGTAAAAAAGTAAAAATATTCAAAAATAATAAAATAATAAAACTACTTTTTCAACTCATATTTTAAACTTATCTCCTAAAATTTTTACTCTAATTTCGAGCGGGAGTACTCGTTGGATGCGGAATTTAATTCCTCATCTAAGGAGTACCCATGTTGCATACTTTCGATGAACTCTTCTACACGAAAAATGAGAAATACATAAAAAATGTGATTGTAATCACGTTTTTTTTATGTATTTCTCATTTTTCGTGTAGTAGGACCCATCGAAAGTATGCAACATGGGTACTTCTTGGATGGGGAATTAAATTCCGCATCCAACGAGTACTCCCGCTTGAAATTTGAGTAAAAACTTTGGGAGATAAGTTGAAAATATGAATTGAAATAGTAGATTTTTCATTTTTCCCTCTAAAATTTGATGATGTCATCAAATCTTATTAGATTTTTTCCACTATTATTTTATAATTTCCTTAGGAGGCCCATTTTAGACCTCAAAATTCCCCTAATGATGGGTGAATTTTTCCCTTTCATAGTTTGTTCAGCTGGTTTTTTGGGTAATTGGTTGGTTTTGGGATATTTTGTTTTGGGCCTAGGTAGTTCTATATTTTGGCACTCTGGGTGGTGTTGGGACAACGTTGTGTGTGTAGTGGTCAGCGTTGTAGCCAGCGGTTCTCGGTGTCCTATAGGTGGTGTTTGCTCTCGGTGTGGGTTTTTGTCGTGGAACATAATGTCGTTCTCTAGCTTTGGATTTTCTTGGTTCTCCTGTCTAGGTGTTGTTGGTTGTAGAATTATCATTGAGGAAGTCTGGTGGCTATGGTGCCGCTTGGACTTCTAGGATCCGGCGAGTTGTGTTTTTCTTATAGGTAGTTAGTCAATTCTCCGCTGGGTTTTCCTGGTGAGAGGTTGTCGGGTATTTTTGGCCAAGTTTTTTCACCTTGGTGCATTGAATTGGGGTGGAGGTGTCTAGATTAGTGGCGTAACTCCACCTCTCCTGGAAAGGGCTTGGAGTGTTTAGCCTATGGTGGTGGTCGACTAGCTGGAAATGGTTCTTGTGGAAAGGGGCATGGTGCTGAGGTTGTCTAGATGGTAGTGGAAGACGATTGGGGCTCGGTGTGAGTATCTGGTTCTAAGCGGGGCTTCTAGGATGAAGCCTCTCCCCTGCTCCTAGTGTACTCTTGTAGGGTCGATGCCGAATTTGGCTAGTATACCTTAAGGCTTTCCTATGTCAGTCGGTCCTAGGGGTGGGGGAGCGAGGGTTGTTCGGATGTTGGTAGGGGTCATCTTATAGCCTCTAAGCACGGTAAAGTTAGTGGGGGTGGGGGGAGGGGGCAGTGTCGCGGGTAGTAAAATGTATCTAGTTGGTCATACTGGTGGCAAAGATTATAGGGCCTTGTCTCAGGGTGTTCATGGGGGTGGAAGAAGGGGCAAAACATCGAGCCATGGTCAAGGCTCAAGTGCTCGAGGGCGGGGTGGTGGGACGTGACGCGTGTCCTCTGAGGGACATGCAACTACTAGTCGCATCAAGAGATCTCCAATGCAACTGAATATGCTTTATTCCATCCTGGCTACTTTGGAATATTTTGAAAGGGTCCAGAAAGAAGAACATGAGGCCGTTATGGCCAAGCTAGAGAAACTCCAGTACTTCCAGTGCCACGTTTGTGAAATAATTATGGTTGTATGGTGTGGGAAAAATATTCTGACTAAGAAAAACGAGAAACTGGAACCTTGGCTTTCTCACTTTGAAAAAAATATCCATTGTCTCTATCGTCCACCTCCTCCTCTAGGGACGAGGCCAGATAATCTTTTCTCTATCACTTCAAATGATTAATTATGGTAACTAGTGTCTTGTTAATTCTTTTTGTTTTTTGGCATTTAAGGTCTGGAGGCTCCCTAGTGACTCACTAGGTCTAATGTACCCCTTATCCAACATTTATTTCAGTTGCATCTCTAATTCCACCAGTTATGGTGTACTCATACAATATGGATATTTCAAGGTTATAATTTCTCCATGAATCAACTCAATGGAAAATTTGATGTCTCTCCTGGGTGGAAATATTGGTATTTATTCTAGAAATACATTAATGAATTGCTTTAACACCAGGTAAGTTTCCATTCTAGCCTCATTGTTTTTTGACCCACTGGTCACTAGGACCGCATACAAGGTGACCCTTTTCTATTACATATTTTCGATCACGACTCTGATATTTTATTGACTGTGATAAGATTCCTTATCCCCTGTAGTGTGAATTCCTCACCCTTGTCTTTGAGGCACTCGAGCAATTTCCTGTAGAATTCAATTTTAGTTTTTTGGGCCGCTAACCAATCCATGTTGATTACAATGTCATATGGTCCCAACAAAAAAATATTTATGGCGTCAAAAGTGGTCACACTACTTAATTTCATGGTGCATGATCTCACTAGATCTATTACACACTTTTTGGTTTTTGTGGTCAACTGGACCTACCAATATTTCTCATGAGATTTCCTTTATGAAGATAATTTATCTACAACATTTGGGATAATATAGCTAAACTTAGAAATAGGGTAATTTAAAATTTAAACAAGTTGGTTAAAACCATACTTTTCATCTTGATTTCTAAAGTTTGATGGTTTTATTGCCTATTTTCATTCATGGTATATTCTAAATTCATGGCATATTCCAGGCCAAATTGTTCATTTTTTCGCCTCTTGCACATTGTACAACATTGTTCCATTACATTTTTTTTGAGGATAGTCTCTTTGTAGGTCATTATCTCTATGTGTCCAACATTGCAAGGGCCCTTTCTTAAACCCCTTAGCCTCTTCTCTTGTTGTTTTAGTGGGTTTGTTTTATTGGAAGTAGTGATTTTTTGCTAAAAATAATTCATGGCAGGAGTGGTGAACTTCACATTCCTCTCCCCTTGCTTATATCATGAGTATTTCAACCCTTTTCCCTCGAACTTGGTATTGTCTCTATTTTTTCAGCTTTAGAACTCAAGATTGTGCTTGGACTGATCATAGGAATATTTTTCCTTTCAAATAGTCTCCTCTAATTTTCTTGGCTCATAAAACTCAAATTTTTCCTGATAAGCTTGCAGTAACCCACTGAAGTAACCTTAAATATTCACCTTCTCATCTCTTATGTATGGCATATACCTCAACATCTCCAAAAATATGTTAGTGTAATAATCAATAGTAAGTTTCCCTAGCTTATGCTTGTGTAATTCTTTAACTTTATTATCATAGTACCACCACTTAGACAAGTAGTTGTCTCATAAATATTTATCATTATTTCTCCATGAAATTTTTTTCTCTGAGTTATCCTTAACATTTCTCAAATCCTCCCACCATATATTAGCTTCTCCCTTCAAGCTGAAAAATGGATACTCAGGCCTTCACGTTTTCAGAGTAGTTATGCACTTTGGAGTATTTCTTCACTCTTAATATACAAGCTTCAACCTTCTTAATTCTCCATCAAAGTAAGTACGCTTTTCTTTCTTGAACTATTTTGGCATTGAGCTCTTCTCACTTCTCCTTTGTTGATGGTGGATTTTAGTTGTAGTACCTAACAACCTTTCATGGTTTCTTATCTCTCTTTTCATAGTGTTGAGTGAGATTTCCCCTTTCACTGTGTCTTCACTTGCTTACATATGTCTTTTGCTTGACTTCTTTCCTTCCACCGTATTAGTTTCCAATCCCTACTTATGGATATTCAATGGGATTTTCTTATATTTGTGCCTACCTAGAGAGCTAGCATCGAACTCATGTTTCTTATGATTTTGCATGATCAATAAGCTCTACAAAATCATTGCATTCACCTCCACTTTCCTTTCCTGTGCTCCGACAATATTCTCATTGTCTACCTTGCAAATTCTCAATTTAATGCTTAATCTTGTGAGAGTATCCATCCAAGCAATAGAATTTTCCTCTGACTTCTTCCTAACTAGTCCTCTTATCGACTATGATAGGATCTATTTTTTTTGTACGATACCATTTTGCCCCTCATTCCTCTATTTCTAGCTAGAATTTGTGCCTTCTAATATCTCTCACTCTCTCTCTATTGTTACATGCACATAATTGTTAGTTCAATAAAAATAAAAATAAATGTATTTACTCATCACCATGGTATAGTTGCAATATGCATGCTCATCTGAAAATAGATGTAAAATCAAATCCCATGTTAATATGCGAGTTAGAAAACAAAATAACATATTAACAATATATCAAGCTAACAATCATATTAGTTGTAAGTATAAAATCAATACACATGCGTATATACCAATTAAACTACCAAATTAACTCTTGATCCTATGTGTGTTTGTGTGTCATCCTCTTCATGTCCAACATTGAACCTTCACTCTAATACCACTTTGTAACACTCCCTCCCACCCTTTTGTACCATCTCGGGCCACGGGAGGTGTTACCTATTAATTTGACCCAATATCCAAGGTCTGTTATAAGGATGGGGTTACTAAAAACATCAGTTTTTAAATTTTGTGGTAATAGATTATGTTACCACCATTGTATTCCATTCATTGAGATGTTTCTAATATAATTTTTTTCTCGATTTAAACCCTGGATCAATAGTTACACTCGTTTAAAGTTTTGGCATTTTAGAAGAGGCCACACCATCATGCTAGCCACATGGCATCCTTGATGCATCCATGTAGTCCTAACAGGTTAGCTTGATGGGACCTACTAGGAAAGGTCCACATCATGCCACTTGATTGCATTACCACATGTGGAATTTGAACATTAACTAAAGGAGAAAGGGTGGTGGTAGCCAAGCGGTGGACAAAGTTCCACAAGGTGAAGGTTCCATCAATTCCCACTCTCATCCCCATTGTGTTTTGTATAATTTCACCATTATATATTTTTTTCTACAAATATGGTGTTCCATTTTTGTGACAAGCCTCACCACCTTTGAACCCTTGTATATATGGATCCATCTCTCATGCATTATTTTCGGTGCAGGGCCCCAAAATGATATCGCCTCCATGGGGTTGTTCCATAGTGGAAGTATATTCTCCCCCTACACGTGGTTCCACTTACAAGTTACACCAAATTCTGAAGTGTTTTTCCTCATGTGTGGTTTCCCATTTCAGACCCCCCCCCTATTTGTTAACCCATGATAGAACTCGACGGGGGGGGGGAGGGGGCAAAGTGAACTTGGGCCATTGATCTAACCACACTTGCGATCACATCATATAAATAAATATACTTGGTAACGAGGACCCAGAGGGTCAATTTGATAAGTGGTGAGTGGTCCTGTCATTTGATATCCTCGATAGATGACAAATGCTTTTTCTATCGTCACCATTTCTCTACCACCACTGCCCTATTATGAAAACACAACAGACCGTAAGTTTCAACGAGTGGTGGTAAGTCACGTTGATCAATAGTATCGATAGACAATGATTCTATCAACAATTTTCCATTTTGTCTTGACTTTGGTAGTGAAAAATTGAAAAAAAATATGACAATGCATGGAGGCAATAGAGGTTAGATCTCTAGGTGCAAAGGACATTTGAAGAAAAAGATCTGGTCCATATGTGAAAGGCACTTTTTGCATAGAGATTGCAAGAAAATAAGGTTGAGTTAAAATATTCTCAAACAAGGGTTTTGAGGAGAATATGATAAATGGAGTAAGAAATAGGTGAAATTTCTAGAAAATTCATGATAAGCTATGATCATGCGTGTTTTTAAGGCCAATTTAATATTTTTTTTCAAAACTCACAATTATTTTTTATAGAATATTTGTAGTTTTATATGGCTATTTTCATCCCAAGACTAGATCATGACTTTGATATGATTTCAAATCATGAACATATGGTCATCCATCTCTCAACCAAGATTTACAACATATTCATAATTAATACAAGTTTTCAAGCATGAATGAAAGATCAAATTTTTATTAGCATTTTTTTTGGCATCCATTTCAAAATCCCCAACAATCATTTTTAGAAATTGAAATTTTATATTGATATTTCAATGGTAAAATGGTTCTATTGTAATATTCCCAATTAGCCCAAGCTAATGGGAATATACAATTTTGTTTCATTTTTCTTATTGCATGAATAAAATTGTAAAGGAGGATCAATAAACTCCCAAAAAAGTAAAATAAATCAATGCCCCATATGAACAAGGCTAAATCTAGGTTGCCTTAATAAAACTCCCTTATGTGTGAAAGGGCTTGTGACAATTAACTGGCTCAACAGGACCAAATCCACAACGTTGTCCAAATGTAATGTACCTCCTAGATGCACAACACAGATCTAGTTGGAGGCTACACATGTGAAAGGAGCTAAACCTTTGAGATGGTTTAGGGTTTTGCAAGAATTTTATCCTATAAAAGAAAGAGGAGAACAACAGAAGAATTCTCTTGGCTGTTTAGCAAAGAATAGTGTTGTTTAGCACTGGGTGTTCCTGATCGGGAATCCCACCTCTTTTCTTGAGAGGCCTCTTGGAAGAGTCTTGCATGTCTTGTCCACTATTATGAAATTGGCCAAGCTTCTCCTTCCAACTACAATGCAGATCCTGTTGAGGGTTTGGTTTTATTTTTAAGCTGCAGTAAGTGCAGGCTAGATCTATTCAGATCTAAGACATTCTAGTGCCTCTTTACAGTGGGAAATCCTTCTATTCCCCTGGAAAGAGTGTATTGGATCATTGGAGCTTTAGATCCATACCTTGGCATTGAGCCAAACTATTCATCAATTCTACAACACAGTTTGTCTTCCAGGACTGCGTTATCAGCAAGAGGAAAGTTGCAGGGAGTTTTGGAAATCTTTGAGGAGTGATCTCTAGTGATGGGAATCTTCCTCTCACTGTGGTGATCCATGGATTTCTGTTATTATCCATGTCATTTTCAGATATGATCTGAATACTCTTTTATATGTTTCATAAATCCTGAAGAAATCTGCATATCTGCTGCATGAGATCTCAGATCCACTCCATATGCTTCATGTTTTGCTGAAAACCCCAAGGGGTATGTAAAATAGAGACAGTATAGTGTACATATATGATATGAATCTAATATTTTGTACACAGATCTACTCTAGATCTGAGTTGTAACATATATCTTCTGTATGATCATAAAAATAACACTATCAAGGTTTTTGTAGTGAAATACGTTGTTGCAACACCTCTTTTAGAGGGTTTTTCTCATAAAAGTCTTCCACATTTCTCTTGTACATTGAATGGGCCACATTGTAAATCTTATTTACTATTGTATAAGCTATTTTTGAGCTATCATATTGGTCTTCTACCGCTATTCATTAAAACTGCGTTATTTTCTGGGCAGAGTTACTTTGTGTTGTTGCAGTCCCTTCCTTGGGCATTTTCCAACTGCACTAGGTGTGGGGATACCTGTTTAACCCACCTAGAAGGATTTTTTTTTTAATCCCTTTTGGATTTTGGTCTTAGATTGTTAGATCTAAGGGATCCAAGGGTTGGTTTCCAATCCTGTAGCATACATTCCTAAAAAATGTGTTTTTCAGGCATGCCTTGCTAAGCAGTCCAATTTGGGATATTATAAGATATTCCAAATATTGTTGATTTTCCCTATTTTGGGATATTACAGCTATATTCATCATTATATTATGTATCAATGTTTTAGATTCAACTCTAGTTCTAGAGGTGATGAATTCTTCAGGGCTACAAGTAAAAAAAAGGGGTAATATCTTTTTAAATCCACTATGCATTTAAAACTATGGATTATGTATATAGTGGACAAAATATGAATTCTAATACACATATTCTATGATTTTCTTAGTCTATCTTATCCTCTTACCTTTGAAAATATACCTTAATTATGCACTTTCTCATATAAAACACTCTTTGTCATAAATTTAATATGCATGGAAAAAAATTATTTTCAACATGCATTATAACAAAGAGTGATGGATTGGATTGATAATTCGATCCAATCATGAAGGAGCGACACCTTGAATTGTAAATATGGCACAAAAAATGACATAAAAATTTACCTGATTTTGAATTACAAACTCAATCATTGCTTAATATCTCTCGAATTTTTCTCATTTTTCATAAATCCACCATATCTTCGTAATTACTTCATGTTTCTCTTTGTAATGAATATTCATGTTGATAGCTTCCCTCTCATGTTATTCTCTCCCTCTCAGATTGCGACCTAATCCTCACTTTTCCTCCTTCTCACATGGCCCCTCTAGAGTTTGATATGAAGGGGGATTGCTTTGCTACTACGGTCCCCCATGATGCTGCAACCTTGGCCTTTTCCAATCTCGTCCCCTCTCTTCATGCTCCTCGAGAGCATTCTTCTACTTCCAATTTTGTCAAAAAACTGGAGGATATTCCTGAAATCATTCTGCCTCCTACAATTGCTCGAAGAGTTTCTCTTTCTTTGTCTGAGAAAGGCTTGGTTTTTCAATTAATGAGTCTTTGTCCCTCTCCAAAAATAGTGTTAAAATGGGTGGAAAGAAACTAGGATCCTTAACTCAAGGAAAAATATCCATTCTCTTATGTGGTAGAGGCAATTTCACTTTCTATTTTGAATCCAGGGAAGACAGAGATCTTATATTCATAAATGGTCCATATTTCATGAACACAAAAGGTCTATATGTGAATAGATGGACCCCAGACTTCAATCTCGAACTTGATGTTCCTAACGCAGTTCTAGTTTGGGTTCGTCTCCTTCACCTTCATTTTCATTATTGGGGAGATGAGTCTGTTAAAGTTATAGGGAATGCATTTGGAAAATACATTGACAGAAATGAACCAAAAGAAAATATGAATGCATGTGCACAAATCTGTGTGGAAGTCAACCTAGGAAAAGTACTACCATAATTGGTGAAGATCCAGGTAGATAACTGGGCTTACATACAAAATTATACTACGATAAAATTCCATTCAATGCAAGGTGTGTCATGAATACGGTTATTTTTCAAATAGATGTCTAAAGAGAGAAGAAGAATCAATTGAAATAAAAGAAACTCAAAGGGAAAATTTCAAACATAAAAAATATGGACATGAGCCTCCAAAGTTATCTATCTCCTCCTCTTCTACTCCCTCTCCCCTAGTTGGTCCTCCCTCTTCCTCTTATCTATCTCAACCTTTTGATTCCAATCCTTTTTCTTCTTCAGCTCCCCCTGTTGACCTTCCCCCTGCTTGCGAGGATGCTTTGTCTTTCCTCCTTGAATCCTTTGTATCCTTCCCTCCCTCCCCTCCTGCTTCATCCACTCTTCCTCCCCTTATCTCTCACCCTATATCCCATGGCCCTCCCTAGAGTCCTCTCCCTCCCTCCTTTGAAAGGATTCTCACAAAACCAATCCCAAGAATCCCTCGCTCCTCGTAATATACACAAAAACCTGGAAGGAAAACAAATAAGGAAATAAGAGATGCAACAACAAAAAATATATGGCCATGGGAACTCAGCGAGTAATGGATACCTACGTTGTGTAACCAGCTCCAAAAATAGAAGAAAAGCGATATGAACGCCTTAGAAATAAGCCACTTCGAGGGGGAAACCTCCAATACATTACATAAATGAAAAATTATTGGATGATCCAATTTACAAAACCTCCTTTCTATATATAGGAGTCCATGGGGCCATAATGTAATCCTAGTGGGCCACAATGTAATCCTAGCCGACCTAACAATAATAATTTAAGGGCCAATAATAACAAAATGGGGGTTACAAGGGTACAATAATAACAATAAGGGGGTTACACTAACAACAATAAGGGACTATACTAGTAATAAAGGGACCTAACATGCCCCTCTCCTTCAAAAAAGTGTTGTCCTCAACGCTTGAGTAGCTCTGGGTGCTTCTGTATAAAATTCTCATCCTCCCATGTAGAATCTTCGGTGGGTAAGTTCTTCCACTTGATGAGATACTCTGAAATTGATCGATTCCGTAGTTGTCGAGTTCTTGTTTCCATGACCGCTTCTGGTTCCAATATGATTTTTCCTTCCTCATCGAGTTCTGGCAATATTGTTTGAACTGGAAGATTTTCTCCCATAACCTTCTTTAAGCATGAAACATGGAAAACTGGATGTACTCGCGAAGAAGCAGGAAGCTCCAATTTGTATGCCATAGTACCAATCTTTTGCAACACCTTGTAAGGACCATAGTACTTTGGTGATAATTTATTATCCTTATTTGCTTGCTTGAGGGACATTTGTTTGTATGGTTGTAGCCGTAAAAATACCCAATCTCCTACATCAAAACTTCTCTCGCTACGATGTTGATCTGCCTGTTGTTTCATTCGATTTTGTGCCAAATTCGGGTTATCCTTTAAGAGTTGGAGAACTTCTTGCTGATGCTCGATGTGATCTTCCACTGCTTGAACCTTCGAATTTTCCCTTAAAGATGATGTGATGGATGGTGGATGATATCCATAAATGCCATAAATGGGGTCATTTTTGCTGCAGTATGGAAGGAAGTGTTATACCACCATTCAGCAAGAGGTAACCACTTGACCCATTGTGTTTGTTTATCGGATACAAAACAACGAAGATATCCTTCCAAACATTTATTTACTATCTCAGTTTGACCATCAGATTGAGGATGATAAGATGAGCTATGAGCTAATTAAGTACCCAAACAAGAAAATAACTCCGTCCAAAAATTTCCAGTAAAAATGGGATCTCTGTCGCTCACAATAACCCTTGGGCTTCCATGTAGCTTTTGAATTCTGTCCATAAATGTATTAGCAACTGTACTTGCTTTAAATGGATGAGATAATGCACAAAAGTGTGCATACTTGGTAAGTCTATCAACTACTACCATGATGACACTCTTTCCTTCGGACTTAGGTAAACCTGTGATAAAATCCATTGAAATCTCCTCCCAACGTTGACTTGGAATGGATAAAGGTTGTAGAAGTCCGGGGGTCTTAATTGTTTCCACTTTATTCTGCTGGCAAACCAAACATTCCGCCACAAACTTTCGAATATCAGATTTAAGGCCATCCCAAAAAAATTCTTTCTTCACCCTGTGGTAAGTTTTTAAAAATCCTGAGTGTCCTCCTAAAGGAGAAGTGTGCGATTCCAGAAGAATCTTTTGTTTTAGTTGGGAATTCTTACAAAGATATAAGCGATCTTTGTACCATAAGGAATCATTTTTCCAACTAAATGTATCAGATGTACTAGGATCTTGCTGCAAATTTTGAATGAGTGTCCATACATCTTTGTCCTTCTTCCATTCATCTCTTGCTTCGGTTATCAAATCTGGTTGGATAATAGAAATGGCACAAAGCAATGCTTCCACCTCTTCATTCTTTCTTGAGAGTGCATCTGCAACAACATTAAGCTTTCCTTTTTTGTAGACTATTTCAAATTCATAACCCAACATCTTTGTGACCCATTTTTGTTGCTCTTCTGATGATATTATTTGTTCCAAAAAGTGTTTAAGACTATCATGATCAATTTTTACCTTGAAGTGTCTTCCCATTAGGTAAGTTCGCCATTTCTTTAGTGCATGCAGTATTGCTAACATTTCCTTCTCATAAATAGGTTTCTGTAAATACTTTCCTTTGATTGGACGACTTTCAAAAGCAATGAGTCTTCCTTCCTGCATTAAAACTGCACCAATTCCATTTCCTGAGGCATCACATTCCACAATAAAGGTTTTTGTGAAGTCTGGTGTAGCTAAGACCGGTGCTAGGCACATTGCCTCTTTAAGACGTTCAAAGGCCTTAGTTGCTTCAGGAGTCCATAAAAATGCATCTTTCTTCAATAATGTTGTTAGAGGTGCTGCTATTCTCCCATAATTCTTAACAAACTTGCGATAATACCCTGTTAACCCAAGAAATCCTCGCAACTGCTTTATCGTTGTGGGGACTTTCCATTCCTTAATGGCTTTAATTTTGTTAGGGTCTACTTTAACACCCTCGTGAGATCCAATATGACCCAGATATTCCACCTCTTGTACTCCAAAGAAACATTTGGATTTTTTTGCATATAATTGTTTCTCCTGCAATAGTTTGAGCACCCTGTCAACATGTTCAACATGATCCTTCCAAGACCTCTTGTAGATTAGTATATCATCAAAAAATACTAGCACAAATTTTCTAAGGAAGGGTTTGAAAATGGAATTCATCAACCCTTGAAATGTAGAAGGTGCATTGGTAAGGCCAAAAGGCATGACCAAAAATTCATAATGACCTCATGAGTTCGAAATGCTGTTTTTGGAATATCTTCAGTCTTCATTCTAATTTGATGATATCCTGAACGAAGATCCAACTTGGTAAAATAAATTGCTCCATGTAATTCATCCAATAATTCATCAATCATAGGAATGGGAAATTTGTCTTTAATGTGAGCTTACTGAGCTCCCTATAATCCGGACACATTCCCCATGATCCATCCTTCTTGTGTACCAATACTACAGGAGCAGAGAAAGAACTTTGACTAGGTTGAATTATACCCGCCTCTAACATTTCTGCAATCATACGTTCAATTTCGCTCTTTTTGAAGTAAGGATATCTATAAGGCCTGATGTTTGGAGGAACACTTCCTGGAATCAAATGAATAGCATGATCATGATCACGAATAGGTGGGAGTCCTTTGGGAGTTTCCAACACCTTGGAATGATTGTCCAAGACTTGTTGGAGATCTGCAGAAATAGATGATTTTGATGTTGGAACTTCTAGTGAGCATAATTGTGCAATTACGCCTCGCTGTTCTTTCTTTAGAAGCTTTGTCATGACATTAGAGCTTATTATCCTTCTTGGCTTCCCCGCAATACCCCATAATTCAACTTCCTTTCCTTCTGAAAAAAATTTCAAGAAAAGTTCTTGAAAATTAAAAGCTACCGTCCCCAAAGATTGTAACCATTGTACTCCTAGTACAACATCAGCACCTCCCATAGGAATGGCAAGCATTGGACTAGTCAATACATATTCCCCCATGGTTAGCTTGATATTATGGCATTTTCCAGAGCAATTTATAGTTCCCCCATTTGCAACCATCACTTGACATTCTGGTGCTGGGTATAGGAAACAATTCAATTCCTTGGCTACCTTACAATGAATAAAATTATGGGTACTACCTGAACCAATCAACACTATTACCTTTTTCTTCTTGATATGTCCTTCTATCTTGAGAGTTTGAGGAGTGGTAATTCCTGCCAATGCATTACACGATATGGTCGGACTCATTTCTTCCTCTTCTTGGGTTGGTTCCTGGTGTATATCCTCTTCCTGTTCATTTTCTTCTTCCTCTTCACAATCTATGTAAAATAATTTCTTCTCAGCACACTTATGACCTTTAGTGTATTTGCTATCACAACTGTAGCAAAGCCCTTTTTCTCTTTTTTCTTCCAATTTTTGTGGTGTCAACCTTGTAGGTTGTGGAAATCTAGGTGTAGTAACACTTCCTTCTTTATATAATTGAGTGGTAGGCTTCCTTGTCGCCATAATTTTACATTCAACTTTTCTTGCCAACCCGAATGCCTTCTCCAATGAATCGGGTTCCAAAACGCGAACTTCATGTTGTACACTCTTTCATCTTCATGAGTCATAGTAGAGCCTTTTGAAGGCTTAATGGGTGTTGAATTCTTTTTAGGGGCCATTTTAGAATCCAATATTGATATCTATTCTGTTAGCCACCTATAATATTTTGTTATACGAAAAGGTGGCTAAGACTTTTTGAGCCTCCAAGGAACAAATTTTATCACTAAAAATTGTTGGCTCTTGAAGGCTCCTTGAAGGCCTCATGCCTCTGTCCAAAATCTTCATTACTATTTCCATTTTTTACTCAGAAAATTTTGCTGATTACAAATGAAATACTGCTGAAAAACCTTCATTTTCCCCCTTCTCAAACCTTCATTTGCTCCCCTTTTTCTCCATCAAAACTCCCTTGTTTTCATAAATCCTCTTCTTCCATTTATGAAAGTCATTTTTCCAAAAGTTAAAGACTCACTCTTTAACCTGGCCGAAACCCCCAAAACCATTAAAAAACCCATTTATCCAAACTTTTAATCTAATATATTAAAGTCACGTGTTAATGAAAAAATGGTTAAATTAAAAAGACCGATCGCGCAATCGCAATCGGAGAAATCAAATGGGTTGATTAAAAAGACCGCATCAAAATCCTCCGATGCGATTAGGTCTTGAGTGTTAAAACTTCCCCCGCCTCCGTTTCATATGACTTATGCCCAAGACCAAGTGTTAAAGACCCCCGACGCTGAATCACACCACAATTTTTCAAATGGGTTGATCGGAAAGACCAGGCCCGCAGTCCCGATTGCAATTGGCCCTTTTGTGTTTTACATCCCGGGCATATCATATTTTATAAAAACCATAGGCCTCACATTCGGGCGCCCACCCGCCTTATATATTCTTCCCCCTGATCCATAAAAACCTTTGATTATTCCAAAATTTTGGGTTTCATAAAAATATACAAGGGTTTTCCCCTCGGCTCATCTCCACCGTTGATCGTATGCCAAATCCAACAGTCTACGCAAAATCACATTGGAGTTTTTCTTTCGATGCATTTGTTTTGTTCCCCTGATCGACCATCCCCCGATCCATTCTCCACTGTTGATCTCATTCTTAGATCGACGGCCTGTGCTCAATCGCATCGCAAAGTTTTAATCGCATGTGTTTTGTTTCACCCCCGATCGCGACTCCCCCGATTGGTTCTCCACCGTTGATCTCGTTCTTGAATCAACGGCTATCGCTTAATCGCTCCTTCCCTTCCGATTGCAAAATCACATCGGAGTTTTGCATTCGCACCCCTTTCCTCCTTCCCCCGATTGTGATTCCCCGATTAGATCTGGACCATCCATGTGTCCAGATCCAACGGCTACGCTCCTTCCCCTTGTCCGAAGCAGTTTAAACCCATTTCGCAGGTTTTCTTAATTATTTTTTTGTTTTGCAGGTATTTTAATGGTTTTCCACTGAATAATGAAAGAAAGCTGGGGACTGGGAAAGACGTTTCCTGTGCCTTCGAGCTACTAAAGGAACCATTCACAGGGTTGAATTCAATGATTTGTCAATGTTTCATGAGCGTTGATAACACGTAAAATGGCCTGTGCGGCCCTGCATATCGACAAGACACTGTTTCAGTCAAAAAATAGTTAAAGAGTATAAGTTTGAAGAAAGCACAGCAGAATGAAGATTGAAGACAGTTTTACGGGGATTACGGCTAAGACGGTTATCAAAAGCCTAATCCCCAACTCAAAACACAGTTTAAAGAAAACCTAAAGTGTTTTATCAGACAGAAAGCCTCCACCGCCACATCTTGAGGCAAATTGATTCCTCAGCTACCAAAAAGCCACATGTTGCCTCAAACCTTTCAAACAGAGGCCGAAGTTATTGAAGAAGATCAGATTTTTCCTCAGTGCAGCCAGGGAGTTACTTCTGCAAGGAAATCAATGCAGAAAATATCTACGGGGTTACTCCACACAGCACACAGAGCCTCAAAGTCAAAATAAAGCTCCCACCGAGCTTTGATATTTATTGTAAAACAGTTAATACAGCAATCCACCTGTACACTTCTTCATCGAGCCCCTCAAAAGGCTAAGAAGTCTTGAATCAATATTAATTGCCTTAAGAGATCTTTCGTTAGATTTCACCTCCTCATTCTTCTATAAATACCTTAGTAGAAGATGAGAGACTGTTGGTCACCGCATATCTGTAGCATGTAAATAGTTTTCTGAAGCAGCTGTAAGCTCTGTTTGTAAGTGAAGATACCTAAGTTGAGCTGAGAAGCCTGGAGCTGTAAAGAACCATTGGACTTGAAGATTGTAACTGGTTTGGAGCATCAATACAAGCTGATTTATGGGATCCTGGTCTATGTCGACGGTGATGTTATTCTCACTGTAATTTTTTATTTTATTTTGTTTCATTGTGTTTCATATTCTTCTGTAAAGAACAGTTTAAACAGTGTTAGGACCTACTGTATATCAGTAACCTTCTCTGGCTGAAAAACCTTTATTTAAATGTTTTCTTTCAAACTGTGTTATTT
Source organism: Pinus albicaulis (assembly GCA_034641835.2). NCBI lineage: Eukaryota > Viridiplantae > Streptophyta > Pinopsida > Pinales > Pinaceae > Pinus > Pinus albicaulis. The sequence continues at coordinate 361,577,008 of CM076571.1, read as the reverse complement.
AGGAATGATTTAATTCAGTTAAGCGTAGGAATGCTGGCGTTCCCTCGTCTTATTGTCTTATCTGAATGTTGTTCTTAGATGTTATTTTCATTTCATGTTAAGTAGTGATGAACTAAGGAAGATATGGTGAGCCCTGGTCCTAGTTTTGTCACAAAAGACTGACTGAAAATTTCCCTTAGAATGTGTTAAAAGCTGGATAGTTTGAAAGTACTTACCAGATCTTAGGCCATTCTGTGTGATCTCTGTGATTATCTTGGAAGTAGCCAAGTAAAGAAGAGCTAGGAGAGGATTTGTGGTGAGCCCGGCCCGCTAGTTTCTACTCCAAAAGTTGCCTTCAAGTTTCCCTTTGTTTTTTAAAATGTTTTCTATTGAAATTTTATCAAATCAGGCTAGTTTAGAAGTACTTACCTGATCTTAGATTTCTTTTGTGTCTTTCTTAAGTGTTTGTCAAAGCTGGCTAGTTTGAAAGTACTTACCAGATCCTGGGCTGCTCTTTGTTCTACATCTATTTATTTCCCCTTATTAATGTATCATTTCATTCCATAAATCAAACTTTAAAGAGATCCTTAGGCATAGATGACTTGCCCCATAGACCACTCTTGAACCTTTTTGTTTCAATTAAAACCCTACTATGACTCCATAGCCCAATGGATTGAAGCTTTTTCTTGCCTATCTTCTTAGCTGAATCAATTTTCGCTTTCATTCATCTTCACCCTTCATTTAGACTTCCTTCACCTTCATTTATCTTTGTCCAACCAAAACAAACAAAACCCTTGTCCTTAATAACTAGCCTAAAATTACACATAAAAGCAAACAAGATAAATCTTTGCACTTATTAGAGAGATCCCTCTCCAGATTCAGGAGGGCTAGATCATAGAATCCCAAAGTTGGTTGAAATGATGTTGCTTCTACAGTTTTAGTCTTACCAATCTGCTAAAATTACAGATTCCTAACATTTCTGGCGACCATACTGGGGAATTACAAACCCAGAAGTTTTTAAGGATAATTATACGATATTCAGAGATTTGGTTCATAGAGCATTTGCTTTATTAACCAGTTGGAGCCACCAGCAACATTTCTGGCGACTCCACTGGGGATATTTCTTAATTTATAGTAGCTTAGCAAGATTTATAGACTCATTAGTGTCCCAAAACCACTATAAAAACTCAAAAAAAAACCCAAAATATTTTAGATTGGTATCTAATAAACATGGTGGTGGACCATAAAACCTTTTACCTCTGAAAAGAGCTAAAAACTTCCACTTGGCGACTCCACAATCCTTAACAGACCTTAAGACTCCACTGGGAAGAACCCTTATCATTATAATATCAGTCAAACTTAGTTAGAGGACTGTAGGATTAAATTTTCGTAAACAGATTAATTAACCTCTTAAATATTGTCATATCTGGTTGAACTTTTCTTGTTTATTTGGGTCTAAAAACACAGCATAGTGGCTCCTAGAAAGATTCATACTAGAGCCTATCCTAACCCTGATTCACCTGAAATAGTTGATAATGCAGAAAGCTATCCTTAGGAAGTCTCCTAACACAAAATTATCAACTGTTTTCAGATCACCCTTGAGAGCTAATTCAGTTCCTGAAAATCTTGCAGCTCTACAAGAATCATATGGTGGTGGAACCATAAAACATTTTACCTCCTTAGGAGCTAAAAAATTTTCACCTGGCAACTCCACCCTCTGAAACTCCCAGAAGACCAAATGACTCCACTGGTAGAAGACCTTGAACTGATTGACCAGACACAGTGACCTCTTTTCGGCTTTATAAACATGATTCCAAGAATACAACGAAGATATGCCCCAATGAGTAGAGATCATATCCCTGGGTTTCCTCATAAGATGCCCCAGGTGAATTGTGATGACAACCTGCCTATTTTTCAAGGTGAAAAGTTTGATGACCCTCTACTACATCTCATCAAATTTCATATACATGCATGGAGGTTGAAAATTGAATTGCATGAAGACTGCCTAATGAAAATGTTCATGTTAACATTAGAAGGAAAAGCTAGGGGTTGGTACGAATGCTTAAGATCTAGTAGTTTGTTTTCTTTAAGAGACCTTGAATATATGTTCTATGAGAACTATAAAGAAAATACTACATCATTATCGTTGGGTGCAATATATTATGATCCATCACAAAACATCACCCAACACATTATAGATAATGAGGAAGCTTTGGGAGAGATGCATCTTGAAGATCTTTTAACAGCCATTCATGAGTTTAATATCCTATTGAAAAATTTTAAGAACATAGATGGATCAGTTGAGGAAGAGATGACCCAAGAAATAATGAACATCCCTCAAGATATCCCTGGAAACTCAAATATTGATTCATCATCCCTTATAGCTGAGGCTCAAGAAGACATCCAGCCTCACAATCAGTCTTCGCAAGAGACAGAAAACTATTGTACTCCTGTTCAAAGGAACATAGAAACATCTTCCCCTTTGAAAAAAAAAGAGATAGATCAGACTATTTATAAATAGTCAGTCTCAGAATATTTTTGCAAAATAAACACTCTTGCCCATTCACATAGAGAAATTTGTTGTACAGATTCAGAAAGTTCTTTTGTAGATCAGAATGAAGAAGGACTTACTGATATCCCGATATGTTTGACTGATGAAATTGTTTATTCTAATAAATTTTAAAACTTTGATCAGTCTTATGATGATGATGATTTCCAAGTAGAAACTAATCATGCGGGGAAACCAGAATTTGATTGGTGTTATGAGTTTCACCATAATCAGCTTGAAAGCCGCAATCATCCTTTTCGATCCATCATAAAAATATTTCACTTTATTGGGAATCAGCAGCCTTTCAACTCCGAAGGTGAAGAGAAGAGTAACGAAGAAATTTTTGAGCAAGAGGAAACCATTGAAAACACCCCCACTCAAGAATATAATAACCTCTTCACAGAGTTCAGCCCACTGAATCCAAGCATACCAGGGCTACAAGAGGACAACACTGCCAAATATGATGGGTCTTCCAGTTCAGATGATGATAAAGAAGAGGGAGAGAAACAAATACCAAACTATCCTGCTGTGGATATACCATCTTCCCAAGAAGAGACTTCTCCCTTCATTAATGTCAGAATGTCATCCAAAGAACCTGAATGTATATTAGAAGCAAGCATGTTTTTAGAGAAAGAAAATATTTCACAGTTTGGTATTGTGCAGGTTAAGGATGACGAAGCTTTCAAGAAAATTTCTGAAGATATGCTCCTCAAAGCTGAAGTCTTGGAAGTAGACAATCTACCAGACGTGGAGGACCATAAAGAAGGGAATCTTCATCTTTTCTTTGTTGATCCTATGGAAGAGTGTGTGGAAATCCCAACTGGCTCAAATTATCAAACAGTGACCCTTTACAAGAGCCAGAGTCATGAAAAGATGTCACCTTCTGTGATAGCCTTGATATTGAAGGTTAATCTTCAATATGTTCTATGGATACCTCTGACAAGTAGCCAAAGTTTCTTCTTCTCCTTGACATTACTCAGCTGGCTGCATTGGCACTTTTGTATCATATGAATATGTAAATACTCCATGTTCAGAATAGGTTAGATAGGAATGTCAATAAAGCTCAGTTCCGAGCATGTAGTTAGTTGTTATTTTCTGCTTTGAATAAAAATACAAAATACAAAAACAAAGAAAAGAAAGAAAAGAGGGCAGAAATGAAAACAAGAAAGGAAAAGCCCCATGCCAAAAAAGAGAAACAAATCTGAAAGTGTGCAAGCTCAAATGCCACTCCTCAAAAACACACTTCTAGTTAGTCAAACTATTTAACCTTGACTAATTAGCTTTAAATTTTTCTGTTGATAGGATAGTGAATTCAATTTGCCAGACTGTGTAATCTTGGCTTATCAGTAGGTAGTTTAGGATAGAAATTAAAGGTTCAAACATTTTCAAAACCTGAACCTCAGTTTCCAAAGAGAGATGACTCAAATATGTTTTATTTTCTGAGTCAAAAAAAAAAAAAGGATGTAAAATCTGGTTCTAATTAGCTCAAAATCTGAACTAGAGAAAAAGGAAAAAACAGCTCAAATAAAGTTAAAACAGAGCTGTAAAAAGAGAAGGAAGTGCTTTAAACTTTCAGATCTTAAGCCTTCCATTTTGATTTGATTTTTTGTAAAATAAATGTCTATGTGCAGCTTGTTTTTATGCCATAAACCAGCATCAAGTTAGACTGTTTAATCCTAACTTGGGTGCTTTTTAATTTCTGTTGTAGAGTTTAGAGAATAAAAATCTGTTGGACAGTTCAATCCCATAAGATAGTAGAATAGGTAGAGAAGCATCTGAACTCAACTACTTAATATGAGTTTAGGGAGAAATAAGGAGTAGAATTAGATTAGTTTTTGTGCTTTCAAAAGAATAAAATGTTGTGAAAAGAGTTTGCCAATCCAAGTGCACTCTGATGAAGAAAAATGTTAGATCAGTAGGATTGGGTAGGTAGAAAGTTTGTGTTGATGAAAATCCATTGTTTTTATAACTGCCAATGTGTTTTCAGAGCAAGATCATCCCAACAAAGGAGGGGCAGCCCAATGGATTAGGCACAGGTCAACCTCCCAGAGAATGCAAGTCTGAAGTTCTTGATGCCTTCTGTTAGGACTCCACTATGTAGCATTTTTACTATATACTTTGACATCATCTTATCTTTTTAACTATGATTCCATTATCATTTTCATTTACTTTATCCCAAGGTACATAAAATCCTCTTCTTTATTATATGTTTAATCTGTTTACATATAATTCCATAATACTCTTATATTTTGTCATTAATCGAAGTGGATTGTTGCTAACATAAGTCTAAAAGATCGCAGATAAGTATATGCTGCGCTGGAACAATCGGCCGTTGCTGAAACAGTCAAAATCCGTTGCTGAAACAGTTGACCCTGTTGCTGAAACAACTGAAACAACCAGCAAGCACGCAAATTCCGTCACTCGTAATTTGCGATTCTGGAAGAGTATTTTGCGGAACAGTGGCAACAGCATGAAGAAATGGTTACACGGATTATTCTGAAAATAGCATTCTTGTTGTATCTGTTGTAACAATAGCTTTTTATGGAAGAACAGAATAGTCCTGTTTTAAGAAAGAAGAACAGAATTAGGGATACTCTCATGTAATTATAGGAGATGTCTCCTCTTTAAAAAGAGGATACATCATCATCAGAGGGGAGTTCAGGTTTGAAAACTACAGGAGAACATTGTATTTGACAGACTGGAGCTAGACTCCATTTGTGATGTATCATTCCTTTTGACAGATGAATAAAATATTCTTTTGAGCGCTCCAATTTAATTCTTTCCCTGGGGAATCTTGTGAGAGGGAAAGGGCCCGCCTTTCTCACAAGATTCACCCTTCCGTCCCTGTAGTTTGTTTAATTTATTTATACTTTTTTCACTTCATTTAATTCTGTTTGCTGAAACACCAGTTATACAGTTCTGTAGTTCATTGAATACTCTGTTTCCTTAACGCTGCATGTGTTTAATACATTCATTCTTAAAAGGTTGAGAAATCTATTTCTGTTCATTAATGGAATGTATGATGCCGGGAAGCAGGTGCTGAAGGTTCCTGTATAAAGGAATAGGGTCCTGTTCCCATTAATTTCCTTTCTTTTCCTGCAGTGTGATTAGAAACAGGAGACAGGTGCTGGAGCTTCCTGTTCATGGGAATAGGGTCCTGCTCTCTTGAGTGATCTTTTCTACAGAGTGATTAGTGTCAGGCAGCAGGTGCTGAAGTTCCTAATTAAGGAATAGGGTCATGTTCCTGTTATGGTTGATTGGTTTCCTTTTCTGCAGATTGATTTCCATTTAATTGGACTCTAAACTGCAACATAGGAATTATTTCTGCTATAACCTAAATGACTTCAGCTTTGACTAAATGAAGAGTGAATAATTAGATTTGTATTAATGATAATTGTGTGGCTTTTTACTACAAAATTGTTTTTGATTTTTAATTTGAGCATATCCAGTGCGTGATTGTCTTTGGAATAAACAGACTTCCTCGGGTTGACAATTTATGTGGAGCTTGAATTGTGAAACAATTAAAGCAACCAACATTTTGGCGCCGTTGCCGGGGAAGGAAATTATAGATTTCAAAAGCATTAATATTTTATTTTTAAATGTTCAGATTGTATGAGAGGACGCGGAAACCAGAAGAAAACTAACCCCACAGGTGGCAAAGGAAAAGGAAGGGGAGGAAGAAAGACTTTTATTGACGAGATTGTATCAAAGGCTGAATCATCATAGAGATTAAGTTCTCGGAGACCAAAACTTCAGCACTCCCCTCAATCAGATTACAAAACAGAGGAAGTTGTGGGTCCTGAAAATATAGAAGAGCCAGTGACTGAAGAACCAGCAGTCAGTGCTGGAGAGTCAGAAGGAAGTATTAGTAAATCAGCAGAGCACGTTGAGGAAATAATAGAGAGTGTTGGATGACCAGTGGAAAACATTGAAGAGCCAGTAGAAGACCTTGACGATCGAGCAAGTGCAGTAGGAGAGCCAACAATGGAAGGAAACAATGACGATTTCTTTGGTGGAGGACGTGTAGAGCCCGAAGGAGAAGGAAGGGATGAAAATTCCCTCTCTACCTTGGGATTTCCTATCAGTGATCTCCCTGCAGGGACAACTCCTATGAAAAACATTCCATTGTCTGCTTTACCTAACTTTCATGGTTTATCCTCTGAAGATCCAAATGAATTTCTTTTTGAATTTGATATATTATGCAGAAGTTATGATTACGTTACTAATTCTCAAAAGTTGAAACTGTTTCCAGCAACCTTAAAAGGAAATGCTTTAAGATGGTTCATGAGCCTTGGGAGTCAGGTAATCACAACTTGGGAGCAGATGAAACAGAAATTTCTTCTTAAATATCAAGACTACTTTCGGACGAGAGAAAAGAAGGATGAACTATTCAATATGGCACAAAAGCCGGACGAGAATCTGGAGGACTATGTAGAAAGGTTGCAGTACAATATTCAGAGATCTGATCATCCGAATATAAGTAAGGAAATTCGCAAAACAATATTACTTAGAGGTTTAAGGGATGATTGTTTAGATATGTTAAACATGCTTGGCAAAGGAGATATATCTAAGGAATCATATGATGAGATTGTTGAACTTTCTAAGAGGTGTTCAAGAGGAGCTACAAGGAACAGAGTAAGTAATAGAGATTCCACCTATTCAAGAGTGCAGAAATCAGCTAGTGGAGGAGCAACAAGAGCTGAAATAGGTAATTTACTTGAAGAATTTAAAACTGAGATGTTAAGTTCTTTTGCTTCACAAATTGACACTTTGCAGGTTAAGAAGAAGTAGGCTGAAGCAGAAGCAACTCTGGCTGTCTTTTTCCCAAAGTGCAGAGAGAAACATCCACTAAGGGAATGCCCAATGGAAAAAATAACAATTTGCACCCTTTGTGAGAAAGACCACGAAACAAAACAATGTCCATCTCTACCAGGAATAAAGGCAGCATTGCAGCCAACGGAAGAAGAAGCTGAAGCAGTTTACCTGCTAACTCAAAGAAGACAATGGCAACCAAAAGGACAAGGTATGAACTCTAGTATGCCATTTAATCGTTGGAATAATTATTCTGTTTTCGGTCAAACAATTTACCCTCCCTTTAATCAGATGAATTTCCCACCCATTCAGCAATAGCCACCCTTTAATCAAATGAATTTCCCACCCATGCAGCAATCAAACCCTCCCTTTGTTGACCCTTCAATGTGGACTCCTTGGCCCCCACAACAGCCATCTTCTTTTAATCCTTGGAATTCAAATTGGAGAAGCCAACAACTCCCGTATCCAAATCAATTGCCTCAATTCCAACAACCACTCCCTCTGCCATCAAATGCTCCGCAAAATAACCAAATGAGACCCTAGCTACCTGTGCAACCAAATCCTAACCCCAATAATAAAGTTGTGCAAGTCATTGATATTCAGAATCAGTCTATATTTCCTACTATGCAATGTAATGATATTCATTTAAGATCTGGGAAAATAGTAGAGCCTATTATTGATGACATAACCTCTTCTGATTCTGATAAAGATGAAACTAAGAAACATAAGGAAGCACAACAACCTTTCAACAAAAATGTTGAAATAACAAAACCACCATTCCCCGAGTGTTTGGTTTTAACTAGAACGCCTGAAACACCTGCTTTTAATCTTTTAGGGGAATTGCAAAATTTGTATGTTAAAATTCCACTTTTACAAGCATTAAGAGATGTACCAATTTATGCCAGAACAATAAGGGATATTTGTGTAAAGAAACCTGGTAGGAAAACTAAAGATCCCCTTACAGTACATGTGATGGGTGACTTGTTTGCATTAATGTCAGGAAAAACCCCTCCTGTGAAGTATGGTGATCCTGGCCATCCTACTGTGACAGTTCAGATTGGTAAAACAATGATTCCCCAAGTTCTGGTAGATTTAGGTGCTGCAATAAACATAATGACCCTTGAAACTTCACAATTATTACAGCTGAATAACACAATCAGAGATACACCCACCATTTTAGAGTTGGATGATCGTTCTACAATTAAACCTGAAGGAGTTGTTGAGGATCTACTTATCTCAGTTGAATCCTGGAAATACCCAGCTGATTTTTTTGTATTGCAGACTAAAAGAAAGCTGGGGGGACATCCCTTAATTCTAGGAAGGCCATGGCTGGCCACAGCTGATGCTTTTATCAGTTGCAGATCTGGTTCAATGACAATTTCTAATGGTTATGAAACAAAACAGCTTACTCTTTATCCTCATGCTACACCAATAATTAATAATGAAGATTCTATATGGATGGATTATGATGATAATGATGTTCAGCCTATTCTAACTATTGGACAAGCTTTAACTCTTAAAGACAATACAGAGGATGAGATAATTAATAATTTTATTTGTGAACCTTCTTCTGTAAGTGCTGGAACACATAATCAATTAACTGCAATTTTTGAAACTGGTACATAAGAAAATATTGAATCTGAAGATTCATCCCAAACATTAACCACCATCTCATCTAAAAGCATAACAGTTGAAATTGAACCTGGCAAGACATTAAACATAAATCCTGATCTAACAGATGCTGAAACACAACAGTTAATGAAGTTATTGTATGAATATAAGAAGGCATTTGCATGGGATTACACGGATATGAAAGGTATTTCTTCTGAATTATGTACTCATCGAATTTATATTAAAGAGGGATGCCGGCCTGTTTGTCAACCCCAAAGACGAATGAATCCTAATTTACGAGAAATTGTTAAAGAAGAACTTCAGAAATTTCTTAATGCAGGATTTATATACCCTATATCTGACAGTGAATGGGTTTCCCCATTGGTAATTGTCCCTAAGAAAAACGGGAAATGGAGAGTATGTGTTGACTACAGAGCCTTGAATAAAGCTACTCAAAAAGATCACTTTCCTTTACCCTTCATTGATCAGGTGTTGGATAGTCTGGCAGGGAAGAAATTCTTTTCTTTTTTAGATGGATTTAGTGGGTATAATCAGATTAGAATTGCACCCCAAGAACAAGACAAGACCACTTTCACCAGCCCTTGGGGAACTTTTGCTTATAGAGTTCTTCCATTTGGGCTATGTAATGCACCAGCAACTTTTCAAAGAGCTGTTATAGGAATTTTTTCTGATATGTTGAATGACTCTATGGAAATATTTATGGATGATTTTACTCCTTATGGTGTGTCTTTTGAAGATGCATTACAAAACCTTAAGAAAGTACTTAAACGATGTATACAAGCTCACCTCTCCCTAAGTACTGAAAAATGCCACATGATGATGAGTGAAGGAGTGGTGCTTGGACATTTTATTTCATCTCAAGGTATTCAGGTAGATCCATCTAAAATATTGGTCATTCAGAATCTTTCTGTTCCTAAAACACAAATTGATGTGAGAAGTTTTCTAGGACATGCTGGATACTACAAAAGATTTATTAAAGATTTTTCTAAGATAGCTTCTCCATTATTTGTGTTGCTTATGAAAAATGCTGAATTTAAGTGGACTAATTCTTGTCAAAAAGCTTTTGAAGAACTCAAGCATCAGTTGTCTACTGCTCCTATTTTGAGGGGGCCTGATTGGGCCCTCCCTTTTCATATATCCTCTGATGCTTCAGACACTGCAATTGGAGCTGTCTTGGGACAAGAGGTGAATCATCTTCCTTATGCTATCTACTTCATTAGTAAGAATATGACCCCTGCTGAGCTTAATTATACAGTTACCGAAAAGGAGTTTCTTGCAGTAATTTATGCCATTAATAAATTTCGACATTATATCACTGGTTATTCTACTTTTGTCCACACTGATCACTCAGCTATTAAGTATTTAATAAACAAATCTGTTACAAATGCTAGAGTTACCAGATGGCTATTATTACTGCAGGAATTTGATATCACAATTGTAGATCGGCCTGGTAAAGAAAATGTGGTGGCCGATTTCCTTTCACGGTTAAAAACTGATAATGATATTCCAGTAGATGATTCTTTTCCTGATGAGTATTTGTTTGCAGTTTCTGCTCACTCTCCATGGTATGCAGATATTGCTAATTATTTGGTTGCAGGAAAATTACCATCACACCTGTCATACAGAGAAAAGAGAAAAATTGTTCAACAAAGTGCCAGGTATAGCTGGATAAGTGGGTGTCTTTTCTACACCGGGCTTGATCAGGAAATTCGAAGATGCATTAGGGAAGATGAAGTGTATGACATACTGAAAGCTTGTCATGATGGCCCTTGTGGAGGGCATTTCGCTGATAAAAGAACATCACACAAAATTCTGAGGATGGGTTACTATTGGCCCTCATTATTTAAGGATGCAAAGAAATATGTAAGGGCTTGTGACAGCTGTCAGAGAATGGGTCAACCCAACCATAGAGATCAAATGCCATTAAACTCTCAGGTAGTTTCTGAACCATTTGAAAGATGGGCCTTGGATTTCATAGGACCCATTAATCCTCCATCCAATCAAAGAACTTATATATTAGTCTGTACAGACTGTATGACTAAATGGGTGGAGGCCAAAGCACTCATTAGAGCCAATGAAGAGGTTGTCCTAGCTTTCTTATTTGAAGAAATCTTCACTAGATTTGGAATTCCTAGAGAGCTAGTTACAGATGGAGGACCTCCATTCAATTCTCATGGTTTTAAGTCTACCCTTCAGAAATATCATATTCAACATAGAATGACTACACCATACCACCCCCAGGCCAATGGGCAGGTGGAAAGTACAAATAAAGTATTAGAATCCATTCTAACTAAAACAGTGAAGGACAACCGGAAGGATTGGTCTCAAAGGCTCCCTGAAGCATTATGGGCTTACAGAACTACTTGGAGAAACACTACAGGTTTCTCTCCCTATGAATTGGTCTATGGTAAAAATGCTGTTTTTCCTGTGGAATTTGAAATCAAAACTCTAAGAACTGCTTTAGCTGTTAACCTTGATTTGACTGATGTGCAGACAGCTAGGTTGCAGCAGCTTCTTGAGTTGGATGAAAAGAGATTAGATGCCATTCATCAAACAACCATGATTCAACAACAGAGAATGAAGTGGCATGACAAAATTATCAAACACAAGCAGTTCCAAAAAGGTAATTGGGCCTTGTTGTATGACTCTCGGTTTGAAAATTTTCAGGGTAAGCTACGAACACGCTAGCTTGGACCATATGAGGTAGATGCTGTTTTTCCTAATGGAACGGTAAGACTTTTAACAATTGATGATTCTAAAACACCTCTACTAGTCAATGGTCATAGGCTCCATCTATACCAGCGCCCTATTTCTAAAGAGGATTTCAAGACTGCTTGCATGACTGATATTCATTATCTTTTTCTAGAGGAGTCTTCTGCTCCTCACAGCATTTAATTTTCTGCACTATTTTTTTTAGTATTAGATTAGATTAGATTTAAGACTAATAATCCCTGTCAAGGGTTGGCATATTACAATTCAATTTTGCAGATTCTGGAAAATCTCATTAAGGAGGACGGATCCATCATGAGAAGATCTGAAGCTTCAATCACAGAAGCTTGTTCCCTTCATTTCAACCCATTTCCTAGCAATATCCCTTCACCCCATTTCTACATTATTACCCTTTTTTTCCCATTTTTCCCACTTCTACCATTCCTGAAATACTATCCTTTAGCTAGTATTTCCTATCCCTTACTGCTGGAGTTATCCCTTATCAAACACTTCCCCTACTTGTTTCAAACCCAAGTCATTTATCCCATTTTCCTGATTTTTCCCGTTGCTGAAACACCAGTTTCAGCAACGCGTCATTCATTTTTCCGTTGCTGAAACACCAGTTTCAGCAACCTGTCATTTATCATTTCATCATTAAAACATCATTTCTTCCCGCTGCTTTACAAACTTTTTAGTTCTCCACTTCTACGCTTCAGATCCCTTGGGTGAAAGTTATTTAGTGTTGAGCAGATCCTGTTACACTCCTGTTTTAAATTTCATAGAAATCTACAGATTCTTCCATTTATATTAAGCCACTATGAAGCACATTACACTTCGAATTATTAAACCAAAGGTAAAATTGTAAGGTATGTGGTTTTAATGTAATGCAGTTAAATTATATATTAAAGAGAGGATCTTGCTCATAATGGTTGCAATCTCCACACGCCCAATCATCATTACACCATACGTAGGGGGGGGATTTCGAAAAATGAATAATCATTTCACATTAACCAATCCTCCGTCATTCTTCATATCCACTTCCGCCGTCATTGAGACCCCGCATCCTCTGTTGCGACAATTAGCTTGACCAGAGCCTGTGTTTCTGTCTTCTGTGCCTCTGCATATAACTCAAGCTAGCAGCCATGGGAGGGTCGGCTATCAGACACGAGCCCGGTTCGATGAATCTTCTTCAAATGTTCCCGGAAGCCTATCAAATTTTCCAACAAGCAGGATGGACAACATACTTTGAACGATTAGGAGAATTTGATCAGGAGCAGGTTTTAGAGTTTGCACAAAATCTTCAGGGGAATTTCTCAGTGGTTCAAGGCGTCCGCATTTCAGTTACAGAGGAGGACATAGTTCAAGTTTCAGGTCTGCCAGCTATTGGGACTCGTTGGTTCAGTAGGAAGCAAGTGATTTTAAATGCATAGCAAGATTTCCTTCGTCCAGATGAACCAGTTGAACTTAAGGGCCGCGGAGTAAGTCTGCATTCACTTCCTTGACCATGGCCGACAGTAGCAGAATTCATCAAACACTACTTGACATGTGAAGGGCATTACCAGGTAGTCTACCAGCACGATTTCGTTTTGATGAATCATTTAAGGAATGGTCGATTACTTAATATTCCCTATTATCTACTTGGTTGTATCAAAAACATGTCTTATTATTGCAGACGGGCTAAATTCCCATTGTTATCCCTCACCCATCATCGTTTATGCCAATTGTTAATTCAGAGGGGTTTTTCTCAGCAAAACCTCCCTCTGAATAATCCACTCCTTCTTCTCCAGCAGGCTGAAGTTCCTCAGTAGGCCCAAATCCCCCAACAAGCTGAAAGCTCCCAAGGAACTCCTAAGATTCCTCATGAAGGGCAATTGGATGATATCCCAGACTCCCCAGTAATCCCACCCTCAGAGCCAGTTGACCCAAACCCAACTTCATCCCACTTAGTAGAGTCAACCAATCCCACTATTTCTATCCCTAGCGATGACTCTCTAACACCCCCATCCCCACCTACTGATAAAAGGAAGAAAAGAACCCCAACAGTCGTTGTCTCCAAACATCGAACAAGGGCCAAATTCCAAATTTTTACTTCTTCTGAAAGCCCTTCCCCCAGAAAAGAATCTTCCCCTACGAAGAAAAGGAAAGACAGTGATTTCTCTGCTTTCCTACCAAAAAGGAAAATGAAGATGACTGTTGAAATAGGAGCTACTCCCATTTCCCCTGACCCCGCCACCATTATGTTAAAAATCCAATCTTCACCCCCATTTCAAATTCCCCAACCCGTCTCGTCCAGTGGCACTGCCACACAAGAACCAGTGCCCCGGGATAATACAACATTGTTTATGGCCGAAACAGTGACTGTCACACAAGAACCAGTCACTTACCCAGAGGCTGAAACACAAGAACCAGCCACTGTGGTACAAAAATCATACACCAAGCACGATGATACAGGGAGACCAGCCATAGCTGCTCCACAAGAACCAGCCACGGCTGTACATCAGCAGAGAATCCCAGTAGAATCAACCAACATACAGGGTTCATATACTGTGGCATCTTTATTGGAAGAAAATCAGTTTTTGAAGTCTGAGTTGGAAGCCTCTAAGAATGAACTAATCATGGCACGAGAAGCTTTCGATAGAGAACTGAATCTCTATCTGCTAGCACACACAGCATCATCACAAAATAGGGAGCCATGCAGGGAATACATGTGCCATGAGTGTGGCAATATTTACCAGCAGGCAGGCTACAAACTAGTCAAAATTCAAATATCTGAGGCATCTACATCAGTTGTAATAAAAGAAGAATGCCCTACTGCTCCACAAGAACCAGTAGGGCTCCTAAAAAGTGTAGAAAAAGAAACTAAACCTCAGATATCTTGTCCTGAGCTAATTAGCGCAGCCACTCAGACAGAAACACAACCACAGGTATCTTGCCCTGAGTCAGTCAATGCAGCAACTCAAACAATGTCCCAACCCAACACTTCTAATGCTAGCACACAGACCCTGCCATGGAATCAATTGGAACTGATGAACAAATGGAAGAAACAATATGCTGAAGAACAAGATACAATACTACAGCAGCATAAGTTAGCATGGCAAAATCACATGTATGCCAACTGGGATAGTTGGGAACAGATGTTGCAACAGCTCAGGGACTCCAAAAAGGAAGTCAAGGAATCTAAGGAAAAGATGGCCTTGATGTTTTCATTAGTGCAGAAGTTGATGGCTACCCGCAAACCTTCTGTAAATTACTCTCTCTTCCTTTCTGAACGATTAGTTTATTTTCAATTAAAAGCAATAAAGGATGGCAGACCGCATCAATTACTTACTTCAGAACAATTTGTTGAGACTTTTACTGAGGCCTCTGAAAGTGACCAGCATTTGCTGTGTGAACTTTACCTTCATAATGAGGCCATTCCCGACAATAGAAGAGTCAATCTCATTCCAATTGCAGGTGATATACAAATAAGGGCATTTGTTTCATTTTTGGCCAATCAGCTCACTTGGCAAACTGCGTTTATTGCAAGCAGTCATAATGAGGAGAATAGGCTCCTTTGGATTAGACCAGAACCTTTAAGTCCAGCCTTGTTTATAGCACAATATCACAAATTCTTACAGAAGCCAGAAATGCATAGGTACATGCAACAACTACAGGCTGCAACACTTTTGAAGTGTCAACAGCAAATCAGAGTAAAGGAGGCTACTGCATTGAAGGCCAATACTATGTTTTGGCAGAAGTCATGTAAAGAAAGACAAGATTATCACCCTTTTAACCCTGATAATCTCCAAGCTGCACTTTCCAGGGTACCTACTTATATCAAATGCATTCGACATTGTGGACTAAACTGGATTGGTTATCATTTTCATTTTCCAATTCTATGGCTGCCTTCAGAGAAATATCAGTGTCACTACCAATTGGCTGGCAGAGACGAAGCTTCAGCATGGCAGCAATTGCAGAACAATAAAGGATTCCGAGCTCCTACAGATGCCACCTTCTCCAGCTACTGCTTGAGTAATTTGCATGCACAATATCAATACTCAGACTCTGACTCAGACTAGGGGTTGCCTGAGGACATGCAACATTTTCAGCTGGGGGGGATGTTAGGACTCCACTGTGTAGCATTTTTACTATATACTTTGACATCATCTTATCTTTTTAACTATGATTCCATTATCATTTTCATTTACTTTATCCCAAGGTACATAAAATCCTCTTCTTTATTATATGTTTAATCTGTTTACATATAATTCCATAATACTCTTATATTTTGTCATTAATCGAAGTGGATTGTTGCTAACATAAGTCTAAAAGATCGCAGATAAGTATATGCTGCGCTGGAACAATCGGCCGTTGCTGAAACAGTCAAAATCCGTTGCTGAAACAGTTGACCCTGTTGCTGAAACAACTGAAACAACCAGCAAGCACGCAAATTCCGTCACTCGTAATTTGCGATTCTGGAAGAGTATTTTGCGGAACAGTGGCAACAGCATGAAGAAATGGTTACACGGATTATTCTGAAAATAGCATTCTTGTTGTATCTGTTGTAACAATAGCTTTTTATGGAAGAACAGAATAGTCCTGTTTTAAGAAAGAAGAACAGAATTAGGGATACTCTCATGTAATTATAGGAGATGTCTCCTCTTTAAAAAGAGGATACATCATCATCAGAGGGGAGTTCAGGTTTGAAAACTACAGGAGAACATTGTATTTGACAGACTGGAGCTAGACTCCATTTGTGATGTATCATTCCTTTTGACAGATGAATAAAATATTCTTTTGAGCGCTCCAATTTAATTCTTTCCCTGGGGAATCTTGTGAGAGGGAAAGGGCCCGCCTTTCTCACAAGATTCACCCTTCCGTCCCTGTAGTTTGTTTAATTTATTTATACTTTTTTCACTTCATTTAATTCTGTTTGCTGAAACACCAGTTATACAGTTCTGTAGTTCATTGAATACTCTGTTTCCTTAACGCTGCATGTGTTTAATACATTCATTCTTAAAAGGTTGAGAAATCTATTTCTGTTCATTAATGGAATGTATGATGCCGGGAAGCAGGTGCTGAAGGTTCCTGTATAAAGGAATAGGGTCCTGTTCCCATTAATTTCCTTTCTTTTCCTGCAGTGTGATTAGAAACAGGAGACAGGTGCTGGAGCTTCCTGTTCATGGGAATAGGGTCCTGCTCTCTTGAGTGATCTTTTCTACAGAGTGATTAGTGTCAGGCAGCAGGTGCTGAAGTTCCTAATTAAGGAATAGGGTCATGTTCCTGTTATGGTTGATTGGTTTCCTTTTCTGCAGATTGATTTCCATTTAATTGGACTCTAAACTGCAACATAGGAATTATTTCTGCTATACATAAGTGACTTCAGCTTTGATTAAACAGAGTGTGAATAATTAGATTTGTATGATTGATAATTGTGTGGCTTTTTACTACAACATTGTTTTTGCTTTTGAAATTGAGCATATCCAGTGCGTGATTGTCTTTGGAATAAACAGACTTCCTCGGGTTGACAATTTATGTGGAGCTTGAATTGTGAAACAATTAAAGCAACCAACACCTTCAAGAAGGCATCATCTCCAAGTGGAGCCACTGTTAGCCACCTATAATATTTTGTTATACGAAAAGGTGGCTAAGACTTTTTGAGCCTCCAAGGAACAAATTTTATCTCTAAAAATTGTTGGCTCTTGAAGGCTCCTTGAAGGCCTCATGCCTCTGTCCAAAATCTTCATTACTATTTCCATTTTTTACTCAGAAACTTCTGTTGATTACAAATGAAAGACTGCTGAAAAACCTTCATTTTCCCCCTTCTCAAACCTTCATTTTCTCCCCTTTTTCTCCATCAAAACTCCCTTGTTTTCATAAATCCTCTTCTTCCATTTATGAAAGTCATTTTTCCAAAAGTTAAAGACTCACTCTTTAACCTGGCCGAAACCCCCAAAACCATTAAAAAACCCATTTATCCAAACTTTTAATCTAATATATTAAAGTCACGTGTTAATGAAAAAATGGTTAGATTAAAAAGACCGATCACGCAATCGTAATCGGAGAAATCAAATGGGTTGATTAAAAAGACCGCATCAAAATCCTCCGATGCGATTAGGTCTTGAGTGTTAAAACTTTCCCCACCTCCGTTTCATATGACTTATGCCTAAGACCAAGTGTTAAAGACCCCCGGCGCTGAATCACATCGCAATTTTTTAAATGGGTTGATCGGAAAGACCAGGCCCGCAGTCCCGATTGCGATTGGCCCTTTTGTGTTTTACGTCCCGGGCATATCATATTTTATAAAAACCATAGGCCCCACATTCGGGTGCCCACCCACCTTATATATTCTTCTGCCCGATCCATAAAAACCTTTGATTATTCCAAAAGTTTGGGTTTCATAAAAATATACAAGGGTTTTCCCCCCGGCTCATCTCCACCGTTGATCGTATGCCAAATCCAACGGTCCGCACAAAATTGCATCGGAGTTTTTCTTTTGATGCATTTGTTTTGTTCCCCCGATCGGCCATCCCCCGATCCATTCTCCACCATTGATCTCATTCTTAGATCGACGACCTGCGCTCAATCGCATCGCAAAGTTTTAATCGCATGCGTTTTGTTTCACCCCCGATCACGACTCCCCCGATTGGTTCTCCACCGTTGATCTCATTCTTGAATCAATGGCTATCGCTTAATCACTCCTTCCCTTCCGATTGCGCAATCGCATCGGATTTTTGCAATTGCACCCCTTTCCTCCTTCCCCCGATTGCGATTCCCCGATTAGATCTGGACCATCCACGTGTCCAGATCCAACAGCTACGCTCCTTCCCCTTCTCCGAAGCAGTTTAAACCCATTTCGCAGGTTTTCTTAATTATTTTTTTGTTTTGCAGGTATTTTAATGGTTTTCCACTGAATAATGAAAGAAAGTCAGGGACTGGGATAGACGTTTCCTGTTCCTTCGAGCTACTAAAGGAACCATTCACAGGGTTGAATTCAATGATTTTTCAATGTTTCATGAGCGTTGATAACACGTAAAATGGCTTGTGCATCCCTGCACATCAACAAGACACTATTTCAGTCAAAAAAAAGTTAAAGAGTATAATTTTGAAGAAATCATAGCAGAATGAATATTGAAGACATTTTTACGGGGATTACGGCTAATACGGTTATCAAAAGCCTAATCCCCAACTCAAAACACAGTTTAAATAAAACCTAAAGTGTTTTATCAGACAGAAAGCCTCCACCGCCACATCTTGAGGTAAATTGATTCCTCAGCTACCACAAAGCCACCTGTTGCCTCAAACCTTTCAAACAGAGGCCGAAGTTATTGAAGAAGATCAGATTTTGCCTCAGTGCAGCCAGGGAGTTACTTCTGCAAGGAAATCAATGCAGAAAATATCTACGGGGTTACTCCACACAGCACACAGAGCCTCAAAGTCAAAATAAAGCTCCCACCGAGCTTTGATATTTATTGTAAAATAGTTAATACAACAATCCACCAGTACACTTCTTCATCAAGCCCCTCAAAAGGCTAAGAAGTCTTGAATCTGTATTAATTGCCTTAAGATATCTTTCGTTAGATTTCACCTCCTCATTCTTCTATAAATACCTTAGTAGAAGATGAGAGATTGTTGGTCACCGCATATCTGTAGCATGTAAATAGTTTTCTGAAGCAGCTGTAAGCTCTGTTTGTAAGTGAAGATACCTAAGTTGAGCTGAGAAGCCTGGAGCTGTAAAGAACCATTAGACTTGAAGATTGTAACTGGTTTGGAGCATCAATACAAGCTGATTTATGGGATCCTGGTCTATGTCGATGGTGATGTTATTCTCACTGTAATTTGTTATTTTATTTTGTTTCATTGTGTTTCATATTCTTCTGTAAAGAACAGTTTAAACAGTGTTAGGACCTACTGTATATCAATAACCTTCTCTGGCTGAAAAACCTTTATTTAAATGTTTTCTTTCAAACTGTGTTATTTATGAATGATTTAATTCAGTTAAGCGTAGGAATGTTGGCGTTCCCTCGTCTTATTGTCTTAGCTGAATGTTGTTCTTAGATGTTATTTTCATTTCATGTTAAGTAGTGATGAACTAAGGAAGATATGGTGAGCCCTGGTCCTAGTTTTGTCACAAAAGACTGACTGAAAGTTTCCCTTAGAATGTGTTAAAAGCTGGATAGTTTGAAAGTAATTACCAGATCTTAGGCCATTCTGTGTGATCTCTGTGATTATCTTGGAAGTAGCCAAGTAAAGAAGAGCTAGGAGAGGATTTGTGGTGAGCCCAGCCCGCTAGTTTCTACTCCAAAAGTTGCCTTCAAGTTTCCCTTTGTTTTTTAAAATGTTTTCTATTGAAATTTTATCAAAGCAGGCTAGTTTAGAAGTACTTACCTGATCTTAGATTGCTTTTATGTCTTTCTTAAGTGTTTGTCAAAGCTGCTAGTTTGAAAGTACTTACCAGATCCTGGGATGCTCTTTGTTCTGCATCTGTTTATTTCCCCTTATTAATGTATCATTTCATTCCATAAATCAAACTTTAAAGATATCCTTAGGCATAGATGATTTGCCCCATATACCACTCTTGAACCTTGTTGTTTCAATTAAAACCCTACTATGACTCCATAGCCCAATGGATTGAAGCTTTTTCTTGCCTATCTTCTTAGCTGAATCAATTTTCGCTTTCATTCATCTTAACCCTTCATTTAGACTTCCTTCACCTTCATTTATCTTTTTCAAACCAAAACAAACAAAACCCTTGTGCTTAATAACTAGCCTAAAATTACACATAAAAGAAAACAAGATAAATCTTTGCACTTATTGGAGAGATCCCTCTCCGGATTCAGGAGGGCTAGATCCTAGAATCCCAAAGTTGGTTGAAATGATGTTGCTTCTGTAGTCTTAGTCTTACCAATCTGTTAAAATTACAGATTCCTAACATATTCTACAAGATGCCCTTCGAATCAATTCAACTTGATTCTTCAAACAAGACTTATGCAATTTGGAAAAAAAAATACACACCTTTTACTTGCTTGGAGGAGCTCAATATTGAAATTGAATTATCTCTTTAATTGAAAATATTCGATATCTTAAATTCAGCCCTGTAGTAGTGCTCTAAAGCTTCTTTCAAATGCCATAGGTCTGACCTGATTTGGATTCTCCAAGACAAAGTTGTGTCCAATCTCCCACAATGACCTAATTCTAGACTGGTTTAGTAGAGCGAACTTGTACGACTTGCCACGTGTCACTATTTCGTCTTTTGTATCTGAAATTGATAGACAAAAAACTAAAGTCCATGTAATTGCGACCACTTTTTACGACACTCCAATCCGATCCCCAGAGAGAGAGTTATTGAACGTTTCCCACGATCACCTCTTTGAGATGAAATTCAGGAGCCTAAAAAAGCACTACCTTCCATAGATCATATCTCCAAAAATATTGCGAACCAAGCTCTGAAATTTTTTGACGAATTTCCTCAGGATTTTAGCTTAGCACCATATTAATTTCAGATTCTTAACCTTCGTAGAAAAAAATTTATAGCGCAAATTCCATGATGACCTGTTTAGGAGCCTGAAAAAAGACCTAACTTCCACAGATGATATCTCCACAAATATTGCGAACCAAGCTCTGAAATTTTTAGAAAATCTTCCTCAGGATTTCAGCTTCGTACCCTAAAAATTTCAGCTTTTGAAACTTCGTAGAAAAAATGTTATAGTGAAAATTCCACGATGACCTGTTTGGAGCAGCGAAACCCTAGAATCCAAAGCTCTGATACCAAATGTTGTGTAACCAGCTCCAAAAATAGAAGAAAAGAGATATCAACGCCTTAGAAATGAGCCACTTCGGGGGGGAAACCTCCAATACATTACATAAATGAACAATTCTTGGATGATACAATTTACAAAACCTCCTTTCTATATATAGGAGTCCATGGGGCCATAATGTAATCCTAGTGGGCCACAATGTAATCCTAGCCGACCTAAAAATAATAATTTAAGGGCACAATAATAATAAAATGGGGGTTAAAAGGGTACAATAATAACAATAAGGGGGTTACACTAACAACAATAAGGGACTATACTAGTAATATAGGGACCTAACAACCTATATAGACAAAGGTGTTGGAAACAAGGAAAAACTATCTCATACAGTAAGAGGGAAAGGACCCTCAACACCATCCCATAGTAAATAATGAATCTGGTCTCCTGGAATTGTAGAGGTCTCAGAAATCCCATGAAAGTTAATGTGGAAATATATCTTATGAGAACCTGATGTCCCGATATCCTCCTAATTCAAGATACCAAGTCATCCAAACAAGAAATGAACTAGATAATTAAAAAAACAAAGCATTATGAAGGAAAAATTATAAATGAAATAGTCGTGCACCTCTGGAGGTATTTGAACAATGTGGAACCACTCCACTTGGGAACCAATTTTTTTGATTAAAGAGCACCACTAGATAAAAATTAAACTCAAAAACAAAATATCTGGATTGCAAATCATTAGTTTAAACATTTATGCCCTTTCTCATTTCAGAGACAAGGATTAATGTTTGCAAACCTTGTTTGATCTGATTGAATCATAAACCAACATAAAAATTATAGTTGGATAAGACTTTAGTCTCTTCCTGAAAACAGAAGAAAATAAAGGAGGCAATTTTTAGCCAGATGCTTTCAGAGACAAGCTAGAGGACATCATAGAATCCCAAAATCTAATGTATATAACTCCTAATAATGGAAAATATACCTGGAGAAACAAAATATTAGGCCCAGGTAACATCAAAGAAATATTGGACAAGTTCTTAATTCAAGATAACCTCATCTATGACTCTACAATGGTGACATAAAAAATCATCCCCTCAGTAGCATCAGATCATAAGCCCATTTCTATAAAAATTGGGGAAATCGAAAATAAGGGATCACTACCCTTTAAATATAATCCTATTTGGTCCAATATTGAAGAGGTTAGATCACTGGTATCTTCAGCCTGGGATCAAAGTATCAATGGTTCGCCAAATTTCATTTGGGAAACTAAGTTAAGGAAATTCAGAAATGAACTAAATGAATGGGTCAGAATAAAGAACCAAATCAAAAGAAAATTGAGCTACAAATGGAGTTAGACCATGTCCAGGGTGTTAGCTCCCCGTAATTTGGTAGATTGGTGAGACCAAAAATGCAGAGAGGACACTTGAACCACTTTGGGATTATAGGATCCAGCCCTCCTAAATCCGAAGAGGGATCTCTCCAATAAGTGCAAAGATTGATTTATCTTTAAGGATTTTGGGTATGATATTAGGCTAGTTATGAAGAACGAGGGTTTTTGTTTGTTTTGGATGGTTGAGCATGATTATTAGTTGAGTGGAAAGTCCTAAAGGAAAGAGTTTCAAAGGTGTGAAGTTGCAAGAAATCATAACAAGCTTCGGCTGATTAGATAGATATAACGATGGTTTTTAGTCCATTGGGCTATGGAGTCATAATAGGGCTTTAATTGTGCAACAATTCAAGAGTGATCCAAGGGGCAAGTCATCTATATCACAAGATCATTGAGATTAAATGATGGAATTGAAACAATAAAGTGTTGGAGGGGTGGAAATAGATAATAATTTCAACTAGGATTTATAGTCTGTCCAAACAAGAAAATCCTTTTAAGCAACTGTTTAAAACCAACCAAAGGGCAGGGCTCACCATAAACCTATTTGGACAAGCTCGTATTAAAGATAACTCAAGAGACAAACAATTCAGTAATCCACATAATTACTTTTAGAAAGGATGAAAAAAAATAAGAGAAACAAAGGGCAAATTAAGATCAGATAAGATACTTTTAAATCTAGTCTGCTTTCAGCATACACTTAGGGAAACTTTAAAAATTACCTTTGGAGAAAGAAGCTAGAAAACAAGGCTCACCATCACTTTTCTAGTCTAACTTTAATAAGAAAATAATGAAAATAACATTCAAGAATAATGTTTAAAGTAAACAGTAGGACAAGGGAACGCCAACATTCCTGACTGCTCAACTATATTGAATCATTCTTAAATAAACAATTTTAGAGGAAAACATTGAGATAAAGCTTATCAGTCAGAGAAGGGTACTGTAAACAACAAATCCTAACTCTATGCTTGCTTCTCTTTATCAGAGAATAATGGACAATATGGCATACATGAAAGGAAAAAACAACAACAAAGAAAGAGGCACTTCACCAGTGATATAGACCAGGATCCCAAGAAACAGCTTGTATATTGAAGTCAAACCAGTTACATCTTCAAGTCCAGTGTTTCAGTCCATCAATCATCTTCACTTCTCAGACTAACTTATTAGATCAGAAACAGAGCTTCAAGAGACTTTGAACACTATTTACAAGTGGGATTTTCGAGCACAAGTATATTTCAAAGTTCTGCAACCAACATTGTCTCATCTTCTATAGAAGTATTTATAGAAGAAATGAGGAGGTCGGATGCGATAAAATATCTCCAAGGTTCAATTAATATAGATTAATACTTCTCAGCCTTTGAGGGGCTCGATGGAGAAGTTTACAGATATTTCTTCTGTATTAATTTTTTTACATTAAGAATTAAGCTCGGTGGGGAGCTTTTGTTGACTTTAGGGCTCTGTGTCATCTATGTAATAACTTAGCAGATATTTTGCAATAAGTTCTTTGGCTGAATTAACTGTTTGGCTATATTTGAGGAAAATATCCTCTGTTCTGGTCATTACTCGGCCCTTTGTTGAATGCTTTAAGGCTACAGGTGGCATTAGGTAGTTGAGAGGAATCAATTAGCCTCTGATGTGGAAGTGGAGGCATCCTTTGTCTGATAAATATTTTTGATTTGTCTTTAACTACGTTTAATTTAGTGGATTAGGCTTTTGATTTTCGATCTTAACCGTAATCCACCAAAAATGTGAAAACAATATTCAATCTTCAATTTCTATTGTGGTTAGGTCTTCAAAAATGATACTCTTTTTTGCTTTAATTCTCTATGTCTTGTTGATGTGCAGGTGCGACAGGGGCTTTATAGAACTGCCAGCATTCATGAGACACCGGCAAACATGGTTTTGCAACCCTGCGGAAAAATCTCTTTGATAAACAAAAGCCTGGAGGATCGTCATCCTCAGCTTTTATTTTCCTTTTAAAAATTTTGAAAAACCTTTGAAAACCTGCATAAACCAATAAAAATTTATAAAATCCTGCGTATATGGGTTAGACTACTTTGGAGGCTGTGGTTAAGTTGCATCCGTTGGATGAAAACATCCAACGGTGGAGATTTTCTTGCAGAGGTAAAGAAGGAGGCAATTTGGAAGAATGGTGCATAGGATTAAGTCTGGGCCATGGATCTGTTTTGATCGATGGTCAAGATCAATAGTAATAAGATAATGTGAAGGGGTCACATTATAATTACATAGGTGAAAATGCAAAGAAATACAAAGGAATAGGGTGAAAATCCCTTTGGCAGAAGAAATGTATTGAAATGAAATTTGGGGTTTCCCGGATAATTTCAGATTGTTGGATTATATTAGCCCAACAAGATCAACAGCTTAAGATTGATCTAAGAAATCCCTTGGTGAAAGGTGGAGGGCAATAGTGTAACGTTCAGATTGAATCTGAGCCATTGATCTGCAGAGATCAACGACGGGGAGCGCATGCGATAAAACATAATGCAAATGGGGAAAGCAGTTTTGGGAGAGAAAACCGACAGTATCGTGTGATGAAAAGGCTGGTAGGCGGTGTTGCCTTTTCGAATGCAATATTCATTCCCACCTAACACATGGAATTTTAATACCGCCTACATCGCATAAATTTCAGTAATTAACAGTCGAGCATAAAGTTACACGAAAACACTCATTAACCGTTAGATCTTGGGTCTCAGATCAGACAGTGGGCAGTGAGTGCAATATTGGATAGATGCGTGGGCGGAACGAGGTGGGGCAGAACATGAGTGGTTTTAATCTGAGCCGTTGGATCAAAGATTGGACGGCTGAGATCAAATCTGGAGGGAGGCAGGACTGACAAGAGTCAGGCCTGTCGAGATTATTATTAACTATTAGATGAAAGTAGATCAAATATCAGGATTGAAATTGGGGTTAAATGAAAAATAAACAAGGCAAAGAAAGGGGTTAATATGGGTTGTTGATATGCAGTGATCAATGACTTAGATCTCCCTAAACAACCATATAAAGCGGGATGTTTACGAATTTAACAAAAGGTGGGAGGATATATTTGGACCATCCGATCTTGGCACGTGGATGGCCCAGATGTAATCGGATCCTTCGCGATCAGCGGGGTAGCGGACATGGGAGCATCGAAGCGATTGAATGTGGGTCGTCAATCTACAAATCAAATCAACGGTGGAGGATGAATCGGAAGACTGCCAATTGGAGGTGGTGAATAAAATAATACACTACGCCAATGGAAATCTCCGATGCGATATAGCGTTAGTCGTTTGATTGGTCCAAGATCAACGGCGGAGAAGGGCTCTGACCAATGAATAGGCGGGAACCTTTATAACATATGAAAACCAAAAATTTATGAAATACAAAGGTTTTATGGTGTCGGGGCAGGTTATACAATGAGGCTTGGCACCCGATTGCGGGGCCTTTGGATATATGGAAAAGCAAAGGGAGTGGGGTTTATATATATAAGGGCCAATTGGCATCGGAAGCAAGGTTTTGGTCTTTCAATCTAGCTATATGTAAATCTTCGATGCGAGATTTTGTTGACCGTCGATCGCTTTTTAGATCGACGGTCCTTTTCATGAAGAAACATTGCACTAGCAGGTTTTTAGACAAAAACTTAGAAAAATGGGTTTTATGAATTTACAAAGGGAAAAAGTGATCAGGAATGTTTTATTTACAAATTTTAGCGCCCGATTGCAAGCTCTGCGGTTATATGAAGCGGCAATGGGGTTGGGGGTTTATATACAAAGGGCCAATTGCATCGGAGATTTTAACATAGCAAATAGACCTGCACACTCCGATTGTTCTGATGCGATAAGCGTCTGATGGGTTAGCGCTTGGTTCTAGCGCTAGGGCACATGTGGGGAAGTGTTTTAGGACTTAGCCCAAAGGGGCTTAAGCCTATAGTCAAAAAGCCTATTTTTTATGAAATTTTCAAGTTTTTTTGATGGACTTGGGGGTTTTGGTAAGGTTCAAAAGTGAGTTTTAAACCTTATAAAGGGGTCTTTATGAAGGAGAAGGAGGGAAAAAATGAAAAATGAAGGAATGTCATGGGAATAAAGGGGTAAAAATGGAGGTTAATTGAAGTTAAAAGAGGGTTAAAATGAGGGAAAAATGGGGACTTTTGCGACAGTCTTTTCATCATGAAAACAACAGATTTTCATAATTAAGAGGGAAACAACAGTGAAGATTTAAAAAAAGGGCATGATGTATTCATGAGTCTTCAAGAGATAACATTTTTAGCAATAAAACTTGTTTCTTGAAGGCTCAAAAAATGATTTAGCCACCATTTGATATGACAAATTTTATAGGTGGCTAACAGTGGCTCCACTTGGGGATGGTGCCTTCTTGAAGGCATCAAGAATTTCATACTTGCATTCTCTAGGAGGCTTATCAGTGCCTTATCCATTGGGATGCTTTTTCCTTCACTTGGATAATCTTCTTCTACTCCGAAAATATTAGCAGCTATGAAAAAAGAATGGAACTTTATTAACACAAGCTTTCTACCTACCTAATCCTACCGATCTAACATTTTTCTTCTTTAGAGTGCACTTGGATTGGAAAACTCTCTTACAACATTTTATTCTTTTGAAATCAAGAAACTAATCTAAATCTACTTCTTATTTCTCCATGAACTCAGATTAAATAGTTGAGTTCATATGCTTCTCTACCTAATCTACTAATCTGTTAGGACTAAACAGTCCAACAGATCTTTATTCACTGACTTCTAGGATAGAAATTTAAAAGCATACAAGTTAGGATTGAACAGTCCAACTTGTTGCTGATCTATGGCATAAAGGGAAACAAGCTGCACATAGATATTGTTTTACAAAAAATTAAATCAAAATGGAAGGCTTAAGATATAAAAGTTCTAAGCACGGCCTCCTCCATTCTTTAGCTCTATTTTTTGAGTTTATTCGAGTTGTTTTTTCTTGTTATCTAGTTCAGATTTTGAGCTGATTAGAACCAGTTTTACCTCTATTTTTTACTCAAGAAATAAACAAATTTGATTCATTTCTCTTTTTAAAACTAAGGTTCGGATTTTGAGCTTGTTTGAACCTTTAATTTCTATCCTAATCTACCTAACTGATAAGCCAAGATTATGTTGTTTGGAAAATCGAATTCACTAACCTATCATTAATAAATTTAAAACTAATTAGTCATGATTAGGCTATATGACTAACTAGAAGTGTGTTTTCAAGAGTGGCACTTGAGCTTGCACACTTTCAGATTTTGTTTCTCTTTTTTGATATGGGGTTGTACCTTTATTGTTTTTACAATTTGCCCTATTTCTTTCTTTCACTGTTTTTGTATTTTTTATTTTTCTTAACTTTAAATGCAATGATGGATGAAATATTTATAATGGGAAAAAGATAAAAAAAGGCTTTCAAAACATAATAGGATCAAGAGAAGTAATGTTTGAGCATCCTGCCATTGACAGGACCCCCAAACAGTTCAGCTCCATTCAACTCCTGCAAGAAATAAGCATTATTACCAGTAGCGGAATGAATGAGGTAAGGGCCAATACATAAGTTATCAAATTTTCCATGCTTACCCTTGTCTTCTCTCTTTGAGTCCCATTTTAGAACTTTGTCCCCAACATTGAAATTGTTGGCCTTTGGTCTTCTGTCAAAAAGCTTGTTGATGTTGTCTTGATTTTGTAATGCTTTGTTGTAAACCTCCTCTCTGGTTTTCTAAAGGTGAATGGTATGATTTATCCTTCTGATCATGTCATTGTCTTCAGACTGCACCTCTTGAATGAACTTTATAACTAGCACACCAAGGATGGTTGGAAAAATTTCATCAGTACCATACACCAGCTGGTAGGGTGACATTCCAATGGATTTCTTAAGTGTCAATCTGTCAGCCCAAAGTGCATGAAATAGCTTTGTGTGCCAAGACTTCTTATTGTCCTCCAACAGCTTCTTGATTATGTTCACTAAACTCTTGTTTGAGGATTCTGCCAGCCCATTACCTTGAGGGTAATAAGAATTAGAATGTCCCAATGTAATCTGATATTTGTGACAGAACTCAACCGTCCTCTTGGATCCAAATGTTGTTGCATTATCAGTGTTGATCTTCCTAGGGCATCCAAATCTAGAGAAAATATGGGTCTCAATGAATTTTATGATGACTGAGTCATTGGCTTGCATAGATGGGATGGATTCTATCCATTTGGTGAAGTAGTCTATTGCAGTGAGAATCCATTTATGTTGGGAAAAGGAGGGTGGATGGATTTCTCCTATGAAGTCAAGTCCCCACTATTGAAAAGGGGCTTCAACAGTGATGGGATGCAGAGGTAAGGGTAGCAGCTTCCTTTTTCCCTCAAAAAGTTGGCATTTATGACAGGCAATGATCATCTTGTGTACATCAAGAAAGAGAGTGGGCCAATAGTAACTAGCCCTTAGGATTTTTTTGGCTATTGTCTTCCAGTATAGGTGGCCTCCACATGCTCCTTCATGGAATTTGTGTTTAACCTTCTCTGCATCATACTCAATAAAACATTTAAGCAATATCCCACTTGCATTTTTCCAATAAAAACATTTATCTATAATGTAGTAGTTTATAGCTTTTAGCTTCAAAAACCTTGCTTTTGTTTTTTATAAACCAGGAGGTGTGTTCAAATTAAGCAAAACATAAAGAATATTAGCATACCAAGAGGAATTCATAAAATGGTCTTCAACAATGGGAGTTGATATTTCCTCTTGTTCATCTAAAGCATTTATCATATTAATATCAAGAACTTCAAAATTGATTCAACAATTAATCTAGCTAGACCTTGGCCTTTGATGAGTTTAGTGGGCTTGATCTCTAAATCATATTCAAGAATAATAGCTATCCACTTACCTCTCTTACCATCTGGGTCCTGTGTTAGAATGTCTTTCACAACTGAATTTGGGACAAAGGAATTGATGTGTGAGTGAAGGATGTATACTCTAAAGTCTTTTAAAGATTTGACCAAAGCAAAAGCTTTCTTTTCCACAATGTTATACTTCAAAGGAGCATCCCTCAAAGCCTTGCTAAATAATGCAATAGGCTGCTCTTGTCCTTGTGGATTTTTCTGTAAAAGGACAGGAGCTATTGTATGTTCTGATGCAAATGAAAAAATATAAAAATCTTTTGAAAAATCAGGACTTATTACAACCGTTGTTTTGGTTAACGCTTGTTTCACCAGCTCAAGGACTTCTTTGCTTCCAAGGTCCATTTTA
Source organism: Pinus albicaulis (assembly GCA_034641835.2). Lineage (NCBI taxonomy): Eukaryota > Viridiplantae > Streptophyta > Pinopsida > Pinales > Pinaceae > Pinus > Pinus albicaulis. The sequence continues at coordinate 361,546,978 of CM076571.1, read as the reverse complement.
CCCCTTGCTCCTTTTTCAGGATGTTTGTAATGTTTCTAAGGAGCTCGGCCAAGTTTGGTATGAACCTTCTTAAGAAATTAATCTTTCCAATGAAAGAATGCAGTTCCTTGATGTTTCGAGGATGAGAGATTTGCAATATGGCCTCAATCCTCTTTGGGTCTATCTTAATACCCTCTTCCGAAATAATGTGCCCAAGAAGTTTACCTTCTTGGAGACCGAATAGTGTTTTCTTTGGGTTTAATGATATCCCAAACTTTCTACATCTCTCGAATACTTTTCTCAAATGTTTTAAGTGCTCTTCATATGTCTTTGAAAACATATTAGCATCATCAAGGTCAATAATGACGAAGCAGCCTAATTCCTCTGAGAATGCTATGTCCATGGCTCTCTGAAAAGTTTCTTCAGCATTCATGAGACCAAACTGAATTTTCACATACATGAAAGTGCCCCAAGGTGTAGTAAATGTTGTCTTAATTGATCATCAGGGTGAACTAAAATCTGATTATACCCTGAATAGCCATCAAGCAAAGAAATTATTTTACAACCAGCTAGCCTTTGTAAAATATGGTCCATCTTGGGTAAAGGGTAGTTGTCCTTGAGTGAAGTTTTGTTTAAATATCTAAAGTCTATACAAAGCCTAATCTCTCTTGTTTTCTTCCTAACTGACACCAGATTAGACACCCACTAAGAATATCTAATAGGGACAATAATACGAGCTTCATACATTTTCTTGATTTCCTTCTCAACCAAAGGTAACTGAACAGGGTTTATTCTACGGAGCATTTGTTTAAATGGATTTTGGTTTTCCTTGAGAGGGATTTTGTGTTGAATTATTTCAGTGTCATAGGATTTCAGATCCTCATAAATCCACGCAAAAACATCAGAAAATTCTTTAAACAACTCTATGTATTTGAGTTTAATGTAAGCTGGTAAAGTCTTATACAGTTTGATCATCATTGGTTTTAGTTCACTGCCTATATTACATTGTTCAACTTCAGTCTCTACAGGCTCCATTTTTGTATTCTTGGCCACATCGTTGAAATCAAACAAATCTTCTAAAGGGGACAGACCCTTTGGCAAACTTTGATTTTCAGACTGCAGAGTTTCTAAGTCTTATGTTTCTAACTCTGCAATCACTTATGTTTTGTTTTCAAGTTTATTAGATAGTAGATTTACATCAACTATCTCAGGAGACTATTCTTCTTCACCAAGGAAATTTTCTTCACTGGGGTAGTCTGTTTCATAGTCTGAATCTGAACTGGGTAGTTCAAATTCATTTATGAACTGCATGAAGTCTTCTATTTGTTTGTCTCCATCAAACACTTGAAAATACTTCTTGTTATCAGGAACTGCTGGTCAGAATTTAATCTGAGTTGTACATTCTTTGGTTTCATATGGCGTTAGGCATGTTCTAGCAGCAAAAGCTAAACTGTAGGCCATGATATTTTTTCTTCTCGGGACAAAAATCAATTGGGATTCCTCAAAATTTTTTAGCAAATCCATGACATTGTTCCCGTAGGCTCTAAGTCTAGGGTGATTAGAATTGTATTCCCTGTTGACTTGCCTAATGATTAACTTCGAATCCCCATGCACTTTAATTCTTTTGGTTCCTAATTTCTTTAACAAATGTAAGCCTAAAAGAAGGGATTCTTACTCCGCTATGTTATTTGAACACTGAAAGTTTAATCTACAGGAAAGGATTTCTGTGTGGTTTTTCTCAGTGTTGCATATCCAGACCCCTGCACCAGTGTTGCTCCTAGTGCAGGACTTGTCAAAGTCCATACTCCACAGAGGATTAGTCTCGGGTTCAACAGTTGGGTCACTATCCTTTTCAACAAACGTGATTTCGAATTGTTCTTGAATATCAACACTCTATTGAATCTGTTTTAAATCTTCCGGTTTTTCATTGTACTGAGGAATGATTTCTTGACTCTCAAGGTTAAAAAGCGATGGAAACATGATATTTAGTTCAAGACCTGTGTGTTGTTTTCTGTTATTCACGGGTTCAGCAAACTATTTTGACACTTCTGTTACATCTTGCTCCTCCTCTCTATCGGGCTTTAATTCAATTAAAGTGACTTGTTCACTGAATGTTTCATTGTTAAACAGGATAAAAGAATTGAGGCCTATATTTACAGAATACAGAGGAGAGTTTTGTGGTCTGTCTTGGCTAGTAACCATGTACTGCATATGTGACTCCCTGTAAAGTCTTCTTGTCTGATTGAAAACAGGGATGGTCACATATGCCATGTCCATCTGCATAGTTCCTTGTAACTTAGCTCCTCAAGATCTAGATAACAACATTCCATACTTTGGGGGCACATCAGCCACAACAATATCCATGACTAAACATTTGGCTGGGATTTGTACTAAGTTAACAAAGAGGTCTTTGATTAATCCTAAACATTTCACTCTGCTTGAGTCAAAGGAGTATAGTTCTTTGTAAGGTCTGGTAATTTCTAGACCCAGACTCTCCATTATAGCTTTGGGCATTAAATTATGAGATGCCCATGAATCATGCATAGCATTATGAAAAATCTTGTCATGAATGTTTAAACTTACATAAAAGGGAGGAATAGGTCCCTCTTGATACCTACCTTCAATCTTAGGACCAAAAATGAGCTTTGGCTGGTCATCGTTAAGATTGACTGTGTCATTATTTTCCTCTATGTTTAAAGCCTTCAAAATTTGGGTCCTATACACATTTTGGGCAGCCAACTCAGTAAGGGGAACAGATATTTTAATTATGGAAATTTCCTGCTCCAAGCTAAAAGGGATCTGACTCTTTGTAGTGCTTGTCTTAGCCTTAATAACTACTACCCTATCAGCAAAGTTAGTTTGTTGATTTGTTCTATTTACATTTGACAAAATTGTTTTGACAGGAATACTAGCTGAGGTACTAGTACTGCTAAGGTGTGCACTCTGTTTTTCATTGTTTTGAGTGCCTTTCTCTTTACCTTTATCAGAATTTACAGCCACTGTCTTGTCCTTCTATTTTACAATTTTGGATTTGTTTACAGTGTTGTTTTGTGAAGATTTTTCAGAAGTTTTGTTGTTGGGAGTTTCTTGATTGCTTTTACTCGTAAGGTCATATTCCCTTTGAGGCTCTATGATAACATTTTCCATGTCTTGATAATAACTTTCATCATTATCTCTTTTGTCATCATAGGGTGTATACAGACCTTGTTTTCTATCATAATGAACTTGAAAATCATCATTATCTACTCCCAACATATTGATGTCGTCTTCCTCATGTTGCTCTATTGTGTCCTCAACCTCACTTACATAATTTTGATGAAAGGGAGGAGTAATCTGTTGATCATCTTCCCTTGGTCTATTTTGAGGATGGTTTCTCCTAAAATTCTAATTTTGGTTCTGATTTCTATTTTGAGGAGTATTTTGGTTTTGGCTTGCTTGTGCTCTCTCAAGAATGCTCATTTTCTTCATCATATCCTCCATCATTCTTTCCATCTTTGAGCTGGATGTGGAAGGTGTGGATTCCTCTCTAAAAGACACTCTCTTCTCATTCTTCATTCTTGCTCTTTTCTCCATTAAGTTAACATCCACAGCAAGAGCCTATTTTTTCTTATCTTCAGGAGTTAGAGAGTCTCTTTCTCTCAAATGATAGGCCATTTCAGGGTCAAACCCTTCAGGAAAATTATTTAGAGCTGAGCCTTGTGGAGGTTTTAGGTCTGGGGGAAGGGCATTATAAACGTTGTTAAACCTAGTGCAATAGGCCTGAACACTTTCCCCTGCGTTTCTTTGGAGATTTTTATAATCAAAAAGTATTTGAAGAGGGTTTTTCCTTACTTCCCATTTGTTTAAGAATGTTTGATGGAAGCCTTGAATATCATTTATACTATGGGGGGCTAAGCCTTTGAACCATTTTCTTACTTCTCCCCCTAAACTCTGAGAAAATAGTCTAAGTTTGACAGATTCATCATCAATTTCATTTCTGTCAAAGTAGTCATTCATCTTATCCACATGCTGTGATGTAGTAGTAGCATTTTTGGCATCATACAATGGTATTTTGGACTGATAATCGTGTGGAAGATTGAATAAGGGTACAGGAAGGACTAAGGGATCATACCATGTTGCCATGATAGGAGGTGGGAGTGGATTTACATGAGGTGGATTAACAAGAGGGGAGGTGGGGTTGGAATGGAGTGGTTTTAACAGTGGATGTAGGAGGAACAGATGTGGATGGATCAGGGATAGATTGTTGAGCTGATCTTGGATGAGAAACATCTAAATTGTAAAGGAAATGTAAATCAGGTGGTGTTGTTTCTCTACTACGAGGATATTCACTTGTTTTCCGGGGATGAAAGTGAAGGCTCAGAATCTAGCTGATCTAAATCATCAAGAGACCTAGTTCTAAAGGGATCTCTTAAGTCTACTTGTGATTTTTGTAGAGCTGCAAGATTTTCAGGAGCTGAATTATCTCTCAAGGGTGATCTGAAAACAGTTGAAAATTTTATCTTAGGAGACTTCCTAAGGATACCTTCCAGGTTATTAACTATCTTAGGTGGGTTTGGGTCAAGGAAGGCTCTAGTATGAATCTTTCTAGGAGCCACTATGCTGTGTTTTTTAGACCCAACTAAACCATAAAATTTTAACCATATATGACAATCTTTGAGAGTTTAACTGATCTTTCTACACAAATTTTAATCCTACAGTCCTCTAACTGTGTCTAAATGATGTTATAATGATAATGGTTCTTCCCAGTGGAGTATTAAGGTCTGTTTAGGATTGTGGAGTCGCCAAGTGGAATTTTTTAGCTCTTTAGAGGTAAAAGGTTTTATGGTCCACCACCATGTTTATTAAATACCAATCTGAAACATTTTTGGGTTTTTCTGAGTTATTTTTCGGTCCTATTGGTTCTTAAGAGCGTCCTAAATCTGTTTCAAAACTTAGCTACGGTTATGAGACAAAGATAGTCTGTTCTTACGGCTAAGCTAGCTGATCCTTCAAGGTTCGATAAGGTCTTATGAGAATCCTAAGGATTCCTTAGTTTGTCACTGATTCAAACAAGTTTTATCATGATTACCGATTTCTTGGTAGCGCTTGAAGAGGGCTACTTTTACTCACTGCACAATGTTCTTGAATCAAGGGTTTCCTGAGGTATTAAATGTACCTGGGCTAAAAAACACTCAAAGTTCCCCAGTAGAGTCACCAGAAATGTTAGATCCCCGTAATTTGGCTGATTAGTGAGACCAAAAATGCGGAGAGGACACTTGAACCACTTTGGGATTCTATGATCTAGCCCTCCTGAATCCGGAGAGGGATCTCTCCAATAAGTGAAAATATTGATTTATCTTTAAGGATTTTGGGTATGATATTAGGCTAGTTATGAAGAACGAGGGTTTTTATTTGTTTTGGATGGTTGAGCATGATTATTCGTTGAGTGGAAATCCTAAAGGAAAGAGTTTCAAAGGTGTGAATTTGCAAGCAATCAGAACAAGCTTTGACTGATTAGATAGATATATTGATGGTTTTTAGTCCATTGGGATATGGAGTCATAACAGGGCTTTAACTGTGCAACAATTCAAGAGTGATCCAAGGGGCAAGTCATCTATATCACAAGATCATTGAGATTAAATGATGGAATGGAAACAATAAAGTGTTGGAGGGGTGGAAATAGATAATAGTTTCAACTAGGATTTATAGTCTGTCCAAACAAGAAAAACCTTTTAAGCAACAGTTTAAAACCAACCAAAGGGAAGGGCTCACCATAAACCTCTTTGTTCAAGCTCGTATTAAAGATAACTCAAGAGACAAACAATTTAGTAATCTACATAATTAATTTCAGAAAGGATGAAAACAAATAAGAGAAACAAAACTTAAGATTAGATAAGATACTTTTAAATCTAGTCTGCTTTCGGCATACACTTCGGGAAAATTTCAAAATTACCTTTGGAGAAAGAAGCTAGAAAACAAGGCTCACCATCACTTTTCTAGTCTAACTTTAATAAGAAAATAAAGAAAATAACATTCAAGAATAATGTTTAAAGTAAATAGTAGGACGAGGGAACGCCAACATTCCTAACTAATCAACTGTATTGAATCATTCTTAAATAAACAATTTTAGAGGAAAACATTGAGATAACGCTTATTAGTCAGAGAAGGGTATTGTAAACAGAAAATCCTAACTCTATGCTTGCTTCTCTTTATCAGAGAATAATGGAAAATATGGCATACATGAAAGGAAAAAACAACAACAAAGAAAGAGGCACTTCACCAGTGATATAGACCAGGATACCAAGAAACAACTTGTATATTGAAGTCAAACCAGTTACATCTTCAAGTCCAATGTTTCAGTTCAACAATCATCTTCACTTCTCAGACTAAGTTATTAGATCAAAAACAGAGCTTCAAGAGCCTTTGAAAACTATTTACAAGTGGGAGTTTCGAGCACAAGTATATTTCAAAGTTCTACAACCAACATTGTCTCATCTTCTACAAAAGTATTTATAGAAGAAATGAGGAGGTGGGATGGGATAAAAGATCTCCAAGGTTCAATTAATACAGATTAATACTTCTCGGCCTTTGAGGGGTTGGATGGAGAAATTTACATATATTTCTTCTGTATTAATTGTTTTACATTAATAATTAAGCTCGATGGGGAGCTTTTGTTGACTTTAGGGCTCTGTGTCATCTCTGTAATAACTCAGCAGATATTTTTCAATAAGTTTTTTGGCTAAATTAACTTCTTTGTTGTATTTGAGGAAAATATCCTCTGTTCTGGTCATTACTCGGCCCTCTTTTGAATGCTTTGAGGCTACAGGTGGCATTAGGTAGTTGAGAGGAATCAATTAGCCTCTGATGTGGAAGTGGAGGCATCCTTTTTCTGATAAATATTTTTTATTTGTCTTTAACTGTGTTTAGTTTAGTGGATTAGGCTTTTGATTTCTGATCTTAGCCGTAATCCACCAAAACTGTGAAAACAATCTTCAATCTTCAATTTCTATTGTGGTTAGGTCTTCAACACTGATACTCTTTTTTGTTTTAATTCTCTATGTCTTGTTGATGTGCAGGTGTGATAGGGGATTTATATAACTGCCAACGTTCATGAGACACCAACAAACATGGTTTTGCAACCCTGCAAAACACTCTCTTTGATAAACAAAATCCTGGAGGATCGTCATCCTCAGCTTTTATTTTCCTTTTAAAACTTTTGAAAAACCTTTGAAAACCTGCATAAACCAATAAAAAATTAGAAAATCCTGCGTATATGGGTTAGACTGCTTTGGAGGTTGCGGTTAAGTTGCGGCCATTGGATGAAAACATCCAACGGTGGAGGTTTGCTTGCAGAGGTAAAGAAGGAGGCGGTTTGGAAGAATGTTGCATAGGATTAAGACCGGGTCGTGGATCTGTTTCGATCGACGGTCAAGATCAATAGTAATAAGATAATGTGAAAGGGGTCACATTATAATTACATAGGAAAAAATGCAATGAAATACAAAGGAATAGGGTGAAAATCCCTTTGGGAGAAGAAATGTATTGAAATGAAATTTGGGGTTTCCTGGATAATTGCAAACTGTTGGATTAGATTAGCCCAACAAGATCAATGGTTGAAGATTGATCTATGAAATCCCTTGGTGAAAGGCGGAGGGTGATAGTGTAACACTCAGATTGAATCTGAGCCGTTGATCTACAGAGATAAACAGTGGGGAGCGCACGCAATAAAACATAATGCAAATGGGGAAAGCTGTTTCGGGAGAGAAAACCGGTAGTATCGCGCGATGAAAAGGCGAGTAGACGGTATTGCCTTTTTGAATGAAATATCCATTCCTGCCCGACACGTGTCATTTCAATACCGCCTACATCGCATAAATTTCAATAATTAATGGTCGAGCATAAAGTTACGCAAAAACACGTGTTAACCGTTAGATCTTGGGTCTCAAATCGGACGGTGGGCAGTAAGTGCGATATTGGATAGATGTGCGGGCGGAACGAGGTGGGGCAGAACATGAGTGGTTTTAATCTAAGCCATTAGATCAAATATTGGACGGTTAAGATCAAATCTGGAGGGAGGCAGGACCAACAGGAGCCAGGCCTGTCGAGATTATTATGGATCGTTAGATGAAAGTAGATCAACGATTAGGATTGAAACTGGGGTTAAATGAAAAATAAACGAGGTGAAGAAAGGGGTTAATATGGGTTGTTGATCTGCAGAGATAAATGGTTGAGATATCCCCAAACAACCTTATAAAGCAGGATGTGTGAATTTAACCAAAGGTGGGAGGATCGATTTGGACCGTCCGATCTTGACACGTGGACGGCCCGGATGTAATCGGATCCTTCACGATCAGCGGGGCAGTGGACATGGGAGCATTGAAGCAATTGACTATGGGTCATTGATCTACATATCATATCGACGGTGGAGGATGAATCAGAAGACCTCCAATCAGAGGTGGCGAATAAAATAATACACTATGCCAATGGAAATCTCTGATGCGATATAGCATTGGCCATTTGATTAGTCCAAGATCAACGGCAGAGAAGGTCTCTGACCAATGAACGGGCGGGAACCATTATAACATATGAAAACCAAAAATTTATTAAATACAAAGGTTTTATGGTGTCGGGGCAGGTTATACAATGAGGCTTGGCGCCCGATTGTGGGGCCTTTGGATATATGGAAAAGCAAAGGGACCGGGGTTTAAATATATAAGGGCCAATCGACATCGAAAGCAAGGTGATGGTCTTTCAATCTACCCATTTGTAAATCTCCGATGCGAGATTCTGTTGAATGTCGATCGGCCTTTTTAGATCGACGGTCCTTTTCATGAAGAAACATTGCACCAGCAGGTTTTTAGACAAAAACTTAGGAAAATGGGTTTTATGAATTTACAAAGGGAAAAAGTGATCAGGAATGTCTTATTCACAAATTTTAGCGCTTTATTGTAGGCTCTGCGGTTATATGAAGCGGCAATGGGGTTGGGGGTTTATATACAAAGGGCCAATAGCATCAGAAATTTTAACATAGCAAATAGACTTGCGCACTCCGATTGTTTCGATGCGATAAGCGCCAGATGGGTTAACGATTGGTTCTAGTGCCTGGGCACATGTGGGGAAGTGTTTTAGGACTTAGCCCAAAGGGGCTTAAGCCTATAGTCAAAAAGCTTATTTTTTATGAAATTTTCAAGGTTTTTTGATGGACTGGGGGGTTTCGGTAAGGTTCAAAATTGAGTTTTAAACCTTATAAAGGGGTCTTTATGAAGGAGAAGGAGGGAAAACATGAAAAATGAAGGAATTTCATGGGAATAAAGGGGTAAAAATGGAGGTTAATTGAAGTTAGAAGAGGGTTAAAATGAGGGAAAAATGGGGACTTTTGCAGCAGTCTTTTCATCATGAAAACAACAGATTTTCATAATTAAGAGGGAAATAGTAGTGAGGATTTAAACAAAGGGCATGATGTCTTCATGAGTCTTCAAGAGATAAAAATTTTAGCAATAAAAATTGTTTCTTGAAGGTCCAAAAAATTATTTAGCCACCATTTGATATGACAAATTTTATAGGTGGCTAACAGTGGCTCCACTTGGAGATGGTGCCTTCTTGAAGGCATCAAGAATTTCAGACTTGCATTCTCTGGGAGGCTTATCAGTGCCTTATCCATTGGGCTGCTTTTTCCTTCACTTGGATAATCTTCTTATGCTCTGAAAATATTAGCAGCTATGAAAAAAAAATGGAACTTTATTAGCACAAGCTTTCTACCTACCCAATCCTACTGATCTAACATTTTTTCTTCTTTAGAGTGCACTTGGATTAGCAAACTCTCTTACAACATTTTATTCTTTTGAAAGAAAGAAACTAATCTAAGTCTACTTCTTATTTCTCCATGAACTCAGATTAAACATTTGAGTTCATATGCTTCTCTACCTAATCTACTAATCTGTTAGGATTAAACAGTCCAACAAATATTTATTCATTTAATTCTAAGACAGAAATTTAAAAGCATACAAGTCAGGATTGAACAGTCCAACTTGTTGCTGATCTATGGCATAAAAAAAAACAATCTGCACATAGATATTATTTTACATAAAATTAAATCAAAATGGAAGGCTTAAGATCTAAAAGTTCTGAGCACGACCTCCTCCTTTCTTCAGCTCTGTTTTTTGAGTTTATTCGAGCTATTTTTTCTTGTTATCTGGTTCAGATTTTGAGCTGATTAGAACCAGTTTTACCTCTGTTTTTTCCTCAAGAAATAAACATATTTGAGTCATTTCTCTTTTTAAAACTAAGGTTCGGATTTTGAGCTTGTTTGAACCTTTAATTTCTGACCTAATCTACCTAACTGATAAGCCAAGATTAAGATGTTTGGCAAATCAAATTCACTAACCTATCAGCAGTAAATTTAAAACTAATTAGTCATGATTAGGCTATATGACTAACTAGAAGTGTGTTTTCAGGAGTGGCACTTGAGCTTGCACACTTTCAGATTTTGTTTCTCTTTTTTAGTATGGGGTTGTACCTTTATTGTTTTTACAATTTTCCCTCTTTCTTTCTTTCACTGTTTTTGTATTTTTTATTTTTCTTAACTTTAAATGCAATGATGGATGAAATATTTATAATGGAAAAAACATAAAAAGGGCTTTCAAAACATAATAGGATCAAGAGAAGTAATGTTTGAGCATCTTGCCATTGACAGGACCCCCAAATAGTTTAGCTCCATTAAGCTCCTGCAAGAAATAAGCATTATTACTAGTAGTGGAATGAATGAGGTAAGGGCCAAGCCATAAGTTATCAAATTTTCCACGCTTTCCCTTGTCTTCTCTCCTTGAGTCCCATTTTATAACTTTGTCCCCAACATTGAAATTGTTGGCCTTTGTTCTTATGTCAAAAAGCTTTTTGATGTTGTCCTGATTTTGTAATCATTTGTTGTAAACCTCCTCTCTAGTTTGCTGAAGGTGAATGGTTTGATTTATCCTTTTGATCATGTGATTGTCTTCAGAGTGCACCTCTTGAATGAACTTTATAAATGGCACACCAAGGCTGGTTGGAAAAATTGCATCAGTACCATACACTAACTGGTAGGGTGACATTCCAATGGATTTCTTAAGTGTCAATATGTCAGCCCAAAGTGCATGAACTAGCTTTGTGTGCCAAGAATTCTTATTGTCCACCAACAGTTTCTTGATTATGTTCACCAAACTCTTGTTTAAGGATTCTGCCAGCCCATTACCTTGAGGGTAATAAGCAGTAGAATGTCCCAATGTAATTTGATATTTGTGACAGAACTCAACTGTCCTCTTGGATCCAAATGCTGCTACATTATCAGTGATGATCTTCCTAGGGCAGCCAAATCTAGAGAGAATATGTGTCTCAATGAATTTTACGATGACTGAGTCATTGGCTTGCCTAGATGGGATGGCTTCTATCCATTTGGTGAAGTAGTCTGTTGCAGTGAGAATCCATTTATATTGGGTAGAGGAGGGTGGATGGATTTCTCCTATGAAGTCAAGTCCCCACTGTTGATAAGGGGCTTCAACAGTGATGGGATGTAGAGGTAAGGGTATCAACTTCCTTTTTCCCTCAAAAATTTGGCATTTATGATAGGCAATGATCATCTTGTGTACATCAAGAAAGAGAGTGGGCCAATAGTAACCAGCCCTTAGGATTTTGTTGGCTGTTGTCTTCTAGTATAAGTGGCCTCCACATGCTCCTTCATGGAATTCGTGCTTAACCTTCTCTGCATCATACTCAGGCAAACATTTAAGAAATATCCCACTTGCATTTTTCCAATAAAGACATTTATCTATAATGCAGTAGTTTACAGCTTTTAGCTTCAAAAACCTTGCCTTTGTTTTTGATAAACTAGGAGGTGTGTTCAAATTAAGTAAAACATAAAGAATATCAGCATACTAAGAGGAATTCATAAAATGGTCTTCAACAATGGGAGTTGAGATTTCCTCTTGTTCATCTAAAGCATTTATCATATTAATATCAAGAACTTCAAAATTTGATTCGGCAATTAATCTAGCTAGACCTTGGCCTTTGATGAGTTTAGTGGGCTTGATATATAAATCATATTCAATAATAAAAACTATCCACTTACCTCTCTTACCATCTGGGTCCTGTGTTAGAATGTATTTCACAACTGAATTTGGGATAAAGGCAATGATGTGTGAGTGAAGGATGTATACTCTCAAGTCTTTTAAAGCTTTGACCAAAGCAAAAGCTTGCTTTTCCATAATGCTATAATTCAAAGGAGCATCCCTCAATGCCTTGCTAAAGAATGAAATAGGCTGCTCTTGTCCTTGTGGATTTTTTTGTAAAAGGACAACAGCTATTGTATGTTCTGATGCAAATGAAAAAATATAAAAATCTTTTGAAAAATCAGGACTTATTAGAACCGGTGTTTTGGTTAACGCTTGTTTCACCAGCTCAAAGGACTTCTTTGCTTCCAAGGTCCATTTTACCCATTGCTCCTTTTTCAGCATGTTTGTAATGTTTCTAAGGAGCTTAGCCAAGTTCGGTATGAACTTTCTTAAGAAATTAATCTTTCCGATGAAAGATTGCAGTTCCTTGACGTTTCGAGGATGAGAGATTTGCAATATGGCCTCAATCCTCTTTGGTTCTATCTTAATACCCTTTTCTGAAATAATGTTCCCAAGAATTTTACCTTCTTAGAGACTGAATAGTGTTTTCTTTGGGTTTAATGATATCCCAAACTTTTTGCATCTATCGAATAATTTTCTCAAATGTTCTAAGTGATCTTCATCTGTCTTTGAAAACACAGTAGCATCATCAAGGTAAATAATGATGAATCAGCCTAATTCCTCTGAAAATTCTATGTCCATGGCTCTCTGGAAAGTTGCTCCAGCATTCATTAGACCAAAGGGATTTTTCACATCAGGGTGAACTAAAAGTTTATTGTACCCTGAATAGCCATTAAGCAAAGAAATTCTTTTAGAACCAACTACCCTTTGTAAAATATGGTCCATCTTGGGTAAAGGGTAGTTGTCCTTGAGTGAAGATTTGTTTAAATATCTAAAGTCTATACAAAGCCTAATCTCTATTTTTTTCTTCCTAACTAACACCAGATTAGACACCCACTAAGAATATATAATAGGGACAATAATACAAGCTTCATACATTTTCTTGATTTCCTTCTCAACCAAAGGTAACTAAACATGGCTTATTCTATACAGCTTTTGTTTAAATGGATTTTGGTTTTCCTTGAGAGGGATTTTGTGCTAAATTATTTCAATTTCATAGGATTTCAAAATCCTCATAACTCCACGCAAAAACATCAGGAAATTCTTTAAACAACTTAGTGTATTTGAGTTTAATGTAAGCTGGTAAAGTCTTAGATAGTTTGATCATCATTGGTTTTAGTTCATTGACTATATTACACTCTTCAACTTCAGTCTCTACAGGCTCCAGTTTTGGATTCTTGGCCACATCATTGAAATCAGACAACTCTTCTAAAGGGGATAGACCCTTTGAAAAACTTTGATTTTTACACTACAGAGTTTCTAAGTCTTTTGTTTCTAACTCTGCAGTCACTTATGTTTTGTTTTCAAGTTTATTAGATAGTAGATTTACATCAACTATCTCAGGAGACTGTTCTTCTTCACCAACTAAATTTTCTTCACTGGGGTAGTTTGTTTCATAGTCTGAATCTGAATTGGGTAGTTCAAATTCATTTATGAACTACATGAAGTCTTCTATTTGTTTGTCTCCATCAAAAACTTGCCAATGCTTCTCGTTATCAGGAACTGCTGGTCAGAATTTAATCCGAGTTGTACATTCTTTGGTTTCATATGGCTTCAGGCATGTTCTAGCAGAAAAAGCTAAACTGTGGGCCATGATATTTTTTCTTCTTGGGACAAAAATCAATTGGGATTCATCAAAAGTTTTTAGCAAATCCACGACATCGTTCCTGTAGGCTCTAAGTCTAGGGTGATTAGCGTTGTATTCCCCATTGACTTGCCTAATGATTAACTCTAAATCCCCATGCACTTTAACTCTTTTGGCTCCTAACGTTTTTAACAAATGTAAGCCTAAAATAAGGGATTCGTACTCCGCTATGTTATTTGAACACTAAAAGTTTAATCTACAGGAAAGGCTTTCTGTGTCGTTGTTCTCAGTGTTGCGTATCCAGACCCCTGCACCAACGTTTCTCCTAGTGCAAGACCCGTCAAAGTCCATACTCCACAGAGGATTAGTCTCAGGTTCAACAGTTGGGTCACTATCCTTTTCAACAAATGTGCTTTCGGATTGTTCTTGAATATCAGCACTCTATTGAATCTGTTTTAATTATTTCGGTTTTTCATTGTATTGAGGAATGATTTCTTGACTCTCAAGGTTAAAAATCGATGGACGCATGATCTGTAGTTCAAGACCTGTGTGTTGTTTTTTGTTATTCACGAGTTCAGCAAACTATTTTGACACTTCCGTTACATCTTTCTCCTCCTCTCGATCGACCTTTAATTCAGTTAAAGTGACTTGTTCACTGAATGTTTCATCGTTAAACAGGATAAAAGAATCGAGGCCTGTATTTAAAGAATACAGAGGAGATTTTTATGGTCTGTCTTAGCTAGTAACCATGTACTGCATATGTGACTCCCTGTAAAGTCTTCTTGTCTGATTGAAAACAGGGATGGTCGCATATGTCATGTCCATCTGCATAGTTCCTTGTAACTTAGCTCCCAAAGATCTAGATAACAATATTCCATAATTTGGGGGCACATCAGCCACAACAATATCCATGACTAAACATTTGGCTGGGATTTGTGCTAAGTTAACACAGAGGTCTTTGATTAATCCTAAAAATTTCACTCTGCTTGCGTCAAAGGAGTATAGGTCTTTGTAAGGTCTGGTAATTTCTAGACCCAGGCTCTCCATTATAGCTTTGGGCATTAAATTATGAGAGGCCCCTGAATCATGCACAGCGTTATGCAAAATCTTGTCATGAACGTTTAAACTTACATAAAAGGGAGGAACAGGTCCCTCTTAATACCTACCTTCAATCTTAGGACCCAAAATGAGCTTTGGCTGGTCATCGTTAAGATTGACTGTGTCATTATTTTCCTCTATGTTTACAACCTTCAAAATTTTGGTCCTATATACATTTTGGGTAGCCAACTCAGTAAGGGGAACAAAGATTTTAATTCTAGAAATTTCCTTCTCCAAGCGAAAAGGGATCTGACTCTTTATAGTGCCTGTCTCAACCTTATTAACTGCTACCCTATCAGCAAAGTCAGTTTTCCGATTTGTTCTATTTACATTTGACAATTTTTTTTTGATAGGAATACTAGCTGAGGTACTAGTACTGCTAAGGTCTTCACTCTGTTTTTCATTGTTTTGAGTTCCTTTCTCTTTACCTTTATTAGAATTTATAGCCACTGTCTTGTCCTTCTGTTTTACAATTTTGGGTTTGTTTACTGTGTTGTTTTGGGAAGATTTTTCAGAAGTTTTGTTGTTGGGAGTTTGTTGATTTTTTTTACTCCTAAGGTCATATTTCCTTTGAGACTCTATGATAACATTTTCCATGTCTTGATAATAACTTTCATCATTATCTCTTTTGTCATCATAGGGTGTATACAGACCTTGTTTTCTATCACAATGAACTTGAAAATCATCATTATCTACTCCCAACATATTGATATCATCTTCCTCTGGTTGTTCTATTGTGTCGTCAACCTCACTTACATAATTTTTATGAAAGGAAGGAGTGATCTGTTGATCATCTTCCCTTGGTCTATTTTGAGGATGGTTTCTCCTAAAATTCTGATTTTGGTTCTGATTTCTATTTTGAGGAGCAGTTTGGTTTTGGCTTGCTTGTGCTCTCTCAAGAATTCTCATATTCTTCATCATCTCCTCCATCACTCTTTCCATCTTTGAGCTAGATGTGGAAGGTGTGGATTCCTCTCTGAAAGACACTCTCTTTTCATTCTTTATTCTTGCTCTTTTCTCCATTAAGTTAACTTCCATAGCAAGAGCCCCTTTTTGCATATCTTCAAGAGTTAGAGGGTCTCTTTCTCTCAGTTGATAGGCCATTTCAGGGTCAAACCCTTAAGAAAACTTGTTTAGAGCTGAGCCTTGTGGAGGTTTTAGGTCTGGGGGAAGGGCATTATAAATGTTGTTAAACCTAGTGCAATAGGCCTGAACACTTTCCCCTGCGTTTATTTGGATATTTTTATAATCAGAAAGTATTTGAAGAGGGGTTTTCCTTACTTCCCATTTGTTTAAGAATGTCTGATGGAAGCGTTGAAGATCATTTATACTGTGGGGGGCTAAGAATTTGAACCATTTTCTTACTTCTCCCCCTAAACTCTGAGAAAATATTCTAAGTTTGACAGATTCATCATCAATTTCATTTCTGTCAAAGTAGTCATTCATCTTATCCACATGTTGTGATGTAGTATTAGCATTAATGGCATCATACAATGGTATTTTGGACTAATAGTCCTGTGGAAGATTGACTAAGGGTACAGGAAGGACCAAGGGAGCATACGATGCTGCCATGATAGGAGGTGGGAGTGGATTTACACGAGGTGGATTAACAAGAGGGAAGGTGGGCTAGAATGGAGTGGTTTTAACAGTGGATGTAGGAGGAATAGATGTGGATGGATCAGGGACAGATTACTGAGCTGATCTTGGATGAGAAACAACTAAATTATAAAGGAAATGTAAATCAGGTGGTGTTGTTTCTCTACTACCAGGATGTTCACTTGTTTTTGGGAATGAAAGTGAAGACTCAGAATCTAGCTGATCTAAATCATCAAGAGACCTAGTTCTAAAGGGATTTCTTAAGTCTACATCTGATTGTTGTAGAGCTGCAAGATTTTCAGGAACTGAATTATCTCTCAAGGGTGATCTGAAAACAGTTGAAAATTTTATCTTAGGAGACTTCCTAAGGATACCTTCCGGGTTATTAACTATCTCAGGAGGGTTTGGGTCAAGGAAGGCTCTAGTATGAATCTTTCTAGGAGCCACTATACTGTGTTTTTCAGACCCAACTAAACAAGAAAATTTTAACCATATATGACAATCTTTAAGATTTTAACTGATCTTTCTACACAAATTTTAATCCTAAAGTCCTCTAACTGAGTCTAAATGATGCTATAATGATAATGGTTATTCCCAGTGGAGTCTTAAGGTCTGTTTAGGATTGTGGAGTCGCCAAGTGGAAGTTTTTAGCTCTTTAGAGGTAAAAGGTTTTATGGTACACCACCATGTTTATTAAATACCAATCTGAAACATTTTTGGGTTTTTCTAAGCTATTTTTTGGCCCTATTGGTTCTAAAGAGCATCCTAAATCTGTTTCAAAACTTAGCTACGGTTATGAGACAAAGAAAGTTTGCTCTTATGGCTAAGCTAGATGATCCTTCAAGGTTTGATAAGGTCTTATGAGAATCCTAAGGATTCCTTAGTTTGTCACTGATTCAAACAAGTTTTATCATGATTACCGATTGCTTGGTAGCGCTTGAAGAGGGCTACTTTTACTCACTGCACAATGTTCTTGAATCAAGGGTTTCCTGAGGTCTCAAAGGTACCTGGGCTGAAAAACACTCAAAGTTCCCCAGTAGAGTCAATAGAAATGTTAGCTCCCCATAATTTGGCAGATTGGTGAGACCAAAAATGTGGAGAGGACACTTGAACCACTTTGGGATTCTAGGATCTAGCCCTCCTGAATCTGGAGAGGGATCTCTCCAATAAGTGCAAAGATTGATTTATCTTTAAGACTTTTGGGTATGATATTAGGCTAATTATGAAGAACGAAGGTTTTTTTTTGTTTTGGATGGTTGAGCATGATTATTATTTGAGTGGAAAGTCCTAAAGGAAAGAGTTTCAAAGGTGTGAAGTTGCAAGCAATCAGAACAAGCTTCGGCTGATTAGATAGATATAACGATGGTTTTTAGTCCATTGGGTTATGGAGTCATAATAGGGCTTTAATTGTGCAACAATTCAAGAGTAATCCAAGGGGCAAGTCATCTATATCACAAGATCATTGAGATTAAATGATGGAATGGAAACAATAAAGTGTTGGAGGGGTGGAAACAGATAATAATTTCAACTAGGATTTATAGTCTTTCCAAACAAGAAAAGCCTTTTAAGCAACTGTTTAAAACCAACCAAAGGGTAGGGCTCACCATAAACCTCTTTGGACAAGTTCATATTAAAGATAAATCAAGAGACAAACAATTCAGTGATCCACATAATTACTTTCAGAAAGGATGAAAAAAAATAAGAGAAACAAAGGGAAACATAAGATCAGATAAGATACTTTTAAATCTAGTCTGCTTTCAGCATACACTTAGGGAAACTTTCAGAATTACCTTTGGAGAAAGAAGCTAGAAAACAAGGCTCACCATCACTTTTCTAGTCTAACTTTAATAAGCAAATAATGAAAATAACATTCAAGAATAATGTTTAAGGTAAACGACAGGACGAGGGAACACCAACATTCCTAACTGCTCAACTGTATTGAATCATTCTTAAATAAACAATTATAGAGGAAAACATTGAGATAAAGCTTATCAGTCAGAGAAGGGTACTGTAAACAACAAATCCTAACTCTATGCTTGCTGCTCTTTATCAAAGAATAATGGAAAATATGGCATACATGAAAGGAAAAAACAACAACAAAGAAAGAGGCACTTCTTTAGTGAAATAGACCAAGATCCCAAGAAACAGGTTGTATATTGAATTCAAACCAGTTACATCTTCAAGTCCAGTGTTTCAGTTCAGCAATCATCTTTACTTCTCAGACTAACTTATTAGATCACAAACAGAACTTCAAGAGCCTTTGAAAACTATTTACAAGTGGGAGTTTCGAGCACAAGTATACTTCAAATTTCTGCAACCAACATTGTCTCATCTTCTACAGAAGTATTTATAGAAGAAATGAGGAGGTGGGATGGGATAAAAGATCTCCAAGGTTCAATTAATACAGATTAATACTTCTTGGCCTTTGAGGGGCTTGTTGGAGAAGTTTACAGATATTTCTTCTATATTAATTGTTTTACATTAAGAATTAAGCTCGGTCGAGAGCTTTTGTTAACTTTAGGGCTCTGTGTCATCTCTGTAATAACTCAGCAGATATTTTGCAATAAGTTCTTTAGCTAAATTAACTGCTTAGCTGTATTTGAGGAAAATATCCTCTGTTCTAGTCATTACTCGGCCCTCTGTTGAATGCTTTGAGGCTACAAGTGGCATTAGGTAGTTGAGAGGAATAAATTAGCCTTTGATTTGGAAGTGGAGGCATCCTTTGTCTGATAAATATTTTTTATTTGTCTTTAACTATGTTTAATTTAGTGGATTAACCTTTTTATTTTCGATCTTAGCCGTAATCCACCAAAACTGTGAAAACAATCTTCAATCTTCAATTTCTGATGTGGTTAGGTCTTCAACACTGATATTATTTTTTGTTTTAATTCTCTGTGTCTTATTGATGTGCAGGTGCGACAGGGGCTTTATAGAACTTCCAACATTCATGAGACACTAGCAAACATGGTTTTGTAACCCTGCAGAACAATCTCTTTGATGAACAAAAGCCTGGAGGATCGTCATCCTCAGCTTTTATTTTCCTTTTAAAACTTTTGAAAAACCTTTGAAAACCTACATAAACCAATAAAAAATTAGAAAATCATGTGTATATCAGTTAGAATGCTTTGGAGGCTGCGGTTAAGTTGTGGTCATTGGATGAAGACATCCAACAGTGGAGATTTGCTTGCATAGGTAAAGAAGGAGGCGGTTTGGAAGAATGGTGCATAGGATTAAGTCCAGGCTGTGGATCTGTTTCGATTGACGGTCAAGATCAATAGTAATAAGATAATGTGAAGGGATCACATTATAATTACATAGGTGAAAATGCAAAGAAATACAAAGGAATAGGGTGAAAATCCCTTTGGCAGAAGAAATGTATTGAAATGAAATTTGGGGTTTCCTAGATAATTGCAGACCGTTGGATTAGATTAGCCCAACAAGATCAACGGTTTAAGATTGATCTAAGAAATCTCTTGGTGAAAGGCAGAGGGTGATAGTGTAATGCTCAGATTGAATCTGACTCGTTGATCTGCAGAGATCAACGACAGGGAGCGCACGCGATAAAACATAATGAAAATGGGGAAAGCAGTTTCGAGAGAGAAAACCAGCAGTATCGCGTGATGAAAAGGCGGGTAGGTGGTATTTCCTTTTCGAATGAAATATCCATTCTTTCCTAACACGTGGCATTTCAATACTGCCTACATCGCATAAATTTTAGGAATTAACGGTCGAGCATAAAGTTACACGAAAACACACGTTAACCGTTAGATCTTGGGTCTCAGATCGGATGGTGGGAAGTGAGCGCGATATTGGATAGATGTGCGGGTGGAACTAGGTGGGGCAGAACATGAGTGGTTTTAATCTGAGCCGTTGGATCAAATATTGGATGGTTGAGATCAAATCTGGAGGGAGGCAGGACCCACAGGAGTCAGGCCCGTCGAGATTATTATGGACCATTAGATGAAAGTAGATCAACGGTTAGGATTGAAACTGGGGTTAAATGAAAAATAAACAAGGCAAAGAAAGGGGTTAATATGGGCCATTGATCTATAGAGATCAATGGCTGAGATCTCCCCAAACAACCTTATAAAGCAGGATGTATGAATTTAACCAAATGTGGGAGGATTGATTTGGACCATCCGATCTTGACACGTGGACAGCCCGGATGTAATCAGATCCTTCACAATCAGCGAGGCAGTGGACATGGGAGCATCGAAGCAATTGACTGTGGGTCGTCAATCTGCAGATCATATCGACGATGGAGGATGAATCGGAAGACCGCCAATCGGATGTGGCGAATAAAATAATACACTGCGCCAATGGAAATCTCTGATGCGATATAGCGTTGGCCGTTTGATTGGTCCAAGATCAACGGCGGAGAAGGGCTCTTACCAATGAACGGGCGGGAACCTTTATAACATATGAAAACCAAAAATTTATGAAATACAAAGGTTTTATGGTGTCAGGGCAAGTTATACAATGAGGCTTGGCACCCGATTGCGGGGCCTTTGGATATATGGAAAAGCAAAGGGATCGGGGTTTATATATATAAGGGCCAATTAGCATCGGAAGCAAGGTGATGGTATTTCAATATAGCCATTTGTAAATCTCCGATGCGAGATTCTATTGACGATCGATTGGCCTTTTTAGATCGACGGTCCTTTTCATGAAGAAACATTGCACCAGTGGGTTTTTAGACAAAATTTTAGGAAAATTGGTTTTATGAATTTACAAAGGGAAAAAGTGATCAGGAATATTTTATTCACAAATTTTAGCGCCCGATTGTAGGCTCTACGGTAATATGAAGCGGCAATGGGGTTGGGGGTTTATATACAAAGGGCCAATCACATTTGAGATTTTAACATAGAAAATAGACCTGCGCACTCTGATTGTTCCGATGCGATAAGCGCCCGATGGGTTAGCACTTGGTTCTAGTGCTAGGGCACATGTGGGGAAGTATTTTAGGACTTAGCCCAAAGGGGCTTAAGCCTATAGTCAAAAAGCTTATTTTTTATGAAATTTTCAAGGTTTTTTGATGGACTTGGGGGTTTCGGTAAGGTGAAAAAGTGAGTTTCAAACCTTATAAAGGGGTCTTTATGAAGGAGAAGGAGGGAAAACATGAAAAATGAAGGAATTTCGTGGGAATAAAGGGGTAAAAATGGAGGTTAATTGAAGTTAGAAGAGGGTTAAAATGAGGGAAAAATGGGGACTTTTGCGGCAGTCTTTTCATCATGAAAACAACAAATTTTCATAATTAAGAGGGAAATAGCAGCGAATATTTAAACAAAGGGCATGGTGTCTTCATGACTCTTCCAGAGATAAAATTTTTAGCAATAAAAATTGTTTCTTGAAGGCTCAGAAAATGATTTAGCCACCATTTGATATGACAAATTTTATAGGTGGCTAATAGTGGCTCCACTTGGGGATGGTGCCTTCTTGAAGGCATCAAGAATTTCAGAATTGCATTCTCTGGGAGGCTTATCAGTGCCTTATCCATTGGGCTGCTTTTTCCTTCACTTCAATAATCTTCTTCTGCTCCGAAAATATTAGCAGCTATGAAAAAACAATGGAACTTTATTAACACAAGCTTTCTACCTACCCAATCCTACTCATCTAAAATTTTTTCTTCTTTAGAGTGCACTTGGATTGGAAAACTCTCTTACAACATTTTATTCTTTTGAAAGAAAGAAACTAATCTAAGTCTACTTCTTATTTCTCCATGAACTCAGATTAAACAGTTGAGTTCATATGCTTCTCTACCTAATCTACTAATCTGTTAGGATTAAACAGTCCAACAGATATTTATTCATTAACTTCTAAGACAGAAATTTAAGAGCATACAAGTCAGGATTGAACATTCCAACTTGTTGCTGATCTATGGCATAAAAAAAACAAGCTGCACATAGATATTATTTTACATAAAATTAAATCAAAATGGAAGGCTTAAGATCTAAAATTTCTAATCACGGCCTCCTCCTTTCTTCAGCTCTGTTTTTTGAGTTTATTTGAGCTGTTTTTGCTTGTTATTTGGTTCAAATTTTGAGCTGATTAGAACCAGTTTTACCTCTATTTTTTACTCAAGAAATAAATAAATTTGAGTCATTTCACTTTTTAAAACTAAGGTTCGGATTTTGAGCTTGTTTGAACCTTTAATTTCTAGCCTAATCTACCTAACTGATAAGCCAAGATTAAGCTATTTGGAAAATCGAATTCACTAACCTATCAGCAGTAAATTTAAAACTAATTAGTCATGATTAGGCTATATGACTAACTAGAAGTGTGTTTTCAAGAGTGGCACTTGAGCTTGCACACTTTCAGATTTTGTTTCTCTATTTCGGTATGGGGTTGTACCTTTATTGTTTTTACAATTTCCCCTCTTTCTTTCTTTCACTGTTTTTGTATTTTTTATTTTTCTTAACTTTAAATGCAATGATGGATGAAATATTTATAATGGGAAAAATACAAAAAAGGCTTTCAAAACATAATAGGATCAAGAGAAGTAATGTTTGAGCATCCTGCCATTGACAGGACCCCCAAACAGTTTAGCTCCATTCAACTCCTGCAAGAAATAAGCATTATTACCAGCAGTGGAATGAATGAGGTAAGGGCCAAGCCATAAGTTATCACATTTTCCGTTCTTTCCCTTGTCTTCTCTCCTTGAGTCCCATTTTAGAACTTTGTCCCCAAAATTTAGATTGTTGGCCTTTGTTCTTCTATCAAAAAGCTTTTTGATGTTGTCCTGCTTTTGCAATGCTTTGTTGTAAACATCCTCTCTGGTTTGCTGAAGGTGAATGGTCTGATTTATCCTTCCGATCATGTAATTGTCTTCAGAATGCACCTCTTGAATGAACTTTATAACTAGCACACCAAGGCTGGTTGGAAAAATTGCATCAGTACCATACACCAGCTGGTAGGGTGACATTCCAATGGATTTCTTAAGTGTCAATCTGTCATCCCAAAGTGCATGAACTAGCTTTGTGTGCCAAGACTTCTTATTGTCCTCTTAACAGCTTCTTGATTATGTTCACCAAACTCTTGTTTAAGGATTTTTCCAGCTTATTATCTTGAGGGTAATAAGAAGTAGAATGTCCCAATGTAATCTGATATTTGTGACAGAACTCAACCGTCCTCTTGGATCCAAATGTTGCTGCATTATCATTGATGATCTTCCTAGGGTAGCCAAATCTAGAGAGAATATGGGTCTCAATGAATTTTATGATGACTGAGTCATTGGCTTGCCTAGATGGGATGGCTTCTATCCATTTGGTGAATTAGTCTATTGCAGTGAGAATCCATTTATACCAGTCAGAGGAGGGTGGATGGATTTCTCCTATGAAGTCAAGTCTCCAATGTTGAAAAGGGGCTTCAACAGTGATGGGATGCAGAGGTAAGAGTAGCAGCTTCCTTTTTCCCTAAAAAAGATGGCATTTATGATAAGCAATGATCATCTTGTGTACATCAAGAAAGAGAGTGGGCCAATAGTAACCAACCTTTAGGATTTTGTTGGCTGTTGTCTTCCAATATAGGTGGCCTCCACATGCTCCTTCATGGAATTCGTGCTTAACCTTCTCTGCATCATACTTAGGCAAACATTTAATAAATATCCCACTTGCATTTTTCCAATAAATACATTTATCTATAATGCAGTAGTTTACAACTTTTAGCTTCAAAAACCTTGCCTGTGTTTTTGATAAACTAAGAGGTGTGTTCAAATTAAGCAAAACATAAAGAATATCAGCATACCAAGAGGAATTCATAAAATGGTCTTCAACAATGGGAGTTGAGATTTCCTCTTGTTCATCTAAAGCATTTATCATATTAATATCAAGAACTTCAAAATTTGATTCAGCAATTAATCTAGCTAGACCTTGGCCTTTCATGAGTTTAGTGGGCTTGATCTCTAAATCATATTCAAGAATAACAGCTATCCACTTACCTCTCTTACCATTTGGGTCCTGTGTTAGAATGTCTTTCACAACTGAATTTGGGACAAAGGCAATGATGTGTGAGTGAAGGATGTATACTCTAAAGTCTTTTAAAGCTTTGACCAAAGCAAAAGCTTGCTTTTCCATAATTTTATACTTCAAAGGAGAATCCCTCAATGCCTTGCTAAAGAATGCAATAGGCTGCTCTTGTCCTTGTGGATTTTTCTGTAAAAGGACAACAGCTATTTGTATGTTCTGATGCAAATGAAAAAATATAAAAATCTTTTGAAAAATTAGGACTTATTAGAACTGGTGTTTTGGTTAACGCCTGTTTCACCAGCTCAAAGGACTTCTTTGCTTCCAAGGTCCATTTTACCCCTTGCTCCTTTTTCAGCATGTTTGTAATGTTTCTAAGGAGCTCAGCCAAGTTTGGTATGAAATTTCTTAAGAAATTAATCTTTTCGATGAAATATTACAGTTCGTTGATGTTTCGATGATGAGAGATTTGCAATATGGCCTCAATCCTCTTTGGGTCTATCTTAATACCCTCTTCCGAAGTAATGTGCCCATGAATTTTACCTTCTTGGAGACCGAATAGTGTTTTCTTTGGGTTTAATGATATCCCAAACTTTCTGCATCTCTTGAATACTTTTCTCAAATGTTCTAAGTGCTCTTCATCTGTCTTTGAAAACACAGTAGCATCATCAAGGTAAATAATGATGAAGCAACCTAATTCATCCGAGAATGCTATGTCCATGGCTCTCTGAAAAGTTGCTCTAGCATTCATTAGACCAAAGGGCATTTTCACATACATGAAAGTGCCCCAAGGTGTAGTAAATTTTGTCTTTAATTGATCATCAGGGTGAACTAAAATCTGATTGTACCCTGAAGAGCCATCAAGCAAAGAAATTCTTTTAGAACCAACTACCTTTTGTAAAATATGGTCCATCTTGGGTAAAGGGTAGTTGTCCTTGAGTGAAGCTTTGTTTAAATCTCTAAAGTCTATACAAAGCCTAATCTCTCTTATTTTCTTCCTAACTGACACCATATTAGACACCCACTCAGAATATCTAATAGGGACAATAATACGAGCTTCATACATTTTCTTGATTTCCTTCTCAACCAAAGGTAACTGAACAGGGTTTATTCTACACAAATTTTGTTTAAATGGATTTTGGTTTTCCTTGAGAGGGATTTTGTGCTGAATTATTTCAGTTTCATAGGATTTCAGATCCTCATAACTCCACGCAAAAACATCAGAAAGTTCTTTAAACAACTCTATGTATTTGAGTTTAATGTAATCTAGTAAAGTTTTAGACAGTTTGATCATCATTGGTTTTAGTTCACTGCCTATATTACGCTCTTCAACTTCAGTCTCTACAGGCTCCAGTTTTGGATTCTTGGCCACATCATTGAAATCAAACAACTCTTCTAAAGGGGACAGACCCTTTGAAAAACTTTGATTTTCAAACTGCAGAGTTTCTAAGTCTTCTGTTTCTAACTCTGCAGTCACTTATGTTTTGTTTTCAAGTTTATTAGATAGTATATTTACATCAAATATCTCAGGAGACTGTTCTTCTTCACCAAGGAAATTTTCTTCACTGGGGCAGTCTGTTTCATAGTCTGAATCTGAACTGGGTAGTTCAAATTCATTTATGAACTGCATGAAGTCTTCTATTTGTTTGTCTCCGTCAAACACTTGCCAATAATTCTCGTTATCAGGAAATGTTGGTTAGAATTTAATCTGAGTTGTACATTCTTTGGTTTCATATGGCGTCAGGCATGTTCTAGCAGCAAAACCTAAACTGTGGGCCATGATCTTTTTTCTTCTTGGGACAAAAATCAATTGGGATTCCTCAAAATTTCTTAGCAAATCCACGACATCGTTCCTATAGGCTCTAAGTCTAGGGTGATTAGCGTTGTATTCCCCGTTGACTTGCCTAATGATTAACTCTAAATCCCCATGCACTTTAATTCTTTTGGCTCCTAACTTTTTTAACAAATGTAAGCCTAAAATAAGGGATTCGTACTCCGCTATGTTATTTGAACACTGAAAGTTTAATCTACAGGAAAGGCTTTCTGTGTGGTTTTTCTCAGTGTTGCGTATCCAGACCCCTGCAGCAGCATTGCTCCTAGTGCAGGACCCGTCAAAGTCCATACACCACAGAGGATTAGTCTCGGGTTCAACAGTTGGGTCACTATCCTTTTCAAAAAACGTGCTTTCGGATATTTCTTGAATATCAGTACTCTGTTGAATCTATTTTAATTCTTCCATTTTTTCATTGTATTGAGGAATGATTTCTTGACTCTCAAGGTTAAAAATCGATGAACGCATGATGTGTAGTTCAAGAGCTGTGTGTTGTTTTCTGTTATTCACGGGTTCAACAAACTGTTTTGACACTTCTGTTACATCTTGATCCTCCTCTCTATCGGCCATTAATTCAGTTAAAGTGACTTGTTCACTGAATGTTTCATCGTTAAACAGGATAAAAGAATTGAGGCCTGTATTTATAGAATACAGAGGAGAGTTTTGTGGTATGTCTTGGCTAGTAACCATGTATTGCATATGTGACTCCCTGTAAAGTCTTCTTGTCTGATTGAAAACAGGGATGGTCACATATGTCATGTCCATCTGCATAGTTCCTTGTAACTTAGCTCCCCAAGATCTAGATAAAAACATTCCATACTTTGGGGGCACATCAGCCATAACAATATCCATGACTAAACATTTGGCTAGGATTTGTGCTAAGTTAACACAGAGGTCTTTGATTAATCCTAAACATTTCACTCTGCTTGAGTCAAAGGAGTATAGGTCTTTGTAAGGTCTGGTAATTTCTAGACCCAGGCTCTCCATTACAGCTTTGGGCATTAAATTATGAGAGGCCCCTGAATCATGCATAGCGTTATGAAAAATCTTGTCATGAATGTTTAAACTTACATAAAAGGGAGGAACAGGTCCCTCTTGATACCTACCTTCAATCTTAGGATAAAAAATGAGCTCTGGCTGGTCATCGTTAAGATTGACTGTGTCATTATTTTCTTCTATGTTTAAAGCCTTCAAAATTTGGGTCCTATATACATTTTGGGCAGCCAACTCAGTAAGGGGAACAGAGATTTTAATTCCTTAAATTTCCTGCTCCAAGCTAAAAGGGATCTGACTCTTTGTAGTGCCTGTCTCAGCCTTATTAACTGCTACGCTATCAAAAAATTTAGTTTGATGATTTTTTCTATTTACATTTGAAAAAATTGTTTTGACAGGAATACTAGCTAAGGTACTAGTACTGCTAAGGTCTGCACTCTGTTTTTCATTGTTTTGAGTACCCTTCTCTTTACCTTTATCAGAATTTACAGCCACTATCTTGTCCTTCTGTTTTACAATTTTGGGTTTTTTTACAGTGTTGTTTTGTGAAGATTTTTCAGAAGTTTTGTTGTTGGGAGTTTGTTGATTGCTTTTACTCCTAAGGTCATATTCCCTTTGAGACTTTATGATAACATTTTCCATGTCTTGATAATAACTTTCATCATTTTCTCTTTTTTCATCGTAGGGTGTATACAGACCTTGTTTTCTATCATAATGAACTTGAAAATCATCATTATCTACTCCCAACATATTGATATCATCTTCCTCTAGTTGTTCTATTGTGTCCTCAACCTCACTTACATAATTTTGATGAAAGGGAGGAGTGATATGTTGATCATCTTTCCTTGGTCTATTTTGAGGATCGTTTCTCCTAAAATTCTGATTTTGGTTCTGATTTCTATTTTGAGGAGCAATTTTGTTTTGGCTTGCTTGTGCTCTCTCAAGAATTCTCATTTTCTTCATCATCTCCTCCATCATTATTTCAATCTTTGAGCTAGATGTGGAAGGTGTGGATTCCTCTCTGAAAGACACTCTCTTCTCATTCTTCATTCTTGCTCTTTTCTCCATTAAGTTAACTTCCACAGCAAGAGCCCCTTTTTGCATATCTTCAAGAGTTAGAGGGTCTCTTTCTTTCAGTTGATAGGCCATTTCAGGGTCAAACCCTTCAGGAAACTTGTTTAGAGTTGAGCCTTGTGGAGGTTTTAGTTCTGGGGGAAGGGCATTATAAACGTTGTTAAACCTAGTGCAATAGGCCTGAACACTTTCCCCTGCATTTCTTTGGAGATTTTTATAATCAGAAAGTATTTGAAGAGGGTTTTTTCTTACTTCCCATTTGTTTAAGAATGTCTGATGGAAGCCTTGAAGATCATTTATACTGTGGCAGGCTAAGTCTTTGAACCATTTTCTTACTTCTCCCCCCTAAAATCTGAGGAAATAGTCTAAGTTTGACAGATTCATCATCAATTTCATTTCTGTCAAAGTAGTCATTCATCTTATCCACATGATGTGATGTAGTAGTAGCATTATTGGCATCATACAATGGTATTTTGGACTGATATTCCTATGTAAGATTGACTAAGGGTACAGGAAGGACTAAGGGAGCATACCATGCTGCCATGATAGGAGGTGGGAGTGGATTTACAGGAGGTGGATTAACAAGAGGGAAGGTGGGCTAGAATGGAGTGGTTTTAACAGTGGATGTAGGAGGAACAGATGTGGATGGATCAGGGATAGATTGCTGAGCTGATCTTGGATGAGAAACACCTAAATTGTAAGGGAAATGTAAATCAGGTGGTGTTGTTTCTCTACTACCAAGGTGTTCACTTGTTTCTGGGGATGAAAGTGAAGACTCAGAATCTAGCTAATCTAAATCATCAAGAGAACTAGTTCTAAAGGGATTTCTTAAGTCTACTTGTGATTGTTGTAGAGCTGCAATATTTTCAGGAACTAAATTAGCTCTCAAGAGTGATCTGAATACAGTTGAAAATTTTATCTTAAGAGACTTCCTAAGGATACCTTCCGGGTTATTAACTATCTTAGATGGGTTTGGGTCAAGGAAGGCTCTAGTATGAATCTTTCAAGGAGCCACTATGCTGTGTTTTTCAAACCCAACTAAACAAGAAAAATTTAATCGGATATGACAATATTTAAGAGTTTAACTGATCTTTCTACACAAATTTTAATCCTACAGTGCTCTAACTGAGTCTAAATGATGTTATAATGATTATGGTTCTTCCTAGTGGAGTCTTAAGGTCTGTTTAGGATTGTGGAGTCGCCAAGTGGAAGTTTTTATCTCTTTAGAGGTAAAAGGTTTTATGGTCGACCACCATGTTAATTAAATACCAATTTGAAACATTTTTGGGTTTTTCTGAGTTATTTTTCGATCCTATTGGTTCTTAAGAGCGTCCTAAATCTGTTTCAAAGCTTAGCTACAGTTATGAGACAAAGAAAGTCTACTCTTATGGATAAGATAGATGATCCTTCAAGGTTTGATAAGGTCTTATGAGAATCCTAAGGATTCCTTAGTTTGTCACTAATTCAAACAAGTTTTATCATGATTACCGATTGTTTGGTAGTGCTTGAAGAGGGCTACTTTTACTCACTGCACAATGTTATTGAATCAAGGGTTTCTTGAGGTCTTAAAGGTACCTGGGCTGAAAAACACTCAAAGTTCCCCAGTAGAGTTGCCAGAAATGTTAGCTCCCCGTAATTTGGCAGATTGGTGAAACCAAAAATGCGGAGAGGACACCTGAACCACTTTTGGATTCTAAGATCTAGCCCTCCTAAATCTGGAGAGGGATCTCTCCAATAAGTGCAAAGATTGATTTATATTTAAGGATTTTGGGTATGATATTAGGCTAGTTATGAAGAACGAGGGTTTTTGGTTGTTTTGGATGGTTGAGCATGATTATTAGTTGAGTGGAAAGTCCTAAAGGAAATAGTTTCAAAGGTGTGAAGTTGCAAGCAATCAGAACAAGCTTCGGCTGATTAGATAGATATAACGATATAGAAAACAAAGAAAGATGCACTTCACCAGTGATATAGACCAAGATCCCAAGAAACAACTTGTATATTGAAGTCAAACCAGTTACATCTTCAAGTCTAGTGTTTCAGTTCAGCAATCATCTTCACTTCTCAGACTAACTTATTAGATCACAAACAGAACTTCAAGAGCCTTTGAACACTATTTACAAGTGGGAGTTTTGAGCACAAGTATATTTCAAAGTTCTGCAACCAACATTGTCTCATATTCTACAGAAGTATTTATAGAAGAAATGAGGAGGTGGGATGGGATAAAATATCTCCAAGGTTCAATTAATACAGATTAATACTTCTCGGCCTTTGAGGGGCTCGATGGAGAAGTTTACAAATATTTCTTCTATATTAATTGTTTTACATTAATAATTAAGCTTGGTGGGGAGCTTTTGTTGACTTTAGGGCTCTGTGTCATCTCTGTAATAACTCAGCAGATATTTTGCAATAATTTCTTTGGTTGAATTAACTGCTTGGCTGTATTTGAGGAAAATATCCTCTGTTCTGGTCATTACTCGGCCCTCTGTTGAATGCTTTGAGGCTACAGGTGGCATTAGGTAGCTGAGAGGAATCAATTAGCCTCTAATGTGGAAGTGGAGGCATCCTTTGTCTGATAAATATTTTTGATTTGTCTTTAATTGTGTTTAATTTAGTGGATTAGGCTTTTGATTTTCGATCTTAGCCGTAATCCACCAAAACTGTGAAAACAATCTTCAATCTTCAATTTTTGCTGTGGTTAGGTCTTCAACACTGATACTCTTTTTTGTTTTAATTCTCTGTGTCTTGTTGATGTGCAGGTGTGACAGGGGCTTTATAGAACTTCTAGCATTCATGAGACACCGACAAACATGGTTTTGCAACCTTGCAGTACAATCTCTTTGATAAACAAAAGCCTGGAGGATCGTCATCCTTAGCTTTTATTTTCCTCTTAAAACTTTTTAAAAACCTTTGAAAACCTGCATAAACCAAGAAAAAATTAGAAAATCCTGCGTATATGGGTTATACTACTTTGGAGGCTGCGGTTAAGTTGTGGCTGTTGGATGAAAACATCCAACGGTGGAGATTTTCTTGCAGAGGTAAAGAAGGAGGCGGTTTGGAAGAATGGTGCATAGGATTAAGTCTGGGCTGTGGATCTGTTTCGATCGACGGTTAAGATCAATAGCAATAAGATAATGTGAAGGGGTCACATTATAATTACATAGGAAAAAATGTGAAGAAATACAAAGGAATAGGGTGAAAATCCCTTTGGCAGAAGAAATGTATTGAAATGAAATTTGGGGTTTCCCGGATAATTGTAGACCGTTGGATTAGATTAGCCCAACAAGATCAACGGTTTAAGATTGATCTAAGAAATCCCTTGGTGAAAGGTGAAGGGCGATAGTGTAATGCTCAGATTGAATCTGAGCCGTTGATCTGCAAAGATCAATGGTGGGGAGCGCACGCGATGAAACATAATGCAAATGGGGAAAGCAGTTTCGAAATAGAAAACTGACAGTATCACACAATAAAAAGGTGGGTAGGTAGTATTTCCTTTTTGAACGTGATATGCATTCCCTCTTGACACGTGGTATTTCAATACTGCCTACATCTCGTAAATTTCAAGAATTAACAGCCGAGCATAAAGTTATGTGGAAATGAGCATCAACCGTTAGATCTTGGGTCTCAGATCAGACGATGGGTAGTGAGCGCGATATTGGATAGATGAATGGGCGGAACGAGGTGGGGTAGAACATGAGTGGTTTTAATCTGAGCCATTGGATCAAATATTGGATGGCTGATATCAAATCTAGAGGGAGGCAGGACCCACAAGAGTCATGCCTGTCGGGATTATTATGAATCGTTAGATGAAAGTAGATCAACGGTTAGGATTGAAAATAGGGTTAAATGAAAAATAAACGAGGTGAATAAAGGGTTTAATATGGGTCGTTGATCTGCAGAGATCAACAGCTGAGATCTCCCCAAAAAACCTTATAAAGCGGGATGTATGAATTTAACCAAAGGTGGGAGGATCGATTTGGACTTTCCTATCTTGACACGTGGATGGACCAAATGTAATTGGATCCTTTGCGATCGGCGGGGCAGTGGACAAGGGAGTGTCGAAGTGATTGACTATGGGCTGTCAATCTGCAGATCAAATCGACGGTGGAGGATGAATCAGAAGACCGCCAATCAGAGGCAGCGAATAAAATAATACACTGCGCCAATGGAAATATCCGATGCGATATAGCGTTGGCCGTTTGATTGATCCAAGATCAACGGTGGAGAAGGGATCTGACCAATGAATGGGCGGGAACCTTTATAAAATATGAAAACCAAAAATTTATGAAATACAAAGGTTTTATGGTGTCGGGGCAGGTTATACAATGAGGTTTGGCACCCGATTGTGGGGCCTATGGATATATGGAAAAGCAAAGGGACTGGGGTTTATATATATATAAGGGCCAATCGGCATCAGAAGCAAGGTGATGGTCTTTCAATCTACCCATTTTTAAATCTCCGATGTGATATTCTGTTGACCGTCGATTGGCCTTTTTAGATCGACGGTCCTTTTCATGAAGAAACATTGCACCGACGAGTTTTTAGACAGAAACTTAGGAAAATGGGTTTTATGAATTTACAAAGGGAAAAAGTGATTGGGAATGTTTTATTCACAAATTTTAGCACCTGATTGCAGGCTCTGTGGTTATATGAAGTGACAATGGGGTTGGGGGTTTATATACAAAGGGCCAATCACATCAGAGATTTTAACATAGCAAATAGACCTGCGCACTCCGATATTCCGATGCGATAAGTGCCTGATGGTTTAGCACTTGGTTCTAGCGCTAAGGCACATGTGGGGAAGTGGTTTAGGACTTATCCCAAAGGGGCTTAAGCCTATAGTCAAAAATCTTATGTTTTATGAAATTTTCAAGGTTTTTTGATGGACTTGGGGGTTTCAGTAAAGCTCAAAAGTGAGTTTTAAACCCTATAAAGGGGTCTTTATGAAGGAGAAGGAGGGAAAACATGAAAAATGAAGGAATTTCATGGGAATAAAGGGGTAGAAATGGAGGTTAATTGAAGTTAGAAGAGGGTTAAAATGAGGGGAAAATGGGGACTTTTGTGGCAGTCTTTTCATCATGAAAACAACAGATTTTCATAATTAAGAGGGAAACAACAGTGAAGATTTCAACAAAGGGCATGATGTCTTCATGAGTCTTCAAGAGATAACATTTTTAGCAATAAAAATTATTTCTTAAAGGCTCAAAAATTATTTAGCCACCATTTGATATGTCAAATTTTATAGGTGGCTAACACAGGGGAGCATGTAAGTAGGAGAGGTTACAAAAGAAATGAAAATGAAATAAAAATAAATATATTGGGAAATATACAAGAATAATAGAAGAGAGGAAGAAACATGGAGGTTAAAATCTAGGAACTTATGGATATAGGTTGGAGATAAGAACACAACCTTCTTTCATAATACCACCAAAATGAGAATGGTAAAAAATTGCATTGAGTCAATCATAGGTGAAGGGAACATTGAAATAAAGGGGCAAAAAGAAATGAAAAAGGAAGCAAATCAACATTTCAAAATTCTTCTTTCTGCTCATATAGGGAACTCCAACTATGAAGACTTCATTAGTCATATCCCTAATTTAGTCCCAGAGGAGGCTAATTCTACTCTTTCCAAACAAGTATAAGAAGAGAAACTTCAATATGAAATATGGGATATTCATCCTGATAAAGCTCCAAGTACCGATGGTTTCCCTATTTCCTTCTATCGCTCTTTCTGGATGCTCATACACCTCCTCCCCATCTTGATTTCTTAAAATCAAGGATGTTTTGTCCCAAATAGACAAATAGTCAACAATATTTTTCTTCTACAAGAAGCTATTCATTCTAGTTTACCTAGAAAATATCAAGGTTTCATTTTGAAGCTCGATATGGCCAATGAATTTAATAGAGTTAACCACTCCTTCCTTACAATTGTCCTACAAAAGTTTAGGTTTACCCCTGATTTCATAAAAAATTAAAAGCTTGTATTCAAGTTCCCTAGATTGCCCCCTTAATTAATGGAAGACCTGGGAGATTTTTCCAAAGCCCTGGAAGCCTTAGGCAAGGCTTCCCTCTATCTCCTTTCCTCTATATCATCATGGTATAATCTTTGAATAGGAATCTAGAGCACAATAGACAGTGAGGTTATATCACTGAAATCCAATTCAACAGAGGAGTTAATAACATGAACCACTCCCAATTTTTTGATGATACCCTATTTATGGGAAGATATTCATGTAGTGTAGAAATAAGATTCAAATTAATTCTGGATAAATTTTTGGAGGCCTCAAGAGGTCTCCTAAATAATGCAAAGAGTAGAATATATGGATGGAACACCCCAGCAAGAATTCTCCAACACATTTCTCAAATATTCAGAGTTCCTTTCAAACCAAATTGGTCTCATTTAAAACACTTAGGTTTGCCAATATGAAAAGATTTTTTGAAGGCCTATATTTTGTACTATTTGGTAGAAAAAATTAAGAAGAAAAATCGAAACTAGGGAATGCACTCAATTAATTTAGCTGGGAGAATAACCTTGATCAAATTTTTTCTATCATCCCTTCCTTCCTATCAATTTACAGTCATTCAAGCTCCTACTAGAATTCAAAAGTAGATATAATTAATTATAAGAAACTTATCATGGCACGGTGGAAATATAGAGACCAAGAAATCTGGTTTGGTCAATTAGAAAAAGTCACCGTCCCTTACTTGAAGGGAGGAACTTCTATTCGACTCCTCGATTTAAGGAATATTACCTTTGCAGAAACATTTAAATAGAGATTCAGCTCAGGTGAAACCACTTGGTGTAAAAAGGTTCTAGAGACAAAATATATAAACTCTTCTCGATAGTATTTTCTCACATAAAATTTCCCATCATACCTTGCACACAAATAAACTATGCAAAAAATATTTGTATTTAGTCAAAGATAATACCTCCAAAATCCTTGGTGGAGGGTATGATATAACTATATGGAGTGATAGCATTGTAGTAAATACCTCTCTCTTGATTTTCCTCTCAATACATGGATGATTAGCATAGGATTTTATTCTCTCGACCATATCTCTCTTGGAATCAAAAAGACAATTATTGGGATAGCTGGAACCCCCCCAACCTTCCCACCGATATTAACAACCAATGGAATTTTCTTCTCCTTAATTTAAAGGGAGAAACCCCAATTAGTTTTGGATAACAAGATAATTTAAATGGAATCAAACAAGTGGTGAATATTCATTCAAATGAGGTTATGGAAAGCTACAAGAATAACATCATTATCCTGAATGGCCTCTTTGGAAATCAATCTGAAAATTTGAGAGCCTATCAAAATATATATATATATATATATATGGACCATGCTTAAAGGGAAAATCCTAACAATAGGCTATCTTAGTAAAATATTCATTCATGGTACCTCCATATGTCCTTTGTGATCTAGAGCATAAGAAACAATACACCATCTTTTCATCAATTTCAAATTCTTTGTTGAATGCTGCAAAATCATGGTCAATCCTCTTGAGATCCACATCAACTCAAGTCCTATTTTATCATATTTATTTTCTAAGTGGAACTCCAATTATCCCTACTCTTTCAAAAAAATAACATTTTAAATAGGTTCTAGACATGTCTCCCTTCATTCTTATGTTGGAAGATGTGGCTAGCTAGAAACAAATTTATTTTTCAAAGTACAAAGCTAGAAGCTCGAAAACTCTTGGAAAAAAATTGGAGTTTGGAAACGAAATCCATTCTATCAAAAGGGATAAAAAATATGGATAACAACCTTCTCCAACATGAAGAAAAAATTGTTTTCAAATTCATGTTGGGTCATCCTTCAATTGTGTCTTGCCTTCCCATAATTACTCCTCTCAGAATGGTTAATTGGAAGATCCAGTTGAATGAAAAGGAATTATCAATGTGGCTAAAATCCCTTAAGAGACCATGAATTTTTTTTTATGGAGCCTCCAAGTAAAATCTTGGTTATGCGGGAGTAACAGGTATTATCATTGATCATTTGAGTGAAAATTAAATCCAATTTGAGTGGTTTGTTGTCATTGACTCAAATAATAAAGAGGACGTCTATGGTTTTCTAAGGGGTTCCCAAATCCACATGAGTGAAAACTATATGAATCCAATTATAATTGGGAATTATTATATTCTCATTCAACAAATGGTCATGAAATTGAAGCCCAAAAATGTTGATCTTTCCCAAATATTCTCCAGAATCCAACACCACCTAAAAAATCTAGGAGAGGTATCTTTATTCCATGTTATCAGAGAAAACAACAATATTGATAATGAATATGCAAAAAAATATTGTGTCAGACCTCAAGGATAGGCCAAAATAAACCAAGAAATATTTACTAAATCCATTCCATAATTCTCCCCTATCAAATGTACACTTTGTTCTCATAAATAATCACTTCATGTCTCTTCATATCCCCCTGCTTAATGCATATATGAGACCCTCCTCGATTTCGCTCCCTCTGATTGATACACATATCAAATCCAAAGGTACGATGACTATTTGGATTCGTGGGTTCCCCAGTTGGCTTCTTCCCTCTTTATATATCCTTTGCTTCCTTCTCCTCTTCATGCAACTCTATATTTCTATCCCCTGCTTCTGTGTGTTTCCTGATTTCCTGCTGTTACACATTATTTTTTCACCATGACATTTTACTGTCTATATGGGCTCATCAACACCTATATAATTCTCCCTTAGAAGTCTAAAACCCTGAAATTTCCTAAACCAAGTCCTGAATTTGGAGAAAAGCTTGTAAAAATCATAAAAGTATTGGTACCGCACTTTTCCCTAGCTTTACCTGCGGCACCGCATCCTTTTGCTCCAAACACTACGGAGCCGACTGCATGTTTTCTTCATTAAAAGTACGGACCTCTGTAAAAGGTAAATTGAATGCGAAAGTAAATTCTAGAAGCCCAACTGGTAAAATATTCTCCTAGCTGGAAGCTTCTAGAAGGCGTTATCCAGTCGAAGCTTTACTCCCTCCATTTATCATGAAAATTCATTCCTTCATAAAAGGAGCCTATTCCTTGGATTTTGGAACTTAATCCCTTGATAAGGGGACTTTATCCCTTCCATTTTGGAGTTGTAACCACTTTCCTTCTCCTATAAATTAAAGCTTTGGTTCAGTCTCAAGGGTATATGCTGATATATGTAAAACTTATCTATCCATTTTGTATACACTTAGTACTTTCTTTGTGCTTGGTAGCTATGATAGAGAAGGGAATTGCTGAAGAAACATACTCCTTTTCCTAGCTGCGAGAACGATTACATACTTGTATTTAAGTTGGTTCAAAGAGTGGAAGGGCTTGTTTGACCAAAGGGAAATGCTTGTTTTGGACCCCGGAAGGACCTGTACGACATCAAGGTGAATGTGGTTGTAAGAATCCTTCTTTTATTTAAAGATAATACAATTGGATCCTTTTTTCTGAATAAGTTGTTTATATATTTACTTGAATGACTTATTTCTTAAATTCCTTGATCGTTAAGATAGATTTGTGATTTATGAATTAGTATATGTTGCAGTTGCTTTTGATTCTCTTCCATGTCTTTGTTTGCATATCTTAAAAGGTAAATTTTTGGAGCGACGAGGAAGAAGAATTCAACTAGCATTGGATCATAGGTAGGTCCCTTCTTCATCATAGAAAATTCTAAATTACATATAATTTAGAGAAAGTAGTTTTCATTTGTCCTATTTGTTTCTAGCTATCCTTGTGATACTAGGGAGATATTTATTGTCCACAAGAATGAATTATCCATGTAACACCTGCATTGGAGCTCTCCCCTCGCTTCTATGTGTTCTTCCCTTCTTTATCCTCCTATCCTCCAGTTGTGCCATATCTTTCCTATTCTCTCTTTTCTCCCTTGTTCTTTCTATTTCCTTAGTCCCTCCCGCATGGACCCGATCCAGCACTACCTGCTTTACACCCCATTCATTCTCATGTGAGTGGGAAAATTTTGAATACATATCTTGGAGGCCATCTAAGTCCCTCAAAGTAGTTTTGGAAAAAATCAGGCTCTGCATAATCAATGGAAGGAAAAATGTAGATCAAAGTTTGGATATCTTAATTTCCAATGTAATGAGCATTGTAAATCCATTGGGCATCTCAAAAATCACTATGCTCACATCGATAATTCCCTTCATACTTTTCAAGACATGGTGGCCAAGAAACCAAGAGAAAATTCAAATCCGATGGATTGCAGCAGCAAGTATTAGTAGAATGAGGATAAGTCCATTAACAAAGAATGAAAGAATCAGGTAGCTTCAGGAATCATCAAGACTTGATTCTCTCATTATCTAAATGCAACCTCTATCCCTGAACTTGATTCTCTATTTAGTTAGACATGATAAGTAAATATATTTCTTTCCTTCAGCAATTTGTTAGAATATTTAAGCTAAATGTAGTAGGCAAATAAGGAACCTATGAACTATATGTAAACTTCAAGAAAAAATAGATCCGAGAATTTTTCCATTCTCTCCTTCCTGATATGTTCAAACTCTATGTACTTGGGAGTTTGTCTCCATTTTTTTTGGAATCAATATACTAGAACCGATCTTGTTAAAAAAAAAACAAAGAGTCACTTTTTAGTTATAATTATTTATAATTCTGCAAATTCATAATATGGAACCTGTGGTGAGATGTAATCCAAATTGAATTGAAATTTTGAAAACATATCTGAAATGCACGAGGCGGTTTCAGAAAGCTAGATGGTTCTCTTTCTTACATGTTTTTCAGGGGCATGATATGTAGGTGGATAAGGATTTTTCCAAAAACATTGATGGCATAAATGCCCAGATTGGTGATTTCAAGAAGAAATTATTAGAGGCATTAAGTTTCATGGGTTATAGGAAATATTAGAGGATCAAAGGAGAAATATGGAAAGAATTCCTCAAGGACATCATGTGGAGGACAACCAAGAGTATGAATAAAAATTTAACCATAGAACATCATGATAGAAATCGAGATCAAGATAAAATAATCATTGAACTAGAGGATTTTGATGAGGAAAAAACATATAATGAAAAGATAGAAACTCCAAAAAAATACAAGGTTTGAATTATTTTATAGTTCATCCATTAGCTTATCACCAACTTATCATTCTGAAGATGTAGAAAAAATTTATTAGTTCATGATTGATAATGAGATCCATGAAGACTTAAAAAATGATAAAGAACCAGAAATTGAGCTAGTTTCCACATCTTGGAAAGAGAGGGAATTTTAAAGATCGTGAAATTAAAGGAAGAGATCAAGGAGACAACCATCCTTGATAATCATACAAACACACAATATTAAAAGAAAAAATTACCAAGTTTCAAGGACAGAAATAAAAATGAACATCTCAAAATAAATTGAAAACCAGGATGAAGCTAACAAAAGTAAGGAGTTAGGGAGAAGCCTCATGTTCAAGCTTGAACCTTTTGATCGAGGCAACAAAAATAGCTTGGAAGTAGAGGGGTTAGAAATTTTGATTTTTTTTTGAGGAAGCATACTTTGGTTGCATGAGGACATGCAACATCTTCAGTGTAGGAAAGATGTCGAGCCATCAAAACAAAATCTTTTTGTCGAATTTTTGTACTAGAATTCTATCCAAATCCCATATCCATGACATAGTTATGTCCCATTTTATCTCTTTTTTCCATAAAACCATGATCAACTACAAAATATGTATATTAAATAATGTTAAAGGTAAATTGTCCATTTTATGCTTAATTAAATTCTTATTCTATATAAAATTTATTTAATTAGTTATTATTATGTAGCAAACCAAAACATAATGCTAGTTGTTACACCATTTTTTGGTCATCTAACCCATTATCGTTAGATGAACCCAAGTACACCATGTAAGACCACTTTTACCCCAAGTAAAATCACTTTCACCACATTTGTTTACACTTCTTGGTCATATTTAACCCAAAGCAAGGTAATTAATTAAATAAATCATTATTTATTTAATAATTTCCTAAGAATAAGTTATTTAAATCATTATTTAAATACTATTCCTAGTTAAATTTGACTAAGTCATTTTTAAATAATTAAATAAACCATTATTTATTAATTATATTCCCCTCATTTCCCTTAAATAATAAATAAATCATTTATTTATTTGTTATTCATAAATAAAGGAATTGAACCAAGTCAAAAACCCTTTTCCCTCCAACAAATATAATAAAATATTCCTAAAGGGTGATTCTAGAAGATGTTTAATAATATTTTATTCATGCACCAGGTTCTAGAACACCCCAATATTTTGTTATAAATAGGAGGGTTTTTCCCATTCATTAGTCACCTTCATTGCATTGGATCACACTAGATCTGCTTTTGGTCACCATTTTGCATTTTTATTTCATGAACTCCCATTGAGTTCCATGTTTTGTTTTTCACAATAGTTAGAGAGAGAGACCATTAATCTGAAACACTGAGGACTTCTAAGAACCCAACCCACTGAGGAGAACCGAAAAACACCTTTCCTGTTTTCCTCTCAGGTGCCCCATTCTTTAATACAATAAAAAGATTCTTTTAAACATATGTGTTTCTTGTCTTTTCCATTGGTGCTTGTACTTTACTTTATCTGCTTAATATCTTCCATATATAGATGTAGATGTGTGTAGCTTATTACAGATTTCAAGATATTTTGCAGCCATAACTTATGTTAGGGCTACTTGGTATGCGTAGCTAAAGTGAGTTTTTACGACAAAAAATTCATGCTAACAATTGGCGACTCCACACCGTGGAAAATTTTAGGGGCTAATATTCGCAGGTGGGCTAATTTTCCATGGTTTTTCAAAAACAAAGATTTGCCAATTTCCATTTTTTTATAAAAAAGATTCACTCAAATTTTACAATATAAAATTATTTTGTGTTAAAAATCCCCAACATTATATAGACAATATATATAATATCATTATAAATTTCAATAATTTTTCAAAAACATCAATAAAAATTTTATAGTTTGCATATTTGGGACTAGTGAGATTCGCCAATTTTTTAAACTTCAAGATATTTTTCTTTCCTTAAAATTATCCCTGCTCCACACGGGTTTTCTTTTGCGACCACTGTCGTTTTATATTTTCCTGCATATCCAGCTGTTTCAGACCCTAGGGTTTCTCTTCAATTTTCTGTTTTTCCTATTTTTATGCTAGTTTTTTCCTCTAAAACCCTCAAATTTTCAAATTTCTCACTTTCGTGTGTTTCTAGCCTTCTTGCACAGGTGACCGACATCAGTCGCAGCTGAGACGACACAATTTTCTGAAATCTGCCGCAACCAGCGCTAGATCTGCAGGTCGCACTTATCT
Source organism: Pinus albicaulis (assembly GCA_034641835.2). Taxonomy (NCBI): domain Eukaryota; kingdom Viridiplantae; phylum Streptophyta; class Pinopsida; order Pinales; family Pinaceae; genus Pinus; species Pinus albicaulis. The sequence goes on along the minus strand of CM076571.1, from coordinate 361,505,317 downwards.
GCCCAAAAAGTACGACTTGGCCTTGAGGTTGCACTTTTCTGCCTTAAACCTGCGACTTGGCCTAAAAACAGGCCCAAACCTGCGCCCTGCAACTTTTTCTGCATTCTGACAGCGCTTTTTCTGGGTTTCACTGAGGCTTCTGTCAGGGTTTTCCAGCCTCTATCTCTACCTGTTCAGACCTGTTGCTGATCTATTTAACTCACCTAAGTGGGACTCTTGCCCCTTAGGGCTTTTAGTTCCCTCCACTTTTTGTGGGAGATTTTTTTGTTGTTTTTAGACGTCTGAATTTCCATAAGTTTCAGCCTTATTTCAGATCTGATACCTCCTGTTCAAATCCTCACAGGTCAGATTTTCTTCCCTTTCTATACACTACCTTTTTCTTTGTTTGGGTTTGTCTTTAGGGTCACCTCTTTGACCCCCCTTCTTTTTTAGCTAATCTCCTATTTTTTAGCAGCAACCTTGCCTCTGCCTCTTTACTGCTTTCTGCACCACTTTCCAGCAGATTTCTCCATTAGATCCCAGTCCCTCCGGACCTTCGATCTATTGGTCTCTTGTCAACGTGCTCTACCCCTTCTAGACTAGTTTTGAGAGACCCCCCTTGGGTTCATTTGCTGCCTCTTTAGTTGTTAATTTTCTTTTCTTTCAGTTTTATTTACCGCAGATTTCTTTTCCATTACGCAGCACACTTTTTCTTTTACTCTCAAAACTTCAGGGTTTAATCAATTAAAATTAACGCATGCCACACACTGACCCTAAGTGAAGAAGAGCATGGTTAACACCTCCTAGCAAAGACTCTAAAATTAATCGACACTGCACCTCCTTTCCCTTGTCACATCTCGCTTTTACACCTTGCTGCCCTTGTTGGTCTTTCTTCTTCCTGTCATCATTGTGCCTCCAAGGCATTTCTCCCAGTGACTTCTTGGCATTCACCCTCAGTTTTTGGTTGGACGACTTCCTCCCTCCCGTCTTCATCAAGTAAGTCCTCCCCCGAGTCCGCCCTCCGACTCGTCCTCTGATTTTTCGGGTTCTTCTCCTCCTTCTGGTTCTTCCCCTTTCACCTTCACCATGTCTAGTTTTGGACCTAGCCCTAACCCCAGTTCTTCTACTGGGTCCACCTCCAGTGGAACCACAATGGGACCTACCTCGACTACCCCATTATTACCATATATGGCCGACCTTAGTCTCCCTGACTTCAATCAGCTTATCAACGACCCTATCCGCCATGATGTCAGTTGGCCTGCTATGCCAACCAAGCTCCCCTCCGACATTCCCAAGTTCAAGGGCCTTGCTAGTGAAGATCCCTCCAATCATATCCGATCTTTCCACATGTGGTGCTCCTCTAATTCCATCACCGATGACTCCATTCGTCTTCGTTTATTCCAACTCACCCTTACCGACAACGCATCCAAGTGGTATGTTGACCAAACCACTTCTTCCCATACCACTTTTGCCACCATTGCCCAAGCCTTTTTGTCTTATTTCCAGCTCCCTCTCCGCTATGACACTAGCACCGAACTATTAACCTCCTTTCAGCAATCCTCTTCAACCCGTCTCTCCACTCATGTTCAAGAGTGGCGACAACGACGAAGCTTATGCCGTGCTCCCCCCTTTGAAGATCGCGTGTACATATATTGGTTCCTTCGCACCCTCCTACCACCCATTGGAAAAGATGTTGCATCCCATTTTCCGCAAACCGAAGAAGCCACCCTTCAAATAGCTTTGAAGTATGATCTCATTTATGCTCAATCCAGTTATGTGTATATCGTCCTTCCTGACCTCCCAAAACCCGGTGGTCCTAATGCCTTGGGAACCTCTCATTCCACTGATGGTATCATCGGAGCTCTATCCCATACCACTACCCAGCCTCTTACAACCTATGGTTTTTCCCCCGGAGGGGCCAGCACTTCTAGCACCTTTCCCCCTCCCGACAACATGTACCCTGGGTATGGCATGCCTCCTCCCTTTGTCCACCCGCCTCCGTACCTCAATATGGCCCCTTCTCACCCTTATCCCTATCCTCAGCCTGGTGCCCCTGCTCCTCCTGCTTTCGGATCTCCCACTCCCTTATTTCCTTCCCCCCCGCATTTACTACCCCCCACAGGGCACGTATTTGAACAACAAGGGGCGCCACCTTCTCGAAGGAGGCGAGGAAATCCATCCACCCCTGGAAATCGTGGACCCACTTCTCCCAGTCTGGACCCTAACACCGCCAACCAGCTACAAGGCTCTCAACCCAAGCCCGATCGACCGCTTCGCACCAATAAGCCTTGTTCATGCTGCAGTGTTTATGGTCATAACACTCGCAATTGTCCCCTATTACCTCAGATGTGACAAATGTGGGAATCCCAACCCACCGTGCAAGGTCAAAATTCCGCCCCGACCACCTCTTCCCATCCAAACCCTATCCAACCTGCCGTGTTCATCGATCCTTTCCCTCAACCAGGATACGTAGCTGCTCAATCACCTCGTGCCCCTAGCACAACTCAACATTCCCCTTCTGGCACCTCTAATTATCAAATTCTCATGATGGCCTCTGACCCCCCTCTCTCTGTCAACCTTAACCTCCAAACCCGGTCTCGTCAATATTCCCCACCTCCCGTCGCCGAGTCCCCATCATCAAGTTTTATGGAGCCTCTATCGACACCCAAGGGTCCCTTACAAATCCCTCCCCCCAAATTTGAGGTTCACACCAAAATTCTTAAGGGTCCCTTACGCCGAAATGCTGCCTCTGGTCAGGCTACCCATTCCTACAGCATAGTGGATGATCTGGCACAATCTCTGGCTGCCATTTCAACACTGGAACTCCTCCAGTCATGTCCTTCTCAAAAGAAATCTCTACTATCCGTCGTGGGTGTTTTAGATCCTGCTGATGACCTGTTAATTGTTTTTGATGCCCATCAGTCAGACCACCCTTCTCTTCCTCCTTCAGTTTCTTTCCAAATCCCCGTCAAAATCCGAAACGTCAATGTCACTCACTGTATCATTGATGAGGGGGCATCCACCTATGTAATGTCCACTTCGGTTTGGAAACAACTCGGATCCCCTGAGCTGGCCCCTTCCACCATCACCCTCCGTGCATGGGATGGCCATGCCTCCCAACCCATTGGTCTTTTTCGTAACTGCCCTATCACCCTCGCCGGTAAGACTGTCTGTGTCGACGTTAAAGTTATTGATGCCCCTTTGGACTACAATATCCTTTTGGGGCATAGTTACACCTATGCCATGTCTGTCGTCCCATCCGCAGTCCACTGCAAAATGTTTTTCCCCCATAATGGCAAGATCATCACCATTGACCAGCTGTTGTATCATGAACCTAAATCCCAGACCTCACCTGAGTCCACCATCTCTACTATCACCAATAAGAAAACTGTTGATTCTTTGACCAGCATCTCCCCTGGCATTTACAAAGACTCCTCTTTGCTTGGCACCTTCCCTGGTCCTCCCCCTCCTCCTATCTCTAATCCTAGCTCGGCGAATGTTTGCATGATGCAATCCTCCTAGGCTGCCCTCCCGCACCCTACCTCGGCTAGTCAGCAACCTCCATTTCATCCGTCGCACCCTGCTCCTAGCCCTTCACCTCAGTTGACTCAACCCCTTCCCCTGGGCCCTTCCCCTCTCCCTCACACTCCGGAACCCCCTTATCCTCCCGAATAAATTCCCTCCAACCTCCATCATCTCGAAACCGTTCCCCCTGGTCATTTCTCCGCCGGTCAAATCCCTTTCCTTGGTCCCCCTCCCGAAGTCTATTCGGTTCCCGTCATGGCCACCCTGTCCCTCCCTAATTTAACATTGGGAATACCGGTATGGTATCTTACTCCTCCCAACGAGACCCCTCCTGGCCATCCTAAACCATACATTGCTGTGACACCAGTTCAACCAATTCCCGTTGCTCCTCACACTGCTACGGTACCTCTAGCACCGTCACACAACCCTCCTCATGCTGAGGCTGCTACAAGTAAGAAAAGAAAAACTCACAGGGGGGCATCAAAAGATAAAGTCACCACTCTCGAGCCTACTCCTCCTCCACCCACCAAGCCTTGCGCTTTATGTGATGTTGTCGGTCATACCACCCATATTTGTCCTGAGTTGTCCCGTATACAACCCATGGTCAAAGTCGTGTTTCCTAATTCATCAGCCCCGGAAACCTCGGTTCCCCCTGCCCCCATCACCAAGAACCCAAAGGCCCTTCGCACCAACAAACCCTGTGCTTTATGTGGTGTCCATGGCCATTATTCTCATCATTGTCCACACCTCACGCATTACCGCGCCTCTTTAGAGGTCATTCGCGAGTATGAAGTGGAACAGAATCAATCTGCCTTGCCCATCCTCACTCAATATGCGTTGAGTTTACTCGAGGACCCTCCGGCCACCATTGACATCCCTCCCCCTGATGTTGAGATGTCTGAATCTACTGCTCCTCTCTTGTACCTATCATCATCCGCCCAACCTTCGGAATACCTCCCCTCCGTATCCACTCTACATGTTTTTCCCCCTCCCCCTTCCGCGCCATTCTTGGACTACTCGCACTTTTGACCATATCGTTACTTGCTCTTCTGTCATTCCCCTTGATGCCCCGTTCCTACGCCTCTCTTCTCGGACTGATGATTTCGGTTGCTTTGCAGCCTCCTGTGGTCTTCCCCTTCACTCCCTATCTCCCCCCAATCCCGATGATCCCATCCATATCTCCGATTTACTTCACAACATGAGTCCTCGCTTCCCCTCCCCTCTCCTATCTCGTGTTGCTATTCGATTAGCTCCATCATCAACGCATTACGTTGGTTACGCTGATGGCGCCAGTCGCTATTCCCACCACCTCGCTTCACCTGCCTGGGCCATTTTTACCCCCATGCATACCCTTGCTCTTGCACATGGGTTCTGCATTGGTATCACCACCAATAATCAGGCCGAGTATGATGCCATCCATGGTCTCTTAGCTAACGCTCTCTCTTATCACATCCTCCATCTGCACGTTTATCTAGATTCCCTGCTTATTGTCCTACAAATTAATGGTGTCTACCGTGTACATCATCCTACCCTGTTTAGATAGTATTTACGGGTGAAACTTTTAATTCATGCATTTAGATTCATTTCATTCAACCACATCCCTAGAATTCACAATCACTATGTAGATCAAATCGCAAATCATGTCCTAGATTGGCATTTATCACACACAACACAATAGCATACACCAAAAGCACCTAAAACTCATATATAGATAACATGTGTTTTAAACACCATACACTTTGAAACATATGACATGCCCATAGCATGTTACAAAAAACACTACTACAAAAAGGGGGGCACCACTTGCCCCTACATACATACTGGGGGGCACCACTTGCCGCACGCCTAATCACACTCTGGAGGATCCTGAGCCAACGGCTCTGCTCCCGCAACTCGTAGATCAAGAACCCTCTGACTGGCCATCGCCATGCGTCGCATGATATCTCGCCACTCCGAGGGGAGTCCAATACACAGCTCTATGTATCGGTCATCTAACTCCTACCACCCACACTCCAACACGCCGGTCAACAATCCCTCACATCTACGACGGATATCCTCCACCAATGCGGCCATCTCTTCATTTTGTCCTGTGCCTGATCCACTAGCACCAGTAGCTTCTGCTGCTGCAGGACGCCCCATATATCCGGCCGGTTTTACTGGAGCTATATCTGCATTCCAAACAATATAATGATTAACACCATGTATGCTAGTCACTAACTATAAACAAGATAACATAACAGATTAGTTGCTTGTCACTTACCATCGGGGCCCCATACTCGCCTAGGCAGTAGTGGCAAGTCTGGATCTCCCTAGTAACTCATCCCACTATAGGGATAGTCGTCTATGTATAATGGCATCTGATCCCAATGCGCAAAAAACTCTGGTCAAAACACCCTTCCGACCACCCCTCCTCCTCCTCTACTCAATAGTTGTCCCCACCTCTACATCCGGGGCTCTCTCGGGCCCCCATCCGACAACTGTATCCGAGGTTGTAAGGTCAAGATCTTCTCAAAGAAGAAAGAGCACAACACCATCCCATACGCACAATCATGATTCACCTGCCGCTTACATAGCGACAACTGGAATTTCAACGCCACCAACATCATCTGGGCCCACCCATAGTAGGTCCCACCCAACACACTCTCTACAATCATCGCCTATCCTCCAGTGATGTGATGGAGCGCCTGACTACCCAAGACCCGTAACACCGCTGCGGCCACTGCTCGAGTCTCCAACCTCTATAGATCCCCAATAGATATCTGATTCCCCTTGACTCAGACACTCAGTCGACAATGTCGATCGACAAACTCCATAATATTACGCCCCCGCGGTAACACTGGCTGTGTGTTCCCCACCATCCCCAATGTAGGAAGACCAGTCAAGAAATATAAGTCCTGGACCGTCAGATCGATCCTGTGCCCCTGCACTACGAAACTCTCATGATCCGGATCCCAATAACTGACAATCCGGGCCAACAAGGGCTCACCAGCCCTCATTAAAGGGTTCCCCAAAAATTTTAGCACCCCAAACCTAGCCAGTGCACGACGGACACCCGGATCCACTTCAATCTCTGTTCGCAATGCACCCAGATCTCTTTCTCTTTATTTGACCAGTATATCTGCCATATCTGCACAAAACCAACATCTTTGTCAGTCTACAGATCATCATTACTGGATTAGTTCACATTAAACTCAAAACTCAGCCTAAAACAGCACTGAAATCCCCTCCCCCTCACAGGTCGCACTTTTCAGGCCAATCCTGGGCCAGGTCGCACATTTCAGGCCAAAACCTGTGCCCCAGGTCGCATTTTTTTCCCCAAAAAGTGCGACCCGGTCGTGAGGGTGAAGTAGGTCCAGTTACTGAGAATTTAAGCCCTAATCTGAACTTTGAATCCATCAAAAATAAAGAGTAGGATTAGGCCTCTTACCTGCAACTGACGGATCACGATTCCAACATTCGGTTTGTCTACTACGATCACCGCAAGATTTAGGGCCTTCTCTCCTCTCCACATTCACCACAGCTACACAAGCAAATGAATTATTTTTGGAGGGAAAGTGCCTTATTAGAAGAAAACCCCTGATTTTTCTTTCGCCAGTTGTGACCCCACCGTAGCTCCGTTCGACAAACAGTTCACACCGTTGGAAAGCTCTCACCGAGCACTACAATGGGTATCAGTTAGTTTTTCATCTTTTGATACTTCACCAGGACACATTTTGTCTATGAAGGGTCCCCCCATTTCTCTTCAAAAACCAAATTTCTTCACTTACAACACTTGTAATGGGGGCACCACTTTGCCTCCTTACTTGTCCTTGACTGTGATGATTTTCATCATGAGTTACCCCATTGTACTCATGCTTTCACTAGTCCCCGTTGGACCTTTCATTCACGGCAGCACCTCTAAGTTGCCCTTGTCTAGAGCATATGCATAGAGTTCACCCCCCTCCATACAGTATATGTCCTTTCCCTCCACATCCCTACATTATGTTTATCGTCCTTCGCCCTCCTTACCATTACGGAAGTTGCCACCCACAACATTCATACCCCCTATGCTCTAACAAGGGAAGTCACCCATCCACTCCTTCGTATTCCCCCTTCCATCATCACCATCACTACCTATATCATCGTTGCTCTAGACCTCCTTCTGTCGACATCAGCTTATCTCCTCCGGCAGCCAGGTCCAAGGGGCAGTCACTCTTAGTTTGTGCTATTTATTCAGCCTGATCGTGATTTCTACGCTCGATGATTCATTGATGCCACCGCAATCCTTCATGATTCCCGGGTGTGTGTGAGATGTCCCAACCCTCATGAGGGGGTGGCCCTCCAGGTAGCCCCCCACACGCCTGGATGGCTTCGTCACTTCAATCCTTGATGCAGCTCCTCTCATTTGACGATCTCAGCCTCCATCGCTCGCAACACATTTTCGACTTCCTTGTATCTGTCAGATTTTGTGAGCCCTTCCCCACATGTAGGGGGCATCTGGGTCTATTTGTATCTCTTGTATTCTATTATTATTATATAATTCCTTACGATTATTCCAGGCATAGCATGTATATGGGAGTTAGTATTCTATCGTTTCTGGCTCATGTCATGGCCAGCACCTCTGTCAATATTGCGTTCTGTGGTTTTCCAGGCGCTTTTTTCTTCTGTACTATTGTTTCGGCAGACATAGGTATGCCTCCCCCACCGCCTTTCGCATTAGTACCACCTCATACATTTGAGACCTGTTGCACCTGTAAGTCTCGTCTCCTCAGGGTCTAGTCCTTCATACACTTTAGATTACCACACAGTCCTCTCTCTCACTTCCATTTTCCCACCTAGTGATTGAGTTCTTACAACGTACTTCGGTCATACGATTTGCTCCTAACACTCGTACATTGGGGGGCAATCTGTTACACCATTTTTTGGTCATCTAACCCATTATCGTTAGATGAACCCAAGTACACCATGTAAGACCAATTTTACCCCAAGTAAAATTGCTTTCGCCACATTTGTTTACGTTTCTTGGTCATATTTAACCCAAAACAAGGTAATCAATTAAATAAATCATTATTTATTTAATTATTTCCTAAGAATAAGTTATTTAAATCATTATTTAAATATTATTCCTAGTTAAATTTGACTAAGTCATTTTTAAATAATTAAATAAACCATTATTTATTTAATTATTTAATTATATTCCCCTCATTTCCCTTAAATAATAAATAAATCATTTATTTATTTTTTATTTATAAATAAAGGAATTGACCCAAGTCAAAAACCCTTTTCCCTCCAACAAATATAATAAAATATTCCTAAAGGGTGATTCTAGAATATGTTTAATAATATTTTATTCATGCACCAGGTTCTAGAACACCCCAATATTTTGTTATAAATAGGGGGGTTTTTCCCATTCATTAGTCACCTTCATTGCATTGGATCACACTAGATCTAAATTTGGTCACCATTTTGCATTTTTGTTTCATGAACTCCCATTGAGTTCCATGTTTTGTTTTCCACAATAGTTAGAGAGAGAGACCATTAATCTGAAACACTGAGGACTTCCAAGAACCCATCCCACTGAGGAGAACCGGAAAACACCTTTCTTTTTTTTCCTCTCAGATGCCCCATTCTTTGATATAATAAAAAGATTCTTTTGAATATATGTGTTCTTGTCTTGTCCATTGGTGCTTGTACTTTACCTGCTTAATATCTTCCATATATAGATCTAGATGTGTGCAGCTTATTACAGATTTCAAGATATTTTGCAGCCATAACTTATGTTAGGGCTACTTGGTATGCGTAGCTAAAGTGATTTTTTACGACAAAAAAATCATGCTAACACTAGTTTTAATATTTTGATTGAAGTGAATTTCAACAACTAGGGTTTCAGCTAGTGGTCATGGTCATTGCAATATCACTCCAAAGGTTCTGGCTTGTAGTTTCTCCTTAGTGTGCTAGCATTTTTGTGCTATATTTTTTCCCTCCAAGTGATTCAATCTATAACTATCATTATTTTATTGGAATCCTCCATCTTCTCATTATCCTATGCCCTTTTGTTTTGCATATGTCTCTGTTTTTCTATTTTTGAAAAATTAACTCCTATTTGGATCCTTCCTTTCTGACTGGGTGATGAATTATTCCTTGAACAATGGGGGATGAGGATAAACTTGTTATTAATGAAGATTCATAATATTATCCAGTCATTAGGTCCCATCCGTATCAATTTAACTCTATTTTTCATAGTGCACCTATCAATAGTTTGGTTGGTTTTTCACCTTCTACTCTGACAAATTTCCCTGTGTGTCAGTTTTCTGGTCCAAGATATGTAGGTGGAAATGAGGTATTTTCTGTAGTTGGGAATTTGAATTCTGGTATTTTTTCCTCTGCTTTTGAAAATTTTCAAGGTTTTCAAGGTTTTGATCCTTTTCTAATGGAGTTCAAGTCTTCAATCTCCCTCAATCACTGCCATTTTTTTCCCTTTAAACCCCGAGATCTATGGTTTGGTTCCCTTTTCCCTGTCCTTCAATTCATATCTTCTAAGGGCCATGGCTTTTTTTAGGGTTTTAATAACCTTTGGGATTATTCAGTGGTTTATCTTCCCTTTATTTCTCTTTATTTTCCCTCGTCTTGGTTTCTCAAGTGTAGAAAAGTCTCATTTCAAGGGTCTAAAGGTGAGGTGTTTTGATAAGGTGGGTTCAACTATGTTGGAGGAAGTTCCATTTAGTAATGAACTAGGTATCTCCCAAGGAAAATTTAATAAGGGAAATTTTGTAAATTTGAATGAGAATTTGTAGAGGTCTTGTGCTCTTGGATTAGATGTGGCCATTCAACAAGCAAAGGAATTCAACCGCAAATATTTGGTTCGCAGGATTTGTGGCCAAAATTTACCTTTTCTTCATGAGTGGGTGGAATCCTCAATTCAACCTATGATAAAAAGCCTTGTCTCTGTTAGAGTGCTTGATAAAGGTTGGGTACACTTGATTTTTCAAGACAAGAGGGTGCAAAATTTATTGAGGGGAATGTTTTGAAACTTGATTCCTTTGTTGCTATTTTTAAAAGGTGGACCACCCTTTTTTTATGATATGCATGAGAAGATAGATATTTTTCCCATTTTGGTTTGTATTCTTGGTCTCCAGCTACATTTTTGGCATAAGAAAAAAAATTTGACACATTTGAAACCATATGAGGGCTTATCTAGAGCACGACTCATCATATTTTACCATCAATGTTACTTCTACGGCTCACATTCTCATTAGTGTTGATATCTGATGGGGGCTTCAGGGTGCTATGGATCTAGGCTCTAGGATGGACCCCATTATCCAATACTATGAGGGTATTCCCTTTCAGCGTTACTGTTTCCATCAACATGGACACAATGCAAAGGATTGTTTTATCCTAATGCAGGTACTTTTGGTTCAAAATCCTTTTCTCAAGCATTGTTTCCCATGGATTCTTGTTTGGTTTCCCTTTATTATTGCAATGTATCATGAAATTATCCAGGTGTCTGAAGGATTGTGCCTAGGGATTACCCCTCTCATTCCCTTTCCTCTAGATGGTGAAGGTATTATGTCATTTCCTTTCTTTTCCTTTTCAAATTCATGTTCAATTGGTGTTTGAATTTATTGTACTCATAGCATTTCTTTTTATATTTTGGAATATGATGCATTATAAAAAGCTTCCCCCTCTTCCTTATCCTCAAATTTTTCCTCCCATCTGATCCATACTATTTTCCCTATTTCCCTCAACCCAAGAGACTTGTCTTCCCCATCCTCATCTTCCTCTAAGAGTCATGTCTTCGATGATTTTCTATACAAACTTTGTTCAAGGTTGGTGGTTTCCCGAACAGGGGTATCTCATGGATCTTGGGCCAACTTTCTCTTTGTATTGTGGAAGGTTGGAGTTATGGGCATAAATATTTCCTTTCAATGTAAAAGTAAAAAGCTAGATTTGACCTTGATATTGGTAAATAAATTTCAATATGGGGGGGGCTTAGAGGAATTCCAACCCATGTTTCATCCCCATAATGAAAATTATTTCCTTTAATTGCAGGTGAATGGCTTGTCCCTCTCAAAGAAAAGCTTTGAAAATCCTTGTTGAAAAAATTTATAGGATATCATATTTCTTTAGGAAATATTGGGTAATAATGAGTCGATTTATTCTTTTATTGAAGGAATCCTGAAGGGATGGTACTTTTTGGTGGTAGATAATTTTGGATTCAATGGGAATTATTGTAGGTTGGATCCCTTAGCATGTCCTTGTTTGAAATTTTTGGAGTTTGGAGTTGATAATGGGAATTGGGATTTATCATTTGGTTCTCGGTCAATCCATAACTTTTATCAATATATATGGAATCGATCAAAAATATTTGAATCAACTTTCAACAAATATTTATTTCATTAGCACAATGTAATAGTTGGTGGTAAAATTTTCTCTGGGCCCTTCCGAATCATGAGATCTTCAAGCTATACCAAACCCTTAGATGGATCTCTTCAGAAGCCTGATTTCCTGAAATTGATTGGTGGATGTGGAACCTATAAAGATATCTTCTACATAGAGGAATAAGCACTCTAGGGATGATTGGATTGCTAAGGGTATTGAAAGGTTCCTTATTGTTGACTATTTTCTAGACTCTCTTCCTTTGGCCAGGAAAAGGATCAGAGAGTGAGGCATTTCAGACCACTCCCCCATCTTCTTAGAAATAAAAAGGTTCCCCAAGAAACTAGCTAGTTCTGTTAAATTGAACTTGAATTAGTTAAATAATGAGGAGTTCATATATTTGGTTAAGTCTTCTTCGATTCCCTTCACCCCCTCGTTGAATGCTTCGACTACAGCTTAGTTTGAAGCTAACCTAAAAAGGACAAAATTTAAAATTAATGAGAGGGTAAAGAGGAAGAAAACACTGGAGGTTCAAGAGATTGAAATGATAAAAAAGGAGCTGGAAACTATTTATTCTTTTGAAGGGGACATTTTTTCTTCTCAAGAGTCAAGTTCCAATCATATATCCCTAGAAAGTAGAAGGATTAGCCTTTTAAAAGTAGGGGAGGAGGAGTGTTATTTAAAAATTAGAGAATTTTGGCCTAAAAGTGGAGGTGAGAATATAAAATTTTTCCACACCTTTGTAAAGGGAAAAAAAGTGATGAATACTATTTGGATTTTACAGCTTGATCAAGGTTCATATATCTCGTCATTCAATGGTTTTCCTAAAATGGGAAAATGGTTCTTTGAATATCTATATAGATCCCCCCAGGTATCCTCAATGGTTGAAGTCAACCAAATAGCTTAGTTCTTGCCAATAATGGTTGATGAGGAGGAGGGCTAGTCTTTAGTGGAGGTGTCTACAAAAGAGCTTAAAATAATGCTGCAAAACTTTTAGAGAGACACAAGCCCTGAGGAATATGCTTGGGGTGTATAATTTTTCCTTGAGATTTTTGAAATTTTGGGTCAAGACCTTGTCGCTATTATTGAGGAGTTTAGGAAGGAGGGTGAGATCTATCCTGCCCTCTAATTTTATGGCTCTCATTCCCAAATCAAATTATCCTCTCTCTTTCTCAGATTTCTGACCTATCTCCCTCTGTAAGGTTATATACAAATTTATTTCAAAGGTAATCGATGTAAAACTTAATCCCATTCTCTCCAGTTACATTTCCCTGAACATTTCACTTTCCTCAAAGGCAGAAAAATTCAAGAGGCCATCAATGTGGTTTGCATAGCATGAAAACTCAAAATATGAAAGTGGATATAATTAAAATTGATTTATCCAAAGCCTATGATCGAGTAAATTGGATTTATATAAGGTTTTTGCTAACTCATATGGGCTTTTTCCTTGACTTATGAAAATTGGGTTATGTAATGTGTTGAAATTGGCAATAAGAAGAGGCTTCTAATTTAATTTCACCTTAATTAAATTAGAACGAAATTGCAATTCCACATCATATGACAGATTGTACGAGTTACCTGAGTTGGGAAGACTTAGTTAGCTTAGTAAATTCGAGTTTTTGGTCAAACTGGAGGTATGTAGAGTTCACTCTAAGTTTTAGGGGTCTAGTTGCAGTTTATTTTGAGTTTTAATTATTTAACTTAATTATTTGATTTAAAATCAATTTAACTAGTTCTAATTCATATATGAGCTAGTGATAGGTCCAGTTAATTAAATTTGATTTAATTCATATGCAGTGATCAATCAAATAACTCATAATTCACTCTAAATAGTTGTTTCATGCTAGTTCTAAGGAAGACCAAATTGAGGTTGGAGTTAAAGGGAAGTCAACTATCAGTTGTGTAATTAGAAAATTGTACAGTTCATGCATGAGGTCATCAGGATGCCTTGGATGTATTACGTAAAAAATTAATTGAAATTTCATAATTAATAGAGTCTTAATTCCCTCAAGAATGCATTATCAAGGTTGTTTAGATAGGGGCAAGGAATTGGTTAAGTACTAGACCAAACCTGCTTAGATCAGAGTGAGACAGTCAGATATAGTGCAGAGAGCTCTCAAGCCTGAGATAAGCATTGCATTGTTTCATATTATTGACTTTATGCAATATATAGATATCATGTTTTTTAGTTGAGGCTTTCCCCACATACATCTTTGTGTTGTGCAATTAAAATTCTTCTCCTTTCTTGTTCATGTGATTGTGCAATTGTAATTGGTTTCCACAATTTGTAGAATAGATTCAAGTATTTTATTTTAGAAAATTCCAAGATCAGTTGAATCTATGTGGATTTTATACATGGTATCAGAGAAAGAATCACTAAAGAAGAGAATAACCATAGTTTTTTTTTAATAAGTGAATCGAATTTGCAGATTTATTCTTTAGGACCAACAATGGTTCGGAATGTCTTTCTGTAGATTGAGACTCAAATATACCCTTGAGGGTAGTTTGAATTACATATATTGGAAGGACACAATGGAGGCAATGTTGGAGGACAAAAAACTGATGGAATTCACAGATAGTGATATTCCCAGGCCCGCAACAGTGGATGTTCAAAATATTGATGTATGGAAGAAGAATGTAGCAAAGGCAAGAAGGATTATGTTAGAAGGAGTTCAAGATCATATTGTCTTGAAACTCCATGGAAATAAAACTCTGTATGCTATGTGGAAGGCCTTAATAGATTTGTTTCAGAATAGTAGTGACCACAGGAAGCTGGTGACGAAGGAAAAGCTTAGAAATATCAAGATGGAGAAGGGCGACACAATACCAAAATAATTGACTAATTTCACTCAATGTCGAGATGAGCTTGGAAGTGTTGGTGTTGTCATCCTTAATAACAAATAGGTTGGTCTAGGTGTGTATTTTTTAGTTAGGCTAGGTTATTATGGTGAAATAAAGTCATGAAATTTATTAAATTTCATGTTTTGTATATAGTTTCAAAAGGTCTAAATGGTCATTGGTCATGTGATTAAGGTCTTGTCAAAGTAAAATTCAAAAATTTGACTGCATGCATTAATAGAGTCATTTTATGAAACTTAGCACCTTTTTCCTAAGTCCATAGCGGTTTCTGTGTAAAACAACTCATTTTTGCTACGGAATCACCTAACAGTTTCATAATGAATCTACCATCCCACTAACTAAAATCACTACGAACTCAGGTTTTTTTGCTAACGGTGGGGTGATCATAACTTATTTTTTCACCATGATACATAATTTTTATGAGTCATCATTTGTCATATTGCATGTGTGGTAATCATAATACCTTACATCATTTCATTTTCCCTCTCATCTTTCTTTCTTAATTTAGCCTTACCTCATTTGAACAACAACACTTAAATTTTATCCTTGTAAGTTGTTTGATCTTTCTACCAACATTCTTTAATTATTTTTCTTGTCTAGTTGTTGTATTAGGTTAGCTCTTACCTTTTTCAAGTAATTTTCTTAATGTCTTAGATAATTTTGCAGGTGTCAAATCTTGAAGTTGGTCAGCGATGTATTGGAGGGCATGGCTTCACATAAAAATCCCAAAAAAGGTGGCTCTATAGTCAGATACGAGCCCATGGACATGAAGTTGGTTGTGGAAGACCCTACGGCCTTTCACTGACTTTCACAAATGCTGGTTGTTTGAGATTTTTCCAAAAACTACAAGGATACCATGCATAGGTGTCCAAGGATTTTGTTTTCAACTTTGTTGGCACAAATTCAAATGTGGGCATCTTAAGTTTTACTATTTCTCTTAATACCATTGCACAGGCAATTGAAATTTTGAGGTCTGGAGAAGAATGGTTCAAGGCAACAAAATTCAATCTTCAAAACTGTGATGAATTTATGAAGTAGGACCATATAGGAGTTTACATGACATCAGGCATACCCAGGAGTTGCCTCAAGGATAACTACTCAAAACTGCTTATGGTGATCCAAAAATATTTTACTTGTGAAGGTAGATTTCACATGATCTACCAATATCATTTCAGGTTGTTACTTCATTTCACATGTAAAAAACTTCTTTATATTCCATTCTGTATGTTCAAAAGTTTAGGTAAGATGGATGAAAAGGTACAAGCCAAACCTGAGAGAAATGATACATCAATTTTTCATCATGGATTAATCAAATTGTTAGTTATGGAAGAGTTGAAGAAATTGAAAAGGGATTGGGCTACTTTTCTGTTTTTGAGTGGCTATGATGTAGATGTTCTTACTCCAAGAAAGACACCCAATTCGAAGACAAACACTCCAAATAAGGACAAAGAACCAAGAGCTAAAACAAATATTGAACCTGAGGCATAGACACAATCCATGATGGAGCCCATGGAGGTAGAGATTGATTAGTTGTAGGAGACAGTGACACCTCAACAAACCCCTTCTAGCAGCAAACTCAAAATTGATAAAAGGGCTAATAGAATAATCACAAGAATTCAAACAGAGAGGAAAGGAAAACTTGAATACATCTTGAAAGCAATTTATATTTAAGAAACCCCTATTATAAAGCCTGTAGAGGTTAAAGGAACAAAAATCAAGAAGAAGGCTCTTACAACAAAGGAACTTGATTTTTCCAGTGAAAATTCAGGATTTTTCTTTAAGCCTAGGAAACCTATCACTAGGTCACAACTATCAAAGCGAGGCAAGTCTGATAAATTGCATAAATAAATAGAAAAGAAGAAGAAGTCAATAAGGGAAGAAAACATAGAGCTATCCCCAGTTGAAGCAAAAGTCATCAAGACAAAGAAAGGCAAAGAAAAGGTTCAAGAAAAGTCTGAAATGGAGCTCCTAAGACAACAACTAAAGGAAGCCAGAGAAGAAGTTTTAGAAGCTAAACTGGAGTTAGATGACTTTAAACAAGAAATGAAGGAGCTCACAGATTTTAAGAAGGAAGTGAGAAAAGAAATTGATTTTAATGATGAAGTGGCAGAAATTTCAAGGAAGATGTTGAGAAGAACACTACCATTACACAGGATGATGAAACATACATTGAGGAGAAACAGGTGGTTTTAGGTAGATAGAAGGAAGCTACAAGACCAAGTCAAAGAGTTATAAATCCAAATGGATATGGTGTAGACAAAATTAAAGAAAAAGGGTTGAAAATAGTAGTTGTTGATGACCCTGCTGCTCCTTGAAAGAGGTTGAGGCACATTTTTGGCCAATTTTGTCTTAGGATACTCCATCTAATTATTTAACAGATATTTGGACAGGTTTTTGGAGGTAAATGTTGAAAAATCATATTCTGGAAAAGTCAGGCAAGTTCGTAGCGTACTCCAGGCTTAAAGATGAGTTTTCGCTACGAACTTGTTGAAGAATATTTTGAGGTGGAATTTCCAAAATATGTCATAACAGGGGTGAATAACAGCATGTGTTTACCTCATTTTTCCTAATTAATACCCTCCAATAATCATCAAAGTCAAAAAAGTTGCAGAAAGTGTTAAATGGAAAACGATACAAAAACTACGCTACGAACTTGCCTTAAAAATGCTTTGTTTTTATAGCAAGGTGAAATTTTGATATTTTTGTAGCATTTAATGTTTTTAGGGGAACATATGAGTCATCATAAGATGTTAATGAGTATTAGTGAAGACACCTATTGATAAAGTCCACTCAGCAAGAAGGTGATATTTCTAATAGCTCACCATTTGTGCCACCTCATCAACACACATCACATCCTGAAATTCCAAGCATCAGAGCTTAGATTCTAGTATGGCAGCTTATCACTTGATCATGGTCATTGCCACCTTAGGAAAGAAAAATTGATTTGATAATAATCATTATGTATGGGTTATTTAAAGTTTTTTAATGAAGTTAATAGTGGTAGAGTCCTTTTAAGTTTCAAAATCCTTCTAAACAGAATTATCTCTATTTTCTCTCCATATAATCAATTCCTTTTTGGATTAGATCTCTTCAGCAGTTTTGAGGGTCTATCCCAAGTGGCATACATTATGTAAAAAGGAATTTCACTCTATAAATAGTGGGATTTAAAATTTAGAGAAGGTTGATCGATGTTATAACCAATGCTACTATTGTAATATTTTATCTACTCAGTAAATATACAGTTGCAGATTACTTGTTTCACACCTAATATTCTTTGTGGGCTCTTATGTTTTTGTCTCATTTACCTTTTCAATGTCAATTCAGCTTACTTAATTTATAATTACTTAGAATTCATAAATTAGTATTCTCCAACATCCTTTATGCATCTTGTCTGTTGTCAAAGTTATTTTTGTAAGAGTTCACATGCCTCAGCTTCCATGAATGATGTTTTTATGTAATTGAGTTTCATACTAGTTCTATGCCCAATTGTAGCCATCACACATACTTCACCTACAAAAAACCATCCAAAATACATATGAGAGTTAGCCATCTTATTTTTTAAGCTTCATTATTGAATATCATACATTTTCTTAAGAGAGCCCTCTCTGGTTGGAAGGGCTAACTTCCAACCCTAAGTGGTTTGAAACAGTTACACTTAATTGACTGTTGAGCTGCCCAATTTGCCTCAGTTTGGTGATAACACGTGTGAAAGTTGTCGAGGAATTTTTGGTGAGCATAGAACTTCTAGGCCTTCCTAAGAGTTGGCATATCTACCAAGATTCGGTGAATGTGAGGGAGAAGCTACCAGAGTGGGAGTGATTTTGGTCTGACTTGGTACAAGAAGAGATTCAGTGGAACACCAGAGATGGATCCTCATCAAAGATTGATGATAAGGAGAATTTTACTTAAGCTGGAAAGGCGAAGAAATGGAAAGGGAAGGCATCCCATTCCAAATCAGATTTTGGTCAGGTGGATGAGAAGCGAGACTTGTAAAAGGTAAAATGTTTTCACTGTCATGAGCTTGGATACTATGCTACAAAGTGTCTGCACAAGAATACTGACAAGAAGCCCTCGGAAAGAGCGGAAGGTGAAGCACTTGATTAACAGTTCAAGTTGGATTTTACCCTCATCACATGCATGGTGTCATCGATGATGGGTTGGGTTTGGTACTTACATAGTGGAGCTTCATTCCATATGACCGACAACAAATAATTCTTCAATAAATTGGAGAAGGATCTCCATATGCACATCGAGGTGGGAGATGATGGGAGTTATAGCGCTACTAGCATAGGTACAATTACCTTTCATAGGGATTTTTTTTCTCCTATCACATTAAAATATGGCATGTATGTTCCTAGTTTAAATAAAAATTTGGTTTTTGTTGCTATCTTGGAGTATTGTGGCTATGATGTAATATTTAGCAAAGGAAAGGTGTTCCTTCATCACAAATATATGGGACAGGTGAACAAGATTGGGGTTTGATTAAAGAACCTCTATAAATTGGATGTAGAAGATTGTGCTTCCTTGAGCACGAAGGAAGAGAAGGTGGAGAGTTGAGACATTGATGACGTATGGCACCGAATATTGGGCCATATACACCATGGCACTTTGAAGATCTTGTAACAGATTTCTACAGGGCTTCCCAAGGGTTCACTTGAGCAGCAAGATACATGAAAAGGGTGTACATTGGGGAAGTACACCAAATACATCTTTCACGATAAGGAAATATGAGCAAAGGCGATCCTTGAGAGAGTTCAATCATATGTGTGTGGACCATTCTTGACAGCTTCCACAGCAAAACACAGGTATTATGTGATTTTTGTAAATGATTTTTCACGCAAGTGTTTGATTTTATTCATACATAAGAAATATCAGACATTCTCAAAGTTTTGTGAGTTCAAATCACTTGTCTAGAAAGATATAGGGAATAAGGTGAAGGCTCTCAAGAGCGAAAATGGTGGAGAACATGTGTCAAATGAATTCAATAACTTTTGTGCATGAGAAGGAATTCAACGGGAATTGATAGCACCTCACAACCCACAATAGAATGGGGTTGCAGAAAGGAAAAACATAACTATTGTGGGAGCAACACGAGTGATGTTGCATGATCATGGCCTATCGTTGCATATATGGTTGTAAGCATGCAACACAATAGTAATTGGGTGGAAAAAAAGTCCTCATTAGATACTTGGGATGAGTACACCAGAGGAATATTTTTTAGGTAAGAGACCAGATGTGTCACATTTTAAATTTTTTGGTTCATCAGTTTATTTCCATGTAACCAAAGATACCAAGAAGAATCTAGAGCCAAAAGCTGAGTTGAGAATATTTCTAGGGTACACTAATACACCTTACAACTATCGGGTGTACTTTCCAGCACACAGGATGATAGTGGTAAGAAGAGATGTGAAATTCGATGAAGAGAAGGCTGTGAAAATTTCTCTTGAGATGAAGCTTCAATTGCATGCAGTTGAGGAGCTATTAGCTCGAAAAGAAGAACCTCAAGATGTGAAGCAGCCACAAGAAGAAGAACAAAGAGTGGAAGTGCCCACTCATGCAGAGATATCTCGAGATGGAAGGAAGCACACTAGAGAGGTTGACAAGTTGATGCTTCATGCTAGAGAGAATATCGCAACACCCACATCACAACACAGGAAAAGAAGGTCCCCATAGTGGTACACCAAGCTACATGGCTCTTATGAGCGATCGTAGAGATAGAACCAACCTCCTTCTAGGAATCAGTGCAACAAGAAATTTGGGTTGATGCCATGGTTGAGGAGTATGACTCCATTATCATAAACAGTGCATGGGAATTTTTCCCAAGACTAGAGGGGAAGTCAGTTGTAGGATCCAGGTGGATCTAAAAGGTGAAGTAGGTAGTAGATGGGAGTGTGGAGAAACACAACTCAGTATTTGTGGCCAGAGGGTTCTCTCAGGTTGAGGGGATTGTTCAGGATGAGACCTTTGCACCAATCACAAGGTACTCATCAATCATATCCATCCTTTCACTTTCAGTGTAGATGGGATGGAGAATACATTATATGGGTGTAAATACAAACTTCCTCAATGGATTGATTGATGAAGAGGTGTATATTGAGAATCTGAAAGGTTTTGAGACCTTCGACAGAGAGTCGCATGTGTGCAGACTCAAGAGAGCATTGTATGGGCTAAAACAAGTACCTCGTGCTTGGTACACCAGGATCGAAAACTACTTCACCGAGTTGGGCTTCACCAAGAATAAAGAATATGTGAACCTTCACCATATTTTGGTAGAAGGTAAAATTTTGATCATTGTACTTTATGTCGATGATTTGATACTAACAGGTGATGAGCAGCTAATCAAGTCTTGCAAATAGGATCTTGCAAGAAAATTTGAGATGAAGGACATGAAGATCTTGAACTATTTCCTGGGATTTGAAATTTGGAAAATATATGGGAAGCTATTTGTTCTCAGGGTAAGTATGGAAATGATATTATGAGGAAGTTCCACATGGAGGGCAACAAACCCATGGACACTCCTCTAACATGAAACTAGAGGAAGGAGGATGTTATTTCAGGAAAAATAGTAGATGCTACCATCTACAAGCAGCTTGTGGTTTTGGTGAACACACGACCAGACATATTCTATGTGGTTAACCAACTTATTCAAGCCATGGTTAAGCCTACCAAGCTCTTTTGGAAGGCAGAAAAGCATGTTTTGAGATACCTCATACGAACTATAGAGTTTGGGATATGGTATAGACAGACAGAGGGAGTGAAGCTTCAAGGCTTCACAGATGTATATTAGGTATGGATTCCATCCGAGAGGAAGAGAACACCAGGGGCATTGTAATATTCCAAAATAAGGAAATTAAGCAGCAACAGGAATATCTTAAGATATTCCAAAAACGAACTGCTCAACTATGCATTTCCAGAAAAACACATTTTCAGAAATATATTCCATAAAAATGAAAATCATCACTTGGATCCCATAGATACATCCATCTAGAATCTAATTCCAAGAGGATATCAGAAAGAAATGAAACTAGGTGAGGTAAACAGACCTCCCACACTAGTGTAGCTGAAAATGAACCCCAAATACTGCTACTCAGAAATAATACACAAAAGGAACAGCACAGTCTTATGAGGGTTTTAATTTAGAAAATAGGAGAACAAGTAGATCTAATCATATATTAATCAATAGTGCTGAATAACTGAGATCTACTCTCCTTATACAAAATACAAGAGAACCCGGCAAGAGTTTCTTATCGAACACTCTGCATACAAATGTGATCTTCAAAAAATTACTGAATAATCACTGAAACACTAAAGAATAAGAGTGTAGAAGGCTGAAATATGTCTTATCTGATGTATATCCCTCAAGGGCTTCCTCCCATGAAAGGTTGAACCCCTAAATCACAAGAAAACCAATGCAACAGAGCCACTAGACCAACTACTGAAGTTGCCTCCAAAATAATGCATTCCCTAGCTAGAACAGTCCTGGAAATGTTGGGAAAATGTGCGGTATTCTACCACAGATCTGAAATGAGCACTATAACTCTCCAAATAGGTCCCTCAAGTGAAGGAAACCTTCCTCCAATGAGAAACTAACTCCAAAACTGAGATTCCAATCCCTTCCACTTCTGCACCCAGCAACACTGCACAATCTCTTGCAGAAACTACACTAATGAAGTAGGATGAAGTTTGGCCTGAAAAAATAATGTGGAATGATGAATGAAAACTCTCCCAATTAGGCTCCTCAAGGAAAGAGGTGGGATTCCCGCTCAGCAACACCCTGTGCTAAACAGCACTGCAACCCTGCTAAGCAATAAAGGAAGCAAGAAGTCTGAGAAGACAACAATAACAATCTAAAACATGAAGAATAATGTTTCCATCCTCTTCCTTAAATAAAACATGAGTTTTCTTACCCTTGGCCCCACTCAATTAGGTCATCTCCATCCAAAGATTCATCTCTTTCTAAAACTGCGTTATTCCTTCTTTGATTCCTCCTCCTCCACAACTGCGTTGTTGACTTAGTCAAAGTGGACTGAACCAACTTGATATTATCCTTGTTCACACATGGAGGTGTCTCATTAAGCTGTAAAGAGTGTCCCCTTTCACACTTGGAGTGTTTTTATACCTCCTTAGGAGACTTATGGGCTTTTCTACCCATTTATTCACCGGTTAGAGCTGCTAGTAACTCTAATGTTTCATTTAGCTTTGAGGCTAAAATTTCGGAACATTACAATCCTCCCCTCCAAAAAATTTTCTTTTCCTCAAGAAAATACATAGGGAGATAAAAATTTCTCCCCTCCTTCTCATGTGGCCTCCCATCAATGGCATCCATCACTGCATCAAGATAATCTACAATAAAATTGTCATCCAATGTTTCCCCCCAAGTGTGCAAAACCAATTGGCCCACATCAATCAAAGGTGGAAAGTGTGAATGGAAACCTGTTTGTTGTCTCATGGCCTCCACAAAGTAGGAGTGATGAAAAACATGGTGAATGAGTGACTCTCTCATCCATGCTATCATCCAAATGAAATGAGCCATCCTAGGTAACTCATCAAGAAAATCATCAACCCCGGTTTTGTACAATGTGTTGGGGCTGCATGGAGAGATTGGATTCTGCCATCCCAATGGTTTCTCTCTCCATTTATAGTAAACATGGGGCTGCCTCTGTCCTTGGGCTGAAATAGCATGGCCTCGAAGAATGGCCCAAGCTCCCCCATCAAACAATTCAACCATGAAGTGCCTCCTCAAGTTATTCAAGTGGTTCCTCCCACAAGAAGGGAAAAAGTGTGATGTGGAAATCATGGTTTTCCCATGGCTCCTCCTGAAATGTACAACATGTAAAGTGGGGAGAATCATGCTCCCAATGGGCATCTCTAATACCTCTAGCACTCTCCAAAAAAATCTTCCCATGAGCATAAGCATTTCAGCAATATATGGAAGAAAAGCACAATGAAAACAAATTGTCAAATGACAACTAGAGAGTGGTCAATAGTTCCACCAATAGAACCAACGCAGTGCATCCTTGGCCTGCATCAAAACATGGATTAACAAGTGCTTACACAGCCACTTTTTTTCTACCACATTCATATCATAATATGGAAACATGAAGTTACAATATGGTGTCAATGGTGTACACCAAGAAACATGTGGCTTCCCCCAAAAACCACCCAAAGGATAGCCAAAATCAATGCTACAAGTAACTGCAAGTACATCATCATACAATATGCAAGAAGAGATGATTCTTATTGATACATCATCCTGCTCAAACAAGGAAAATAATTACAATACAAAATGTGAAATTATACCTACTCCATCATCTACTTGAGATCTTGAGCTGAAATGGCTCAACTGGAATCTTTCCCTCACCTCCAAAGAGTAGGGAAGTGGTTGTGACCTCCTCTCTGACACCATCCGGGCTATGCATATTTCCATATTCTAAAATATGTCATGTTGGATGCCCTCCCAAGTGAACTCCTCTGCCAAAGAAAGGTATACATCATAATGCATGGAAAGGAAGTCCTCATGTGTTGCAAGTAGCAACTTCTCCTTGAGACTAGAAGCTCTAGTCAAGAAGACTCGGCCATGTGAATAGATGACCACATCATCCACCATATACTCATCATCTCTATCCGGGTCATCGAGAATCATGCATGCACCAAGATCCTTGGAGTACTCTACTAAGAGCTGAGATCTCCAATAAGGATCAATCCTCTAAAGAGACAACGTTGGTGATCTAGCATGTGAAGCTCTCCTCATAATACTGCCTGCTACTTTAACATCCCCCATGCTAGAGTTCTCCTCCAAACTCTTCACCTCTCCAAATTCCAAGAGTGTTGAATCCAAAGACAAGATGTCTTCCATTAACTCCCGATCAGGTGGCCTCCCAGGTGGAATGCCTCCATGTAGTGAGACATCAATGTCAAGGGTAGACTGTACATATGATGATGCAGGGGAATTAGGCACAGTAAAATACTTTGTATCCAAGTAGACATAGGGGGGTCTTATGTTTTTAAATTCTCATGTAAATATTAATATTTTGAATAAAATAGTGAGGAATTGTAAATGTTCTCAACCATTAGAGAACATGAGAGGAAGGTGATTAGTTAGGAATATGAAGAGACAACCGAGAGTTAAGAGTAAATTTAGGATCAGTTTCAATTAATTTAGGAATTGAGTCTAACTTTAAGACTTTGGAGAATTCCAAGAGTCTTTGTTGAGCTGTTAAGGAAGCTGAACTGATTCATTATTAATTTTTATAAATGTAAGCCTACAGGCAGATAGATAGGGGTCAGAGACAGAGTAGGTTGGAAAAATAGAGTTTGCAAGCCTACGGGCATTTGTAGAAAGGCCATTCGAATTGAAGATCTAGCTGAGGAAAACAGGAAGCTTTGTAAGTGCTTTCATTTGTATATATGAAAATATATGTTTCGGAATTATATGTGTTGTTTGATTGAGAAATTGTTATTAAATCTCTGTAATTGAGGACTGAGGTGAGATTCTGTAAGTGATTGTAATAATGCTCTTTATATAAGGGTGATCCAGGGTAAAAACTTAATACCCCTTAACCAAGAGCTTTTAATTCAGCTGATAAATAGGATTGGATTTAATTAAGACATTAAAGAACATAAATGAACAATTTTAGCTGTAAATAAAAATAGCATAAATGAACAAGATCAGCAATCATAAGAACACGTCATTTGATGACGGAGTTCGTCCAGGAGGGACTACATCTCCGGGCCTCGGTGTCAAGATGGTCTAGGCCGGTGCATTATGTGTTGTAATAAGAGATGTACATGGATGTGTTTCCCTATGACATACAAGGAAAAATTGCCCTCACGCAGGAGTGGCTTGACTTCTTTAAGATATGTTCTATTGCAGAACTCTCATACATAAAGAAAGACTCCTATCAGTATGACCATAGCTGACATGTAATAAACAAGAGTATCCCGCCAATCTTAGCAAACAAGGGATCTCAAAAATACACATATGAAAAGTAGCATCCCGCCAATGTGGCATAAAAGGGACTCATACATGACACAAATCCATAGCTGAAAAGTACATCAATAACAACACAAAGCAAGATCCCACGACTCATATATCAACTGGGATATGCAAGACATAATGCATCTCAATGAGTAATAAATGAATAATTACATGGAATACACATCAGCTACAACCTCTCATGTCGCTAGTTTGTCAAGGTTTTAGTGCAACTTTTTATGGTTGAATCTGAAAACACCATCAATCTTGTAGCGTCGAAAAAGGTGAAAATGACTGCTCACATGTGCAAATCACACTCACAATCTCACTTCAAAGTGGTTTGGGGGGTCAAAACTCGTATGCAGAACCGAGCATGCCATCGACTTCGTGGTGTCGAGTAGTGCTGGAACGATACAAAATTTTAAGTCCCATTTACCAAAGTTTGTGCTTGCCTCCTGAAATTGGCTCAATCATGTTCCGCCGCCATTTTCCGCTGCTCATGGTTCCACATGCACTCATTAAAAACAAATCTGGAAAATTTCACTTCCTCGATTTCTGCTGCTCGTGCTTGGCTGCAAACCATTTTAAACCTTAAAAATCGTGTTCATCTTTCGCTACCTCCTTGCTCGCGCACTGCACTTCCGTTTAAATAAAAATCACGTGCACGGCCAGTTCAATTGTCACAATAAAACTTAGAATTGGTTGAGAAGAGTTTGGGGGGTCAAATCCTGCTCCTCCATACTTTGCACTTTTGTTTTTTTGAACCCAACGAATATAATTTAAATGGGGTCGGGCCCGCCCAACAACCCACCATTTAAATGTTGACCGTTGGTTTGTATTGATATGTGTTGGGCCGCCCGTGGATCAGGTCAGCCCATGTGGCCGGGCGGGTTCGATTCCCACCGGCCCATTATTATATGGTGCCATATGGTGGTGCCGACGGGGGTGGCGGGGGTCACGACCCCCACCCCCTTATTTTTAAATAAATATTTGTTATTAAAACAAACTGGGCATTTTTTAGAACTCGGTTTTGGACCATAGGGATCATTTTAAATAGGACACAATTTCACCCGGAATCTGGCCTGAGCTTGCCGGAATCCGGTGGCTGGAAAAAGTTGAATTTGTGTCCTCTTTAAGGCTGTTCAGTCACCAAGTCAACCTGGAACTTTGACCGCTTATAACTTCTTCATACGGACTCGGAATTGAGTGTCGTCTGCGCCGTTGGATGCAGAATTATGAGATCTACAACTTAAACTTGGTTTGAGATATTTTTGAACACTTTTATTTTTGAACCTTTTACTCAGGCCACTTGTACCTGTACCTGATTAATCCACCTGGATCAATCCTCATCACTGAGGAGCTTTTGGTCCTCCAAAAGCATCAAGCTTTACGTATCATCAACTGATGTCATTGAAAGGCACATCCCCACATGACTCCTTCGCCTGACTTACTTTGGAATCAAGATGCAAAGCCAACACTTGTAACTGCGAAAATGCAAATGCCTGAAAAGGCACATCCCTTGAAGACTCCTTCACCTCATGTACTTCAGAATTGAGATGCAAAGCCAACACCTGTAACTGTTGAAATGCAAATGTATGAAAAGGCACATCCCATGAAGACTCCTTCACTTTTGTCCTTCAGAATCAGAATGCCAACACCTACCTATAGTTACAACAAACATTACATTCTCAATGTGACCAATAATGACCCAGATATTTCCATACTTGCCATGAGTTTATAACATGCACTCGGTGGTCAAGTTTACAGCAAAATGGAAATCATACATCAACAAAATTACAAGACTAGACCTCATCGTCGCATTTCGAAGTGATGGAAAAAATCCTCATCACTTTTACATGAAAGAAATGCATCAGACGACTCATACAACATGACCAAAAACATAATCGTCACATCTCGAAGTGATGGTAACATATCATCACTTTTACATGAAAGAGATCTAACACACGACTCATAAAACAAGGCCAAAAACAATATCATGGTCGCTTAAACGAGTGATGGAAACACATCATCACTTTCATAATAAAAATGCGAAAAATGACTTACAAGTGTGGCCATGACAAGCTTAACATCTCTAGAAAAAAACAATCTAGAAGAACCACTTCTCATTTATTAAAACGAGTGGATCGTTTCCCTATGGCAAACTTGCTTGTCGATCAGCTCTTTCGACTAGTGTATGCATGGGCTCTTTGGCTTTACGGCGCTGCTCTGGATGAAGTTTCCAGCATGTGGCTCTGTGGTGGCCACTTCGGTCGCAATGGGTGCAAAATTTCCTTTTCCTCCAAACATGCTTAACTGATTTATTTTCCTGTTGGGGAGAAGGATTTTCGTGCCTCTTCCTCCTTTGTGCTGCCATCCTCTTCCAGCACTTAGAAATCACATGGTTATTTAAACCACAAAATAAACAAGTTTTACGATGCCATACTTTACGACCGTGGTTATCAACATTATTGTAATCAAAATGCACTCTAGAATAATGAGACTTAGTATACCTTCTGTGGTGGTCTCTGGTGCCATCATGATGATGGGAGCTCACCTCGGTTCCTTTACTGCAACGAGCACTGTCGTGGAACGATGGCGAAGTGTCCATATCATTCCTATTCCTTGGAGAGTTCATCAGTATCTGTTTTCCCTTGATGTCCTTCGAAAATCCTTCATCAATGTACCCCAAACCTGCATAACGAGGTCGTTGCACAACCTCCAATGGTTTGGTGATGCCTTGGCCACGAATGCCAAGTCCTCCTCCTCTGTACCCCATTTTAGTGAGGAGCCTCATGCCGATACCTGTGATGGGTATCTCCACACTTCCAACTGAAATTACATCATGTGAATAAACTGAAGAAAAATCAACACTGTTTAACTTAGGTGTTGATTGCAAAACAGATGAAGAAAGCTGTTGTAAGCCTTCGTTGCGCTTCACTTCTGTCACTGCCTCTGACATGAATTGTAGCTAAAGCTGCATTTGGTGTGTCTCCTTCTTCTCTTTCTGTAGGAATTCTTTTAAGGCATCATGATCTCTCTGAAGAGTTTCGTTGCTACGTTTCAAATCTTCCCACGCCTCTGTCGTGGCTTGCAACTGAAGCTGCAACTGCTGCTTCTCTTCCTTCTCTTCATGTAGGAACGCCTTCAAGGCATCATGATCTGCTTGCAAAATTTCATTGTTGCGCTTCCAATCTTCCCACGCTTCTGTTGTGGCTTGCAACTGAAGCTGCAACTGTTGTTTATCCTCCTTCTCTTTATGTAGGAGGGTCTTCAATTCTTCGTTCTCTGCTGCTTGTTTTTCGTATGCCTCGTACAATATGTCTGCTTTCTCGAACACCCTGAGCATGGTTTCATACATGCCCTTCACATTCTCCATGGCTCAAATTAGAAAACATTCAATGTTCACACCTGCAATCCAATCAGCAAGAATACCTGCTCTGATACCACTTAATCTAGGGTAAAAACTTAATACCCCTTAACCAAGACCTTTTACTTCAGCTGATAAATAGGATTGCATTTAATTAAGGCGTTAAAGAACATAAATGAACAATTTTAGCTGTAAATAAAAAGAGCATAAATGAACAAGATCAGCAATCATAAGAACACGTCATTTGATGACGGATTTCGTCCAGGAGGGACTACATCTCCGGGCCTTGGTGTCAAGATGGTCTAGGCCGCTGCATTATGTGTTGTAAGAAGAGATGTACATGGATGTGTTTCCCTATGACATACAAGGAAAAATTTCCCTCACACAGGAGTGGCTTGACTTCTTTAAGAGATGTTCTACTGCAGAACTCTCATACATAAAGAAAGACTCCTATAAGTATGACCATAGCTGACATGTAATAAACAAGAGTATCCCGCCAATCTTAGCAAACAAGGGATCTCAAAAATACACATATGAAAAGTAGCATCCCACCAATGTGGCATAAAAGGGACTCATACATGACACAAATCCATAGCTGAAAAGTACATCAATAACAACACAAAGCAAGATCCCACGACTCATATATCAACCGGGATCTGCAAGACATAATGCATCTCAATGAGAAATAAATGAAGAAGTACATGGAATACACATCATATACCTCATGCTGCCATTTGCTGAAGGCTGAGCAACTCTGCTGCTGAATCTGAAAACACCATCAATCTTGTAGCGTCGAAAAAGGTGAAAATGACTGCTCACATGTGCAAATTTGACACCTCCATAACCCACTTCCAAAAGTGGTTGAAAAATCAAAAACTTAGATGTAGAAACTGAGCACGCCATCAGACTCGTGGCGTTGAGTAGTGCTGAAACGACATAAAATTTGCCCATTTGGACAAAGTCAAAATTTCGCCCTCCTGAAAATTGGCCTCAATCAAGGTTCTGCCTGCCTCTTTTCTGGCTCATGGTTCCACATACACTTGCAATAAAATAATAATAAATCTGGAAATCCGTGCATCTCCTCGGATTCCGTGCCCAGGCTTGGCTGCAAACTAGCATTAAAACTTAGAAAAATCGTGCTCCATCTTCGTCCTCCTTGGCCTTGGGCGCACTGTGCAAATTCTGGGTTTAAATAAAAATTGATGGGTGGAATTTACCAAGCCCACCGTTGGGCGCAATGGTAAAACTTAGAATTGGTTGAAAAGAGGTCGGGGGGTCAAATCTTGCCCCTCCATACTTGGTACTTTTGTTTTTTTGAACCCAACGAATATAATTTAAATGGGGTCGGGCCCGCCCAACAACCCACCATTTAAATGTTAACCGTTGGTTTGTATTGATATGTGTTGGGCTGCCCGTGGATCGGGTCGGCCCACGTGGCCGGGCGGGTTCGATTCCCGCCGGCCCATTATTATATGGTGCCATATGGTGGTGCTGACAGGGGTGGTGGGGGTCACGGCCCCCACCCCCTTTTTTTCAAATAAATATTTGTTATTAAAACAAACTGGGCATTTTTTTAGAATTCGGTTTTGGACCATCGGGATCATTTTAAACAGGCCACAATTTCACCCGGAATCTGACCTGAGCTTGCCGGAATCCGGTGGCTGGAAAAATTTGAATTTGTGTCCTCTTTAAGGCTGTCCAGTCACCAAGTCAACCTTGAACTTTGACCGCTTATAACTTCTTCATACGGACTCAGAATTGAGTGTCGTCTATGCCGTTGGATGCAGAATTACGAGATCTACAACTTAAGCTTGGTTCGAGAGATTTTTGAACACTTTTATTTTTGAACCTTTTACTCAGGCCACTTGTACCTGTACCTGATTAATCCACCTGGATCAAAGGGAGAAATCGATGTTAATTATTATGTTTTGAAGTTGAATGCATATTGGCATACGTATTTCTTTGAAATATTAAGAGAAGAGTTGCAGTCATTGATCACTGCAAGGATCGATGACGAAAAAGGATGTTTGAATAACATTCAATTTGGAACTGACGAGAGCTGATAGATTGATGTATGAATTTGACTGGCTGTGTTTCGAAATGGGGTTAATTTCATAGAAGGAAGTTCAGGGGATATTACATTCCCTATGAAACAATAGCACAGGGTGAGGGAGTCGATCTATAGCAACGATTGCATTGCAATTGGACTTATTCGATCCTTGAATGGGAGCGAAGGCATAGTAGGAACACGATTCTAAATCGAGGAAATCGTAAAGGAGGTATCGGAACCATGAAGAGGGGTTCTAAGTAATTTCCGCACTAAATAATGAAGCGGAACTGAATTCATGAGCACAGTGATCCTACAGTGAGGACGCAGAGGAAGTTGTAACTTAGTTTAGAGATGCGTAATGAAGAACTGGGAGTAGAAGCAAGTAAGAAGAGGGTTTAATACTCTGTTCGAAATGCATATATGAACGTGGAAGGTGGAACTAATAAATGAAGTGGAACATCCATCCAGAACAGCAAGGGCGGAGTGGAAGCATTAACAACAATGATGGAATCATGTATAAAATGGAACCACAAGTCAAATGGCGGTGAACAGTAACGGCGGTTTCAAACCACAAAACCAGCGATCTCACATAAATTAAAAATGGTAAGTTGGTTGTTGAAAAAAAATGTGATACATTTCAGCATTTGACACATAGGTGGAGATGGTTTTTAAAAACCACGAGTTTCGTGTATTTTTTTAGAGTTAAAGTTCTGCAGAAAAAAAATGTGATTTTCATTGGATGCATCATCAAAGGATCGAATGGTGGTCGCATCACCAAGATGTGGGGTTGTTAATGCAAAGGTGAGTTATAAGTTGTTTTGGGACCCAAATATATTGTGGAGTCTTGCTTCAATGCGCGTTGATGCATTATGACATGCCGAGGTTTTAAAACCAAGGTCAAAGATCAAAATATGCGTTGGTATATAGGATGATGGATATGCTCGAGACCCTTTATTAATGGGTTTAACAATAAATTTGGAATGTTAGATAGAACTTCCATGAAGGTAAGAAAGAAGGGTTAATTCTTTGGGTCATTATATTTTGCGAATGATAATTCGAATATACACGAGATGGATCAAGGTATTAGTTTGACCATAGAGTTGAAAATTGAAATGTTATTCGAATGTTAATTTGAGTCTCATGGAATGGTTCTTATTATATATATGGTTTTACCATTGACTGAAGGTAAAGCTTCTGCATAAGAATGTGGTCTAGGATGCAGGTTTTTATACCTATTGTTTAGAGGGTAAAACTTCCACTTATAAAGGGAAATTGTCTATTATGATATCAAATAAAATATTTGAGATTTAGAGAAGCTTCCGCATTATTTGAAAGTAAACTGCCCAGATGTAAAATTATTTGGGAAAATAAAAACTTGAATGCATTTTTATGTGCACATAGAGATTGTGATAATGGAATGAGAGGTTAGCCCGGGCATCATGTGGTATCAAAGCAGGAAAGGCTCTGTTTGGAGTAAAATAAATTTTGTAATTAAATCTGAATGAGTGCATGTGATGAGAGAATGAAGGAAGATCAGATTTTTAAATCTGATATGTAGCAGATACATATTTGCAGTGAACAGGATTTGGAGAATTGAATGAAGAACAAGATCATGCAGGTAAAATAATTTTAAATCTGATTTTGTGTTAGGTCCCTATATCACTAGTATAGTCCCTTATTATTGTTAGTGTAACCCCCTTATTGTTATTATTGTACCCTTGTAACCCCCATTTTGTTATTATTGTGCCCTTAAATTATTATTTTTAGGTCGGCTAGGATTACATTGTGGCCCACTAGGATTACATTATGGCCCCATGGACTCCTATATATAGAAAGGAGGTTTTTTAAATTGTATCATCCAATAATTGTGCATTTATGTAATATATTGGATGTTTCCCCCTTGAAGTGGCTTATT
Organism: Pinus albicaulis; assembly: GCA_034641835.2. NCBI lineage: Eukaryota > Viridiplantae > Streptophyta > Pinopsida > Pinales > Pinaceae > Pinus > Pinus albicaulis. The sequence goes on along the minus strand of CM076571.1, from coordinate 361,472,292 downwards.
TCTAAGGCATTCATATCTCTTTTCTTCTATTTTTGAAGCTGGTTATACAACATTTGGTATCAGAGCTTTGGATTCTAGGGTTTCGCTGCTCCAAACAGGTCATCGTGGAATTTGCGCTATAATTTTTTTTCTAAGAAGTTTCAGAAGCGCAAATGTTTAGGGTGTGAAGCCGAAATCCCAAGGAAGCTTTTCTAAAAATTTCAAAGCTTGGTTCGCAATATTTGAGGAGATATCATATGTGGAAGTTAGGTATTGTTTCAGGCTCCTAAACAGGTCATCATGGCATTTGCGCTATAAATTTTTTTTTACGAAGGTTCAGAGTCTGAAATTCATATGGTGCGAAGCTGAAATCCTGAGGAAATTTTTCAAAACATTTCAGAGCTTGGTTCGCAATATGTTTGGAGATATGATCTGTGGAAGGTAGTGCTTTTTCAGGCTCCTGAATTTCATCTCAAAGAGGTGATCGTGGGAAAAGTTCAATAACTCTCTCTCTGGGCATCGGATTGGAGTGCCGTAAAAATTGGTCACAATTACATGGACTGTAGTTTCTTGGCTATCAATTTCAGAGACAAAGGACGAAACAGTGACACGTGGAAAGTCGTACAAGTTCGCACTACTGAACCAGTCCATAATTAGGTCATTGTGGGAGATTGGACACAACTTTGTCTTGGAGAATCCAAATTAGGTCAGACCTGTGGCATTCGAAATATAGTTCAGAGGGCTACATCGGTACCAAAATTTAGATATTTAAGTGCTACAATCACAGAAATAATCCATTTTCAATATCGAGCTCCTCAAAAGCAAGAAAAAAGTGTGTATTTTTTTTCCAAATTGCATAAGTCTTGTTTGAATAATCAATTTAAATTGATCCCAAGGGCATATTGTAGAATAGATATCAGTATTGGATTCTAAAATGGCCCCTAAAAGGAATTCAACACCCATTAAGCCTTTAGAAGGCTCTACTATGACTCATGAAGATGAAGAATGGCAACATGACATATCAAAATTACAAGAGCAAATTTCGCTCTTGCAAAGAACAACAAAAAATTAAATGGAAGTTTTGAAGAAAGGTGTGGAAACTAAGATGGATGGTTTGAAGAAAGGAGTGGAAGCTAAGATGAATGGTTTGGAAGCTAAGATGGATGGCATGGAAGTGGGCATGGAAGCTAAGATGGATGACATGAAAGACAACATGGAAAACATGAAGAATGATCTAAAAGCATACATGGAAGGCTTGATGACAAGTTTAAAACCAGAAATGATTCTTAATGGCGAAAATATAGTAGAAGAACCTCATGATGAGAACAAAATAAATGTTAATCGTGATTTCATAAACTCTAATGTTGGCGGGAAGAACCACCATATTTCAAAAATTGATATGAGGAAGTTTGATGGAAAGGATCCTGTAACATGGATACTACAGATGGAGCAATATTTTGATCTCCATAATGTGCAAAACACACAAAGGTACGCATTGCAACTTTACATTTAGAACAAAATACATTTGTATGGTATCGATGGCTTTGCTCCCGTAAAAAAATTGTCACTTGGTCAATTTTTACGGAGGAAATGATAGCACATTATGAGGATACAAAGAGCAACACCTTCTTTAGCCAATTGATAAATCTCAAACAAGAGGGTTTAGTGGGGCAGCACATTGAGGACTTCCAAAAATTGAATATAAGGGTAACTGATATTCCAGAGGAACACAGGATTGATCTCTTCATAGGCACTTTAAAGGATAACATCCAACATGAAGTTCGCGTTCTGGAACCTGATTCATTGGAGAAGGCATTCGGGTTGGCAAGAAAAGTTGAATGTAAAGTTATGGCGACAAGGAAGCCTACCACTCAATTCTATAAAGAAGGAAGTGTTGCTACGCCTAGATTTCCACAACCTACAAGGTTGACACCACAACAATTGGAAGAAAAAAGAGCAAAAGGGCTTTGCTACAGTTGTGATAGCAAATACACTAAAGGTCATAAGTGTGCTGAGAAGAAATTATTTTACATAGATTGTGAAAAAGAAGAAGAAAATGAACAAGAAGAGGATATACACCAGGAACCAGCCCTAGAAGAGGAAGAAATGAATCCGACCATATCATGTAATGCACTGGCAGGAATTACCACTCCTCAAACTCTCAAGATAGCAGGACAGATCAAGAAGAAAAAAGTAATAGTGTTGATTGATTCAGGTAGCACCCATAATTTTATTCATTGTAAGGTAGCCAAGGAATTAAATTGTTTCCTATACCCAGCACCCGAATGCCAAGTGATGGTTGCAAATGGAGGAACTATAAATTGCTCTGGGAAATGCCATAATATCAAGCTAACCATGGGGGAATATGTATTGACTAGTCCAATGCTTTCCATTCTATGGGAGGTGCTGATGTTGTACTAGGAGTACAATGGTTACAATCTTTGGGGACGGTAGCGTTTAATTTTCAAGAAATTTTCTTGAAATTTTTTTCAGAAGGAAAGGAAGTTGAATTACGGGGTATTGCGGGGAAGCCAGGAAGGATAATAAGCTCTAATGTCATGACAAAGCTTCTAAAGAAAGAACAGCGAGGCGTAATTGCGCAATTATGCTCACTAGAAGTTCCAACATCAAAATCATCTATTTCTGCAGATCTCCAACAAGTCTTGGACAATCATTCCAAGGTGTTTGAAACTCCCAAAGGACTCCCACCTATTCGTGATCATGATCATGCTATTCATTTGATTCCGGGAAGTGTTCCTCCAAACATCAGGCCTTATAGATATCCTTATGTCCAAAAGAGCGAAATTGAACGTATGATTGCAGAAATGTTAGAGGCGGGTATAATTCAACCTAGTCAAAGTTCCTTCTCTGCTCCTGTAGTATTGGTACACAAGAAGGATGGATCATGGCGCATGTGTCCGGATTATAGGGAGCTCAATAAGCTCACCATTAAAGATAAATTTCCCATTCTGTGATTGATGAATTATTGGATGAATTACATGGAGCAATTTATTTTACCAAGTTGGATCTTCGTTCAGGATATCATCAAATTAGAATGAAGACTGAAGATATTCCAAAAACATCATTTCGAACTCATGAGGGCCATTATGAATTTTTGGTCATGCCTTTTGGCCTTACCAATGCACCTTCTACATTTCAAGGGTTGATGAATTCCATTTTCAAACCCTTCCTTAGAAAATTTGTGCTAGTATTTTGATGATATACTAATCTACAACAAGTCTTGGAAGGATCATGTTGAACATGTTGACAGGGTGCTCAAACTATTGCAGGAGAAACAATTATATGCAAAAAAATCCAAATGTTTCTTTGGGGTACAAGAGGTGGAATATCTGGGTCATATTGTATCTCACGAGGGTGTTAAAGTAGACCCTAACAAAATTAAAGCCATTAAGGAATGGAAAGTCCCCACAACCATAAAGCAGTTGCGAGGATTTCTAGGGTTAACAGGGTATTATCGTAAGTTTGTTAAGAATTATGGGAGAATGGCAGCACCTCTAACAACATTATTGAAGAAAGATGCATTTTCATGGACTCCTGAAGCAACTAAGGCCTTTGAACGTCTTAAAGAGGCAATGTGCCTAGCACCGGTCTTAGCTACGCCAGACTTCACAAAAACCTTTATTGTCGAATGTGATGCCTCAGGAAATGGAATTGGTGCAGTTTTAATGCAGGAAGGAAGACCCATTGCTTTTGAAAGTCGTCCAATCAAAGGAAAGTATTTACAGAAACCTATTTATGAGAAGGAAATGTTAGCAATACTACATGCACTAAAGAAATGGCGAACTTACCTAATGGGAAGACACTTCAAGGTAAAAACTAATCATGATAGTCTTAAACACTTTTTGAAACAAAGACTATCTTCAGAAGAGCAGCAAAAATGGGTCACAAAGATGTTGGGTTATGACTTTGAAATAATATACAAAAAAGGGAAGATACATGTTGTTGCAGATGCACTCTCAAGAAAGAATGAAGAGGTGGAAGCATTGCTTTGTACCATTTCTATTATCCAACCAGATTGGATAACCGAAGCAAGAGATGAATGGAAGAAGGACAAAGATGTATCGAAACTCATTCAAAAGTTGCAGCAAGATCCTAGTACATCTAATACATTTAGTTGGAAAAATGATTCCTTATGGTACAAGGATCGCTTATATATTTGTAAGAATTCCCAACTAAAACAAAAGATTCTTCTGGAATTGCACACTTCTCCTTTAGGAGGACACTCAGGATTTTTAAAAACTTACCACAGGGTGAAGAAATATTTTTTTTGGGATGGCCTTAAATCTGCTATTCAAAATTTTGTGGTGGAATGTTTGGTTTGCCAGCAGAATAAAGTGGAAACAATTAAGACCCGGGACTTCTACAACCTTTATCCATTCCAAGTCAATGTTGGGAGGAGATTTCAATGGATTTTATCACAGGTTTACCTAAGTCCGAAGGAAAGAGTGTCATCATGGTGGTAGTTGATAGACTTACCAAGTATGCACACTTTTGTGCAGTATCTCATCCATTTAAAGCAAGTACAGTTGCTACTACATTTATGGATAGAATTCAAAAGCTACATGGAATCCCAAGGGTTATTGTGAGCGACAGAGATCCCATTTTTACTGGAAATTTTTGGACGGAGTTATTTCTTGTTTGGGTACTCAATTAGCTCATAGCTCATCTTATCATCCTCAATCTGATGGTCAAACTGAGATAGTAAATAAATGTTTGGAAGGATGTCTTCGTTGTTTTGTATCTGATAAACAAACACAATGGGTCAAGTGGTTACCTCTTGCTGAATGGTGGTATAACACTTCCTTCCATACTGCAGCAAAAATGACCCCATTTATGGCACTTTATGGATATCATCCACCATCCATCACATCATCTTTAAGAGAAAATTTTAAGGTTCAAGCAGTGGAAGATCACATCGAGCATCAGCAAGAAGTTCTCCAACTCTTAAAGGATAACCTGAATTTGGCACAAAATCGAATGAAACAACAGGCAGATCAACATCGCAGCGAGAGAAGTTTTGATGTAGGAGATTGGGTATTTTACGGCTACAACCATATAAACAAATGTCCCTCAAGCAAGCTAAGAAGGATAATAAATTATCGCCAAAGTACTATGGTCCTTACAAGGTGTTGCAAAAGATTGGTACTATGGCATACAAATTGGAGCTTCCAGCTTCTTCGCGAGTACATCCAGTTTTCCATGTTTCATGCTTAAAGAAGGTTATAGGAGAAAATCTTCCAGTTCAAACAATATTGCCAGAACTTGATGAGGAAGGAAAAATCATATTGGAACCAGAAGCGGTCATGGAAAAAAGAACTCGACAACTACGGAATCGATCAATTTCAGAGTATCTCATCAAGTGGAAGAACTTACCCACTGAAGATTCTACATGGGAGGATGAGAATTTATACAGAAGCACCCGAAGCTACTCAAGTGTTGAGGACAACACTTTTTTTGAAGGAGAGGGGCATGTTAGGTCCCTATATCACTAGTATAGCCCCTTATTATTGTTAGTGTAAACCCCTTATTGTTATTATTGTACCCTTGTAACCCCCATTTGTTATTATTGTGCCCTTAAATTATTATTGTTAGGTCGGCTAGGATTACATTGTGGCCCACTAGGATTACATTATGGCCCCATGGACTCCTATATATAGAAAGGAGGTTTTGTAAATTGTATCATCCAAGAATTGTGCATTTATGTAATATTTGGAGGTTGCCCCCTCAAAGTGGCTTATTTCTAAGGCATTCATATCTCTTTTCTTCTATTTTTGAAGCTGGTTACACAACATTTTGAAATTATGATTACAGATATGATGAAGACAAGGTTTTGATGGTGATGGAAATGAACCTGGTATTCAACTAAAGATTGGATAGGGATAAAAATTGCAGTGTTCCCAAGAGAAGGTGAGTTTATGAGCAGCGTTTACCTCTGGTTTGAAGAATTGTTTGCAGAATTCAGATTGCAGGCAATTAGAGAAATATCAGCAAAAGCAGATCACAGCTTTGAGAGCTGTGATGATAGAGTCCAACAGAGGATTCTAAAGTGAAGAAGAAAGTGTGGCAGAACCTGGATAATTCCCAATAGAGGTTGGATGAAAGAATAACATATGTTTTCTTGAAAATTTGTAGAGTGAATCCTAGAGAGAGCAGAAGAGAGTGCTCAAAAGGTTCCAGCAAAAGGAGAACCAGTACTTGCCAAAAGACCAGATCCAGAGGAAAGGATTGGTGAGGTAAGTGGCAGCAGGAGAGCTTGTTGTTGTAGAGGCTTAGTGCATCTTGTGAGTGAAGAACTCATGGAGAAAAGGATGACTACTAATAGTCATAACAGAGATAGCAAAGGTTCTGAGAGAGACCACATCAGAAGAAAGGAGAAAGAAGATGCCAAGGCAAATGGCATAAGGTAGAAGTTGACTGATGCATAGTATTGGAAAGAGATAGCTAAGATCAGAGAATAGTTTACTAAACTAGAGAGGATGATAGAGGAAAGCCAGAGACTTGGTTGGCTTATGAAGAAGAGAGTGAAATGGCAACCATTACAGTTAAGGTTGAGGCAAAAGGAGTTTGCCTTATTGGAAGAGGAACTCAGAGCAGCTGAGTTGAGGAAAGAAGCTTATGTTTGTGAAGCAGAACAGAGTACAGATGAAGAATGGAGATCTGCAAGAGATCTTGTGAGACATCGTGAAGGTTTAAGGCAGCAAGAAGTTTGTCTTGCTGAAGAAAAAATCATTGATGATTTCCTGAGGTATTGGACAAGTCCAGATCAGATGGATGATGTAGAGCCTTATATTTTTTAACCTGACAATTGTGAGGAGATTACAGGTTCTACAGAGGAAGAGGAACTCAGAGTTCTTGAGTCAAGGATGGAATTTGAAGATTCCTCATGCAGATCTATTCAAAGGTAAGTGCTTGAGAAAGCAACCAAGACTAAAAATTCTTGTGGTTTTAAAACTAAAGAGTTGTGTATGTTTGCAGGTACATCACAGGGAGATGAACAAGCTTTAAATTTTTTTGAGGAGGGGAAACTGAATCTGAAATCTGTTGAGATCAATGCTGAGATAGCAAGATCTCAGGAGAAATTGAAGACAAAGGAGTCTAATGAGAATATTGAGGCAAGAGATGAGGGATCATCTAATGATCGGTCAAGAACAAGTGAAGGTATAAAAGGTTGTGTGAGGTTCCCAAAATCTACTCCAATTGAAGTTGTTGAATTATATAGAAGGTTGTATTTTCAAAGAAGTGAATTGGAGAAACAGAGGACCTATGCACGAGATAATTTGCTGGGGAAGCAGAGCAGGAAGGTCTTCATGGGTAGTGTTCATGAAGCAGATGATGGAAAGAAGGAGAGGCTAGCTGACAATCTCATGGAGGATGAAAATTAGCATACTGATGTGCCGACAGAGGAATTGGAAGGAAACTTAGAAAAACATATTGATGTGTTGTCATAGGAGGAAGAGGTATTTAGACCTTGTAATTTTAGTGTTTAAATTTCATGTGTTAATTATGTACACAAAAAAGAACAACAAATGGAAATTGTCAGGAAGGTCAATAAGAAGGAAAATATGTTAGCTGAAAACATAGTGAAGGGTCATAGTTTTAACATGGTGATTGGAACAGTGGAGATAACACTAGAAGCTGAGGAGAAAGATAGTGAAGATTTTATGAGTCTTGAAGAAGAATTGGAACTGCAGAGAGAAGAATTGGTGATTGGATCATCAATTGAGACCATTGGGTGTTGTGATTTTGAAACTGACAATTTGATTATGCGTACAGGTATTGTAGGAGACAATCCATCTCTTGGGATTGTCTTGAAGGAAGGTGAAACAGTCATGCGGGAACTTGTTACAGTTGGTGACAAAGAAGAATTGGCTTGTCTAATGGGCCAAGAGCAGACTGTGGGGCAGATTTTTAAAACTACTACAATGATGGAGCATCATAATTCTATTCTAATAGGAGATGAAGGTATAGAGTTTGAAGAACCTGATTTGATTTCCAAAATCAATCAAGATGATGAAGAAAAATCACTGAAGATTGTGAAGGAAGAAGAGGGATATGCTGAAATTGAATTGCAACATACTAATGATGTGAAACAAGTACAAAAGAGATGGCTGAAATGTTTGCTGGAAATAATTATACAAGAGAAAGAGATTGTAGACACTGAAGTAAAAATGCCTGAAGCTGTGAAAGAACCAGGAACAAATACTAGTTTGTAGAATTTAATCATGCTTACTAGTACACAAGGAGAAATGGATGATTATGTTACTACAGTTAGAAAATTGAAGGATAATTTAATTTTTAAAAGTAAATTTTCAAGTGATGAGAAAAAGAGTGTTGCAGAGGGAGATATCCTGAGAGATATTCAAGAAGTTTGGGAGGTAGCCATAGAGGAAGAAAAATTATTGGAGGCAGTAACAGCAGCAGTATTGGCAGCAACAGAGATTAGAAGCAACGGTAGTGGACAGAGAAATTTGCAGACAAGAGATAAGCTGGAAAAAGAAATTGAAAACATCAGAAGACTGATGATGAAGGTCTCCCAGAAGCAGCAAATAGCAGTAAGAGATCAGAGGAATTTTTACAAAGGAAAGACAAGAGAAGAATGTGAAAGTACAGTTGGTGGTAAATTGCAGAACAAGATATGGAGACCTAGAGAAGTGCAGTTGGAAAGTAATGCAGCTATTGGACAACAGCAAACCAAAGTATGGGATCCATGAAAACAAGGACTAAAGGCACATGATCAGGGGATCATGAACAATTTGAATCTTGGGAGGCTGATGCAGGGGCATTAGGCACAATAAAATACTTTGTATCCAAGTAGACATAGGGGGGTCTTATGTTTTTAAATTCTCATGTAATTATTAATATTTTTAATAAAATAGTGAGGAATTGTAAATGTTCTCTAACCATTAGAGAACATGAGAGGAAGGTGATTAGTTAGGAATATGAAGAGACAACCGAGAGTTAAGAGTAAACTTAGGATCAGTTTCAGTAAATTTAGGAATTGAGTCTAACTTTAGGACTTTGGAGAATTCCAAGAGTCTTTGTTGAGCTATTAAGGAAGCTAAACTGATTCATTATTAATTTGTATAAATGTAAGCCTACAGGCAAATAGATAGGGGTCATAGATAGAGTAGGTTGGAAAAACATAGTTTGCAAGCCTACGGGCATTTGTAGAAAGGCCATTTGAATTGAAGATCTGGCCGAGGAAAACAAGAAGCTTTGTAAGTACTTTCATTTGTATATATGAAAATATATGTTTCAGAATTATATGTGTTGATTGATTGAGCAATTGTTATTAAATCTCTGTAATTGAGGACTGAGGTGAGATTCTGTAAGTGATTGTAATAATTCTCTTCATATAAGGGAGAAATCGATGTTAATTATTATGTTTTGAAGTTGAATGCATATTGGCATACATATTTCTGTGAAATATTAAGAGAAGAGTTGCAGTCATTGATCACTGCAAGGATCGATGACGAAAAAGGATGTTTGAATAGCATTCAATTTGGAACTGATGAGAGTTGATAGATTGATGTATGAATTTGACTGGCTGTGTTTCGAAATGGGGTTAATTTCATGGAAGGAAGTTCAAGGGATATTACATTCCCTGTGAAACAATAACATAGGGTGAGGGAGTCGATCTAAAACAACAATTGCATTGCAATTGGACTTATTCGATCCTTGAATGGGAGCGAAGGCATAGTAGGAACACGATTCTAAATCAAGGAAATCATAAAGAAGGTATCGAAACCACGAAGATGGGTTCTAAGTAAGTTCTGCACTAAAGAATGTAGCGGAACTAAATTCATGAGCACAGTGGTCCTACATTGAGGACGCAAAGAAAGCTATAACTTAGTTGCAGAGATGCGTAATGAAGAACTGGGAGTACAAGCGAGTAAGCAGAGGGTTTAATACTCTGTTTGAAATGCAGATATGAACGTGGAAGGAGGAACTAAGAAACGAAGTGGAACATCCATCTGGAACAGCTAGGGTGGAGTGGAAGCATTAACAGCAATGATGGAACCATGTATAAAACGGAACCACAAGTCAAATGGTGGTGAATAGTAACGGCGGTTTCAAACCACAAAACCGTAGGTCTCGCGTAAATTAAAAATGTTAAGTTGGTATTTGAAAAAAAACGCAATACGTTTCAGCGTTTGACACATAGGTAGAGATGATTTTTAAAAACCACGAGTTTCGCATTTTTTTTTAGAGTTAAAGTTCTGCGGAAAAAAAAACGCGATTTCCATTGGATGCGTCGATCAAAGGATCAAACGGTGGTCGCATCACCAAGCTGCGAGGTTGTTAATGCAGAGGTGAGTTATAAGTTGTTGTGGGACCCAAATATATTGCGGAGTCTTGCTTTGATGTGCGTTGATGCGTTATGACATGCCGAGGTTTTAAAACCAAGGTCAAAGATCAAAATATGCGTTGGTATATAGGATGATGGATATGCTAGAGACCCTTTATTAATGGGTTTAACAATAAATTTGGAATGTTAGATAGAACTTCCATGAAGGTAAGAACGAAGGGTTAACTCTTTGGGTCATTATATTTTGTGAATGATAATTCGAATATACACGAGATGGATCAAGGTATTAGTTTGACCTTAGAGTTGAAAATTGAAATGTTATTCAAATGTTAATTCGAGTCTCATGGAATGGTTCTTATTATATATATGGTTTTACCATTGACTGAAGGTAAAGCTTCCCCATAAGAATGTGGTCTAGGATGCAGGTTTTTATACCTATTGTTTAGAGGGTAAAACTTCCACTTATAAAGGGAAATTTTTGGTTATGATATCAAATGAAAGATTTGAGATCTAGAGAAGCTTCCACATTATTTGAAAGTAAACTGCCCAGATTTAAAATTATTTGGGAAAATAAAAAATTGAATGCAGTTTTATGTGCACATAGAGAGTGTGATAGTGGATTGAGAGGTTATCCCAGGCATCATATGATTGGGAAACCTTGCCCCTGCCCTTACAATGCAAATTATTCTACCTCTTCCTTGCATTAGCTTCCTGAAATAGAGAAGGGTTTGTGCCTCTCATCAAGTGATGCTACTCTTCCTCTCTACCTCCTCCTTCTAGCTGCAATGTTGCATAATCTTGCTGCTCACTGATTATGCTTGGACCTCCATGTATGAGATCCTGGGGAACTTCTTGCAAGGATACAAGAATCCCTCCTGTTGGAGCATGTGCTCCCCCTCCCTCTGCATGAGATACTGGATGTGCTCTAGATGTGACAGCGTTGTTGCCCTGAACTCCATCAATGTGTGTGGGCAACATATCAACAATTGGATCCTCCTGTGAAAAGGAGATCCCCGTGCCCTCTTGTTTAGGAATATGAACTAGAGATCTTGCCTCTAGCAATGTGTAATGCAATATGTCAACTTCTCCCATGGGTTTTTGAAGTGGAGTTTCCTCCATCACATGCAAGGGTTTTGTTCTCTCAAGTTTTCCTTGCTCATGTGTCTTAGGAATTTTTCACCAAACCTTCCCACCAATGTTTCTATGAATCTTTCATAAGAGGAAGTGTTTTCATTTTTTAAAGAAAATTATTTTAAAATCCACCATGCATGGGCCTTACCTCTGAAATGCAGTGCTGGAACTCTAATGGCCTTATATCCAGAAATATGGTTCTGCTGAAAATAGGAGTCTAGCTCCTTCACCCAAGCTTCAGATGAACATGTAGGTGATCCGACAAAAGTAGACATTAGAAATCTACCCACATCCTAGTACTGGCCCTCCTTCGCTTGGATCTTGCAAAACTCTTGGAGATCAGCATGATCTCTAAACTTCTTAGTTTTAGTTTCATACTCTTGCAACAAATCACTAAGAGTTCTCCTCTTAGGCATTCTTCCTCCTCCCATCCATCTCAAGATAGATTTGGGCACTTGAATGCGCTGTGCATCATGGTGTGTAGTTGCATGCTCACACTCACCATGTGAAAATATAGATTCAACTCTAGATCCAAATTCCCTTGGAGATCCCATCTCCATTCTCATCCTCTTCAGCTCTCCTTGAAATCTCTGCATAGGTTTTAGAAGAAGCTTTGTAAGCTTGTCTTCCTTTCTTCCTTCACATACTGGAGCCTTCTCCTTTCTGTCCATCTCTCCTAAAATTATAATGGCCTAAGATCCATAGGTTGAGCCAAGATTTCAGCTCTGATACCACTGTAATATTCCAAAATAAGGAAATTAAGCAGCAATGGGAATATCTTAAGATATTCCAAAAATGGACTGCTCAGCTATGCATTTTCAGAAATATATGCCATAAAAATGAAAATCATCACTTGGATCCCATATATACATCCATATAGCATCTAATTCCAAGAGGAGATCAGAAATAAATGAAACTAGGTGAGGTAAACAGACCTCCCACACTAGTGTAGCTGAAAATGACCAAAAACCCCAAATATTGCTACTCAGAAATAATACACAAAAGGAAAAATGCAGTCTTATGGGGGTTTTAACTAATAAAATAGGATAAAAAGTATATATACTCATATATTAATTAATAGTGCTAAAGAATTGAGATTTAGTCTCCTTATACAAAATACAAGAGAACCCGGCAAGGGTTTCTTGTTAAACAGTCTGCATACAAATGTGATCTTCAAAAAATTGATGAATAATCACTGCAACACTAAAGAATAAGAGTGTATAAGGCTGAAATATGTCTGATATGATGTATATCCATCAAGGGCTTCCTCCCATGAAAGGTTGAAACCCTCAATCACAAGAAAACCACTGCAACAGAGCCACTAGACCAACTACTGAAGTTGCCTCCAAAATAACACATTCCCTAGATGGAACAACACTGGGAATGTTGGGAAAATGTGTGGTCTACTACCACAAATTTTAAATGAGCACTATACCTCTCCAAACAGGTCCCTCAAGTGAAGTAAACCTTCCTCCAATAAGAAACTAGCTCAGAAACTGGGATTCCAATCCCTTCCACTGCCGTACCTAGCAACACTGCACAATCTCTTGCAGAAACTACACTAATGAAGTAGGCTGAAGCTTGGCCTAAAAACCTAATGTGTAATGATGAATGCAAACTCTCCCAATTAGGCTCCTCAAGGAAAGAGGTGGGATTCCCTCTCAGGAACACCCTGTGCTAAACAACACTGCAACCCTGTTAAGCAGCAAAGGAAGCAAGAAGTCTGAGCAGACAACAATAACAATCTAAAACATGAAGAATAATGCTTCCATCCTCTTCCTTAAATAAAACATGAGCTTTCTTGCCCTTGGCCCCGCTCAATTAGGTCATCTCCATCCAAATATTCATCTCTCTCCTAAACTGCGTTATTCCTTCTTTGATTCCTCCTCCTCCACAACAGCGTTGTTGACTTAGTCAAAGTGGACTGAACCAACTTGATATTATCCATGTTCACACATGGAGGTGTCTCATTAAGCTATAAAGAGTGTCCCCTTTCACACTTGAAGTTTTTTTATACCTCCTTAGGAGGCTTATGGGATTTTCTACCCATTTATTCACCGGTTAGAGCTATCGCTAACTCTAATGTTCCATTTAGCTTTGAGGCTAAAATTTTGGAACATTACAGGCATCTTCAACATTGGATCAACAATAGTTTCTAGGTACAATAGGAAATAGACATCAGTTGCACTCAGTTCAGCAGAGAAAAAGTACATGGTATCCATTAAGTTAGCATGTGAGGCCACCTGGATGATGAAGATACGTGTCGGTTTGTTTGGTCGACAGATGGATACGAAATTTATTTATTGTCATAACCAGAGTTTCATCAAACTCTCGGTTAATCTAGTTTTTCTTGACAAGTCCAAGCATATTGATATCTGGTATCACCATATTAGATATTGTGTGCAGAGGCTGATTATGTCATTAGAGTACATTCCCACGAAGGAGCAGGATGCAGACATCTTGACGAAGGAACTGTCCAAAGGAAAATTCAAGTTCCATAGAAACAGGATTGGGGTAGAAGAAAATACCTTTCTTTTTCAGATGGAGTGTTGAAATTGGCAATAAGAAGAGGCTTCTAATTTAATTTTCCCTTAATTAAATTAGAAGGAAATTGTAATTCCACATCACATGATAGCTTGTACGAGTTAACTGAGTTGGGAAGACTTAGTTAGCTCAGTCAATTCGATTTGGGGGTCAAAATAGAGGCATGTAGAGTTCACTCTAAGTTTTAGGGGGTCCAGTTGTATTTTATTTTGATTTGTAATTGTTTAACTTAATTATTTGAGTTAAAATTGATTTAACTAGTTCTAACTAATAGATGAGATAGTGAGAGGTCTAGAAATTAAATCTTATTTAATTCAAATGTAATGATCAATCATATAAATGATTATTCACTGTAAATATTTGTTGTGTGTCAGTTCTAAGGAAGGACCAATTGAGATTAGAGTGAAGGGGACTATATTATTAGTTGTATAATTAGAAAATAGTATAGGTCATGCATGAGGTAATCAAGATGCCTTGGATGTATTGCACAATAAATTAGTTGGAATTTCCTAATTAATATGGGTGTAATTCCCTCAAGAATGCCTGAGTAAGGCTGGTCAAACATGGGAAAGGAATTGGTTAAGTATTGGACCAAACCTACTTAGATCTAAGTAAGATAGTTAGAGATAGTGCAGAGAATTCTTAAGCCTAAGAGAAGCATTATATTGTTTCATATTCTTGAATTTATTAAATATAAAGATATTAGGGTTTTTATATGAGGCTTTCCCTAGATACATCTTTGTGTTGTTCAATTTAAATTCTTTCTCTTTCTTGTTCATGTGATTATGTAATCGTAATTGGTTTCCGTAATTTGTAGAATACATTCGGGTATTTTTTTTTAGCATATTACAAGATAAATTGAATCTATGTGGATTTTCTACATAACATATTTAGTTTGTTTCATTTTTGTGTTGATTAATAGTTTTTCCTACCTTTTTTTCAATGCTCAAAGAGGTTTGCAACAGGGCTTCCCCTTATGTCCTCTTCTCTTTTTGTTGGTGACGAAGGGTCTGGTCCTGCTTCTTTTTTATGCAAGAAGGCAAGGGTTTTCCATTGAGAGCTTATTGATCACAAATTGGTTGTTACTCATTGATTATTTATGGATTATATCCTTATATTCTATGTTGGTGATTTCGTGGATTCATTGGTGTTGCTAGATTTACTATCTCTACATGGGCAGGCCACTATCATGCTTATAAATGTTAAAAAAGCCTCAATCTCACATCATAACCTTTCTAAGATGGATATTCATCACTTGTCCCATATTCTTCTGTATGCCTCAAAGCCTTTGAAGCATGGCTTAAAATACTTGGTTTTTAGGTAAAACCCAATGATTATTGTAAATAAGATTGGCCCTGATTGACTTCTAAAGTGGATAAAAAATTGAATTACTAGAGTGTTGACAGGGGAAAATGTCTCGCCAATAGTTAGGGGGTCTCCCTATTGTGAAGTCCCAATTATAATTCCAAATATTTGGAATAGGATCCCCATCTAGTATGTGGGCCCGACAACCACCATGTTTATTTTGCTCCTAGTTGTCAAATGCAGAGAAATGAATGTTAGACCAAGTATGTGATACTTGAAGAATGAGGATGGAATAAACTCTCAATTGACATGCTAGTAGAATTATGTATAAGAAACTAATAGAAAAACAATAAGAACAATATGCCTTAAGATAAAATATCTATCTAAAATCATTTTATAACATACAATCAAGAAGATACTAAAAACCAACTGCAAATTAGTTCATGGTTAGTTTCTAGAATTTAATACAATAAGGAAAGAAAAGACTCAAAGAAGCCATATAAGCCATAGTCATGAATTAGTTCATGAGCCTAAATCCATCATGAAAGCACAAATGCAGACTAAATTGGAGTATCAATTAGCCAGTACAAATAGAGGAATGCATGGGAATTTATACCAAAATGAAGAACTTGTCATTGTTAATGTTGTGAATCCAAATACATGTGCCCCTAACCCATAAAAACCCAATAGTGAGATGTTAGTAGTTAATATCATCCCCGAGACCAAACCCTAGCCACTCACCATATTTTTTGCCAAGAGTTGGGTGCATCTAACTCCTTAAGCCAAAACAACTAAAGTGTTAAAGTCCCCTCCAAATCAAGCATGAAGGCATATTTATAGAAGTGATTTGACCTTTCACATGCCCTCGTGACTCTTGAACTACCTAGTGGATCTTTTACTCTTAATAAACTTTATAATCATATGGATTTATGCATGATCTTGTAATTAATGACAATATTTATATTTTATGACAATAAAACATTCAAAATATTACAAGAGGAAATGCCACAAGCTTTAAGGTGGCAGCTTGTAGGAGGGATATTGTGACTGTGAGAAACCCTGTGATGTCTTCATTATATTTTAGAATGGCAATACGTGCAACAATAATCCCCGCAACTATAATCCTTAAAGCATGCAAAAAATGATTAGGGAACCAGATTAAAGCATTTCATCATAACAAGAAAGGAAAATTTGCAATAACTATCTCTCCATATGTTGTGAATAAGGTTTCCCAATATGGATAGTACTAAGTGATTGGGAGAAAGTGATAGTCCTGAAATGTTTTATTCATTAAAATTGATCCATCAATTTCATCCCCATGACTCTAGTCTTAGACTATATTTCTAGATAGTCTTTGTTGGTTTTAGAACTTAGTTACATGCTTTTGTTTTTGCTTCAAGCCTTGGGTGAGTGACCCATGCAAATCTTAGAGAATCTTAATGAATTTTTCAGCAAAAGATAAGTGATCATATTAGTATTCATTGGTCCATACATGAAATTTGTGTGATTATCTAATTCCAACTACTGCAAGTTCACTTCTGTATGTGAAAGTATCCAAAGGGACATCACCAGATATGTATCACAAAATTTGGTTGCTTCACCTTACACGCTTGAAATGTAACCAAGTTCGTATATCAACTAAAGCAGTTGAAAATGGGTGGAGCCATTTATATAATCATTCAATATGTTTACTTTAATATTATATATCTTTGTAGCAGTAGTCAAATTGGCATTTGGGAAAAAGACAATTCTTCAGAAAAATCATGTGTGAGCATTCCGAATTAGGGATGTTTTGAGCTCTAAGATGGGCCTCCTAAGAAAAATGTAAACCAAAATAAAATTTATAAGAACCAATAAGATTCAAGATGATGATGTCAACCATGGGGTATGATTCACCATTTTTTAGGTAAAATAGTAAAAATATTAAAAAATAATAAAATAATAAAACTACTTTTTCAACTCGTATTTTCAACTTATCTCCCAAAGTTCTTACTAAAATTGCGAGAGCGAGCAATCATTGGATGCAAAATTTAATTCCTCATCCAAGGAGTACCCATGTTTCATACTTTTTATGGACTCTGCTACATGAAAAATGAGAAATACATGAAAACATGTGATTGCAATCATGTTTTTCATGTATTTCTCATTTTTCGTATAGAAGGATACATCGAAAGAATGAAACATGAGTACTCCTTGGATGAGGAATTAAATTTTGCATCCAATGAGTACTCTCACTCTAAATTTGAGTAAAAAATTTGGAAAAAGTAGTTTTTTCTTTTTTCCCTCTAAAATGTGATGATGTAATCAAATCTTATTTTATTATTTCCACTATTATTTTATAATTTCCTTAGGAGGCCCATTTTAGACCTCAAAATTCCCCTAATGCACTAGTTATTTTATTTTTTATCTCTCTACAAATCCAACCTTTGAGGAGTTGCTTTCATATCCAAGGAGTACCCATGTTTCATACTTTTTATGGACTCTGCTACATGAAAAATGAGAAATACATGAAAACATGTGATTGCAATCATGTTTTTCATGTATTTCTCATTTTTCGTATAGAAGGATACATCGAAAGAATGAAACATGAGTACTCCTTGGATGAGGAATTAAATTTTGCATCCAATGAGTACTCTCACTCTAAATTTGAGTAAAAAATTTGGAAAAAGTAGTTTTTTCTTTTTTCCCTCTAAAATGTGATGATGTAATCAAATCTTATTTTATTATTTCCACTATTATTTTATAATTTCCTTAGGAGGCCCATTTTAGACCTCAAAATTCCCCTAATGCACTAGTTATTTTATTTTTTATCTCTCTGCAAATCCAACCTTTGAGGAGTTGCTTTCATTTGTAAAGTGATGCCCCATTCTCAAAGTACTAATGCAACAAATGCAAGAAAAAGAAAGAAAATAGTTGGCTCTTAATGGTTCACCAATGACACTTAAGGTGACTTTGGTTTTGGCTCAACAGGGGCAAGCACTCTTCCCATTTTGGATATCCCACTATTTATCAGAGTCTTTTCAATTAACGAATGCATTGAAATTTTAATCCCTTTTGCAATTATGAAGGCATATGTTTTGAAATATCTTGACTTGAGTTCTTCGCATTCTTATTTCATTCGAAATTTTATTGAATCTCCTTTAGTTTTCATTACAATCAACATTAGAAACCTTGTGGAATTGAATTTTTTATATGTTTGAGTGAGAACAGGAACGAGAGGAATCTTGTATAAGTGTATTGCATATATCTTAATTGCTTCATCAATTGATAAGTGAATATGTTACACCATTTTTTGGTCATCTAACCTATTATTATTAGATGAACCCAAGTACACCATGTAAGACCAATTTTACCCTAGGTAAAATTGCTTTCACTATGTGAAATAACTTAGTAAAACACCTTTATTAAGTTATTTATGGTCTAAACAGGAAACCCCAAAAGGAAATAATAAAAAAATCCATATTTGGTTATATTTCCTCAAGGAATAATTAGTTAAACATCAATTTAATTATTATTCTTAGCCATATTTAACCCAAAAACAAGGAAATCAATTAAATAAATCCTTATTTATTTGATTATTTCCTAGGAATAAGTTATTTAATTCTTATTTAAATAATATTCCTAGTTAAATTTGACTAAATCATTTATAAATAATTAAATAAATAATTATTTATTTAATTATATTTCCACCATTTCCTTAAAATAATAAATAAATCATTTATTTATTTATTATTTATAAATAAAGGATTTGACCCAAGTCAAAAATCATTTTCCCTCCAATAAATATAATAAAATATTCCTAAAAGGTGGTTCTAGAATTTGATTAATAATAATTTATTCATGCACCAAGTTCTAGAAGACCCTAATATTTTGTTATAAATAGAAGGGTTTTTCCATTCATTTGTCACCTTCCATTTTGCATTAGATCACTCTGGATCTATACTCTTGGTCTGACTTTGAGCCATTATCATTGTCACATTCTCTATTATTTGCTTTGTGAGCTCCCTTTGAGTTCTATGTTTGTCTAAGTTTTCTACACCAACAAGAGAGAAATTTTAGATCTGAAATGCTGAGGACTTTCAAGAACCCATCCCATTGAGGAGAATTGGAAACACCTTTCTTGTTTTCCTCTCAGGTGCCCCTTTAATATAAAAATTCTTTCAAACATATTATTCTTGTCTTATCTATTGGATGCATGGAGCAACATTTCATTTTTACTGCTTAATGTATTTTTATGCATAGATCTGGATTTGTGCAGCTTTATTTAGATCAACTAACTACAGATTTGAAGATATTGGCAGCCATAATTGATGTTAGGGCTATTTTTTATGCGTAGCTAAAGTGGTCGTTTTCCGACAAAAGATTCATACTAACAATTGGCGACTCCACACGGGTTTTCTTTTGCGACCACTATCATTTTATATATTCCTGTATATCCAGCTATTTCAAACCCTAGGGTTTCTCTTTATTTTTTGTTTTTTCTATTATTATGGTCTTTTTCACCTCACAAACCCTCAAACATTAAAATTTTTAACTTCCGTGTGTTTCTGGCCTTATTTCGCAGGTGACAGACATCAGTCACAGCTAAGACGACAAATTTTTCTGAAATCAGCCATCGAGAGACCCAGATCTGCGGGTCGCACTTATCGGCCCAAAACTTGTGACCTGGCTTGGAGGGTGCATTTTTCTGCCCCAAAATTGCGACTTGGACTAAAAACAGGTTAGAACCTACGACCTGCACTTTTCCAGCAATTTTTCTGGGTTTGTTTGAAGCTTCTGTCAGGATTTTCCAGCCTTTGTCTCTGTCTATTTAGACCTGTTTCTGATATTTTTTACTCAACTAAGTGGGAATATTGCCCCCTAGGGCTTTAGTACCCTCCACTTTTTGTGTAAGAGTTTTAGCTGTTTCAGACGTCTGACTTTTCAGAGTTTCAGCCTTCTTCTTTTCAGATCTGATACCTCATTTTCAGATCCCTCTAGATCAACTCTTCTCCCTTTCAAATCACCTCATATAGTTTTGTTTGGGTTTACCTCTAGGGTCACCTCCTTGTCCCTTCTACCTTTAGCTGATTTCCTCCTTTGTTGTAGCAACCTTGCCTCTGCCTCTTTGCTTTTTTCTGCACCTCTTTTCAGCATATTTCTCCTTTAGATCCCTGTCCCTCCCGACCTTAGATCTATTGGCCTCTTTTTAGTGTGTTTTGATTAGATTTTTTCCCTCTTTTAGACTAGTTTTGAGAGACCCGCCTTCTTGGGTTAGATCGATGCATTATTAGCTGTTAATTTTCTGTTATTTTAGTCTTATTTACTATTCTCTGCAGATTTATTTTCAGTTACGCAGCACACTTTTTATTTTACTCTCAAAACGTCTGGGTTTAAAAATTAAAATTAACACAAGCCACACACTAACCCTAAGTGAAGAAGAGTCTGGCTAACACCGCCTGGAAAAGAATTTAAAATCAATTGACACTGCACCTCTCTGACCTTGTTTCGATATTGACCTCACTTGATTTTGCACCTCCCTGCCTTTGTCGGTTTTTCTTCTTCCCATCATCATTGCGCCTCCAAGGCGTTTATCCCAGAGACTTCTTGGCCTTCACCCTCAGTTTTCGGTTGGTCGACTTACTCCTTCCTGTCGTCGTCGAGTTAGTCCTCCCCCAAGTCTGCACTCCGACTCTTCTTCTGATTCTTCTGGTTCTCCCCCTCCTTTTGGTTCTCCCCCTGTTACCTTCACCATGTCTATTTCAGGACCTAATGCTAGCAGCAACCCCGGTCCTACTGCTAGGTCTGTTTCTAGCGGAACCACCACGGGAACTACCTCGACTGTCCCTTTGCTCCCCTATATGGCTGGTCTCAGTCTCCCTGATTTCAATTAGTTGATCAATGATCCTATCCGCCACGATGTTAGTTGGCCTACTATGCCAACCAAGCTCCCCTCCGACATTCCCAAGTTTGAAGGCCTTGCTAGTGAAGATTCCTCCAACCATATCAGATCTTTCCACATGTGGTGTTCATCCAATTCCATTACTGATGATTCCATCCGTCTTAGATTGTTCCAACACACGCTTACAGGCGAAGCTTCTAAATGGTATGTTTATCAGACCGCCTCTTCCCATACCACCTTTGCAACCATTGCCCAAGCCTTCTTATCTTATTTCCAGCTCCCTCTCCGATACGACACTGATACAGAACTCTTGACTTCTTTCCGTCAATCCTCTTCAACCTGCCTTTCTGCTCATGTCCAAGAATGGTGGAGAAAAAGGAGCTTATGTCGAGCTCCCACCCTTGAAGATCGGGTCTATATGGACTGGTTCCTTCGCTCTCTCTTACCTGCCATCGGCAAAGATGTCACATCCTAGTTCCCTCAAACTGAAGAAGCCACCCTCCAAATAGCCTTGAAATATGACCTCATCTATGCTCAATCTGGTTATGTTGATACCGTCCTTCCTGACCTCCCCAAACCCGGTGGCGCTAACACCCCGAGGGCATCTCACTCTGCCGAAGATATCACTGGATCTCTTTCACATACCTACGCTCAACCTCCTATGGGCTATGGTTTCCCTCTGGGAGGGGCCAGCACCTCCAGCACTTTCCCCCCTCCAGGTAGCATGTATCCAGGATACAGCATGCCTCCTCCTTTTTCCCACCCTCCTGCTTACCTCAATGTTGCCCATCCTAACCCTTATCCTTACCCATAGCCTGTTGTCCCAGCTCCTCTAGCATTTGGACCTCCAACTCCCTTACCTTCTCAACCCCCGCAATAGCAACTACTACCCCCTCCAGGGCAAGTATTTGCACAGCAGGCGCGACTAATCTTTCTTCTTCTCAAAGAAAGAGGAAAGGCAATCAAAATCAATCTGCCTCTGGTAATCGTGGATCCAATCCTCCAAGTATTGATTCTAACACTGCTAACCAGCAACAGGGCTCTCAGCCCAAGTCGGATAGGCCTCTTTACACCAATAAGCCCTGTTTGTGTTGCGGTGTTTATGGTCATTACACTCATGATTGTCCCCTATTACCACAGATGTGGCAGATGTGGGAGTCTCAGGCTACATTGCAGGGACAACATTCCTCCCCTACTGTTCCTCCAAATATGGCTACTTCTCAACCCATCGTGTTTACCGATCCTTTCCCTCAACAAGGATTCGTGGCTACTCAACCACCTGATGCCCCGGTAACCACTCAACCTTCCCCTTCTAGTTCCTTCGATTACCAGATTCTCATGATGACTTCTGACCAACCTCTCATCGTCGACCTTAACCTTCAAACTCTGTCTCGTCAGTTCCCCATGCCTCCCGCTTTGTCTATCCCCGAGTCACCTTCTTCAGGTCCTACAGAGCCTCTTTCGACACCAAATGGTCCTTTGCAGATCCCTCAACCCAAAGTCGAGGTCCCTATAAAGGTTCCTAAGGGCCCATTACGCTGAAATGCTTCTTCTGGTCGAGCTGCTCATTTGTATAGCGTAGTAGATGATTTGGCGCAGTCTCCTGCAGCCATTTCAACATTGGAACTCCTCCAATCGTGTCCTTCTCAAAGGAAGGCTCTACTATCCACCATGGGTGTTGTAGATCCTGCTGATGACCAATTGATTGTTTTTGATGCCCGTTAGTTAGATCATACTCCCCTTCCTACTTCCGTTGCTTTCCAAATCCCAGTAAAAATCTAGAACGCTAATGTGTCTCGATGTATTATTGATGAGGGGGCATCTACATGTGTGATGTCTGCTTTGGTTTGGAAACAACTCAAATCTCCTGAACTGGCCACTTCCACAATCACCCTTCATGTGTGGGATGGCCATGCCTCCCAGCCCATTGGCCTATTCTGTAACTGTCCTATCACCCTTGTAGGGAAGACTGTTTGCATTGACATTGAATTCATCGACACCCCTCTTGACTATAACATTATTTTGGGGCATATCTACACCTATGCCATGTCTACTGTCCCATCTGCGGTCCACCGAAATATGTTTTTCCCTCACAATGGAAAGATAGTCACCATTGACCAGTTGACATATCATGAGCCTAAATCTCAGACCTCCCCTAAGTCGACCATCTCTTCTGTAGCCAATAATCAAACCGTTGATTCTTCGACTAGTGTTTCCCCTGGTGTCTACAAAGACTCCTGTTTTCTTGGAACCTTCCTTGGTCTTCCTCCTCCTCCTGTCTCTAATCCCATCTTAGCGAATGTTTGCATGATGCAATCGTCTCGGGCTGACCTTAAGCGGCCCGCTTCAGCTAGTCAGCAACCTCAACCTTGCCCACCGCAACTCGCTCCTAGCCCTTCGCCTTAGCTGGTTGAACCTCTTCCTTTTGGACCTTCTCATCCAACTAGTACACCTGAGCCTCTATACCCTCTCGGGTCGGTCCCCCCAAGTCTCAACAATCTGGGAGCTGCCCTTCCTGGCCATTATCCTGCAGATCAGATACCTTTCCTTTCTTCCCCCCCTAGATTCTATTTGGTTCCCATCATGGCAACCCTTTCCCTCCCTAATTTGACCCTAGGAATACCCGTCTGGTATCTTCAGCCTCCAGCCGAAACCCCACCAGGTCACCTCAAACCATACCTTGCTTTGACACCAGTTCAACCGATTCCCTTAACTCCTTCCGTCGCTACAGTGCCACCAACACCTCAACAAGACCATCCTCATGTTGTGATAGCTACGGGAAAGAAAGGAAAAGCTCGCAAGGGGGCATCCAAAGACAAGGCCACCCCGTCTGACCCTACCCCTCCTCCACCCGGCAAGCCTTGTGCCTTGTGTGATGGTGTCGATCATGCCACCCATCCTTGTCTCGATTTGCCCTGTATCAAACCCATGGTTAAAGTCGCGTTCCCTGAATCTACGGTCCCTGAACCCTCTGTTTCTTCCTCAGCCACAGCCAAGAACCCAAAGACTCTTCGCACCAACAAACCATGTGCTCTGTGTGGTGTCCATCGCCATTATTCTCACCATTTTCCTCACCTCATGCATTACTGAGCCTCTTTAGAGGTCATTCGTGAGTACGAGGTTGAACAAAATCAATCTGCCTCTCCCATCCTCGCGCAGTATGCGTCAGGCCAACTCGAGGATCCCCCTGCTACCATTGACATTCCTCCCCCTGATGTTAGGATGTCGAAACCTACTGCCCCCCTCCTATACCTATCATCATCCGTGCGACCCTCGGAGTACATTCCCTCTGAATCGACTCCATCTATTTTGCTTGATTCCCCTTCAGCAACATTCTTGGGCTCCACATCCTTTGAACATATTTTTACTTGTTCTTCTGTCATCCCCCATGACGATCCGTATGTGAGCCTTTCTTCCCATGCTGATGATTTAGGTAGCTTTGCAGCGTCATGTGGTTTCCTTGACCTTTTCCTTCCCACCCATAACCAGGATGATACCATCCGTATCTATGATGTTCTTCGTAGCATGAGCTCCAGCTATTCCTCCCATAGCCCTCATACATCACCCTATAATCAGTCTATGAGTCATAGCCATCCTACCCAGACTACTCCCTCCCATAGTTGTCATTTGATGTCTACCCTACACTCACGCTGCCATCATTATTCTCCCTCCTCCCATTTCTTGTCTTGTGACACTATTTCGCCGGACCTCTCGTCCACACATTATATTGGCTATGCCAATGGGGCAAGTCGCTATTCCCGAAATCTAGCCTCGGAAGCTTGGGCCATCTTTACCCCCTTGCATACCCTCGTTCTTTCTAATGGGGTTTGCATTGGTAATGCCACCAATAATCAAGTTGAATATGATGTAGTACATGGCCTCTTAGTCGATGCCTTCTCTCATCACATCCTCCATCTGCACGTTCGTTCAGATTCTCTGCTTCTTGTATTGCAACTCAATGGTTTCTATCATGTGCATAACCCTATCCTATTTACACGATATTTATGAGTGAAACTTTTGATACGTGAATTTAGATTCATTACTATCAACCATGTACCTAGAAGTCAAAATAACTACGTAGATTGCATTGCAAACCATTTTCTAGACTGGCATTTATCACACACAAGACAATAACATTTAAAATCATCAACACAATGCATATGAATAATATATATCATATAACATGTTTTTAGATTCCATCTACTCTGAAACATATGAAATTCCCATAGCATGTTACAAAAAACAAAACTCAAAACTGGGGGGCACCACTTGCCCCTACATACATTGGGGGGCACCACCTGCCCTACATCTAATCACTCTCTGGAGGATCCCGAGCCAATGGCTCCACTCTCGCAGCTCGTAGATCACACACAGTCTGACCAACCATCGCCATGCACTGCATAACACCTCACCATTCCAAGGGTAGCCCAATACATAGCTCTATGTACTGGTCGTCTAAGTCTTGCCAAACCCGCTCCAAAATATCGGTCAGCAACCCCTCACAACTACGACGAATGTCCTCCAAAAGAGTGGTCATATCCTCGTTGTGTGCCATTCTCAATCCACTAGCACCCATAGTTCCTGCTACTGCGGGTCGTCCCATATATCCGACTGGTTTCACCATAGCTATATCTGCATACCAAAAGTATAAGGATCAGTACCATAAATACTATTCACAAACTTTAACATGCACGTAACAGATTAGTTACTTTTCACTTACCATCAGGGCCCCATACTCGACCAGGCGGAAGCGACAAGTCTGGATCTCCCCAATAACTCATCCCACTATAGGGATAGTCGTCAATGTACAACGGCATCTGATCCCAATGGGCAAAGAAATTTGGTCGGAACACTCATCTGACTGCCCCTCCTCCTCCTCTACACAGTATTCACCCCCACTGATGCATCTTGGGTTCTCTCATACCCCCATCAGGTAGTTGTACATGAGGTCGCAAGGTCAGGATCTTCTCAAAAAAGAAAGAGCACAATACAGTCCCATAAGCACAATCATGGTTCACTTGCCACTTGCAAAGCGAAAACTGTCATTTCAATGACATCAAAATCATCTAGGCCCACCCATAGTAGGTCCCACTCAACACACTTTCTACAATCATCATCTGCCCTCCATTGATGTGATGGAGCGCCTGGCCGCCTAGGATCTGCAACATTGCTGCTGCCACTGCACGGGTCTCCAACCTCTCTAGATCCCCAATCGATATCTGAGTCCCTTTGACTCGGACACCTGGTCGACAATGTCACCCTATGAACTCCATGATGTTACACCCTCGCGGTAACACTGGCTAAGTATTTCCCACCATCCCTAATGGTGGGAGACTAGTCAGGAAATACAGATCCTGGACTGTCAGCTCAATCCTATGCCCCTGCACTCTAAAGACCTCAGGATCTAGATCCAAATAACTGACAATCCGGGCCAACAAGGGCTCCCCAGCTCTCATCAGAGGGTTCTCCACAAATTTCATAACCCCAAACCTGGCCAATGCACGACGAACACCCTGATCTACTTGGATCTCTGATTGTAATGTACCTAGGTCTCTCTCTCTCCACTTGATCCGTATATCTGCCATATCTACACAAAACCATCATCTTTTTCAGTCTATAGATAGGAAAAACTACATTCAATTACACAAAACCTTAATCTTAGCCCACAACAGTGCTAAAATCACTTCCATCTGACAGGTCGCACTTTTTGGCCAATTTCTGGGACATGTCGCACTTATCAGGCCCAAACCTGCTTCCCAGGTCACATTTTTTGCCCCAAATAGTGCGACCTGACCGTGAAGATGATGGAGGGTCTGTTCCTGAGATTTAGGACCCTAATCTGAATTTTCAATCCATCAAAAAGAAAGAGTAGGATTAGGTCTCTTACCTGCAACTGAAGGATCTCGATTCCAATGGTCGGTTTTTTCGCTACGATCACCTCAAGAATTAGGGCCTTCTCTCCTCTCCACATTCACCACAGCTACACAAGAAAATGTATGCATTTGGAGGGAAATTCCTTATTAGAAGAGAAACCCCTGATTTTTATTTCACCCGCTGCAACCAAACCGTAGCCCCGTTTGACACACCGTCTGCACCGTTAGAAAGCTCTCACCGAGCACTCAAATGGGTATCTATTATTTTTTTCATGATTTAATACCTCACCAGAACCCATTTTCTCCAAGGAGGGTCCATTCACCTCTCCTTCAAATCAGATTTCCTCACTTACAACACTTGTATTTGGGGCACCACTTTGCCTCCATACTTGTCCTTTTTCGTGTTGATTTTCGTCACGAGCTACCCTCTTGTACTCATGTTTTTATGGTCCCCCATTGGACCTTTCCTGTGTGGTAGCACCATCACGTCGCCCTTGTTTAGAGCATCCGAGTTGAGTCATCATTCCATTCATGGAGTCTATTCCGAGTCTCTTTGTACCCTGCTATAGTCTTCCATCCTTCATTGCTTGGTCCCTCTCTCGTGTCACACATGATGGCATTCAATCCCATTGTCTCCTATCCCTCCTGATATTGTGTCAGTCACTTCCAAGTCACCCATGCTCTTTATGCTCTCACAAGGGAAGTCGTCCATCCGCTACTCAGTATCCCCCATTCCATCGTCATCGTTAGTGTCAGTCTATCAAGTCGCTCTACTATTTTCTCTCATGCCTTAGTTGAGGATCCCTTATTGCCTCACCTACAGTAGACCTCCTTCTGTCGACATCAGCTCCTTCACTCCAGAAGACAGGTCTTGAGGGCGGTGTACCTTGGTGCCAGCTTCTCCATTTGTTTTGGTGCCTCAGATAAGGCAAAGGGATTTCTCATTACCCTTTGACTTGATTGTTTCTCCTCTCCATCTCCTTTCAGCATGATCGAGATCCGTATACTTGATGGTCCAGTGATGTAGCAGCAACTATTGGTGATTCTCGGGCGTGTGTGAGATGTCTCAACCCTCATGAGGGGGTGGCCCTGTAGGTAGCCCCCCACATGCCTGAATGACCTCTTCATTCTAGCCTTTGATGTAGCTCCATATATTTGATGATATCAGCCTTAGCCACTTGCAGCGCCTCTTTGATTTGCATGTATCAGTCATATTTTGTGAGCCCTTCCCCATTTACAAGGGGCATTTGGGTTTTCTTTGTATCTCATGTACTGAGATATTATTGTATAAGTCCTGGCTGTTATCCCAGGCACAACATGTATGTGGGATTCATTCTTCTATATTTTATCTGGCTCGTGTTTATGCCAGCATGTACTTTATAATTTGGTTCCTTGTTGACTGGACACACTATTCTTTTGTACTTTGTCTCGGCGGGCATAGGTATTCCTCCCCCGCTGCCTTTAGCACAGGTACCCTCTTATAAAAAGAGACTTGTTGTACCTGTAAGTCTCGCCTCCTTAGGGTCTAGTCCTTTAGCACATTAGACTACCTTACATTTCTCTCTCTGACTTCCCTTTCGACCTCTGGTGACTGAGTTCTTACAATGTACTTCATTCATACGATTTGCTCCTAACACTCGTACATTGGGGGGCAATCTGTTACACCATTTTTTTGGTCATCTAACCTATTATCTTTAGATGAACCCAAGTACACCATGTAAGACCAATTTTACCCTAGGTAAAATTTCTTTCACTATGTGAAATAACTTAGTAAAACACCTTTATTAAGTTAATTATGGTCTAAATAGGAAACCCCAAAAGGAAATAATAAATGAATCCATATTTGGTTATATTTCCTCAAGGAATAATTAGTTAAACATCAATTTAATTATAATTCCTAGCCATATTTAACCCAAAAACAAGGAAATCAATTAAATAAATCCTTATTTATTTGATTATTTCCTAGGAATAAGTTATTTAATCCTTATTTAAATAATATTCCTAGTTAAATTTGACTAAATCATTTATAAATAATTAAATAAATCATTATTTGTTTAATTATATTTCCACCATTTCCTTAAAATAATAAATAAATCATTTATTTATTTATTATTTATAAATAAAGGATTTGACCCAAGTCAAAAATCCTTTTCGCTCCAATAAATATAATAAAACATTCCTAAAAGATGGTTCTATAATTTGATTAGTAATATTTTATTCATGCACCAAGTTCTAGAAGACCCTAATATTTTGTTATAAATGGAAGGGTTTTTACATTCATTTGTCACCTTACATTTTGCATTAGATCACTCTGGATCTATACTCTTGGTCTGACTTTGAGCCATTATTATTGTCATATTCTCTATTATTTTCTTTTTGAGCTCCCTTTGAGTTCTATGTTTGTCTGGGTTTTCCACACCAACAAGAGAGAGAAATTTTAGATCTGAAATGCCGAGGACTTTCAAGAACCCATCCCATTGAGGAGAATTGGAAACACCTTTCTTGTTTTCCTCTCAAGTGCCCCTTTAATATAAAAATTGTTTCAAACATATTGCTCTTGTCTTATCTATTGGATGCATGGAGCAACATTTCATTTTTATTGCTTAATGTCTTTTTATGCATAGATCTGGATTTGTGCAGCTTTATTTGGATCAACTAACTGCAGATTTGAATATATTGGCAGCCATAATTTATGTTAGGGCGATTTGTTATGCGTAGCTAAAGTGGTCTTTTTCCAACAAAAGATTCATACTAACAGAATAGATAAAAACACTCACTATATAACTTGACAACTTTTCAAAATGTTTAGCGACTATATATATCCTCTGTCCAATAACATGCAACATAACAATCCCATTTTAAATTATCATGAGGTAAATAATTCATTTTTATTTCTTGATTGGGATGTGTTGATAGAACACGATGAGAGGGAGAAGCCACAATATAAATAGCTTAGTTGATATCACAGGTTCATATTTTAGCCCAATCACAGATTAAATCTCTAGTATTGATAAGGCTTAAAAATGCACCTTGCGACTTAGTAAGTAAGAGCTCCTATTCACTGTTAGACCACCCACATGTCATTATGGGTGCTGATCTTAATTTTTCATTAGGAATATCAGAATCCTAGGGAACGAATGCGGTTCCTGATCCTCTAAATGATTTCATCATTTCTAGTCTAGAACATGCATACCTTATCGACATCCAGATGCCCAAAATTCTGCCTACTTTGAGGAACCACAGAACTGGAGATGCTGCATTGGCTCGTAGGTTGGATCGTTTTCTCATCAAGTTACCATTACTTCAATCTCTATACAAGGTGCAACAATAGGTGGGACATGGGGGCATGTTAGACCACTCTCCTGTTTATTTAGATTTTGAGTTTGGACCAAAATGGGCCCGACCTCCATTTGAATTCAATTCCAGATGGCTACTTGAGCCTGAATACCATAGCATGGTGGTTCAAGAGTGGCACCATCATCAACAACATCCGGATTTTGAACCGGCCCGGGTCATTTCTGGAAACCTCAAGCGAATCAAAGGGTTGACCATTAAGTGGACTCGGGAAAAAAGAAGAAAAGAGGGTGATGAATTGAAAAGGATTGAATTGGATATTTCTAGACTCAATGCTTCTGATATGTTTGGGTATAGATCTGACGATACAAAGGAGAAACTCATTACACTTGAATCATCTAGAAGGAAGCTACTGCAATAGAATGGGGCAGACTGGAGGCTAAAAAGCAAGGCCATATGGCTCCAGGCTGGTGATGAGAATACCAAATTTTTCCAACAACATGCAAATGGCCTAAAACATTGCAATATGATTTTGGAACTTACTGACCAACACGGACATGTGGCACTCACCCTCAACTTCTTGATATGTGCATACAACACTTCTCTAACATTTATAGAGCTCCACTGCATATTGACCTACCGAATATCATGCACATCACCAGTTTATTTCATAGATATGTGGACCATGAACAGGAGGAGGGACTTGATGCCCTGGTCACAATGAATGAGCTTGAAGGGGTTCTCAAATGGTTCCAAAAGGAAAAAAGCCCCGGACTGGACGACTAGCCCATTGAATTTTTCATTCATTTTTTTTATCTGATTGGAAATGATCTCCTTACAGCCGTGGAAGATAGCCGTGTAAAGGGTAGAATCTATGATGGATTTAACTCTACCTTTATTGCTCTTATTCCCAAGACTTACCACCCCTCTTCATTTCAGGACTATAGACCCATATCCCTATGTAACTATTTATAAAAAATTATATCCAAAATCATTGCCAATCAGATCAAACCTATCCTTTCCTCTTAGATTGCTAAGGAAAAATTTTCTTTTCTTCACCACCGACAGATCCACAAAGCCATTGGCACTGCACAAGAGGCCCTGCATACCATTAAATCTAAGAACCTCAAATCCACCATTCTCAAAATTGACCTTGAGAAGGCTTTTGACCAAGTCAATTGGAGCTACCTCCATCTCATTCTTATACAAACTGGATTTCCCCCCATGTTCATCAATTAGATTATGGGTTGTATTTGTCATGCCTCATTCAGTATCCTTCTTAATGGCACTGCATTAGAATTTTTTCATACAGGTAGGGGACTGAGACAAGGGTACCCCCTCTCACCACTCCTCTTCATTTTAGTTATGGAAGGTCTATCTGTCCTCATTAAAAAATCCTGCACGGATGGATTGTTGCATGGTATTCGAATAAATGAGATCATACAACTTTTACATTTATTATTTATTGATGATGTACTCATTTTTTTGTATGGCTCTGTTCAGGACTCCCTACAATTTTGAAATATTCTTAAATGTTTCTGCAGGGTGACGGGTATGCAACCTAACAATTCTAAATCCATCATTATAATGACTAGATGCTCGGCACATGAACAAGGAATTTCTCTGACCACATATGCCTTTACTCATAACAACATTGGGGATGGATTAAAGTATTTGGGTTTCCACATCAAGCCAAATGACTATCAAATCAAAGACTGGAACTGGCTCATTGCTAAAGTGGAACGAAGGATCAATATTTGGTATCACAAATGGCTCTCTCGAGTGAGTTGTCTGGTACTGATCAAATCTGTCCTTGAAGCTATACTTGTATATTGGATGTCGTTGGCAGGGATACCTATTGGTGTCACAACGCGCATTACACAGATTTGCAGAAATTTTTTATGGAGAAATCAGGAAAAGGACAACACCTTTGCATGGATTCCTTGGGACTGAATTAGCAGACTCAAACAATGGGGTGGATGGGGTCTAAAGGATCTTTACATATTTTCAACCGCTCTTGTTGCTAAAATGTGCTGGCACCTAATTACTGGCCAAAGTCTCTGGAAGGAGGTCATTATTGCTAAGTATATTTCCCCTAGATGCACACTTGATTGGGTGAGGGGTAACATTTGGGCCACCCCTGGGGCATCCATCATATGGAAAGCAATCACCAAGGCTGATCCACTTATTCAACAAGGACTCGATTAGAAAATTGGATCTAGGGAATCGGTCTGGGTGGGAACGAACTCTTGGTCGGGGAGTAGGGTATACTTCAAACTTCTGGACTGGATCATTACACATCTGACCAATAGACGTATTCGGTACCTTTCATAAATTTATGACCTAGATCGTACAAATTGGCACACTCAATATTGGCTATCTGCTGATAATCTACACATTCCTTGGAATGGCGCACAATGCTGGGAAAATTACATCAGAGCTTTACAAGCATTTCATATTCGGTTGAATCAAGAGGAAGACCAATTGATTTGGGCCATCTCCCCAAGAGGTTTTTACACTCCCAAAATTGGATACTTAACTCTTTTTCATCACAAATAACCACCAAAAAGCTCAAGTGGTGGACAAATATTTGGAAACTCAAGGCCCCACATAAATACATATTACTTTTCTAGTGCATCCTACAGAATTGTATCCCCACTATGGATTATCTTCACAGGCGGAGTTTAATCAACCCTTCTAGATGCTGCTACTGTCATAAACATGTGGAAGCAACCTCTCATTTATTTCTGGACTGCCCCTGTATTCAACGCATTTGGTTACAGGTCATGCAGAATATGTCTGGGCTTCTACGCTGGCGGGGCAATTCTATTATCCACGCTTGGACTCATTGGTGGAAGACGACGGTCAACACTACAAAGCTACGTAACCTGCCTCTGGTTTTCACCTGGGAGATTTGGATTAATCAGAACAAGTTCACCTTCAATAACTAGCCAGTAATTGAGGATCACATCTGTTAGGCAATATTTGTCTCATACTCTCTTATTCCCGAAGATGAAAAGCATAATACTGTGAAACCTGACAACCATGCAATTATTGATCAAAACCAGTCGTGGGCCTATTTTGATGGCACGGCTACACAAAATGGTTGCAGTGGGGGGGTGGGGGACTCTACACATCAATGCAATGCATCACTATCAACTTAGAATGGGTCTGGGACCTGGCACCAACAATTTTGTTGAACTTCAATGCTTAAGAATCCTTCTGATCTTTGCCCGTGAACAAAATTGCAACCATCTACAGATCTTCGGTGACTCTCTCATTGTGATTAACTGGTTCAACACTCATGCATAGTGTCACACTCACACACTCACTGCATTACTGCGAGAAGTACATCTGCTCAAATCACAATTTGACTCCATCTTTGTCTCTCACATATACAGGCATCGGAACAAAATGGAAGACTCACTTTCCAAATAGGCCTCGCAGTTGACTTGGGGCACTTGGCATATTACTGAACAGATCGGCTCATAAGTGCACAGATTTTTCCATAGGCCTTTCATCGAGGACTATCAGGCAGAGAAGGCCGCTGATTTTTTATACAGTTTTTTGGATATGGTTTTTTGGGGAAATATACATATATTCTCATGTCATTTGTAATTATACATAGCCGAATAGTATTTATTATATGTACATACTCTAGCTTTTACATTTTTCTTTTTCTTTTTTAGCGCTGATATGGATCAATAAGCTATGCACCGAGCTTATTCTATCTATATGTGCACTGTTACTCATGGCCTATAGCATTATAATGTAACACTGACTAGTGTATAAAGTCAAAAAAATACTTTGAACTCACAAGATGGTATACTTAGTAAAATGTAATATGCAATTTTTCACATCTAATGAAAGATTACAAATTTTTCCTTTGTGAAAAAAAAGTAAGAGCTCCTATTTTGGTCGAAGATCGAAATTCTAAACAGGTTGTATATTTGAGCTTGTTTAAAATACACATAGATTCAAATTGATAATTATAATATGCTAAAACAATATACTTGAATCTACTCTTCCAATTTTTGAAACCAATTACGATCTCGAAATCAAAAAACATGAAAGAGAAAGAATTTCAATCACATATTACACAAATATTTCCTAGGGAAAGACACAGCTAAAAACCCCACTATCTTTGTATTGCATAAGTTAGAAAATATGAGAATATTATAATTCTTTTCTCCAACGAGAGAAACATGTGCATTATCTCTATCTGTCTCACTGATTTCTAGACAAGCCTGGTTCAATGCTT
The DNA here is from genome assembly GCA_034641835.2 of Pinus albicaulis. Taxonomy (NCBI): domain Eukaryota; kingdom Viridiplantae; phylum Streptophyta; class Pinopsida; order Pinales; family Pinaceae; genus Pinus; species Pinus albicaulis. Next base: position 361,437,694 of record CM076571.1, on the reverse strand, counting down.
AACCAATTGTCTACCCTCCAGGATCCCTGTTTCCTTGCATTGTTTCCTTGGGTAATTAGGACCTATTAATTAGGAAAATTCCTAATACATACTATGCAATCCATTAGGGGCCTTCCTCTGACTGCATGCACCACCTGCACAATTTGGATGATTATACAACTGATTGTACACTGCCCTTGAACTCCAATCTCAACTGGGTCTTTCAAAGACCTGACATGCATGAGTAATTTATGAGTGAAACATCAGTTATCTAATTGATCACTAGAAGTGGTTCTAGTCCAAGTTCCACTCTTTGACCTCTCACTAGTTCCTCCATCAGTTAGAACTAGTTAAACTTATTTTAACTTAGATAAACCGAGTTAATTAATTACAACTCAAAATAAGCTCAACCAGAGCTCCTATTTTGTAGGAGACACTCTACATAACTCAAGTTAGACCCTCTACTTGAATTAATTGAATGAAATAAGTCATACTAACTTAGTTAACACGTAAAATTTGTCTTGTGATGTGTAATTACAATTTTATTCTAGTTTAATTCAAGGGAAAATTAAATTAGAATCTTTTCTTGTTGCCATTTTCAACAGAGCTACAGTTGCATTTTTTTGAAGTCACATTTTTTGGAGCAAGTCACATTTTTATAAGTGGCAAGTTATGGATGTGGTTTATGATTTGATGAGAAAGCAATGGATTGGCCACAAGTTGATTTCCTAGGGGAACTCAAGGTTACCATGCAACATGTGACCTAAGAAGATAATCATCTCTATAGTCGCAAGTTCGGTACTTAGGCTTAGTGGAAAATTTAAGATGTAGTCCACATCATATTTTTCAAATGTTAATTGTTCTATTAAATAAGAGTGTGACCTATGATTTTAGTGGTATGGATCACAGATTCAATCACTAGTGTATGAGAATGTGGTTTGCAATTTTTGGGAAAGGGATTTTCTATGTGCCATTGTAATTAATTGTTCGACATGAATGAGAATTCAACTCATGAATTTGACCTCCCAACACCTGTGAATGAAACCAAATAGATGACACAACCATAATAAAATGGATTTCTATGATCCCACCTAATACACTAATAAAATTCGACTTATGATCACACACCATTTCACATACATTAATATATACAAAATAAATCAATGTGATTTCTCTCACGATATCACGCAAAAAAATCATATGATTTAATAAGCATGAATTTCATGTGATTAGGATATTGAAATAGATCACTACAAAAGGAAACGAAGGTTTAGGGATCAATATAACAGGTGTGAAATTTAGGAATCAAGAAGTGAATCAAGTGATTTTGGAATGGTATTGTCAAGAGAGAGAGTATGTTGTTGTTGTGCATGGAGAATATCAAGAGGAATAGCATATGGGGGGTATAATTACTCAAGAATGAGGGTAATTGAATCAATTAGGAATCTAACGAATGATACAAAATGAAATAATTTCATGTGAAGGGGGTCATAGTTTGGAAATGTGAGCTACACTTGTCAAATGCCCTAAAGGTAAGACAAGTTGTAGTTTAGGAGTCTAGTGCAAGTCACAATTTTATATTCTATTATGAATTATGCTTGTGAATGTAATTTGCGACCACGAGAGAGGAAAGTGTGCAGTATAATCACACATTTGATCCATAGTGTCACTATAATTTGAGAATGAAATATATGACTGTAAAGGGCTCCTTTTTCTAGTTGCATGTTTATTTTGCGGTGTAAATGGAGCTTGTAGCTATGATTTGAAATCGAACAGAAGGATGTCAAGATAAGTCCCTCAACATGATCAAAGATAATTGCATGTAATATAATTGTAATTTTAAAGATCAAAATCCCAATTTCCTTTTAGAAAAGGATGTATTTATCATTTAGATGCATTGCACAATCCTTTGAATACATTTCCATCTATTCTTGGTCCATGAAATCTTCTTCAAACCGAGAAAGAACTAGATCATCTATCATTTAAGGGATCCTCATCCTATATTTCTCCTTATTAACCTTCATCTGCAACCAAATTGACTAAATTTTCATTGACCACATCAATCAGAGAAATTTTCAAAAATAGGTATACATGTGATATGGATGCTTTAAATGAATTTATCTCGAATATGCGAACAAAATTTTTCCTCAAACCTATTTAACCCTCAAGAATATGAATTGACTCAATAGCTGAAGGTGGTATTATTATGCAACACAATTCCAATCATGATAATGTAGCCATTATGACAATAAAATTTCATGAAATGTTCAAGAGAGATCAAGTTAAAGGTGCATCTTAGAGAGTGGGAATCAAGGTAAAACATAAATGTCAAAGATTCCTCAAAACCTAATGCAATCATAAAAACATGAACCCACATGAATCCAGGAGGATAAATGCATCACAAATCATGAGAGTATAATCTCCCATAAGGTTCAATGGCAGCTAAGACATTGAAAGGTTTCACCAATTCAAAAACATAAACCTAACCATTAGATCCTTGAGAAGTATAGTGGGGACATTAGATCTAGTTGAATCTATTGTAAAAGTGATTTGGGAATAATTTAAGCTATTTGACTAAATTATTGTATTACTGATCATTTGGTCTACTAGATCATAGTGTGTCGCAAAATTGGGTAACAATGTTGAGGGTCTATAAAGAACAGGTATTCCCCCTTTGAGGGTTGAATTTGTAAAATATTATGTAAAAAATATTTTAGTGCATGGTCCATCATATTTAGACACCATGGATAAAATATTTGAGGGTGGAAAAATAATTAATCACCTCATGAGTCAATTAATTAATTTTTCTAGCAAAAATAAAATTAAATATTGAGCCAAAAAATTAATTAATTAGAGTCAAAAATTAAAATGTTAGAGAAATTAAATTCTCCAAGTGGAAAAATTCGTGGCTCTAAAAGAAATTATATTTTGGAGGTCCCACACCAAGGGAATATTGGATATTTCAGGAAAAATTGGACCCTTGGACCTTGGTGGTTAAGTGAAAATAAAAATTTTGAGGAAATTAGCTCAAAAAAATTATTTTTGAGCTAATAAAAAATGGTTTTAATGATAAATTCGAAAATTCCTCAAAAATTATTATTTTCCACAATGGAGATTACAATTTTATCAAGGATTTATCGACGGTCAAGATTATTTTGACGAGGATCAAGCCAACTATCTGTTATTTTCCACTTGGAGGAATTTCCCTATAAATAGAAGGCATTGTTCTTCTATTATTCATCTTATGATGAGATTTGGTGTGATGTAATTTTGTAAATGCTCATGTGAAACCACTGTTCTACTGGGAACATTTGAATATCATAATAAAATATTGTGGGGTACAGTTCATGGTGTCCTTATCTCATCGATATGTGGTATGTGTTCGGTATATGCATTCCTATAGTGTGCTTTAATATTATATGAATTGTTATTTCACTTATAGATGAGGAACATTCTATTGGTAAGCTTTGGGCCTATCTTGGGTGTTCTAATTCATTATATGTTCTAACGATTTTTCTTGAGAAAATATATAGAGTTTGCAGGTTTCCTGGCCCTTGGGCTCTAATTTCACATATTGCGCACACAAGTTAACCTTGTTTAGACTTTGAATGTTTTATGTGATGTTCTTACTTCGCTAAGGTTATGGTTAACATTCATTTTCTAAATACATCTAGCCATCATCAATATTTTATTTAAAAATTATTCTCCAAAATTCTTTTCAAGCATTGTATATTTGTATAATATGTAAATTATTTGTGTAAATAAATTTTATTTTATATTTTAACCCTTGGTTTTTAATTGGGGCTTGGGGTTTTGGGATTTTTAATTTTTTATATATATTAGGGTTTTGGGCTCTTGAAGACTTATCCATGTAGGTGAGATCCAAGGAAGTTTGTTAGATTAGAGCTATATCTAGGCCCTTTAGGGTAAGATATAATCTCCAAAAAACCTTGCAAGGCCGGTTATTGAAGAATTTGTAGTGAAATTTAAGATCTAAAGCAAAACAAGTTGTATGGCGATGGTTTCAATTTTTTTAGGCCTCCTAGTCCCAACGTCATCCTTCCACCTAGCCTTCTAACCTCATTAGCCTTGCTTGTGGCCCTAAAATCCTCTTTGTCACCCTTTTCTAGCCTTCCAAGGCTAGTCGCGGGCCTCTAGGGACCTCGACCTGCCATTAGGGCCCTTGTTGTGGGTATTTTTTACCTTCTCGGTTGTGCGGACTATGGCCTTCAACCCCCCTCCTAACCCTCTCGGCCTCCCCTTTTGACCTTTTTGTTGGCCTGAAAATGCATTTTAGCCCTTTGCTCTCCCTCTCGGCCTCCTTCTAACATAGAAACAACCTTTCAAGGCTTGTTGTGAGGCCTTCTTGGCCTCTAGGCCCTAGCTTCATGCCTAAATTCTCCTTGCATCCCTCCTTACCCCCAACAACATCCCTCTAAGGCCTGGTGTTTCCCCATATTGATGCTCATGTGCCCTCTTTCCATTTATGATTTGAGTATTATTTTTGGACTAAATATTGGTGGGTTTTGCAGGGATATTTTGGCATAATTTTGATGTTTGCAGATGTTCCAACCATAGGAAAAATTTGGGAAATTTTTTTCTAGGAATAGGGCCCAAGGATTTAATCTCTAACCCTCATTTTTTCTCATTGTTTTACTTCATCAAGTTGAATAATTCATAATAGCGATAAAAGACATTATAATTTGGCATAAAATAAACTCATAACTTGTCTAACATCTTAGGAACCAATTGCATGAGTTGGGATCATTTTGTTTAAGTGAATTTCACCTATTTCATTGATTTTTATCTCTGCATAATAATTCTAATCAGATCTGATATAACACTGAAAATTTGCATCATAAAAGGCCTAAAGTGATAAGGAGTTCATAAATTTTGCTCAAAATTCAAAGTTACAGGATTGGATTGGAACTAGGATGGTTGCATAGATCTCGTCTTCCTGATTCCGGTGTCGTGAACGGTTGAAAAAATTGATGTCATATGATGAAATTATTGTGTTCTGACCAAATATGGCAGAAACGAGAGTTATGGAGATGTGATTCTTTCAATAAATAACAAGTATCAGAGTGAAGGATGAACGATGGTGATTAGATTGTAGAAGAAGTAGTGGGAGATCAATGGGAGAGATCTCATCACAGTGGAGAAACATCGCACATCGCACATAATTGAGTTTACCATTAAATAGTTTCGCAAGTTAAATTATATAACTCACGATAAGACGAGGAGGACCACGTGTCAGTGGAGGTCCAAGCACTATCGCACTTCGCAAGCGATACATTTTAGTCTTTAATGGTAAATGTGTGGGATTCCGATATGTGATAAGTGGATCTTGAGAAATATGCGATGCGACATTGACATCATAACTTCGCATCGGCAGAAATATTGTTAAACCGTTAAAGTTATTTTTTTAACCATGTGATCTGTGAAATTGTATGTTTCCCAATCTGCGATGTCGCATACCTTGCTATTTGCGATATGTTTGAATGTGATATTTTGACATTGCCTGGGTTCTAAGTATTATGGCCAATGTGCATTAAAGATTTTATGTGGGCCACAGTTAGAGCCTAATCAACGTCAACAAACCACAGTCCACCATTAAACTACAATCAGGAGTGGAGGTTTCGCTAACTATCAAGCCATTAATGGTTGGGGTGCGCATGTGGCCATCAACCTAACGATAATAGTAATTGCATGGAATTATTGGAGGAGTAGATAGGGGCATGCCAAATTTGGCAGTTAGCCCTAATTTAAATCCACTTAACTAGAGTTCTCCTCATTTAGTGGAGTTTTCCTAGGAGATATTGGGAAAAAGTGTAGGAAGCTCAATTTTCGACCATTATGAGTGAATAAAGAGTCATTTTTGACTAATTGGACCATTCTAAATCCATTGGTGCAGAGAAAACTTCCATTATAGCAATATAACTACATGTAATAGAAAAATTTTGAGCATAATGAAAGATGGACAAGCCATTGGGAGTTGGACCAGCAGATGTAGCCCAGGAGGGGTGAACTCCTTCATCATGTTTGTTGTGTAAACTTCATGTGGTGATTTATTTCTCTGTTTTACACTACTTTTCATTATTATTTAGACTTATTTTATACTTATAATTTTATAAATTTCACATATAATTCATGTGAAAACTCCTTAATCCTTATGGAAACTAATGCATGTTTTTAAAACTGAAAGACCCTTAGCACAAAAAAATTAATACAATCATTTCAGATTAGATGGTATCAGAGCTAGATTTTTTTCTCTAGTGTTATTTAGAGAAAATAATTTTTTAACTGTTTGCAAGTTTTAGATGCTTACAAGGCTCAAGCTCAAAAGGGGAGAAAGCAAACTGGTGGAAGCAATAGGGTCTCAACAGGATCCAAAGCAAAGGAGAGAAAAATTGCCACAATCTCCACCACCTAGTTCACCTCCTAAAGAAGAAGAAGCTCCATTAAGCATGCCTCATGAGGATGGAGAAATTCATGAAGAAGTTTACCCTAAGGAAGAAGAAAGAGTGTTTAGGAAAGCATTTCTTGACATGACTGAAATGGTTAGAATTCTTTATCAAGAAAGGAATGAGAGACTAGAAGGAGAAGGATCTAAACTCCAAAAGGAAGGAAAAGGATCTTCAGGAGATCAACATGATGAAGACAAGTCAAAGAATGGAAATGGAGGAAATGGAGGCAATGGAGAGCCACCATCTTCACCCTCATCATCATTAGTGTCATCTTCTACCTCTTCTTCAGTACATCAACCACACAAGTCCAAGAGCACTGTTAAATGTCCTTTATTAAAACTTGATGTTAAGTTCGAATTGCCAATGTTTATTGGTGAAGTAAATGTAGACAAGATAGATAATTGGATTCGATAATTGGATGTATATTTAAGAATATAGAACCTTCAAGATGATGATACAAAAATTCAAATAGCTTCTTTGAGAATGGAAGATGCAGCACTTGTTTGGTGGGAAGCCAAGACACGGGAGGAAATCAAGAAACATGGTAAGATTATTATATCGTGGTCAGATTTTATTGCTGTTATTAAATGACAGTTTTATCCATCAGCTCAATGCAAAAAACCATCATGAACTGGAAGAAATTTAGGCAGTTAAAGGGACAAAATGTGTAAGAATACACCCAGGAATTTAGGAGAAGAGCTCTTTTATTAGGGGTGGATTTGTAGAGCCAAGACACTTTGCTAAAGTACATAGGAGGCTTACATATCTACCTAAAACATACTATTCTCATGTTTAACCCCACCAGTCTAGATGAAGTTTGTGTTTAGGCCACACATCTAGAAGCTAGAGGGAAGAACATTCCTGAAGAGGGTAGGAAGAAAAATTTTAAGGGTAAAGCCAAGGAGAAAACCCCAAAAGTTTAAAAAAAAAGAATGCATCTGTTAAGAAAGAGGGAGAAAAATTGACTTATAAACATTGTTCAAAAGAAGGCCATGATGAAACTCATTGTTGGAAATTACATCCAGAATTGAGGCCAAAGAAACCAAATAACAAAGGGAAACAGAAAATTGTTGCTACAACTCAACATGACTTAGGTTTTGATTCAGGTGATGAGACTAAAATTATAGCCATGGGATTGAAGAACATGAAGGGAAAATAAATTGAAACTAAACCCAGTACCAGTACATCAAACTGTCACATAAACACTCCAAATGAATAATAAATAATAGAACTCTTTCATGTGAGGGTCATATCCAAGCATACCAATATTGACACACTATTTGACAGTGGGTCACAAGCACACTTAATCTTTGAATATTTGGTCAAAAAACTTAACCTTGAGACCATACTACATCCAAAATCATATCCATTGGGTTGGATTTGTAAGGATGAAAATCTATAGGTTACAAGGAAATTTATATTGAGGTTTGTAATCACTGCAAGATTTGTTGACATAGTTGAATTAGATGTGGTTCCACTTGACATAAATGGTATTTTATTAGGGAGTCCTTACTTGTATGACAGGAAATAGATATTCTATTGCCATGAGAACAAGTATCATTTATTCAAAGATGGAAAGGATTTTATTGTTAGAGCACACCGCAAGATGACAAACATTACTTTGGTAAATGCTGGACATGTAAAGAGGTTGGTAAATTCAAGTAAGAATTTTTCTCTTCTTATGATTAAGCCCAAAGCAGATATTAATCATGAATATTTTTAGGTATGTGATCCTAAGTTGAAATCAGAATTATATGATGTGGTTAATGGGAATCATGAGATGTTTCAGGAGCCAACAAGATTGCCTCCAAAAAGGGAAATTCAACATGAGATTTAGTTGCAGTAGGATTGTCATCTTCCAAACATCGGTATGTATCGCATGTAGATAATGGATAATGTTGAAATAAAGAGGCAAATCAAAGAGATGTTGGATAAAGGTATCATAAGGTCAAGCACCTCGCCATGCGGTTCACCCATAGTCTTGATACCAAAGAAATATGGGACTTGGCGCATGTGTGTAGATTTTAGAGATTTGAAAAAAATTACGGTAAAAAATCATTACTCACTCCCAAGAATAGATGATTTTCTTGATCATCTGAAAGAAGCAAAATTTTCCACTAAGTTAGATTTACAAAGTGGATATCATCAAGTAAGAACTGCATAAAGTGATATATGGAAAACTACATTCAAAACCAAACAAGGACCCTTTAAGTGGCTAATTATGCCTTTTGGTTTATGTAATGCGCCGGAAGATTTTATGTAGCTTATGGATAATGTTTTGCTACCAATCCTTGATGACTTAATTATTTTTTACTTAGATGACATTTTGATTTTCAGAAAAACAAGAGAAGATCATGTATTGCATGTAAATAGAGTGCTTGATATTTTGAAGAAAGAGAAATTGTTTCTTAAGATGTCAAAATGTGAGTTTGGAAAGACTTATTTGGTCTATTTGCGACATATTGTAGGAGGAGGAGAATTGAGGATTGATCCTTCTAAATTGGAGGCAACTGTGAATTGGCCCACACCCAAAATAGTTACCGAGGTAAGAATTTTCTTAGGTGCAGCTCAATATTGGAGGAAATTCATTGCTAACTTTTCTTCCCTCGCAACTCCTATGCATGCAGTGACAAGTGTGAAGAAAGGATTCCAATGGGGAGACAAATAGCAGCAAGCTTTCGAAGCTTTAAAATACAAGATCAGTTTAGCTCCAGTCCTTGCACTACCAAATTTGATACAACCATTCGAGATACAAACTGATGCTAGTGACTATGCCATGGGCACAATCATTTTGCAACATGGTAAGCCTATCGCCTTTCATTCAGAAACTTTTAATGGTGTTGTGACTAATTAACCTACATATGAAAAAGAACTATATGTGTTGTTACAAAGTGTCAAGAAGTGGAAACACTACTTGATGGGTAAAGAGACTATTGTACACACTGATCACCAACCATTATAGTACTTGCAGTCACAAACAAAATTGCAGCAATCAAGACATTTCAGGTGGATGGGATTTATTCAAAAATTTCACTTGGTTATAAGGTACAAAAAAGGTATATTCAATAAAGTTGCAGATATGCTTTCGAAACCAATCATTATTGCTTCTACTTTATTCAAAAATGATTATGTTGTACATGAGAGTTACATAGAACAATGTGCACATGACGTTGATTTCAAATATGTGTATGCTAGTTTGAGTGAAGGGAATCAAGTTGAAGAAAGATATTATCACATGCATAACAATTTGTTGTTTCATTTGGGAAAGCTATGTATTCCACGAGGAGAGAGGCTAAGTGTCATGAGAGAAGTTCATTCTTCTCTTATTTTTGGACACTTTGGGGTAAGAAAAACAGTGGTGCATCTACAGAGGTATTGTTATTGGCCTCGCATGATAGATAGTGTGTCACGTTTTATAAAAGGTTGTTCTATGTGTGCAACAAGTAAGCCTAGTAATAGGGAGCTTGGATTGTACACACCACTACCGGTACCATCAAGGCCATGGGAGAGCATCTCCATGGACTTTTTTGGAGGTCTACCTATGTCAAGAAAGAAACATGATTATATTTTTGTGGTTGTGGATAGATTAAGTAAAATGTGTATACTTATGCCATGTAAGAAGACCATTACTGCTGAACTTTATTTTCAAAATTTTTGGGTTCATTTTGGATTTCCCACTTTTATTTTTAGTGACATGGATTCTAGGTTCATTGGGAATCTATGGAGAATGATGGCCACAAAATTGAAAAAGAGTACCGCTTTTCATCCACAAATAGATGGACAAACCGAAGTGGTAAACAGAACAATTGTGTATCTATTGAGAGTGTTATCACTCATAAAATTGTGAAACATTTCTTGACATGGTTATATAGTTCACTCATCAAAAGTATAAGGTCTCCTTAGCCATTTCATGTTGGTATAGGAAAATTTCATTTTTTTACATTTTTAACCTATCCTAAGTTTCATGGTCACCTCCATTTAGGTCATGTCATGTCCCATTAGTCATCATATGTTATCAGTTTTCATTCCCCAGGAATTTAAATTCAAAAATGCCACTTAAGCCATTTTTACAACTTTTCGTAGCGTTTTATATGGTAAAATAGTAGTTTTCGCTACGAAACTGCTTAATAGTTTCATAGCGAAACTGTCAGAAGTTAAACTAATCATGCTACGAAAAACTATTTTCTTGTCTGTCTTGTAAAACCTGATGTGAAATGTCATTTCATGATTGGAGGAGTTAGGGTGGAGGTCATTCAAGTCTATTAGGGTTAATTCAAAGGTACAAATCCATGTATGATGTCATAATTACTCTTTTTAGCATGCATGTGTCATGATTAATGCATGAGCTGTCATTTAAACCATCAAAACCTTACCCAATTAGTCGGTTGTCATACTCTTCTTTATCTTTGCGTGTAATTTTATTTATGGAGAGTTGCATCATCGAGCTGAGTAGATTGCTAGCAGATTTAAATGTTGCAGGTGTCATCAAGCAAGCGATGTTGAGAAGATATAAAGCCACCCATGGCTGCAAGGAAGAAAACAAACAAAGGTGGTCACTGCCACAAGTATGAGCCCATGGACATGATTTTTCTCAAAGAAGACCCAACTGCCACGGAGGTATTCAAAAGAACATGTTTCTTGCAATTCTATCAAAGGTTGCAGGGTTGTCATCTACAGGTTTCCAAGGATTTTTCTAACAGTTTCACAGGAGCAGCTTCAAAGGTGGGAATTCTAAACCTCACAGTAACACCAGACATCATTTCAACAACAACATGAATCCCTAGAGGAGGGGAATAGTGTTTTAAAGGCATCAAGTTCACCATGCAGGACTGCAAAGAGTTCATCAAACCAGAGCATAGTGAAATTGATCTGGAAAATGCTATCCCTAAGAGTTTCATGAAGGAAAACTATTCAAAGTTTTTGATGACCATTCAAAAGTATTTTACCTATGAAGTAAAGTTTCACATGGTCTACACCTACCACCTTAGGCTTCTTTTTCATTTTGTGGGTAAGAGGTCACTTGAATTTCCCTTTAATTTATACAGAATTCTAGGTAAAATGTCAGATAAGGTTCAAGTTAAAATAGAAGGCAATGAAACTTCTCTCTTTCACCATAGTTTGAATAAGTTGTTGGTGTTAGAGGAGTTGAAGAGACTGGACAGAGATTGGACTTCCTTTCTGTTCATGAGTGGTTTTGAAATTGATGTTGTCACTCCTAAGAGAACCTCCAAGCATAGAAACATTTCATCACTAACAGGGCCAAAGGAAGTTGAAGAAGGGAATAGATCATCCCCAATAGAACCAGTGAGCATGGAGACAGAGCCTTTGCAAAATATTTGCACACCTAAAACATCACCTACAAAACAGAAGAAAATAGTCATCAAACAAGGCAGTAAGAGAGTTACTAGGAGCCAAACAATGGTTAAAGGAAACTTAGAAGACATCTTGCATGCAATTGACATTGAAGAATCACCCATTGTGCAAGCTGAAGATATTCGAGATGGAGGAAGAAAGCTGAAGAAAGCAAAGAAAACCAAAAAACTAGAGTTTACAGGTGATGATGTTGGTTTCATGTTTCAAACTATAAAGCCAATGACCAAACATACAAGAAAGGTCATGGAAAGCTACAAAGAGACTCATAAGGTCAGTGAAACTTCTTAGCCACCAAGCATCATAGATCTCTCTTCACCTACAAAAGAAGAGTTGGTTATCAAACCAAATAAGGGTAAAGAGAAAATTAGTGAAAAAATAGAAATTTAAACCCTTAAAGAGAAGTTGAAGGTGGCAGGTGAAGAGATATCAGTTTTGAAGAAAGAGGAAAAGAAGCATAGAGCTGAGAAGGTTCAATTTAAACAAATGAGGAAAATCTGGGAAGATCAAGTCACAAGTGTCTCAAAGACCTTGGACAATACAGAAAAGTTGATAAAGTGGACTCAACCCCTAAGAGGAGAGGTCAAGCACATCAAAAGGGCCAAATTTCACTTGAAATCTAAGAATAGGGCATTAAAGGACAAATTGAAAGATCTAGAAGCGCAATTGGATCTGATTCATTTAGAGTTGGAAAAGAAAGGATTGAAAATGACTGTGGTAGAAGAGCCCATTAGCCAATTGATTGTAAATGAGGAAGAAAAACCATAGGAGTAATAATTTGAGATGGAATATGCCTTAGGAGGTTCATTACATGCAGAGAACCCAAATTTTGCAGCTCGAGGTCATTTTTTGAAGATAATTTTTAAAGGAGAAATTTCTAGTTTTTTGCATAGTTTCATAGCGTACCTCAGGCTTGAAGCCAGAAATATGCTACAAAAAAATTTGTAGGTGCCTTTTTGCATTTAAAGTCAGTTTTTACATGTTTTAAGGAGAGGGATCCATGATTTTAATGTTTCATGACATGATGGAGATGATGGAACAGGAAAGAAGTGAAATTGATGAATGGAAAAGCCACTTTTCCCACGCTACTAAAACTCACTACGAAAGTGTAATTTTTTTGTAGCAAGCAATTTTTGAATGATTTTGGGCATCTTAAAAGAATTTTTTGCCATCTGGAGACCTCCAACATGTCAGAGGACCTTATTAGAAAATATTTATGACTCAAAGGGAGTGCCATGCAGCCAGGTCATCATTCAAAACAGCGTTGAAGATGAAGGTCATCCATTCCCAAAAGGCAAGGTTATGTTCCACAAATCTAGGGATGTTTTAAATATGTAAAGTGGTGGTGAACTTGGTCATGTGTCTTTCGAGAATGTAATATTCATTATGGAACCATCATGTAACTGTTTCACAGATAGGATAGAGGAATGTAATAAATAGGAGATAGAGTCCTATTAGGAGTTGGTTTCTTTAGAAGGAAGCTGTCAATTTTTTGTTGTAAGTTATTAATTTCAGTTATGAAAGGTGTAATAGGAGAGTTTGAGGATCTAGCCACTAGGAATATCATCCATATTGTAAATAATTTCTATTTATATACAAAACATCGAAGAAGCAAGGGGTTGGAGAACATTTGCACCAAATTGATGCTTGTATGTTTTTTACCATTATCAGTAATACAAAGTGAAATTCTACTTTCCAGACCTGAGATTCTCATGAGGTTTTTGATGTCTTATTGATCCATATATTTACGTTTTATCACTTGTAGTAGATTTCATCTCTAATTTCTTAGAATTCATAAGTTTTATGCTCTGACTTCCTTTAGTGGTGAAATGAATGTGTTTTCCTGTGTTGTGTGTGTGAGTTATCTCTATTAAAAACCTCTATCTGCCTCAGCTTCCATGTAAAGAACCATTGTCACTAAGATTATTGATTGTTGAATCCATAAGCCCAATGGTAGCAAGCCTTCATTTTTCAACCTGTAATCATAAAAAAACAAGTTATAATTCCATAGAGTTAGTCATCTAGTACTATCATTATTCAAAATCATAAACCCCCATTCAGAGAGCCCTCTCAAACTGAAGAAACTAATCTTCAGTTAGAAGTGGTTTGAAACAATTACACTGAGTTTTTTGATGAGCAGCCAATCAAGATTAATTTGGTTATAACAGAGAGGATATTTCAGCAAACATCCTAATTTGTGGGATGAACAACTGCATTACATTCAACACGCTTACAACTAGGCAAAGCACTCTTCAACACAAACCTCACCTTTTGAATCATGCTTTGGGTATTTTCCAAAATCACCATTAGACTTCATCTTTGGGAAGGATGTTGCAATTGATGGCCATAGTGATATTGATAAGGCTTGAAATTTCATTGAGAAAATTCAGATGATACATCAACAAGTTCAAGAACATCTTGAGAAAATTCAAAGAAAATACAAAGAGAGGCATGAAAAACACCAGGTTGATCATAAGTTTCAAGAGGGAGGTGAGGTATGGTTGCATATTAGAAATGAAAGGATGCAAGGGGAAGGTAAAAAAACTCAAACCCATTCGCTATGGTCCTTTCAAGATCATAAAAAAGGTTGGTAATAATGCATTCCAACTTGATTTTCCTTCTTACATGCAAATGTATTCAGTTGTTAATGTTGAAAACTTACACTTGTATGAGCCTCCTTTGATCGATGATCAAGGAAGTGATGTGTTAGGGTCCTGTGATTTAGCAGATTGGTAGACCAAATGCACATGGTAACATAAGTCAGTCTTTGGAGTCCTAGGACCTAGTCTTCCTGGACTCAGAGAGGGCTCTCTCTATTTTATGCAAAGGATGTGAACTTTTTTCTTTTAGGGTTTGATTTTAGGCTAGTTGTTAAGTGTAGGGTTTGTTTTTTGTTTAGTTGGGTAAGATGGTCCAATATAATAGGTGGAGTGATAGGTCTTCAAATCATTGGGCTATGGATTTGACGAAATTCATGGATATCTCAACAATGAAACAGGATGCATAACAGAGAAAATCTAGCATGGTCAAATGGATCCTTAAGGTATGTGTGAAGTGAAATGAACAATAAGTTTGTGAACATAGTAGGTGTATAGGGGCAGTAAATAATCCTTAAAAAAATACCTTTAAACAAGATGGTCTCAAATACTGATCAACATAAGGACATAATTGTTGTGTCGTAAAAAGTTATCTTTTGAACACCTAATTAGCCTACATTAATCATCAATCCGGGAGTGACTTTTTATTTCAAGAGTGCACTCTATCTGAGGCTGCAATTATCTAAGAGCAATTCTATGAAGATGTAGTACAGAACGTTAAATGAAAAAGTAACAAATGCTCGTAAAGAAATATAATTACAGTGACATGAATAGAAATGCTCTAAAAATGAAACTACATCAATTTGCAAAACATCTATCAGGGATACAATAGCAATAACTCCTTCCCTTAGAAATCGATGCAAGATAACCAAGCTGGGGACTTGGAAGCAATAACCAGTGTCCTCTACAGTTGGCGATCTTTAAAGCAATCAAAATAAAAGCAAACTCAATCTTCTTACTAATGAAAATAACTAAAAGGAACAAAATCTGGAAAGGAACAGCAGCATATAACTAGAACTCATCTATTTGCTAATCGAAAGCTATGAATAAACAATGAATAGAAATGGAACAACAATATGAAATGAACAGAAATTACAGTTCTAACGCGATCAAACAACTATATTTCCACACTTCAATCCTGTCGACAGCCAATCACTACGCAAAAATCAATTATAACAAATCATAACTTAATGGAACAACAACTCGAATCAGATACAGAATAACAAAGCTTTATAATGATAACAAGATAACTGAATAACAAACTTGCTTCTCGTAAAGGATGAAGTAGCAATGAATCTGTATTTGATCTAACAATGATAAATCAATTCTGAAATAAACATTAAACACACTTCGCAAAACAGTAAGCAAGGATTAAAAATACAAACAGCAAATTGATTCCACCAGAGCCGGGCCCTTAGTGCCAGTGAAATACTGTTGGGCTAATTCAAAACTTGGAAGATGAAACGAAGCATTACGGAGGAGGTTCTCTCGAAGCCGAGAGTCAATAAAACATTATATTACAGAGGAAATGTTTAATTGTAAAGCTTTTCGACCAGCTCACTCTCTCAACAACACGGTCCCTTTGTCACTAAAGGAAATTGCTTTATATATCAAATCTCGACGAACAAATCAAGGAATAAGATGATTTTGAACAGCGATCCCTCAGGATCGAAGGATCCTGAGGGATTCGCTCCTCTTTGTTTAGTCATCATCATGTTTACTTCGACTGAGGCCAAGCTATCCACTACCTTTTCTTGGCAATTCGTTCAGATCTCCATGCCTTTGGCTGGATATGGTTCAACGCTGATGGAGCAGAAGTTACATTCATTTCAGCCCCGCCTTTGGTACAACTGTTCACCTCGTCGAATTCCTATTTTGTCAACAAAAAGTAACCTTTAGCCATCTTTTTACAATAAACATAAACCTTTCCAATTATATTATAATTCTTACAATAAATTACCTTTCCAAGGCAAAAATGAGTATGTATATGGTAAAAGAATGAGAAGATACATAGTAATTTCATACCTTTTTCACTGCCCAACATACCCCCCTGCTTAATATTTTTCATGTCCTCATGAAAACTATAGTTCACATGGAGAGCAGTCAAAGAATAAGCTGGATAAGGTTTGTCATCGACAGGCCTAAAACCATGTAGTGCAGCTAATTCCTCAAAAACATGTTCTGTCTGTCCTTCAGGGAGTTCATAAATAGCTTTTTAGTCCGAAGCAGGGTACCATGCAATATGGCTGTGAAACCTACATCCTAACTAGAATGGTCCTTCTTTTAAAATGAGATGACTATAGGAAATCAAGCGGTCTGCAGCTAGCCCAAAATTTCTATAATTAAATGGTTCCCTATTTTGCACATTCTGATTGGAGGTTCTCCACCGGACCTTAGCTGCTATATAATCTTGGCTTCTAATGGATGAGAAATAATCTATTCCATTCAAAATAATTGATTTGTGGACAGGCCCCAAGGCTTGGGTAATGCCTTCCTTAATCATCAATCTTTTCTGCCTAGCCCAAAATTGAAGTGGGTTCTTAGGTTCACTCCTGACCCATAGATCTAATTCATTTTCCTACCTTTGAAAGGCGTTATAGGCTTTAAGCCATTTTAATTGATTTACAGCAAAGGAAATGAATGCCTGAAATTGAACATCTCCAAAAAAAGGGCTAGGGTTTGATTCACAGTCATTTTCAAGTATTAGATTATGCAAGTAAAATTCACACAAAAGGCGGTGTACTTTGATCCCATAAAGTTTGTAGCATGATACAAAGTCGTCTATAGTTTTTAGCTCTATGGATTTCCCTGCCCTAACTGCCTTGATATTTAGTTGTAAATATCTTTCTAGTAAAAACAAAGCATAGTTTTTTGTGGGGCATCTATAGGCTAAGACATCAGTATACAACAAGCAGAGAGTGTCCATTCGATTGTAGGCTAGATTTAGTTGTTTCATTACCTTATCTGCCTTTTCCTCTGCTTTCTGAAATTTTTCATGAGCTTCAGCTTTTGCTTCATGAATAATTCTCATTTGTTGTTGCAATTCCTGATATCTCTTTCTTGGGATAGTGTCTTCCTCCAATATTTGCCTTTCTATTCGGGCCTATGCCAAGTCTTCTTGGAGTCTGGCCAGTGTCAGATCACTAAAAGTGTGCTGACTGCTAGATTGCATATTTCCACTTGAAACAGGTTCCTATGGAACAGCTTGTGTTGGAACAGTCATTTTCTACTCCACATCCTCATAATTAGACTCAGGTATGGTTTCTTCTGCAACTTAGGGGTTCCTATTAGCAGTCACCTTTCTCTTTTTCGAAATTATTTTGATAGCTATGCTTCTTTTCTTAAGGGCTCACTTAGGCATTTGTTTCATTCTCAAAACCCTAATAGTTTGCCTGAGTTGTTCTTCTAGTTTATGAATCTTTATTCGTTCCCTGTGAAGCTTCTCAATCTCAGTTGTTTTCCTCCTCTTTCTTAATGGAACAGCGGCTCCTTTATCTGAACCCATTTTCTCAACAGGGTTTTGATCTATATCAGTCATGCCTTCAGTTAAATTTTCTTCTTCAACTTCTTCTTGGGTTTCTTCTTCCACATTCATATGCCCTTGGCTAGATTCCTTGGGAATCATATTCTCAGTTGACTCTACAATCTCCTGGGGGCTTCCAATTTGAGATATTGGTTCGGTGTTCTCTTTCTCCTGTTCACGCCTCTCAGAAGAAGCAACCCTAGCTTCGCTAGGGTTTGCTGTTTCATTCAGCATTTCTCCATTTGTTTCTTTATCGATAGCAGAGTACTTTGGTAGTTGATTAATATCAATATTAAGGTCCAAATGGCTATGAGGCCATGCATAATCACTCATATTGGCCAAAATCTGGGCCAATTGGCCTTCCTGTAAAGGGCTTATGATAGCATTTTTGGGAGGCTCTGTTCCTTCCTTATCGCTGCTATGATTGTCTTCATCCTCCTCACAGGTATGATAACTTCCTTTTTCCTCATCCGAATACCTAATTTCTTCTTCCTCAGTATTTCCTTTGATTTCTTCTTCCTCATTATTTGCTTCCTCTGCACTGGATTGTTTTTCACTACCGGTGTGGCAACTTATTTCTTCTTCGTCTGAGTAGCGAATTTCTCCTTCCAATTCATGTTCTTCATCAGTACGAGGGTTTGCTCCCTCCAATTGTGGAGGCTATTCATCCTCTGAGCTGTGCAATTCCAGGGGCTGGCTACTACTACCCGGAAGTCCTTCCACCATCCTCCTACTTCATTTTGATCGGAGGGACTGTCTGTGAGTAGATGGCTCAACTATTGAGCCGGCCATCCTTTTCTGTTTTGGGGCAGGTAAAGCTAACCCTCCGTCAATGGAGAATATCAACTCTTCCCAGCTAGTCTGTTGCTAGGCGAGACTATGACTCACTATTAGTTGAATTAGACAATGGTGGCTGACCACCATATCTGCATGTTGAGCTTTTCTTATACCACGAGCAGTATCATGCAACAAAGAATTTAAAAATGCAGGAAAATTAATGGTGCATTTTTGTTTTAATACAGCCAGTAGCTTAAGGTGGCGAGGTCTTACCACATCTTTCCTTTCGTCACACGTTATATAAGTCTGCACAAGCTTGGCCAACTCTGTCCATGTTTCTCCTAATGAGGCTGGCTAAACTCCTTTTCCTTTAATAACTAATGTATGTCCTTCATCTTGAAAAATATTCATGGCTTCTCGAATCCTAATCTTTTTCTGAGTCCAAATAGTCCCTTGCGTTGGGATGCCATACACCTCTATGATTATTTCATCAGATACAGATATTTGTCTTCCTCTAACCATGGAGGATCCTTCCTGCAAGTTTTGTAAAAATTTGGTGGCCACTGCTTCATAGGGTTGTTGCATCCTCATAAAATATGTAATCCATCCCAATCTTTCTAAAATTGCTCATGCCGCATCAGAAACGATCAACACCTATGGTTCACTGTGAATTGGCCATCCTCCCATCGTCTCTGTGCTCTGTTAGTTTTTCTAAACACACAGTAATCGAAATGGAACAACACAGCATGGTCAATTGGAATAATGTCGTTGAAAATTTGTTGTTTCCTAAAATGCAGGGATTTGATTCACATACAAGTAAAGAAATCTCAGGATTTTATCATCATGCAAACATCTGTGCCCCCCAAATGGATGATAGGTCATCCTCGATCATCAATTGAGAGAGGCAAGTATGGCACAGCAGTAGTACAACAGTAAAAAGCAGGCGTAATTATGATACATTCAATCAAATTATAGCAATTACTGAAATCAATGTGTGTGATGAATCGGTAATGGATAGAAAATCATTTTGTAATGATTCAAATATGAGGAGAAGGGACAGCATAAGATAAACATAAGTACAATTTCATTATTTACCATTTCAAACTAATATGATCGATTTGTAATGATTTTCATGTATAATAGGTTCGGAAGTAAAGGTAAGGGATTCATACTTTCATTTGATATTTAAATAGAGATATAGGAAAAGGGTTAAATATAACTATTGATGTGTATAAATGTGACTCTAATACCATCAGCAGAGTTATGTTGCCCACAGGTGTCCATAACCTTGACAGAGTTGCTTTGTTACCCATGGAACCATTGTCCTTTATTTATGCTGAGGAAGTGCTTTTTGTTGAATATTATGATGGAGGCCATTGTGCTGGCTTGGTGACCAGATAAACCACAATGCCATTCACTGGGAAGAAATGAAAGGTGGGCAGGCTGGCTCGTGATGAGACCTCCTGTTTCAAAGACTTCTTGATTTTTTCCAATTGACTATTGGACCATATCCCTGGTTTGGTGCCCATAATGGGAATGCCACTTCACTAACTTCCTTATGATCACAGTAGGCTGGCTCTTGATGAGACCCTCTATCCTCCATTTGCAAAATCATAAAATTATTAATATTTTTTTTTTCATATAACACTTTTCCTTAGTTATTCATAAAGGATGGCTCAACACTCCTTAAGAGTAGGAATGGTGGAAGAAGTCTGAACATCTCAATAGAAAAGAATATTCCCTTATTACTATTCCATAAATAAAAATCAAAGAAAGTTATAGCATATGGGAAAGAACCAATCGTGATAAATATAATCAATCAGATTAATTCAATGGTAATAAAGTAGCAAAATTATGTTATTGATCATGCCCCTTTTCCTTTTTTTCTTATCATTACTGGACAATTTCCTTAAAAATGACGATTTCTTTTGATTTGCTGATTACAGTTAGCTTTAATTTGTATGATTGTATATAAATGATATATTTTCCTTTAGAAGAGTGATAAAAAATTCTCAAAATTCTGGCTTAAAACAAAAACAATCCACTCAAAAAGGTGTTGTTCCTTTTAAAAGAACAGCAAAAACAATCTACGGAAGTGCTGTTCCTTTCGAAAGGAACAACAAAAGCACTCTGCGGAACTGCTGTTCCTTTCGAAATGAACAGCATAAGTGCTTTTCCTTTGGAAAGGAATAGAAAAACTCAAAATAAACGAAATAAACAGAGTTTCTTTATTTTTTTCAGAATTTCATAAAACAAACGATGACAGAATAAAGAATGATATAAAAAAAAAATTAGAAAAAAATGAACAATAATCAAGAAAATGAAAAATGATTTATGTACAAAATTTTTAAAACGGAATGATTTACCAAACTGGTGCCAAGGAGGAGTTCTCCCCTTCAGCGAGAATTTCCATGGTAGAATCTTCCCGTAACTGTTGGTAAAAGGATTCCCGGGTAAGCGGTTTATGATACAATCGTACTTGATGATCGTTTACCTTAAAGGAATGTCCAGATCTATCAATGGTAGCTAATGTAATAGTGCCATTATCATGCACTTTTTTTATTTCATAGGGTCCAAGCCATTATGTCTGGAGTTTCCCTAGGAAATCCTAAAACCTAGAATCATATAGGAGTGCCCAATCTCCTTCGTGGAAGATCTTTTCTTTGATATGGGTGTCACGCCATTTGGCTCTCTATTGCTGAATTAATGCTATGTGTTGAAGAGCAGAGAGCCTAATTTCATCTAACTCATTAATTTTCTATAGTATTTTAGCCTGGGCTTCATTCAGATTTAAACCCACCTTTTGAGATGTTCTTAATGTTTGAATTTCAAATTCTATAGTAAAGATGGGTTCTTTTCCAAATACCAATTGATATGGTGAATATCTTGTAGTAGGTCTCCACATTGTTCGATATGCCCACAATGCTTCTGGCAATTTTTAGGCCCAATATCATCTGTGTGAGGCAACAATTTTTGTTAATATAGATTCAATTAATTTGTTCGTGCTCTCTACTTGGCCATTGGCATGTGGGTGATATGGGGTTGTAATATTGCGCTGAATGTCGTAGTTTTGCAATGTTTCAGCTAATTTATTAACTACAAATTGTGGTCCTCCATCTGTGATTATGTCCCTTGGGAGACCATAGCGCACAAAGATTTGGAAAAGAAACTCTACTATAGAGTCCTCTGTAGCTTTTGAAAGTGCCTCTGATTCGACCCACTTAGTGACATATTCGGTTGCAACTAAGATGTATATTTTTTGGTTTGAGGGAGGACTAATAGGGCCAAAAAAATTAAGTTCCCAATGTTCAAATGGTTCAATCACTAGTTGAGGGTTCAAAGGCATTTCATCAGACTGCCCAGGGCACCTGCCCTTTGGCAGCTATCACAGGCATGCACGAATTTTTTGGCATCCTTAAATATGGTAGGCCATTAATAGCCTGTTCGTAAAACCTTATGGGCAGTTCTACGATCTGCAAAATGTCCGCCACATTGGCCATCATGGCATGCTTTCAAAATGTAAAATACTTCGTCCTCCCGGACACATCTTCTTATTTGCATATCTCCCCCTATGTGAAATAGATAGCCCCCAATCCAAGAGAATCGGGTACTACGTTGTATTATCTATTTTCGTTCATTAAGGGATAGATGTTTAGGTAATTTACCTATTGCGAAATATTTTGCTATATCAGCATACAATTGTGTTCTGACAGTAACAGCAAAGAGATGTTCATCTGGAAAGTGGTCTTCAACTGCTTCTGTATCCGTTGGCTTTGGCATTCTTGACAGAAATTTAGCTACAGGGTTCTCTTTCCCAGGTCTATCTTTGATTGTGATGTCGAATTCCTGCAGTAAAATCAACCGTCTCTTCACTCTTCCGTTTGTAACAGGTTTATTTACTAAAAAATTAATGGCAGAGTAATCAGTATATAGTACTACAGGATACCCAGTTATATAATGTCTAAACTTATTTATAGCATGAACTACAGCTAAAAATTCTTTCTCAGTCACAGTATAATCTAATTCAACAGGGGATATATTTTTGCTAATATAATAGATTGCATATAGCTTCTTGTCTTCCTCCTGCCCAAGTACTGCTCCAATTGCTTTGTTTGAGGCATCGGATGAAATTTGGAATGGAAAATTCCAATTTGGGCCCCTCAGCACCGGGGCTATTGAAACAAGCTTTTTCAGATCATTAAAGGCATTGTCACATTTATCTGTCCAAATGAAATCAAAATTTCCAGTCAGTGCATATAAAGGTGCAACTATTCGAGAATAATGTTCTATAAATCTTCTATAGTAACCAGAAAATCCAAGAAAGCTACGTACCTCTGTTTGTGTGGTGGGTGTGGGAATTAACAAGATTATTCGAATTTTAGCTGGGTCCACTTGAATTCCAGCTACTGAAATATAATGCCCTAAGATAACTCCTTCGGTCATCATCATAAGACAATTTTCATGGCTTAAACAAAACCTAGTGTCAATACATCTTTGCAATACCTTTTCTAGGTTTTCTAATGCAGGCTCAAAATCATCCCCATAAGGTGTGAAATCATCCATATATACTTCGAGGCCTTCATTTATTAAGTCTGCAAAGATGCTGAGAATTTCCCTTTGAAATGTAGTAGGGGCATTGCATAGGCAAAAAGGTAAGACTCGGTAGGCAAATGTCCCCCATGGACAGGTAAAAGTAGTTTTGTCCTGGTCTTCAAGGGAAATCTGAATTTATTGTACCCATTGAAGCCATCGAGGAAAGAAAAGAATTTCTTTCCTGCCAATGTGTCTAATACCTGGTCAATGAAAGGAAGGGGAAAGTGGTCTTTCGGTGTTGCCTTATTAAGTTCACGGTAATCTACACATATTCTCCACTTTCCATTCTTTATTGGTACCACTACTAATGGAGAGACCCACTTGCTATCAGATATTGGGTAGATGAAATTAACATCCAATTTTTGTAATTCAACTTTCACAATATCTTTGAGGTGAGAGTTTAGTCTTCTTTGAGGCTGGCGAATGGGTCTTGCATATTTTTCAATATAGATGTGGTGTGTACACAATTGAGGGTCAATTCCTTTCATATCGAGGTAATCCCATGCAAAGGCTGCTTTGTATTTTCATAATAATTGGAGCAATTTCTCTTCTTGTTCAACAATGAGATTTTTGTTAATGTTTAGAGTTTTTCCTGGCTTAATTTCTACAATATTTCTATTGTACACAGAAGTAGTAGGTATTGCTTGATCAAGAATATCTTTGAAAGGATCTTCTTCTTCTTTATTATCAAATGCTGCCTTGATCATGTGACATTGTAGATGAGATCTGGTTTGTGGTTTATTAATAAAACTATTAATGATATCATCCTTTGTTTGATCTTTAAAATCAAGAGCATTTTCTATAGTTAGAGGTGATCTCATATTTTCCATTAGATATGATGCAGGCTGTTATTTTGTTTTGATTATTGATAGACTTGGCTGGGCTGGAGGATATAGGGCTAAATTATTGACATAGTTTCCCCTTGTTATTGTCATATTGCCTTGTCGACATCTAATATAAGCATCGACAGTTGCCAACCAAGGTCTACCTAATATCA
The DNA here is from genome assembly GCA_034641835.2 of Pinus albicaulis. Taxonomy (NCBI): domain Eukaryota; kingdom Viridiplantae; phylum Streptophyta; class Pinopsida; order Pinales; family Pinaceae; genus Pinus; species Pinus albicaulis. The sequence goes on along the minus strand of CM076571.1, from coordinate 361,413,391 downwards.
ACGGATGTCCTTCTAGCCGGTTCTTTGGATTAATAACCAGGAAGTCAGCAGGGTCTTCCCAGGAATCTACAGATACCATTACATCTTGTAATGTACCTTCTGGTTTGACTACCGATCGGTCAGCCAATTCCAATAAGGTTGTTGTCGGTTCTAGTGATGTAATGCCAAGTTTTTGATAGGTGGTGGTTGTTAGAATATTGATTGCTACTCCCAAATCAGCTAAGGCATTTGGAAACAACTACCCATGGATTTGGACTATCACTATAGGATTTCCTGGGTATTCATATTTTATAGGTGTTTCCATTCCTGATAATAAATCAGATAAGGTACCGACTATTTGGATAGTAGGATTAATTTTTGTTCTCCTCTTTGGCTTCTTTATGCATAATTCCTTAATGGTTTTTGCATATATAGGAATGTCTTGGATAGCTTGGAGGAGAGGGATTTTTATACACAAATTTTTTAATTCTCCCAAAAGATCAAAATTAGGTTGTTCTAATGGACGAGGTATAATTAATCGTTCTAGGAATGGTGGAGAGGAAGTTGTTACTTGTTGTTAAATTTGTTGTTGATTTTGTTGTTGAACTTCCTTCTCATTTTGTAATGTTCGTTCTATAGGTAACGAATCTTCAATATGATCATCATTGTTTCTCTTTGTTTCTACTATGTGCCCAGACCTTAATTGAAAATCATTGCACTCCTTCAGTTCAGTTTCTAATTCTGGGGGTTCTATTATTTGGACAGACTGAACTGGCCTATTGTTTGGGTTTGGGTTGGGCTGGGCTGGGAGTTGCGGTCTTAAGTTGGCCTGGGGCTTTGTATAGGGAGCTGGCAGTGTAGGTTGAGAGAGAGGAATTGATCCGGCTGGCTGATTTGTAGGTTTTTTCCAGTTTGACTGCTAGGCCTGACTCTGGGAAGTAGAGGGGGACCATTGTGTAGGATAGTTATTTTTCCAAAATGGAGGGCAGAAAGGAAATCTAGGCCAATTATTTTGGTTTGTTTGATTTGGCCAAGATGTGGGAGGAAATGGCTGTTGTGACCAATTGGGGAAAGGTGGTTGATTTTGCCACATCCCACTATATTTTTGAGCATTATATTGAGGAGGTTGAAAAGAAAATGGATCATTTGGCATACCTGATTGTCGCCGCTGCCGTTGTCGCCGCTGATTAAGCAGACATACCACTTCTGATTCTTCTTCTACCTCCTTATAAACTGCTTTTAGGCCAGGAAGCGAAGGGAATCCCTCTGTAGGGTGATCTTTCGTACAAATGGCGCAGACTTTAATCATATCCAACAGGCATTATTTGTGGCTATGTTTCTTCTTACATATAGGACAAAATATTGCCAAATTTTTCTCTGCTTCTACTTGTTTCTGTTTGGCTTGCATAATATCGAACTACGTTGTTAGAGTCCCCAGTATGTCTGTCTTAAAGTCTTCTAGAAAATTTCCAATCTCTACACGAGTCACACCTTCATTAGAGGTCTTATTTTCCCTTGTAATTAGATCACGGTCTGCTGATTTTAACCTTGTATTGCCCCTCGAACTCCTAATACACAAATCAATGATGTTAGGATAACTTTCCTGATATATATCACCTTTTCCCATAATATTCAATGTTTCAACCCATTGATCTTGCATTCCCCTAATTAATGTGGTTTTCAAAACATTATCAGGTAAGGGTAAAGATGCATAAGGGGATCTTTGAAGTTTGTATTGAAACCGTTCCACATATTCTTCCAAGATTTCATTTGGTTTTGCTGTCATTTGGAATATTTCATCTTTTAATTCCTAATATTTTCAATAATCTTGATACTTCTTTAAAAATGCAGCTTTCATCTGATCCCAATCAGTTATGACACCGCCACCTAATCCCATAAACCATCGCAAGGCTGCCCCTTTTAATGTTGAAGGGAATAGTTTTAATTTTTGGGGATCGGTGGTATAATCATATCCCCTGCACAACACATCAAATTAAAAAAAAAATGCATCTGGATCCTCTGATGTTAAGCCATGAAATGTGGGAATATGTTGAAGGGGAATATCTTTCATAGGTGTGTTGACTGCAGTATCTACTATAGGATATTGCAGCGTAGAGGTCTGTTGGGGTGTCTGCTAGTTCTGATTTTGGTTTTGGGCCATTTGATCGAAGATATGCCAATATCCCTCTGGGATTTCTAAGGAATTTCTAGGTTGACGAGCAAGGGCAAGAACAGATTTGACAACACTCCCTTTATCTGGAATAATAATTATTCCCTGTTGACTTGTTGTTTGAGGTGATTGAGGACCTTGGTTTTGAATAAGTTGAACAACACTTCCCTTATCTGGGCTGCTTATTGTTTGGGCGAATTTAATAGGAGATTTTGAGTCTTTGGTTTCTCCCATTTCCCCTTCTCCTTCTCGGAGATTGCTAGAGTTCCCTTCTTGAGGGAAACTTATGCAAGGATTCTCAATTTCTTGGAAATCTTGCTCAATTCCCTCTGTTTGACTGTGTATCTCAGCAAAGGCTTCAGATGGTGATTCTGTAGCATGAAGGGAACTAGTAGGCTATCTAGAAATAGCTTTTCTAAATCCTACTGATGGCTGAGATTCAGTTTTTTCTTAAATATTTCGTCAATAAACGTTGTTCGCCCAAGGGTCATCGGTCCCTTAGGTTTTTTAGTTTTAGGAGGAATTTTGTTTTTCTTAGTTGGTCTATTCATTCAAGAAAACAAACCTTCATTCCTACCTAAAAAAAGAAGCTTACCTGCTTCTGCTGTGAAGCGGACTGCGAGCAAGTGTGTTTCTTGCCCAGTGCGCAGGTTCTTACCTTCCGTCTTTAATACCCAATTCTTCGCAAGCAGAAGAAAATCAGCTGTGCATCACTCCTTTGAAATGGCATACACTCTCCCCGACAATGGCGCTAAAATTTTGGGTCATAAAAAGGTATCTTTTGAACACCTAATTATCCTACATTAATCATCAATCTGGGAGCGACTTTTTATTTCAAGAGTGTACTCTGTCTGAGGTTACAATTATCTAAGAGAAATGCTATGAAGATGTAGTACAGAACGTTAAATGCAAAAGTAACAAATTCTCGTAAAGAAATCTAATTACAGTGACATGAATAGAAATGCTCTAAAAATGAAACTACATCAATCTGCAAAACATCGATCAAGGATACAGTTGCAATAACTCCTTCCCTTAGAAATTGATGCAAGATAACTAATCTGGGGACTTGGAAGCAATAACCAGTGTCCTCTACAGTTGGCTATCTTTAAAGCAATCGAAATAAAAGCAAACTCAATCTTCGTACTAATGAAAATAACTAAAAGGAACAAAATCTGGAAAGGAACAACAACATATAACTATAACTCATCTATTTGCTAATCAAAAGCTATGAATAAACAATGAACAGAAATGGAACAGCAATATGAAATGAACAGCAATTACAGTTCTGACACGATCAAACAACTATATTTCCACACTTCAATCCTGTCGACAGCGAATCACTACGCAACAATCAATTATAACAAATCATAACTTAATGGAACAGCAACTCGAATCAGATACAAAAAATCAAAGCTTTATAATGATAACAAGATAACTGAATAGCAAATGTGCTTCTCATAAAGGATGAAATAGCAATGAATCTTCATTTGATCTAACAACGATAAATCAATTCTGAAATAAACATTAAACACACTTCACACAATAGTAATAAAGGATTAAAAATACAAACAGCAAAGTGATTCCACCGGAGCCGAGCCCTTAGTGCCAGTGAAATGTTGTTGGGCTAATTCAGAACTTGGAAGATGAAATGAAACGCATGTCTTATATTAAACAAACATAAAGCATTACAGAGGAGGTTCTCTCGAAGCTGAGAGTCAATAAAACATTATATTACAGAGGAAATGTTTAATTGTAAAGCTTTTCGACCAGCTCACTCTCTCAACAACATGGTCCCTTTGTCACTAAAGGACATTGCTTTATATATCAAATCTCGACGGAAAAATCAAGGAATAAGATGAGTTTGAACAACGATCCCTCAGGATCGAAGGATCCTGAGGGATCTACTCCTCTTTGTTTAGTCATCATCCTGTTTACTCCGACCGAGGCCGAGTTGTCCCCTTCCTTTTCTTGGAAATTCGTTCGGATCTCCTTGCCTTTGGCTGGATATGGTTCAACGTTGATGGAGCAACAGTTACATTCATTTCAGCCCCACCTTTGGGACATATTTTCACCTCGTCGAATTCCTGTTTTGTCAACAAAAAGTAACCTTTAGCCATATTTTTACAATAAACATAAACCTTTCCAATTCTATTATAATTCTTACAATAAATTACCTTTCCAAGGCAAAAAGGAGTATGTATATGGTAAAAGAATGAGAAGATACATAGTAATTTCATACCTTTTTCACTGCCCAACAATAATCATTAGACATGGAAAAACAATAGCTTTCTAATTATACTTAAGAAAGAAAGCATTCAAGATGAACAATTCAGTGAACCATAGGAAACAAGAAACATATCTAACTTTTAGTGATTTCACCTTCAAGGTTTAGAAAACATTCAAGATAACAAATAACTTTAATCAATAAAGAGGGAATGCCTAAACATCAATGATAAAGCTACAAAGAAAATTAAGGCAACTTCTCACGCATAGACAAAGGGCATGATCAAAACATGGCCTCTTTGGCTAAAACCTAACAAGTAATACTTCAAAGAGAGATTCCAAAATAGAATTTAAATAGCATAAAATAGGTAGGCTAACCATAAAACATATTTGAAACTAATGTTTTGAACCATTTGTGGAATAAACAAGCATAGATAGATCTAAGGAGCAGCTAAGAATTCCTTAAACAAATCTAGCAGAGGAAAACATAAAGACAATAGGGAACAAGAAGGACTAAGGTGCCTCCAACAACATTTCTTAGCCTATACTCTTCTGTTCTACTACAGCATAGAAGGATGGAAACATAATGAAAACATGAGAAAACAATAACATGAAAGAGAATCTCTTCACCAATAACCAAGCTCGAGGATCCTACAAGCTATCCACCTTCATCATCAATCAAACCAATCCATTTAGAGACTCCACAAGACCAATTTCTTCTTCAAGCTAAAAAAAAACATGTATTTCTCTCAAAACTCATCAAATGCCAACCCAATACATAGGACCTTCTTGCTCTATTTATCTATAAATTGAGGAGGTGGAAACCATAAGAGGCTTCTAGAAACCCTAAATTCATCATAAATGTCATTTATGTATTTGAAGACCATGCAAGGCCCAAGACACATAATATCTAAGCTAATAAATGAAAGATAACATAACATAAATCCTAAATCAAATCTAGAGTGATTTTCCCAAGAAAACATTAAAAAATCATTTTTCCATCAATTTGTGTGTTTTGTTGAATTTTTGGCCAAAAACACACAGTGTTGTCCATAAGCGCAGTGCCACCTTTGGCAGAAAATAGGTCCTGTTGTAGTCAAATTTTGGGGACCTTCCCAAAGTCGGATTTTGCTCCGTGATGGCTTGTTGGAAATCTTGTTGAGTCCTCTTTCCAGAATTTTTTTTTTTTTTTTTCTGATTGAGCACCTGTAACCTATTAAAAATTTCAAATCCCCAAGACTTCTCTGAGCACAACCCCAGGCCTAAAAAGGAGGCAGAATGGTGAAAAATGAGGTGTTTTTTGACCTTTTGAGGGGTCATAAATGCTCCAATTGCTCTGAAATTTGGTGAGAATAGTGTGCTAGTCATGATAAATCCAAAAATGTATAGTTTTCCCTCTGAGGATGCCTGAGGAAAAATCATAGCGCCAGTGGCGCTGCGCTTATAGGCCTCCAAAAAATAAAATACAAAAACTTGTCCAAATTTCTTCAAAATTGGTGGAGGTATCCTTAATGGGGTTTGGGAGACTTGCAAGATTCCAAGTTTTACTTGGTATTTTCCTCCTTTTAGTGCTTGAATTTTAATGAATTCCTTTTTGAGCTTGGCACTAGTAAGTTTTTTTTTTCAAGGCATAATGTTTAATTCAAGGCCTCTTTTCATCTTCTTCATGTGCTTGTGCTCATCCTTGTAATATTCAATGATGTATTGGGCCATGCCAAGGCTCCTTTGTAGGTATTTTATCTCTGCATTTTTTCTTTGAAGGATTATGATATGAGCCCTATATTTGTCTTCTTTGTCACTGTCAAGATGGATGAGTTCAAATTCCCTCTCATCCTTATGATGATCTTCTTCATCCTCTCTTCCTTTCCTCTGCCTCTGTCCTTGATTTTTCCTTTACCTTTGTCAAGCTCTGGAGCTGAGTTGGAGGGCATGTTCCCTTGCCTTTTTGAGGCAGAAAACACTATTCTAGGCCTTATTTGATATGTTGATGAAAAAGGAGTAACTTTGGTCTTGTTGGTGTCTTTATCATGGCTTTGATCCTTGTTGTTGTCATTAAGCTCTTCATTTTCATCATTAGCATCATCAGTAATCACATAATTTGCTCCATCATTGTACTCAAAAACATCACCACTCTCACCCTCTTCACTGATTTCTCCACTACCACTTTGGTCTTCATTTGGGCTTCTTTCCTCTTCATTGCTATGATCCTCATTTTTATCATTATCCTCATCACTTTCTTCACTGTCACTATGATTATCATGATTAGCCTCAGCATTTTCTTCACTTTTGTCACTTTCTTCACTTGTATCCATGCTGCCTTGTGCTTCATCATGAGTTTCATTACTTTGGCTTCCTACATGGTCATCTGAGCTACTGCCCTATTTGTCACCTTTATCCATTTCCATGTCCTCTGCTTGCTCTTCATCATCTACCTGTTCCTCATCTTCATTATCCTCTTTTTCCATGTAATCTGCCTCTTGTGGGCTCAAATCATTATCACCCTCAACCTCATTTGGGCTTGTTTCATTATCATATTTACCCTTATTTTCATTTGATTCTTCATTGCCACTTCCTTTTTTATCATTTTAACATTGCTTGCAAGTCTTGAAGGCAAGGTGGAGTTGCTTTTCTTGTGCCTTTGGAAAATTATTTTAAATTTGGAGGAAATTATGCATTAGCACAGCATCGGGCTATAAGCATAGCACAACCATATATACATGCAGCGCAGTGAAAAAATTCACTGTGGAGAACCCTATTCGCGCAGCGCCAACCTCTGAGTGCAACGCCAACACAGGCAGAAAAGGGGTCCACTTACAGCCAAGTTTTGATGATCTTCCTGATGTCGGATTCGGGACTGTGATAGCTCGTTGGAGATATTAACCTGTATACCTTCCAAATACACCATTTTTTGCCTTATTGGAGGTGATTTACCCTGTCAAAAGTTGAGTTTCCCAAGACTGTTCAAAACGTGTTGAGTGATGGTGCAGAAATGCAAAGTGCTGGTGCAGACAACTTTTGGAGGCCTTCCTTAACTCAAAATTGAGATCATGATAGCTCATTGGAAGTATCCTCAAGTATATTTTCATTTTGATCCATCAAGGAAGTCATTTGGACACTCCAGCTGTGAGAAAACCTGATTTTCCCAAGGTCACTCCAACAGTGCAGAAATTCTCTTGTGACACCTATAGTTTTGACATTTCTCCCAAACCATGATACCTATGCAAAATATTAAGGAGGTTTTTCTTCTTTGACTTATGATGGAAAAAACCTCTCTCATTTTTGTTAAATTCATCTCTTTATGGTCAGAAACATAGTTTGAAGAAAAACTGACCCTATGAGTGACAAATGGCTTGATTCTTGGAATGAATTCTTGGAAAATGATGGAGGCTTGATGTTTATGAGTTGGTATGGCTTTATGCTTGCATATATGAACTATCATGTGGATCCTTTACTCCTATGCCTCTTTTCCATTGCAAACGCTAGCTTAGTTGGAAGAGGAAATTAGGTTTTGGTGTAGACAAAACATGGGATTTTAGGATTGCCTTGTAGAGGGAGGGGAATGAAGGGTTAAGGGTTGTCTAAATTCTTGGGGAAATTTTTCGGGATAGTGATAGATGTTAGAGAGTAGGGGAAAGTAGAATTTCAAGAATTGAGTGAGGGGAAAGGGTTCAAACGGGAAAAACATAGGCCTAGACTCGAAAAGTGTCAAATTGTAGCAATAGTCTAGGTTTTTTAGAAAAATGATGAGTTTGAGGGATAGGAGTGATGGGAAGTGTTTATGAAGGTATATTAAGGATAGGAGGAGGTGTAATAGTATCAGGATACAAGCCTTGTTGATGATTTAACCGTGGATGTCATGAAACCAAGAAAAAACCCTCAAACCCTAGTCATCTATAAGAACAAAGGTAGGTAAAATCACATAAGAAGTTCTCTAGGAGCAGCAGGGTGATCATGGAATGGCAAGCTGGTGGAATGGTAAAAATTTTGGTTTAAGGATAATGGAGGCAGTGATATTTCTAAAACTCATAATATTCATGAATCTTGTTTTTAGAAATCTAGGATCAACATTTAGTCATCTACAAATAGCAAAAATTACTTATGACTAACAGTGGCTCCACTTGGGGAGGGCAGCTCCTTTTCAGGAGGTGTCTAGAAATTCAGATATCAAATCTCTAAGTTTTTAAGACCAATGCCTTATCCATTGGGAAAATCTCTCTTCTTTCATTTGTTGATGTTTTCTTAAAGCTACGATCTCAACATCTGAAAGACATGTTAGCTTCAACCTCAGTTCTACCTACCCATCATACTTTGCCTAACATTTTTTCTTCACTTGGGTTGATTTGGACTGGCGAACCCTTGACATTATTTTATTTTGAAAGCATAAAAACAAATATATACTTCTACCCTTATTACTCCCAAGAGTTCAGATTAGGATAATGAACTGTCTTTATTCTCTACCTAGTCTATTCGTTTGTCAAGATTAAGTTGTTTGACAAACTTTATTCTCTATCCTACTGACATGAAATTGAAAACATGACCAAACCAAGGTTAAGCTATCTGATTTGTCATGGGCTGTGGCATTTGGAAAAGCTACACACAGTCATTATTTTGCAAAAATTAAAAGTGAAAACATGAGGGTTGTGATTTGGAATTTGTTATTAATGCCTCTCTCTCTTCTTTGGTTGAGATTTGAGCATGTGGAACCAAAAATATTTTCTTCCTAATCTATTTCTACTGACAAGTCAAGCTTAGATGTTTTGACAAGCTCTCTTTCACTAACCTATCAGCATAAATTTAAAACATGTTCAACCATGATTAGGCTAGATGACTGAACATGACCTTCTTTTTAACAAGTAGTGGCATTTAGGCTTGCACACTTTCAGCATTACTATTTTTGGGTATGGGGCTATACCTCTTCTTTTCATCTGCCCTCTTTTTCATTTTTTATTTTCATTTTTACTTTTTCTCTCTCTTTGGTCAAAAAAATATAAAACTAAAGGTAGAAAGATGCTCATAGTGCCGAGCTTATTCGCTTGCCTATCTATCCTAATCTAACTTATACAATATATACATTAATTTGGTGATATCCATTTTCTAATATAAACAGTCAAGTAGATGATTCCATGAGAATTTTGTTTCAGCTCTTTGAGTGTGATGAAAAAATCAAAAGGGCACTCCCACCTTACTATTGTTTGAACAGTAGAGCCTAAAATGTTCTTGAAATTCTACATCAAACTTCTTTTGACATGGCATGCCCCTCCTTTAGATGTCTTTAATAAATCAGCAAAGGGATCTTGAAATAATACCTGAATGTGAGGATTTGGAAAATAAGCTTGATCCAAGACTTCTTCTTCCTCCACTTGGCTAAGCTTGGGTATCTTTTGGGAAATAAACTCCTTCTCTTCCTCATGATCATCTACACTGTTAAACTCATCATATATTTCCATGTTGTCCTCTAGCAAACCTGATTGAATAGAGCCATAGATGTTCTTTTTCTCTTGTGAAGGCTGGACATAGGGCTGAATGTGTTATTTGTTGTTAAAATCAATACCCAAAGATTGTTAACTTAAGATTACATTAAGGTTGTCTTTGATGAACTAAAAGGAAGAACAACAAAGAGGTAAAGACCCTTCCCTTTCTCCCAAACTTTCTACACTTTCTTCTTCACTATCATAGCTTAGTGGTATTTTCTAATAACTATATTTGAGTTGTTGAAAATGAATGTCTTTGTCCCACAAACTAATCATTGATTTTTCTGTAGTGTTATCTTGAGTCTGGAGACCATAATCATTATTATATTGGTCATATTTGGGCAGCTTATTCATAAGAGGAATGTCATCCATTATGCACACTTGATCAGCAGATTGTTCCACCATATGAAAAGGAGAGTGTTCACGACCAATAGCTTCTCCTTTAGCAATCTGAAATTACCTGAAGCACAAGGGTAGGGACTCAAGAGGTGCTGGCTCATCTTCCATTTTTTGTTTTGTAATCCAAACAATCATACCAAGATGATTTAAGGGGAGAACTTCTGGATTTGAAAAAGGGTTTGTATTATCCATTTCTTCCCTTACTGATTCTTTAAAGCATTCCACCTTGTTTCTATTTTCAATTTTCTTGTAATACTCTCTCAATAGTGAAGCACAAGATGTAGGAAGGCATATAGTACTTACTTGACAACTTTCCTCATCTTCTTCTTTGCAACCTTGCTCAGCCGGTATGTTTTGATAGCTATCTTTGCATTGAAATCACTGATTTGGGTCTTCCCAAGAAAATGGTACTGGCTGCTTTGAATAATCAGCACCAACCTCAACCTTGTACTCTTCTTCTTTCCTGCCAAGTATATGCATCATTTTGTTGATTGTATCTGTCAACATCTCTAGCTTTACCTCTGAAGATATCAGTCTCTCTTGATTTTCTTTGTATTTATCTATTACTCTTAGCTTTGCCTCCATGTTTAGTATCTTGGATTCCACATCAAATTCTATCCTTTGCATTTCCTCTAGGGTCGAAGGATCTCTTTATGTTATCTGGAAAACCATCTCTGGGTCAAAAGCACTTTGGTAGTGCAAGAGAGCCCACCCTGAAGGTGGAGTTATCTTAGCAGGTATTGCATTGTATACTTTATTGAACCTAGCTGAAAAGTCTTGTATTGTCTCCCCTGGTTGTCTTTTTAAATGGTTGTATTCCTCTATGATGAGAACTTCATTTCCCATGACCACCCACCTATCTAGGAAGAATTGAGTGAATTGATGAAAATTGATAATGCTTGCAGCTGGAAGGTCCTTAAACCAACTCTTAATTTTTCCTTGTAATGATAAGGAAAACATTCTAATACGCACATCATCTTCTCCTATTTCAAACAAGCCAAGTAAATTCTCAAGATTTTGAATATGGTCTTCAGAAGTTACTTTTGAGCTTTCTCCATCAAATCTAGGTAGTTTATTTGCAAGATTTGCAAGGAGGGCCCAGAGGATAGCAGGAAAAACTAGAGGCTTGTATCTTTCTGGGACCTTTGTGGGTATAGGTAGTGCAAAAAGAGATTTATGAATTTTTGAGGTTTCAACAAGAGCAGGAAAGGTAGCACGAGGCTCATGTTTCACTAGGTCTTCCACAGGTGAATCTGGGGTAGGCACAGGTGTAGAAGTCTGCTCATGGTCTAAAATTTGAGGCTCAGCTTTTCGAGGCTTGAGATCTTTCCAATGATCAATGTAGATATCATCACTGTATTCTTGATCAGGCTTAAAGTAGGATAGAACATATTTATAGATAAAAGCAATAATTCCTTGAATCCAACCTAGGCTTGAGTGCTCTTTCTTTCTAGGATGATTGGTCATGTTTCACGTTCTTCCTCCAATGGAGTCTTTAGGTCTATTGAGAGTTATGGAGTCACCAGGTGGATGATTTTAACTATTTTAAGGTAGGCTACTTTCCACCGTCAGCAACTAAATACTAATCTAAGGATATTTGTGGGTTTTCTGAGGTCCTAAGGAATACTTAGATTTTCATTGACTCAGGAAGTCCCACCGTGATCGCCAAAATCTTAGGGTCCTGTGATTTAGCAGATTGGTAGACCAAATGAATAGGGTAACATAAGACCAGTCTTTGGAGTCCTAGGACCTAGCCTTCCTGGACTCAGAGAGGGCTTTCTCTATTGTATGCAAAGGATGTGAACTTTTTGCTTTTATGGTTTGATTTTAGGCTAGTTGTTAAGTGTAGGGTTTGTTGTTTGTTTGGTTGGGTAAGATGGTCCAGTAGAATAGGTGGAGTGAGAGGTCTTCAAATCATTGGGCTATGGAGTCAATGAAATTCATGGATATCTCAAAAATTAAATAGGATGCATAACAGGGCAAATCTTGCATGGTCAAATGGATCCTTAAGGTAAGTGTGAAGTGAAATGAATAATAAGTTTTTGAAAATAGTAGTTGTATAAGGGCAGTAAATAATCCTTAAAAAAATACCTTAAACAAGATGGTCTCAAATATTGATAAACATAAGGACATAATCATTAGACATGGCAAAACAATAGCTTTCTTATTATACTTAAGAAAACAAGCATTCAAGATGAACAATTCAGTGAACCATAGGAAGCAAGAAACATATCTAACTTTTATTGATTTCACCTTCAAGGTTTAGAAAACATTCAAGATAACAAATAACTTTAATCAATGAAGATGGAATGCCTAAACATCAACAATCAAGCTACAAATAACTTTAAGGCAACTTCTCAAGCATAGACAAATGGCATGATCAAAACATGGCCTCTTTGGCTAAAACCTAACAAGTAATACTTCAAAGAGAGATTCCAAAACAGAGTTTAAATAGCATCAAATAGTCATGGCTAACCATAAAACATATTTGAAACTATTGTATTGAACCATTTGTGGAATAAAAAAACATAGATAGATCTAAGGAGCAACTAAGAATTCCTTAAACAAATCTAGCAGAGGAAAACATAAAGACAATAGACAACAAGAAGGACTAAGGTGCCTCCAACAAAATTTCTTAGCCTATACTCTTTTGTTCTACTGCAGCATAAAAGGATGGAAACATAATGAAAACATGAGAAAACAATAACATGAAATATAAGCACTTCACCAATAACCAAGCTCAGGGATCTTGAAAGCTATCCACCTTCATCATCAATCAAAGCAATCCATTCAGAAACTCCACAAGACCAATTTCTTCTTCAAGCTAAAAAAAAAAAAATTATTGCTCTCAAAACTCATCAAATTCCAACCCAATACATAGGACCTTATTTCTCTATTTATATAGCAAGTGAGGAGGTGGAAACCATAAGAGGCTTCTAGAAACCCTAAATTCATCATAAATGTCATTTATGTGTTTGAAGACCATGCAAGGCCGAAGACACATAATATCTAAGCTAATAAATGAAAGATAACATAACATAACTCCTCAATCAAATATGGAGTGATTTGCCCAAGAAAACATTAAAAAATAATTTTTCCATCAATTTGTGTTTTTTGTTGACTTTTTTGCCAAAAAAACACAGTGTTGTCCATAAGCGCAGCGCCACTTTAGGCAGAAAATAGTTCCTGTTGCATTCAAGTTTTTGGGACCTTCTCGATGTCAGATTTTTCTCCGTGATGGCCCGTTGAAAATATTGTTGAGTCCTATTTCTAGATATACCTTTTTTTTTTTATTGAGCACCTGTAACCTATTCAAAAAGTCAAATCCCCAAGACTTCTCTGAGCGCAGTGCCAAGCCTAAAAAGGAGGCAGAATGGTGAAAAATGAGGTGTTTTTTGACCTTTTGAGGGGTAGAAAATGTTCCAATTTCTCTAAACTTAGGTGAGCATAGTGTTATAGTCATGAGAAATACAAAACTGTATAGCTTTCCCTCTGAGGATGCCTGAGGGAAAAGCGTAGCGCCAGTGGCATTGCGCTTATAGGCCTCCAAATTCACAAAAAACAAAAACTTGTCCAAATTTCTTCAAAATTGGTGAAGGTTTCCTTCATGGGGTTTGGGAGATTTGTAGAAAATCTTGAGGCAATATTACAAGGTTTACTTGGTATTTTCCTCCTTTTAGTGCTTGAATTTTAATGAAGGCCTTTTTGAGCTTGGCACTAGTAAGTTTGTTTTTTCAAGGCATAGTGTGTAAGTCAAGGCCTCTTTTCATATTCTTCATGTGCTTGTGCTCATCCTTGTAATAATAAATGATGTATTAGTCCATGCCAAGGTGCCTTTGTAGGTATTTTATATCTGCATTTTTTCTTTTAAGGAGTATGCTATGAGCCTTATCTTTTTCTTCTTTTTCATTGTCAAGATGGATGAGTTCAAATTCCCTTTCATCCTTATGATGATCTTCTTCATCCTCTCTTACATTTACTTTGCCTTTGTCCATGATTTTTCCTTTGCCTTTGTCAAGATCTGGAGCTAAGTTGGAGGGCATGGTCCCTTGCCTTTTTGAGGCAGCAAACACTAGTCCAGGCCCTCTTTGATATGCTGATGAAAAATGAGTAATTTTGGTCTTGGTGGTGTCTTTATCATGGCTCTGATCCTTGTTGTTGTCATTAATCTCTTCATTTCCATCATTAGCATCATTATTCATCACATTATTTGCTTCATCATTGTCCCCAACATCATCACCACTCTCACCCTCTTCACTAATTTCTGCACTACCACTTTGGTCTTCATTTGGGTTTCTTGCCTCTTCATTGCTATCATCCTCATTTTTATCATTATCCTCATCACTTTCTTCACTATCACTATGATTGTCATGATTACCTTCAGCCTTTTCTCCACCTTTGTCACTTGCTTCACCTATATCCATGTTTCCTTATGCTTCATCATGAGTGTCATTGCTTTTGCTGCCTGCATGGTCATCTGAGTTGCTGCCCTATTTGTCACCTTTATCCATTTCCATGTCCTTTGCTTGTTCTTCATAATCTTCCTCTTGCTCATCTTCATTATGCTCTTTTTCCAGGTAATATGTCTCTTTTGGGCTCAACTCATTATCACCCTAAACCTAATTTGGGCTTGGCTCATTGTCATCTTTACCCTTATTTTCATTTGATTCTTCATTTCCACTTCCTTTTTTATCATTTTAACTTTGCTTGCAATTCTTGAAGGCAAGGTGGAGTTGCTTTTCTTGTGCCTTTGGAAAATTATTTGAAATTTGGAGGAAATTTTGCATTAGCACAGTGCTGGGATATAAGCACAGCGCCACCCTCTATACACACAGCGCAGTGCAAAAATGCACTATGGAGAACCCTATTCGCGCAGTGCCAGAGTCTATGAGTGCAGCGCCAACACAAGCAGAAAATGGGCCTACTTGCATCCAAGTTTTGATGACCTTCCTTATGCCAGATTTGGGCCCCGGATAGCTCATTTGAAAGCTTAACCTGTCTACCTTCCAAATACACAATTTTTTCCCTGATTGGAAGTTCTTTACCCTACAAAATGTTGCGTTTCCCAAGACTTGTCAAAAGGTGCTGAGTGATGGTGCAGAAATGTAGAGTGTTGGTGTAGACAACTTTTGGAGGCCTTCATTAACTCCAAATTGCGATCACGATAGCTCATTGGAAATATATTAAAGTATTTTTGCATTTTAATCCATCAATAAAGTCATTTGGACACTCCATCTATGAGAAAACCTGATTTTCCCAAGGTCACTCCAGCAGTGCAGCAATTCTCCTGTGACACTTGTATTTTTGACATTGCTCCCAAACCATGATACCTGTGTAAAAAATGAATGAGGTGTTTCTTCTTGGACCTATGATGGAAAAAAACCTCTATCACGTTTGTCAAATTCATCTCTGTTTGGTCATAAACATAGTTTGAAGCAAAACTGGCCTATGAGTGACAAATTGCTTTATTCTTGGAATGAATTCTTGGAAAATCATGGAGGCATGATGTTTATGAATTGGTATGGATTTATTCTTACTGATATGACCTATCATGTGGATATTTTTCTCCTATGCCTCTTTTCCATTGCAAACCCTAGATTAGTTGGAAGAGGAAATTAGGTTTTGGTGTAGACAAAACAGGGGATTTTAGGACTACCTTGTAGAGGGAGGGGAATGAAGGGGTTAAGGGTTGTATAAATTCTTGGGGAAATTTTTGGGGATAGGGATAAATGTTAGAGAGTAGGGGAGAGTGGAATTTCAATAATTTAGTGAGGGGAAAGGGTCCAAAAGGGCAAAACATAGGCCTAGTCTTGAAAAGTGTCAAATTGTAGCAATAGGCTAGGTTTTGTAGAAAAATGATGAGTTTGAGGGATAGGAGTGATGGCAAGTGTTTATGAACGTATATTAAGGATAGGAGGAGGTGTAAGAGTATCAGTATACAAGCCTTGTTGATGATTTAACCATGGAGGTCATGAAAGCAAGAAAAACCCCTCAAACCATAGTCATCTATAAGAACAAAGGTAGGTAAAAGCACATAAGAAGTTCTCTAGGAGCAGCGAGGTGATCATGGAATGGAAAGCTAGTGGAATGGTGAAATTTTGGTTTAAGGATAATGGAGGCAGTGAGATTTATAAAACTCACAATATTCATGAATCTTGTTTTTATAAATCTAGGATCAACATTTAGTCATCTACAAATAGTAAAAATTACTAATGACTAACATGATGTTCAACTACCTTCTGTTATAGTGTCATTTATCACCTTTATGTATTTGATGATTTACACTTTGGCCTTGGGCACCCTTTCCCCCAGACTTGAACATTTTCTCAAAAAATAGTATCTTAAAACCCATACGCGACTCTACCCAGACTTTTCTGCGTATACACACGAGTCCATTCATAGATATCCGTGTATACCTTTTTAATTACTATATATATATATATATATATATTCCCTTTTATTGAGGCAGGTTTGATGGTTATTCCAATAATTTAACCACCCCAGCCTGTGGCCTAACTGTTCCTAACTATAGAAACTAATTTGAAGGAGTATAAAAGCCCCTCAAAGGAATGGCCTAAGGGAGAGAGAAAAAATATAGATATTATACTCTGTTGGAGCCCTATTCAAGTCTGATATTCCTGTGCCTCCTGCACTTCCTAGGTATATTCAAGAAACCCTTGTTTCCTTAAGATTTTCATCACCCTATATGACATCTATTGTGCACACATCTTGGAATAATTCTTGCGAGGCTAGGGTTGGACAGATCCGAGGACGGTATGCTCGAAGGTCGTGGTAGGATTCAGGTGATCTCTCCATGTTTTGATTACTGTACGTGTCATTCATAATAAGAAGAGCCATCTTGTTCCTGATGTTTACATGTTTATGATCCTTTATACATGTGTAATAATCATTAATTGAACATTTCATATTGTTTTTATGATATTATACATGGTTTTCACTAACATCTAGGAACTATATATGTTGTACAACTAGGTTTTTATGTTCGTTCTTTTTGAATTTATAGGTTTCGGAGCACAAAGTGTTGCAGGGGGCTTGCACCCCCAGGATCTACATCAACCGAAGGATTTTCAGGTAATTTCTGCAACTAGTAGTATCTAGTTTGCAGTATAAAAGTTGGTTAAGTGAGTCCTTCTTGAATGGCATGCCCTTGATCTGTGAAGGTGGTCAACCCAAGACCTTTAGGGTATTATTTCCCAAAAGAGAAATGGTAACTCCATTGGGGATCACATTCTTATGATTTCCCATTTGGGTTGTTTCATCTGTCTTGTAGGTTCCCAACAGTTTCTATCACTTTTTGCAGTCTAGCAAGTCTTTTTCAGTCAGATAGAAGACCTGATCTCTTGATCAGGCTTGATTTTTTGTTTTTTCCTTATCTTTATTTCCATACACAGTTTTTTCTTTGCATAGTCACATATACATGTTGTTTTTTGCAAAGGGACCCACATATACGTGATTTTCCTTCGTTACAGTCATGTATGGATGCTTGTTGCTCACTTCAAAAGCACGTATGCCTGGGAAAATTTGAAATTTTTAATTTCTAGCCCCTGTGGTCTTGTCTGTTTGTGTTGAGTTATTTTTGTAGTATCTTGAAGGCCTCTAGACTGTGTTCAAAGTGATTTTGTATCTATTTCTCTCTTGCTTATATGAAAACCTAGCCATTTGGTGAAATAATTTTTTTGTGTGTTTGCAATCGTGGCTTGAGCACCAAGATCTTTCCCTGAAGATTCTTGGCTATCCTGAACATTCAGAACAGTGAGATTTTACTCATTTTCTCTTCTTGGCCTTATGCATTGCTTTGCATTTGATTTTTTCCTTCTTGGTGTAGTTTGGTTTTCTTGATTTCGTAGACTTGTCTTGTTGCAAATTTTGAAAGATATTTTATTTTTATTTTTTGGAGTCGTTGTTCGCTGCAATATTATGCTATTATACTGAGTTGATTGATTGAGTTTCTTGCTTCTTTTTCTCGTATAAATTCCACTACGAAAGTAGCATGGTTGTCTTGAGTACTTCAAAGCCTTGGATTAGATTTCATGTTTTCTTGATTCAGTTCTTGGATAGTTTTTATTTTTCTTCCTGGAATCCCTTTTCTTTCTTTTATAAGTTGAAAAGCCCAAAGGATACCAATTCCATTAGAAAGGAGCCGATGGCTACTTTTCAAAGCGTATCCATTCCCGAAAATTCCCATCCAGAAACTTCTAGAATTCATCTGGAATTCATCTTTTTATCTTTACTTTCTCGCCTTTTTATGTTTTACAGGGGTCCGCACCCATTACACAAAGAACGCGCGGTATGGTTCCGCAGGAAGGCTGAGATTTAGGTGCGGGACCGCAGGGAATGCATAGAGAAAGTGCGATACCAATTCTTAGGGGATTTTAGGGATTTTCTTCTGATTTTGAAGCTTGATATGAGGAGCTGGTATATTGGACTTGCAAAAGGAGGAAGTATGAGTAATAATGAGCTCATACAGTCAGCAGAATGTCAAGGTGACAGTTTTCAGTGTAACAATGCGATATCGTAGGCCATCCTACAAATATTTTCATGGAATTAGATGAATTAAAACATCTTCTAAGCTCTGAAAGAAATGTTGAGGCCCCAAGTTCCCATAAAAAGGAACCAACCATGAAAAATTAAGGGAAAGCATTATGCACCAACCATGCATGCGCTATCTGCGACCATTATGGGCATTACACTCATCATTTCCTAGATATGCCATGATATAGGGATGCCTTGAATTACGTAGAGTGATCATACCAAGAGGATCCCTCCCATCCCCCCATGCATATGGATGAGGGAGAACGTCGAGTCATACTATACCTACAAGAGGGGAGGTAGTCACCAGAGAGACCACCTCCCCCTCGGTTTCGCCTCCCATATCCCATCCAACTATGTGCACTCTACGATGAACACGATCATTTGATTGCTAATTGCACAACCACAGAGCTATTTTAGAGATGGTATCCTGTTGACCTCGTATACTACGACGACCTTCGGGCAGTCCAATATTTGTGTCGAGTGTGTTCTGGCGACAACCCAGTTCATCATTTTCATTATATCCCCCGATTCCATTTGGAATTAAACATCTTATGAATGGCCATATTACCCCTCTCCCTAGAAGACAGATCAGATACATAATCCATGGAAATATCGACAATGCAAGAATATGTGACAAGTGGGTCCATTCTATTCATGTCAAACGAAAAGCGGTCAGTCAGGTGCCACATTATCACCCCCAACCACCCTCCACAGATAAGACCAACCTGTGCATCATGCAACTCACGTAACCATATGGTTGCCCAATTCCCGGACCTAGAATCACTCCGAAAATGGTATCCAATCACTTCAGCAACCCAGAGGGAAGGGAATACCGAAGAAATACAATCATGGCTCGTATGTCAAGGCAACCATTAGACTCAACACTCCACTTACATATCCCAAGTGCGCTCACTAATAGACATCATACGCTCATTAGAGATGCACCGCAAAGACATAGTTGGTATTGAGCTAAGACAACCCAATTTAAGGCAACCTGCCCCTAGGCAGCCTGCCCCCCATCAATACCAAAACGTTAGGTGAGATAAATAAAACACATTGTCCTGGCAAGACTGAAGAATAAAAAAGGATGACATGCGGGATATGCAATAAAATTGACCACCAAGTCAATCAATGTAAGGAACTGAAGAACCTTACGAACAACCTTCGCATGGTCACCCCCATCCCGCAGATCAATCTCTCTAACCAAGAAAAGATCACACACTGCTATTGTATGATTTTCTAACAATTCCACCATACGATGAGTTGTGAGTACCTCCCAAGGCTACAAGCAGAAAGAGAGGAATTAAGGATAAACCCCCCAAAGAAGCTAGCCCTTCCAAAACCAAAAACTCAGAGATGGAAAAAGCAGAATCATACCCCAACGCTTGATCCTTTTTGAGCGTCCACTTTAGGGAAAAAGAGTAGTGTTGGTTCTCATACCATTTAATCAATAAGCACCGTGATACCGTGCACCATTTACACCGGCCATAATCATGAAATGGAGTCGTGCCCCTTAAT
This sequence comes from Pinus albicaulis, assembly GCA_034641835.2. Lineage (NCBI taxonomy): Eukaryota > Viridiplantae > Streptophyta > Pinopsida > Pinales > Pinaceae > Pinus > Pinus albicaulis. The sequence goes on along the minus strand of CM076571.1, from coordinate 361,393,078 downwards.
GGAATCATTTAGGCACCTCTACACTCAGCACAACTTCCAAAGCTAAGAAAGTGCAAGTACCCTTGCTACGTGTCGGGAGGAACCTAAAATTTCTCTCATGCAAGCCACCACAATGGAAATTCATCCCCCACCCAACGTCGATGACACGCAACATCACATATAATTTATCTCATCATGCATATGAACCATGACTTGTGTTTTCTGCTCATCCATGATTGGTGCCAAGACCGCTACAACTACGAAAGTAGTTGTGCCAATGACGGTGCAAACTCGATCCATCTGCACCCTGTCGACCTCGTCTGGTTCCACAACATCGACTATGGAATCCTATTCATGTCTGTTGAACAGCTCCGTTAGGACCGAACCACCTCCTCAAGGCCTCATGCAAAATTAATCCCCCTTAGATACCTTATTCCATTCAGATGAGGATATTTTGGAGGCCATGACAGAACCATATTATCCGTGGGATGCAATGCATCACCGCTCATTTTTTCTTCCCGAAAAGACATTCAACCCAAACAACCCAGATAATCATGAGATATATGCAATCTAATAAAACTATTTCCTTCCATATGGGAAGGTCGACTCGGTCAAAAATCTCATCCCTTCACCCGACGTGTTCAAAGAAGGGAACATGTCCAATATTTCACCAACCATCAAGGTATATATCTCTAGAAATCCTAAAAAAATCGAAGAAATCTCATTGGGGGCAACATGTTCTATAGATGAAGTAATATCTTACACAAAATTTTTGCAATAATATAGAGACATATTTGCATGGGATTATTCAGACATTCTAGGGCTTAGTCCCACTATCGTAGAGCACCATATTGACACCTAGCCCGACATACCACCGATATGCCAAAAACAATGTCAATTAAACCCATCTAAGGTAGAAGCAATTAAGTAAACAATTGACAATATTCACAAAGCTGGGTTTATCTACCCCATATTTTACACATCATGGGTTTCCAACCTTGTTCCCATCATGAAAAAACAGGGCATGATTCGTGTCTGTACTGATTTCTGAGATTTGAAAATCTCTTGTCCAAAAGAAAACTAGCCTACTGCATTCATCGACCAAGTCATCGAAACTTGCGCTAGACACGAGGCCCTATCCTTCATGAAAGAATTCTCAGGGTATAACCAAATTCAAATTAAGCATACTGATCGATAGAATATGACATTCACCACCCCGTGTGGCACTTTTGCATACCAGGTTATGCCATTCGGTCTTAAAAATGTTCGAGCCACTTTCCAGCGGCCATGAACTATATCTTCCATGACTTAACCCACCTTATCCTCTTTTACTTGGATGCCCTCATTGTTCGATCCAAGAAGAAAAGAAATCATTTGGAAGATTTACGGTTGGTGTTCCAAAGATGCCGACAATACAACCTATGCTTGAACCCGCTCAATTGCGTCTTCTCTGTGAATACAGGTCGACTTTTAGGTTTTACAGTGTCCCATCAAGGGATCAGAGTGGACCCCCTCAAATTCCAAGCTATCAAAGAGGTGCCACCATCACAAACCCTCAAGCAACTCCAAAGCTGTAGTGGAATGCCAATTTCCTGAGATGCTTTGTCCCAGATTACGCCACTTGGATGTAGGGATTCATACGCCTTCTCCATTAGGATATCTCGTTCAAGTGGGATGGTCAAGCCCAACAATAATTTGAGGTGCTAAAATGTGCATTAGCTTTAGCCCCATTGATCATCCCACCAAATTAAAACAAATATTACACACTATATCTATCAACGTATGAAACCGCTTTAGCCGTGGTGTTAATCCAAGATGGCCCTGATGGTAAAGAACACATAATTTTTTACGTTAGTAAAAAATTATCAGGCCCCACATCAAGGTATGAAATAAAAGAGAAAACTGCCCTAGCCCTAATACACACAGTTCAGAAGCTTCGGCACTACATTATCTTGCGGACTACAACAATCGTCGCAACTGTTAACCCCATGAGATACCTGCTGACCCTCCATTTGATGAACCACAAATACGCTTGCTGGGTAGTCATGCTGGAGGAGTTTTACTTACAATTAAACTCCCCCAAGAGCATGAAAGCTTTGATCTTAGATGAGTTCATCACTCACCTCCCAAGTCAGACCAAAGGATCCCTAGTCAATGACTCACTACCTAAAAAACATCTCTTCCTAGTGATGACTAGCGATCCTTGGTACGAAGATATCCTCTTATTTATATGAACCCAAAAGTTCAATCCAAATATCACATGTAACGACTGAAGGTGCATATGCCACCAGGCCCCTCGATACCTCCTCATCGAAGATGTCCTTTATCGGCGAGGAATCGATAGAATCCTACGTCGATGCCTCACGCACAGCCAAGCTGAGCAAGCCCTCAATGACTATCATAGTGGAGCTTGCAGTGACCACCTTTCTAGAATGGCTACCGCCCAAAACTTTCCACGGGTAGGATATTTTTGGCCCACCTTATTCTGCGATTGCATTAGCACAGTCAAAAGGTGTGATCGATGTCAACATTTCGCCCACAAGGCAAGAGCACCCCCAAATCTTCTACACCTAGTCATTTTCGTCGGTCACTTTTGTAAATGGGGGATTGAATTCATGAATTGCAACCCTGCGTCGTCTTACAACCACAAATACATTATCGTTGTCGTCGACTATTTCACCAAATGGGCAGAAGCCATGCCCACATATGACAACATGGTAGAAACCGCAACATGGTTTCTGTTCAACCATGTTATCGCACGGTTCGGTGTGCCAAAAGAGTTAGTATATGATCACTATAAAAATTTTGAAAATAAAATTTTCCAGGAGCTGTCTCACCACCTAGTATTCACACATGAATTCTCATCACCATACTATCCTCAGTCCAATGGATAGGTAGAAGCTGTCAAAAAAGTGCTCAAAACAATGTTAGAGTGAATGGTGAATAACCATAAGACAAACTGGTACCATATGGTTTTTTTCGCCCTGTGGGCATACCGCATGGTAGTTAAAAACTGAATAGGATTTACACCCTTCCAACTAGTGTACGAGGTCGAAGCTGTGATTCCCATCGAACGCGAAATCCCCAACTTGCACGCCACCATCGAACTCCTCGATGATACCCAAACTCTAGAAAAACGATTGGTATAGCTAGAACTCGTCGGCAAAAATTGACGAGAGTTTCTCCAACATAACGAGGCTCATAAAAAATAGGTAAAAGTATCATTTGTCCACAACATCACCCCTCGCTCATTTACTGAGGGAGATTTATTCCTCTGCTATGATGTTCAGAAAGAGTCCCTAGGACCTGAGAAGTTCAAAATGCTATCGAAAGGTCCCTACGTCATAAAACATTGCCTCCTCAGGGGGGCATACATCCTATCAGATCTCGACGATACATGCCTATTGAACCCCATCAATGGGCTATACCTTAAAAAGTTTTACCCATAGGGGGCAGCAGGCCTCAACCTTAGAGATAAGATGCATGTAGAAAAATATGTTTTTTGATAATCATAATCATCACAGGCTTGTTCTAAAAAAGTGCTTTGATGTCACAGATGGATTGTTCCCCCATCCATTATTTTGAAGTCGCTAATGGAGCATCACGATGGTCTCAGAACCTAGCTGCAGGCGCCTAGGTCATTTACTATCCTGATCGATTGCCATTCTTCACAACTAGAGTATGCATCAGATCATCGACCAATAATTAGGCAGAATATGATGCAGTCATCGGGCTGATGAGCAATGCCTTCAACCAAGGAATTCGCCATCTACATATCTAACTTAATTCCTAGCTAGTGGTTTCGAATTTAAACCAAGAATTTTGAGTACGAGATTCTCAACTATTTAGAAAATATTTGCATGCATGAAGATTAAGGCGTCAGTTTGATCATATCACATTCACATATATACCAAGAAATCAAAACCAGACAACTGATCACATAGCTAATCACATTCTAGACTGGAATGCATCTTGTATAAACCATCATCCATAGGAAAACAAAAAAATAACAAATAGATCTCCACCAAAGGTACATGACATCCATCAAACAAAATAACCATAGACACATCATCAAGAGTCGCAAAAAATACATATCTCACATTATATCAAAACTATGTGTGAGTCAAAATACACAAGTTATGTCTATGAACTGCAGGTCAGCCAAAAAATATATATACATGTCATAAAAAATAAGGGACTACATCCTCGTAATGGGTGTTTTCCTAGAATACATAACATCTCTAGGGCAGAGCTTCACCAAGTGGATCCTTAGAACCGACAACTGCACCCGGTGCTAGTACAGGTGCAGTAGCTAAAACAGAAAGTGCCACTCGATGTAGTTTTGGACGATAGGTCCTCTCTCAAGCCATCAGCACCTCGAGCCATGCGTCATCCAAGTCATCTAAAAAACCCTAGGTCGGCATACCCCGGGTTAACCTATCCACCAGACTCCAAGCATCAACTAAGTCTATGGACCGAGCCTCAGAAGCTGCAAGATGCTCCTCAACCACCGCTACTTGTGCCTCTGTCGCCTCAGCACGAGCAAGAACATCGACATACTCAGCAGTGGTTGCACTGCTACCCTCCCTTGAGGGTCTAGCGCCATCACTTAGCCCCCCAACCTGGGGGCTGAGCAGCTCCACCTGGAACCCTCTTTAGGGGATGATGCCCCACCAAGTGGGAAATCAGACGCCCAGCTGCTCCCACATCTTACAAGTGAAACAAGGATAGTGACAGTGTCACCACAATAGACATATAAATATACACATCATAAATACTCAAAAAATGTAGAAAACTATCAAAACACCATAACTGTAGGTCCCCACACATAACCAGCAAGAAGAACCATATCTGGATTCCCCCGAAAATCCATCCTGGTTTATGGATAATCCATGGACATTTGCGGGTTTTCCTAGAACCATGCCTCCGTGGTCACATCCCAATAGGGACCCACCTCTGCTCCTCCGCCACGAGGCATAATGGGTGCCCACCACCACATCTGAGGATCTTGATGAGGACCAACGGGGATTGTCATGATAGGCCGTAGCATCACCACCCTCTCAAACATGATACTGCAGAGGATGCTAGCATAAGTAAATAATTTGGATCTGCCTCGGGCCTTCCCCAGTTGCGTCACCATGCCATCGTATACTGGCGTGCCCAATCATAAAAATGACCATCCTAGAGTTGGCGCAAGACACAAATTTGTAGTCCCGACGCCTTGTTGGGTGAAAATGACCTTGTAAAACTGAACTATCATAGCTAGAGCACACCACTCAGCTAAGTCGGTCACCAATGCAATAAGTACGCATCCCTGAGAAAGAGGTGCACTGCTACAATGCTGCTCTGCCCAGCGACGGATGCTCACCCTCCCAGGCGGGAGTGGGTGTGGTAGCACCCCACCCTATGGCAGTAGGCCAGTCAAAAAATACACATCCATATCTGGATGGATGGTGACATCTCGACCCCGCAAGACCATCACCTTTCGCCTCATGTTCCAACAACGGACCAGGAAACAAAGCAGGCTATCCTGAGATCTCAAGATATCATTCTCCAGAAACTTGAGAAGGCCCCATTGTCCTAAGAGCCCCCATGCATTGACATCATGTGCCACAACAATAAGCAAGTCAGGCCAATTACACTCATGCCACAACATCCTGTCACCAAACACAACCAAATCAGTGGCCCAAAAAGAAAAACCAAAAAAATAAAAAAATTTAATCAAAATTTCCCTTGGCTCAACATGGCACATGTTTTCTACATAGGCACGATGTTCGCCCGTCAGTATCAAGAAAAAACACGCGAGTCTTCACGCAAAGACTTCGTCGTGCGCAAAAACCTCACGGTAAATTTTATTTTCCTGTGAGGTCCGCACGCTTGTACCATGATTTCCCACATGATCAAGGCCAAAAATAGGTAGGTATCCATACAAACCTAATTTGTACAGACCCCCCTAGATAAAACTGAAAAAACTAAATTTATAGACGTTTAGGGCCCTACCTGGCACTAATGACGCGAATCTCGAGTACACAGGTTGATCGCAACAGAAATAAAAGCTCTGCAACGGGGGCTCATATCTGACCTCACAACTCTCAAACAACACAAATGAACTGAAATGAGCCATATTGACCCATATATCATCCTTTTTGACTTATTTAACATACCATAATGGGAGCTAAGATCGACCAATTGAAAAACCGAAAGCAACACAGTGATCAACACTTCATCACATCCAAAGTGGGCTTCACACATCCATGCCTTGGAAAATATCATTTTCCAGTTACGACAGGTATGCCCTCTCTTATCGCTCTTTATTCAATGTTGTTTTCAATATATTTGAATACAAAATATGCTTTCACTTGGGGTATTGGTGGCAGGTGTTACAAGCATGAAAAATAGCCTGTTGCCCAAGCCACTCAAGGTACAAGAGAAGGTATCATTCTACCCCCAGCATGATAGGCTCCTCAAAGAAGCTTTGCATATCATGATATTATTTCTCCACAAGAACCAACCATAAGGTCCATTCACCCGACCATGGTTATCATCACCCCATCTTGCACATGATAAATATTCTTGTTGGTTGGTAGAGCCTCACCCTCCATTGTGTCCATCACTCAAGTAGACCAACACCAAGAACATAGCGCCATGGACATAACATCCATGTTCGGGAAACATTTCATGTTCATTTCATCCATCATACATCAATTAAATTTTTACCATGACACGATAAAACCCCTTTCTTGGAATTCCATTCTCATAAGAAGATCAAATATGCACCACCGTATCTCACACTTGGCCTACCGCACCCCCATCAGCATAGCCCATCTGTGACACTTTCCATTAGATTCATCACCCTCACACCAAGACCAACCAATGGGACCCCCACCCTTAGCAAAACACACCCTCCTCAAATCATGAGTGAGTGATCATTTTCATGTTTATTGGGGCACACGTCTCCGTGCTTGTACATCCAAACCCATTCTATATTATTTTGGCAAGTGTACAAAGATTTTTTAGGAGAACAATCCCGTCCACCCATCCACATTTCCCACCTGGAATTAGTCCCTAATCACCCTTGGTCAGAGCTTCACATTATTTACCCAACCTCTCATGACACTCATAACAACCACATACCCACCCTGGACATCCTACCGACCCCAAGGTTTTCCTCACCAGAAATTGTTATGGCTATCGCCACTTGCATTTACAAGCTCTGACCTTGGGCCACTAAACTCCCATCATTAGTGATAGCCATTTCTCGTCATCATGCCTATGTTAACCTAACATACATGCTACATCATAGACCCTGGTCACTTGCATTAGTATGTTTCTTGGTCAGTTGAGGCTTCCTTCTTGTCGACTTCAACAATCATCTTCCAGGAAGGAAGAAATACCTTGAATGTCTTCTCACCTCAACAGGGGCATTCTTGGATGGCACTATGGGTGTCATCATTGCCCATTGATGTCATCAATCCTCTTGAAATTTGACTACAACATAAGCTTTCATGTCATGATGGTATCATACTTCACAACCTTTTCACTTTGTCAAAATTTTTTGAAGACTCGTGCCATCATAAGCATCTCTTTCAACAATGCTTACACGGGAAGGTCCCCAGTCATAGACCCATGCATACAATAAGAATTTAATTTAAAAAACATGCCATACCATATTATGCATATGAGAACTATATTCAACCTATTGTCAAAGAAACAACACCCTTGAGGGCGTCAACAACCGTCATCATCAACCAAACAACAGGTCACTACCACACAAGTGACACAGACATAAAATCTGTCTATAAGAAATCTTTAACTATCCAAACCATCACAAGCATAGGAAATGCCTGCCTCGTAGAAATATTGTATTTATTTTATCTTTTGCAGGTTTCCAACAGAACATAGTCCCTCTTTTACTCATGGCAAGGGGTCTCCAACCTCAGGTTTCACGCAAGTTACTCTGTCTCTCTCTCTCAAAATGGATTATAAGTATTTCGACTATACAGTTCTTCCTAGACCCCATACATTAGGGGGAAAATGTTATCACTAGAAAATAGTACAAGAAAAAGAGATTCGGAAATGCCATTCAAAAGGTACAAATAAGGATTTATAGGGAATAAAGACATTACAAAATCTAAATTTTTTAACTTTTACTAAGGTCAAGTAGGAAAATTTATCAATTAGCGCATAGAAAGCACTGGCCCTAAGCGATCTGCGCAACCTTTTCTTCGATAGTAGAGAAGATCTTTGCGGCTATCCCTCAAATAGCCGCGTGATCCTGGGTATGGCAGAAGGTCACCATCTGGGACCACTTGACACACTTGAAGAAGAAGATTCCCCACTCAAGCTAGCCAAGTATAGTCGCCTTGGAGCCACCTTGAGGCCTCAAGTGTAGCACACAATGGAATCAACCTCCCACTCTTGTTTCAACATCCACATTGTACCAAGGGAGGGAGGGAAATTTGAAAATTTCCTATAAAAGACCATCATGGGAAGAAGAATCGAGAACACATTGTTATGCTGGCCAAATTTCTTAAGAGAAAACTAACATTGTGTTGTCCAAGAAACAAGGAGTGGAAGGATTTAGCTATTGGCCATCCAACACCTCAATCCAAGAGAAGAAATTCACCAAGTGTCTGTTATTCTACCATTCATTGAGGAGAGAGAGAGAGGCTTGCAATAAGCTTAAAGGGAAGAGACCCAATTTCCTTGAATATTAGAGCTCTATATCTCTAAGGATTCATTGCAAGTGATTTAGCATCCTATTCTCTTATACCATCAACAACTAATAAAAGGCGAAGAGTTCTCTGTTTGGACTATTAGTGTGTTTGACTTAATTTAGAAGTTATTTTATATGTATATTTTGTTTTTTGTTTCTCCTATATTGTAGCATGATATGTTCTTTGCTTAGTTTAATACATGTTATGTTGTTCCACTAACAATCTAACAAACCAATTTACCTATTACTTGCTTGTAGGAAAGCAACCCTCTCCCACAAGCATAGTGCATTTCATCCCCCCATTCATCAAATGCACTACAACAATTGTCACATATCAAGGCCCTTGACTAAAAATTCTATCTCTCCACGAGATCATAACACAATCTTTGGCGAGACCAATGATTAATCTACAAATTCATCATTGTCTCTCCAAGAACTTATACCCCCACCCGGGTGTTCATAGGTTATCTCCTTCTGGGACTATTCTTATCTTGGATTCCAAATCCTCAAATAATATGGGTCCTCTCGAATACTCTTATCTTGGATTCTACCACATCCTCAAACGTATCATATTCCAAATGCTTACCCAATCCTCCATTATTTCTTCCCAAGTGAATACAAGAATGATGTGTCTATCTCTCCTCTCCAACTAAAGGAGGATATAGCCATTCCAATGAATGAATGTACCCACATTCTATAAAATGAATGTACCCATCCTCCCTCTTAACACAAGAGGTTTCCTTCCAAGTTTCTACTAAATCGGAAACTTGCTTCTAGGATCCTTTTATCTAGGGACTTTGTTTCCAACAACATCTCTTTTATTCATTGCGGAGATCATGGGACCTTTAGCTACTTGTAGCCCTCCTTCCTTCGATGTTAGGAATTATTTTTTTATTATGGAGCCTTCATCTTTAGGACTTCTCATGGGGCATCAACCATCCATCACTTTCCTTCTTGAATTAGGGTATTCATGTCATCCCTTTCTTTCTTCGAAGAGATATCCATTGGACCATATGCGGATTTTCCTCATACAACTACCTTTTCCACATAATTTATCCTTCAATATATTCCATCCTTCCACGTAATTATCATTTGTGGAATGACATCAACACTTATATTGCGGTAGCCATGTAGCCCATCCATATATTGTTCAAAAATAAAAAATATGAAAATCAAATAAAAAAATTACCTTTTGTGATGGCCCTTCACCATGATATTTTATTGTTGTAACAACTTTGCATTAATATTGACACATCTCTAGATTATTCATTTTGTAAAAGGTCCTATTTATTTTCATACTATTCCAAGGCCATCATATCTCCATGGAGATATCAAAATAAATTCTAGCCTTCTAGTCATAGGATGTTTGATTTCCTTCTCCAAAGTTGCATTTTACGATCTCTTCACCTTTCTCTTTATTCACATATTAATCTTGAGGAGCTCCCAATCACAATTCCCTAATTATGTCCAACCTAATATCCCATATGAGGACATATTATTTTTATTTGATCTAGTTAATATGTGACATTTACTGTATGCATCATTTTAATGAAACATATGCTTTTCCTTGATCATGCTCATGTGAGGTAGAGCATGCATCCTTACTATTTGCAACTATATAATGGCATGAATTGACACATTGAACATATGCATACATGCCTGCTCTTTTCTTCTTTGGTCATCTAGACCATCCTTCAACAAATTCCTACCCTTGATCAAGGACTGTTAATCATAATCATACCATCATTCTTCCAAATAGTGAATCCCATACAAGGTGGTATTCTTAGTGAGACATTGCTTCTTCTAAGAGATCTGTATACGAGGAATATTATTATGAATAATATTGAACATCCTTGTCACCTACAGAAATGCTCCTTTATAATGATGTATGATGAGATTTTATTTCATAAATGTTACTTATGCTTCTAAGAGCTACAATTTTCCCTGCTGATGACTACTGCCAAGTATGCTTGGACTTTTTTATTTAGCTGTGGCATGAGCTCTTGCTTCAATTGCATCCTTACTATGACGCATTATTAATATGATGCATCATGTCATTCTTCAATCATGGTAGAGGTCTTGCATCTTCTATTTCCCTTTATCTTCATCATGAATATATTCTAAAGTGCCCATGCCGGTTCCTTCTTCCATCATGTTTCTCAAGAGACCAACCCATTCATATTTACTTCTTGTACCTGCACTATAACTTAAAAAGTACCCCAGAAGAATATGATACCAAAACATGATGTCGAGTTATCCTTCTAGGGTTTATTTGCAATTAATAAGTCATCCTATGGTTTCTTAGGTGCAACCCCTAAATCATGTTATGTCACACTAGGGGTTCCTCTCATGCCCTAAAACCTAGAAGTCAAAGCATAAGGAACAAGTAGCACAAATTCATATTTCGAACCTATGTGGCATGGTCCTTACATTGTCAAGCGGCCCCTTTAAAGGCCTATGGATGTTGATTATGATGGGGTTTCTTTAGATAAGCCATAAATGGTCCTTATCTTAAGATATATTATGCTTGACTTTCATGTAAAAGTCTCACTTGTATATTAGTTTCTTTTGCGATAGTGTGCCTTAGATTAGAAAAGTGTTCCTAAATTAAGTTTGTTGTTACGATATCTTTGGTTATCTTAATTACTCTTGATATTGAAGATGTCGACATCCCTTCAAATGTACATTGGTTTCTTGATGGTGCCTATCGTAGTACACGAAATATTTTCTCTGACTTCCAGGTTATCTATTCACCCATTGATGAGATAGTTTCTATGCATGGGGTAAGCCTTGGTCGGAGCAATGAACAATATTACGAGAATATAAGCAGTCATTGAGTTATTATACGATGCCATTTCATTTGGTATTTGACATTTGATCATTAGGTTGGATTCATAATTCATTGTATTACATTTAAACAAGGTATATGCAATTAAAAATCCGGTGTTATTGAGATTATTTTTGAAGGCTCATCTCTTGGAACGACAATTTGATTACATTGAATATCAACACATTTCAAAGAAAATTTAAACACTTTGGGTAGTGCATTAGCTAATCGTGTTTTAAATAGATATTTTCAACATTAACATAGTAAACCAAAACAACGAGTCGATACATATTAAACAAGATACTCGAGAAAGTAGTAATATCATAGATAGGTTTGTTTTCAAAAAAATATTAGATGATCTATGATCATAGTTTCAAATACCTTATGATCTAATAGATATTGATGCAAAAAACCAAACATGGTAATCCACCAATCATCATCCACTATCCATGATGATTATCATGGTAATGAACTGGCAGTACTTTCCACCCATACACGAGAAAATCTCCTAAGCTTGTCTTGGATCACACAGCAACATATCTACGAAGCTAGAGAGGAATATCATTGGTCCTTGTTTGGTATATCTATAGTTAACCTCTCCGGAATGTGTTCCATATCGGTTAGGACCTCTGATTCTAGATCTTGTGGTGGTGCTATAGGCTCTTCTTGCTACTTGTCAAAGTGGTAGAGTGTAGCTGGTCATCGTGGACCAACATTTTTATTTTAAAATTGTTATCGGTATTGGACGACGAAAAAAAAAAAATTTGATTAAAAAAATCAAGATAGTTCGCTTACCGAATCGTCCCATTGTACCCCAGAGCAAGGACATCTCGGGGATCACCTCTCGAAATCTATAATTGCATAAGGAAGTCTTCAATTGTGAAGACTTGGTTCCTTAGCCACATAAAGTATGCTGGGCGGTAAGACGAACCACTAAAGCGTGAAGTCACCACCATGGCGGGAAATTAATGCAAACTAACGTACCATCGAGGTTCACGAGGCTCCCCATGGTCTCTTGGAATAGGGCGAGGGCAAGAAGCGGGGATTATCTCCGAAAATGAAATCGGGGGATGGTGCCATAACCAAAGTTTTTTAGAATTTTCATTCTTTGAGTGGTTAGTTCACCTTTCCTATTGGCCAACACCCCTTCGCACCGAGTTGAATATGGTGCCTGCGGGAAACACTCTACCACGGTCTACAATTGAGATTTACGGCTACATGTGGAGCCACTTCTACCTGACTTGGTTACCGTGAATGCAATCACTTTGAGATCTAATCACAAGATGGTTTTATATCTATGCGATTATCCTTTGGATCTTACGCATCCTTGCCATGTTGTTGTTTGTAACTGGCAATGAGTAGGGTACATGCAATCTCTGGCTCAAACAAGGATATGTTTTCTCCTCTCTTGGGACAATCCAATGAGAAAGTAGATATCGTTGAGCTCAATTTTGAGCTATGGTCGCTAATAATCATGCTTGATCTTGAACATCCCATGTGTTTACTAACTGTGTCATAAGCTCTAAATGTGCTCTCATAATGATGCATGAGAACTTATATAAACCACAAATTTTAACACACGCATTGTTGTAAAGGATTATTCATGAAAGCACAAATTATATATATCCTCATGCTCATGTTCTCTCCCTCTAGCATGGTGAAATAGCCTGCAAATAAACATATTTGAAAGTTAGAAGCCATTGGAGTGAGAAACTTTAACCATTTTTGAGAAGGAAATTTGTAAATTTTCAAATGATCATGGCACCTCTGTACTTGATTTTGTGCGGAGAAAGTGCGGACGTCCACACGAGCCACCTGAGCAACGCGGTAGCTCGATAATTTTCCTTTTAGAAAATTATCGGGAGTCCTGAAAGTAACTGCCTTTTATGACCCTGCTGAGACCCTCGAGAAGCATTTTTTGAACATAATTTTTTCCCAAAAAATGAAATTAAAGCTAAAAGGAGAATTGAAATGGATAGAAATGAAGAGTAAGATGATGTTGATTGCAAGGTTACCGACGAATCACGGTTTGAACATTCGGTTCTCCCGAATGTGCTTCCGAATGTTTTTGTAAAGCTCTCCATTCTTGCCTCTGAAGACAAAGGTAAAAATGATTTTGTTAAACTCCTTTTTATAGTTTTGAATGAATAAATCTTTTATTTTATTTATTTTTCACTTTAAAAGGTTATTTTTCGATATTTTTACTTCTTGAAATAGGTATGTTTAATCTTTCAAGTTTTGTGAGAATACGGGTTTTTTGGTGAAAAAGAATTATTTTGATGCTAAGCACACTTTTTATCACTTTTTGGACTCTTGAAAATTACGAAAAAGGGAAGCCAGGCAGGTTCTCTTTTAAGCCCTTTTCGAATCTCTAAATATGAAAAGATCATAAGTACTTGACTATTCCGAACTCGTTAAAGGAAATGAACGATCGTCCCTTCGGTATAAGTTTTACCCCTTTTATTTGAAATGGAATATTTACGAAAAAGGTATACGTTGACTAATCATGGTCAAATAGAGTTCTCTCTTGTATTATTTTATCGTTTTCGGGCTTGAGAGACTAAAATTACGAAAAATTAAAACCATGGAGTTAAGTGGAATCCATGCACACATTTCTTGTTTTAAGGCGAGTGGCGGCATGTGATCCTGCTATGGTCAAAAATACATTACATGCAAGGAGTAGGTTTTTCATGTGTCCACATTTATCAGTTAATATTCCATGCTCATATTTTCGAGATGAACCTATGAACTTACTCTATTTTATATATAAGTCTTTGCTCAAAATACCCCTAAAACTACGGGAGATCTCAAATTACTCTTTGCACAATTTATATCATAGGTGTCTAATTAAAATTCTAATTGTCTATCATCTTAGAAATAATAAGACCACTTGGAATAAGTTTACGAGAGAGGGAGGAAGGGTTTGGTAGCATAAAATCCAGGAGAAGGGAAGAGATGCCCAAGAAAAGAGATACTCATGAAAAAACTAGTGAAACCCCAGTCTCAAGCGAGTTTACAACCTAACTTTGTTCATTCATGAGCTTTCTCCCAGTTAGCAAGCCTCCTCCATCTTAGTCCAAAAGGCCAACTAGAAGCTCGATTAGGAAGGTTGCGGACCTGTGCCTATGCAGTAGTTCCACCAGTTAATGAAGTTCATGTCGGCGGTTCACTAGGGAACCTCAAGCCTTGAGGTCTTTCATGGAGGAATACAGAAAGAAACTAAAACATAAAAAAGCTATGTCAAAATACAAGGAGAAAATAGCTTCCTCTTCAAGAAGCCAACCTAGGAAGAAGCTCTTCATTGCGAGAAGAATTAGTGGAAGTCAACCTTGGACTTCTAGCATCTAAGCCTTCTTTGTCACTAGTGGAAGTCAACCACGGTGTGAAAAGATCAAGCCATGTTCACGAAACATCTCATCAAGCACAACCAGCATGGTACTTCTCTAACGAGTCCACTCTCTCACAAGTTTTGCTATCTATTAAGAAGGGGAAAACGAAAAATGTCAAAGCCTTTGTCATAGAATAAGGGCCCACTTTGGCTCAATTATTTTTTTCCATTGGCTCTTTGATCAAGAAGAGAAATAAAACTGCGAGTACTCCTACTCCTCCTATGAAGACACCGAGTGACCTTGAATATACATAATCCGAATATGAAGAAGAAGAATCTAATATATTCATGCATGGAGGTAAAGAGTCTAAGTCGATCCCAAATCCCTATATCGAGAGACCTCATACCAAACCCAAAAATTAACTCGAGAATTTGAAAAGCAAGTTAATTTCCAATCCTACATTAAGAGATGAAATTATCAGTATTGAGGAGACACGAAGATAAAATCCAGAAAAAAGAAATAAAAGACTCGGTCAAAGTCGAAGCACGAGAGAAAGAGGTCAGCTAAGAGGGTGATTAAATTTGAGGCCATCAAGATTTTTCCTCTATTTTGGATCTCTAATGAATGAAGAATTTATGTTTGCCTTGGAGAAGAAATTTTCATTTTTGATTTAATTTTCATGTTTCAGGATAGCTACTTTTTTGCGAGAGAGTGAAATTATTTACGAATACTAACATATGATGAAAAGGGAGCTGCTTTTTTGGTTTGATATATTGATGACATCAAATGTTGCTTGAAGTGGAGGAGTTTTTAGATACGATGGATGATGTGAAGTGTCATGTATCAAGTCTCCTCCGAAATATCGGGGTTATGTTTTGCACTTTTTAAAGAGAACAACCACATGTCACTCTCAACTGGCTTCAATTTTACACTTTTTGTGAAGATTGGTTACACTAGAACATAAGAGTGGTCTTCCATGACACCACCTCATACAACCAATTTGAATTGTTAGCCTTCATGATTTTTATTTGATTTATGATACAACACTTTGTATTTAAGTTTAGGGATAAGCCTCATCTCTTGCACAAGATTGTGATAATTTTTTGGATATATTTACTTCTTTTGTGGAGATGACAATATCATGTTTTTTTATATATATGCTAAAAGTGATATGAAGTAAATGTTCATGGTTTTAGAATATTGACTCATATGATCAATACTCCTTTAGTGAATGAAATGGAAAGAAAATTTTGAGGACTTATTATCAATGCGGGTATTGTGTATTGTTAATTTTCACTTGTGCTTCCATATCTTATTATGTTTAGTTGCGAGTTTGCAATCCCTCATGTTGTTATGTGTTTTTATCGGTCTCTTGACCTTGTAATATTCCCAAATGGGAAAGGCAAGAATATAGTGCAAAATGCTTGAAAAATATTATGAGATCAACATTTAAAATGTAAGAGGCCAATATGGAGACCTTTCATATGTTATTACAACAGAAAAATACACATGAATAATGGGCCATAAGATGCATAACAAGAAAGTACAAGTCTCCAATGAAGAAATCCCTCAAAAATGAGGTGTTGCAACCACTCATAAAGCTCAAGCCCTTACGGTGTTATTTTATTGGATCTACAACAAAAGTAGATTATACATCATATATAGAGCAAATATTTTCCTCAAAAGATAGATCTATATCAGATCCATACTATACAGCTCCTCTATAGAACCCCTTCCGGTTTAGCAAAACACAGTACGAAGATGTAGATCGAGAGATAAAACTGCAGATCTACTAAAAATACGGATCTAGAAAGTGTGGTTGATCTGATATGATCAATAAATAGCCTCCTCCAATAGATCATCAAAGTGAAGAGCGGATCCCAACACTAGAAAATCAACTCTCCAAATGGTGTGCCAAACCACCCTGCGACTTCTCCTACGAAATAACGTAGATGCGAGAGTAAAGCGCAGCATGGGGATCAAAATAATGTTGGCACTGATGCCAAGATCTAAAAATAGCTCAATTCCCTCCATTATTGTCCTCCCAATGAGTAAAAACCTCCTCCCTTTGAAAAGGAGCCTTTGAAGTGGCCTAGATGCGAAAGATCTAGCCTCATAAGAAACAACCAAACCCTCAATGGGATCTCTTGTTGTAGTTGAAAAGAGAATAAACTTGGCCCTAAGCCGGATATTAGACAATAAATAAACTCTCCAGAGCTACTCAATGGGAAGAGGTGGGATCCCTGATCAAGAACTTTAATGTAAACAACATTCAATCTCGGCTAAACGACAAGAAAAGATATATGTCTAAACGGACCACATATTTAGAAAATATCATATAAATCAACAACCTTCTAATGCTTCCATCCTCTTCCTTTTTATAAGATAAGAGTTTGTAAACCTAAACCACATCCAATGAGAATAATCCTTTCAAACACAACATCTCCATCTAAAAGCTTGCGTTGTCTTTGTTGGTGGCCACTCCTCCATGACGGTGTTGTAGATTTGGTCGAGGTTGACCCGAGTTAAATTTTCCAGCCCCTTTCACACCTGAGGTGCTTACTTAGTGCCAAGATTTATCATATAGATTTGGTCAAGGTTGACCCAGTCAAAATGTTCTAGCCACTTTCACACCTAGGTGCTTACTTAAACTGCCAAGATTTATCCTTTTCATTTTGCATTGGTTTATTCATTATCAAGGACAATTTTGGATATCCATTAACCTCTTATTTATTAGACAAAAAAGAAAACTTGAATTTTAATATTCCATTAGGTGCATTCTAATTTAGGAATATTTTCGTCCTCCCCTCCCAAATGTTGCTTGTCCTCAAGCAACAGCTGCAGAGATAGATGCAAAATATAGAACCTCCATCCCATGTGAGCTCCAATCTCGAAGCTATCATCCATACAAAATGAATCACCTCGGAGGTGGTAATTGATAGCAAAACACCCCCCATCTACTCATGAAGCCTCCCAAATTGCTCAAGTTACCCAAATGGCTCATCCCATGAAACAAGAGACCCAATGTAGCAATCATGGATGGTCCAATGCTTTCCCAAAAGAATATGAAACATAAGAACCATGGAGAATATTTCTCCCAAAGAACACCTCCAATCCTCCCATCCTTCCTCCAATCATTCCCATAAAAAGAATAATTACATCATCAATGTATAGGATCAAAACCAAGTACATACAATCGAGAAATATATAAAAATGGAGGTGGATCATAGTCCCACATGGAACCCGGCCCCAATATATCTCCTAACTACATCAGATAATGATATGGTAATTGGTTCCCCCACCACTTACTTCCTATCCAAGTCATCTCACCATGGTGAAAGTGTGAGATATATTTGGTGCTGCAGAAATGTACCCATGATGATACAAATCTCCCTTTGTCCTTCAAGGGAGTGGCCCTGTTCGAAATGTTTGTGGCCCAAATTTGGCCATGAAGTTTATATGGAGATAATACTCCTTTTTTGGAGCTATGGCTTGCATATACATGGTGAAAGAATGCAAGTAATAATCAAGGATCATTAGATACACAAGCATATTCTTCACCAAAATTCCTCCTCATACAAATGGAGTTGTGCATAGATCTATCTCCTCTTATTTCAAAAAGAGGAAAGAGGGTGGCTAAATTAACTCCTTTATAGAGTCATGTGTCTCTCCCATCTCCCCTTTTGGGTCCATGCATCTATGAAAATTCTGATATAATTCACTCTTCCTTCTTCCCAAGTGTAGTAATCCATGATAGTGGTAAAAGCCTTCATAGAATAAGTATGGGTACAAGGAATTCTTCTATGTGCCCTTTCTATCAAATTCTCCTTAAGATTGGACGATCTAGATAAGAGGATCCTACCATGATAGTAGACTGACTTAATTTTGGATTGAATATCCCTCCTCATGTAAATTTGGTCATCGAAGTATCATGCATGAAAAAGATCGTTTGAATAATCCACCAGCAAATGGGATTTCCAATATGGATCAATCTTCCATAGTGAAAACGTTGATAGTCTATCATAAATAATACATATGTCATATGGCTGCCCTTTTCCTGACATCTCCCATGCCAGGAGCAATATGTTTGAAGGTTTCTATCCTTCCCTTGCTTCTCCTCCCACGGGCGCATGTCCCAGAGTGAGAATGGGTGATGAAGATGTTAGGAGAATGTATCCCTCCTCCTTGAGTCTGCCCAAGACTCTCAGTGCTTTATCATGGCCCCTCAATGCTCCTTCATGATCCAAATATATCAATGTTTCACCATGTTGAGATAACTCTTTGTTCATCTTCCAATCGGGGGGGGTCTCACAGTGGAATGCCTCCATGTAATGAAACATCAAGGCCTAGAGCGAGTTTTGTATGTGAGTGGATTGATTTTTCCCTTATTTCTTTAAGTAAGTCATCATCCTTTTGTGCATAAACACTCCTGAAAAGGAGGAATGGGTGTGTGTGTTCCAATCACTTGATGTTGACTGGTATCCCAAAATGAATTCTTAACCAAGGCATGTTGGAAAATGCCTTTTCAATAGGCTACGGGATTTGAAACAAAGACTTAGTCCCTTAGATCAAATGTATCTAAGTCTAAAATCCAAGAGGTGGCTCAAAATAAATCCTCTAAGTGGGTTAAACAGTTATATATTACCTAGTGTCTTAAAAATAGTGGAAGGAGTTTATTACATGGGAACATAGAATGGAGCAACAACGTTATTTTACCAAGCCTTCACACATGAAGATGTAGATAGCCAACCAATGTATAATATAGCAGCAAAAGAGTACAATGCTTTGAGGAATGAATCACTCAAGCTAGGCAATGAGAGCCTCAACATAACATGTACAATAAATTAGAGACCACTGCTACATAGAGTTTATACAAGGCTATATCAGCGCAGTTTAATGGAGACACTGCAACATGAAAAATGATAATACAATGATATGTAAAAATCATCTCAAGAAATGTCAGGGAGAAAGCTCTCAACCCCTGAAAACAATAGTACAATAATCCTTAGAAGGATTGGCTACAATACATGTACAAATGGCAAATCTGCAGAAATGCCAGAGTAGCAGGGTAGCAGCTGCAACTCAAAACTAGAAATACATGGAGATGGATATAAATGATGCTCAATATGAAATATACATCCTCCAATAGATATCTCAAGTGAGAGGCTGATCCTATCCCTGAAGATCTGACCCTCCAAAATAGTGGTGCAAACCCCCACTGCAGATACACACTGAAATAACGCAGTCTGGAGAAGGGACTGCGCTTTTGATGATGGGAGATGCTTGGCCTGGTTCCAAGATATGAAAATAAGCTCTGAAACCTTCCTCACTAACCTTCCCAAGGAATAGGAACTCCCTCCTATGAAAGATGATCCAAGGAATGGTGTTGTGGAACCCCTCCACTGCAACACCCCGCAACACAGAGTTGTCCTGCTTCAGGAATAACATTGTAGCTGAAGGAGGTGGCTTTGGCCTTGAGCCAAGATGTGGAGAAATGAAGTGAAATCCTTCAAGAGGCCTCTCAAGATGGATAGGAAATCCTAAATAAGAATCCCTCATGATGAACAACACTGCAACACATCTAAACAGCCGGAGACTACAAATAGTCTACAAGACCAAAATCAAAATACTCAAACATGTCTCACTATGGCTGCTTTTTCCTCCTTTTATGCAAGTGAATGTCTCTTTGCCCTGGGCCCCACACATTATGGTTTCTTCCACAAGTGATCATTCTCCCTCTCAAATTATGTTGTCTTCCCAAGCAAGCCACACCCTCTTAGGCAGCACTGTTGACTTGGTCAAACTTGACCTTGTCCTCATGCATTTGTCCCTTTTCATAATGGAAGGTGAAAAATAAAGCTACTCAATAGATCCATTTCACACTACGAGGGATTTATTACCGCTTATGGGTCTCTTTACCCATTTTATTGACCTCCTAGATGATAGAAGAAAAAATTAATATTCCAATTTGCTGCATGCAAATTTTGGAATATTATAGTCCTCCCCTCCCAAAGATTGCTTGTCCTCAAGCAAGTGCAAGGATAGACTAAGTTATTTCTCCTCCTCTCCATGTAGCATCCATGTATGATGATCTCCTCCAGGTAAAGAGATTCTATCTCATCAATCAAGCCTCCACATTGCTCCTCTTCAACATGCAAGTCAGCTATCAAGCTATCATCTTGTAAAAGTGAAATACGCAAGAGGATAGCAAAGTGATGTCTAGAGGTACCCTTGAGGAATGGGATATGAAATGTAATGGGAACTGTATCTCCCATATGGATCCTCCATCCCCAAGCTATTAGCCATGAAAAATGAGTCACCTCCCAACTGGGCAACTCCTGAAAACTGTCTTCCACCTTTGGCTCCGGCAAAGTAGGTGGGCTGAAATTATGCATATGGTCGACAAGGTGGCCTACCCCACACTCTCCATCTATCCACTTATGATAAGTTTAGAGTGTTCACTGATCTTGGGCTGCAATAATATTTCCCTCAAGTGGCAAGATGAGGACTAGATCTCCAAGGATCTCTCCTCTAGCGCTGCAAATCATGCTGGCCCAAATATCCCCATATATGATGAGTTGGAAATCATTATCATATGGCATCACATCCATCATATGGCTCACCTCATAAAGAGACAAATGTGTTGTTAAGGTGACCATACCATATCCCATGCTCCCCTTAGAACATGTAGTGCAAAAATTGTGGGAATATTCTCCCTCAAAAGACACATTCACCCAATGTGTCTTTCTCCCAAGCATGCTCCTCATAAAGACAGAGACAATAGAACCATAGGGAGAAAAAATGAGAATCATGCTTGCTACCATATGCAAAAAATGAGAAGGAAAATGGTCCCTCAAGTGAAAATGTAGCTTGACTCTCCACTGTAAGAGAGACTGATAAAATGTGTGGCTTCTCAACCACTTGCTTGCTGCTCCAATCTCCTCATAAGTATGGAGGAAGTGAATGATACATAGTGTGAAGTGAGCATGCCCTCCATAGTATACCTCTTCCCAAATTCCTCTTAGGGAATGGCCATAAATCATGCTTATGGCCTCAACTAGACCATGAAGCCTAAAAGAAACAATGCTCCTCCTTGGAGCAACATCCCGCACATCGATGGTTAAGGGATACATACATACATCATATAAACAATCATGTAAACAATAATCACCCTTACCATATGTTTAGCTCATACAAATGGAGTGGCTCATAAATGAGTCTCCTCTCATCCTCGAAGAGAAAAGAGGTGGTTGTTCTAACTCCTCCATCTCCATATGTTCCATGCATCTCCTCATATGCTAGTCACTCAATGTTATGCAAGAAAAATGATCCTGGGAGTAACTCCCTCAACATCTGGAAGCCCCAATAGGGATCCACCCTCCATAGTGATAGAGTTGATGATCTCTCATGAAAAACATCTGTCATATGGTTATCCTCTCCTTTGACATATCCGATGTCAAAGATGCAAGTTGGAAGGTTGTTATCCTTCCCCTGTTGCTTCTGCCACAATGCAGAATCTAAAATGGAAGTGGGTAATGATGATGTTGAGAGAATTCTCCCTCTCTCCGTAGGTCTACCCAAGACTCCCAGCGCTGTATCAAGCTCTCCCAAGGTCCCCAGTCCTTTGAAATCAATGAGTGGTGCCTCAACTAGTGAAGCATCCATCCTCCTCTGCTGATCTAGGGGTATCCTCGGCAAAATGTATCCATGCAATGAGATGTCATCATCAAAATATGACTGAATATATAAATGGAAAAATCTGCCCATGCCCTTTCTGTGCAATCCAGTCTCCTCCTTGGGTGCATCAACCTCCTAAAGTGGATAGGGGTGTGTACATCTCATCTCATGATGTTGAATCTCCTCCCTATCTTCCCCTTGTGTCTCCATGGTTCCACACCTCCTCAACAATGGCACATGAATTGTGCCTTGATCTCCACACATGAGATCCTGGGGACTTCCTTGCAAAGATGCAATAACCCCTCTTCTTGGAGCAACAGCTCCTCCTTCCTCTGCATGAGGCACTAGATAATATCTAGATGTGCCAGTGTTGTTGCCCTCAGCCTCTGCAACATGCATGGGAAACCTCCCAATGATTGGATCCCTCTTTGAAAAAGATATCTCCATGCTCCCTTGCTCAAAGGTGTGAGATGAAGGTCTTTCTTCCGGCAATGTATGGTGCAAGTTTTCAGCCTCCTCCATGGTTTTCTGAGTGGTATTGCATTTTAATGCAAGGGTTTTGTTTGATTTTTCTTTTTTAGCTCCACCATGGGTGTCTCATGAATCCTCCTACCAAATCTTCTCACTAGTGCCTTAGTGAAGCTTGCATAAGACATAGTGTTTACATTTCTTAAAGAAAAAGATTCAAAAATCCACCAGGCATAGGCCTTACCTCTCAAATGCAGTGCTGCAACTTTGATGGCTTCATCTTCAAGAATTTGGTGGTGCTGCAAGAAGGTCTCCAACTCCTCCACCCAAGCTTTGGATGAACATGTAGGTGAACCTTCGAAGGTAGATAGAAGAAATCTATCCTGCTGCTCTCTTCCCTTCACCTTGATCTTGCAAAACTTAGAAAAACTGAGATGATATCAGAATTTATGAGTTCGAGACTCAACTCTCTCGACTCTCTCAATCACTATGAGTTTCCTCCTAGCAACCTCCTCTCTCTTTCCATCTCTCTCACAGCGATCTGGAAAATGTATTAAAGCTTTGTATGATGGTGTGTAATTCCTTGCTCACACTCCTCATATGAAAATCTAGAGTTTTCTTTGAAATCAAACTCTTTTGGATATTCTTCATACATCTCCTCACGATAGCCAGAAATCTTGAGGAATAATTTGTATATATTTGGAAGAAGCTTGTAGCTTATCCCCTTGTCCTCCTCGAGAATATGGAGTCATTTCCTCCTTATTTCTCTATCTCCTTCTCGATGAGAATAGGAAGTGCAAAGGTTCTTCCTCTTGTAAACATCCTTCTTGGGAGGTTCTTCATAGATTTGAAATATGATGAGATAATGATCCAGGGTAAAATATTGATACCCTTAACCAAGACCTTTTAATTCGGCTGATAAATAGAATTGCATTTAATTAAAGACGTTAAAGAACTTAAATGAACAACTGTAGCTGTAAATAAGAGGAACATAAATGAACAAGATCAGCAATCATGAGAACACGTCGTTTGATGACGGAGTTCGTCCAGGAGGGACTACATCTCCGGGCCTCGGTGTCAAGATGGTGTAGGCCGCTGCATTATGTGTTGTTTGAAAAAGATGTACATGGATGTGCTTTCCTATGACATACAAGGAAAAATTGCCCTCACGCAGGAGTGGCTTGACTTCTTTAAGAGATGTTCCACTGCGGAACTCTCATACATAAAGAAAGACTCCTATCAGTATGACCATAGCTGACATGTAGCAAACAAGAGTATCCCGCCAATCCTGGCAAACAAGGGATCTCAAAATACACATATGAAAAGGAGCATCCCGCCAATCTGGCATAAAAGGGACTCATACATGACACAAATCCATAGCTGAAAAGTACATCAATAACAACACAAAGCAAGATCCCTCAACTCATATATCAACCGGGATCTGCAAGACATAATGCATCTAAACGAGAAAATAAATAAGGAAGCACATGGAATACACATCATATACCTCATGCTGCCATTTGCTGAAGGCTGAGCAGCTCTGCGGCAGAATCTGAAAGCACCATCAATCTTGTGGCGTCGAGAAAGTGGAAAACGACTGCTCACATGCAAAAATCTGACACCGCCATAGTCCACTTCCAAAAGTGGCTGGAAAATCGAAAACTCAGATGCAGAAACTGAGCACGCCATCAGACTCGTGGCGCTGAGTAGTGCTGAAACGACATATAATTTGTCCCATTTGGACAAAGTCAAAATTTCGCCCTCCTGAAAGTTGAGCCTCAATCAGGGTTCCGCCTGCCTCTTTCTGGGCTCATGGTTCCACATGACCTGCATTAAAAAATATTAACTCTGGAACTGCGTGCGCTGCTCCATTCCCCTGGCGCACTGATCTGCAATTAAAAAAAATATTAAAACTCGAATTCCGTGTGCATTCCTTGCTCCTCCATGCTTGGGCGCACAGTAAAACTCTGAGTTTAAATAAATATTGTTGGGCGGAATTACCAACAAAGACTGTTGGGCGCAATGGTAAATCTTAGAAATCGTTGAGGAGAGGTCGGGGGGTCAAATCCCTTCCCTCCCAACATAGCACGAACTTTCTTTTAACAAAATCCGCATTTGTTTTAAAAAAACCATATAATAGTGTTTTGGGGGGCCGGGCCCGCATTGGGCGGCCCGCCCCCAACTACCTCCACGGTTTTAACATATAATATATATGAATTGTTGTGGCCGTTGGTTTTTATGTGTTGGTTGGGATGTTTTAAGTTGGGCCGCCCGTGGAGCGGGCCGACCCACGTGGCCGGGCGGGTTCAATTCCCGCCGGCCCATTTAAATATGGTGCCACATATGCCGGGGGTGGCGGGGGTCACGGCCCCCACCCTCCTTTTTTTTAATAAATTTTTGTTTAATAAAAAAAACTGTGCATTTTTGAAAAATCTGATGTTGACCGTAGGAGGCATTTTAACCAGGCGACAATTTCGCCCGGAATCTAGCCTGAGGTTGCCGGAATCCGGTGGCCGGAAAAAGTCCAATTTGTGCCTTCCTTAAGGCTGTCCAGTCACTAAGTCAACCCAAAACTTTGACCGCTCCTAACTCCTTCATTCGGACTCGGAATTGAGTGCCGTCTGCGCCGTTGGATTCAGAATTTCGAGATCTACAACTTCAACCTGGTTCGAGAGCAATCCGAACACTTTTATTTTTGAGCCTTTTACTCAGGCCACCTGTACTTGTACCTGATTATTCCACCTGGATCAATCCTCCCCACTAAGGAGCTTTTGGTCCTCCAAAAGCATCAAGCTTTACATATCATCAATTGTTTGCAACTGTCGTTGAAAGGCGCATCCCCACATGACTCCTTCACCTGACGTACTTCGGAATCAAGATGCAAAGCCAACACCTGCAACTGCTGAAATGCAAATGTCTGAAAAGGCACATCCCATGAAGACTCCTTCACCTCACGTACTTCGGAATCGAGATGCAAAGCCAACACCTGCAACTGCTGAAATGCAAATGTCTGAAAAGGCGCATCCCTTAAAGACTCCTTCACTTCTGTCCTTCGGAATCGGAATGCCAACACTTGCCTAAAGCTGCAACGAACATTACATTCTCAATGTGACCAATAATGACCCAGATGTTTCCATACTTGCCACGAGTTTATAACATGTACTCGGTGGTCAAGTTTACAGCAAAATGGAAATCATACATCAACAAAATTACAAGACCAGACCTCATCGTCGCATTTCGAAGTGATGGAAAAACTCCTCATCACTTTTACATGAAAGAAATGCATCAGACGACTCATACAACATGACCAAAACATAAACGTCGCATCTCAAAGTGATGTCACACATCATCACTTTTACATGAAAGAGATCTAACACACGACTTATAAAACAAGGCCAAAAAGAAATGTCATGGTCGCTTAAACGAGTGATGGAAACACATCATCACTTTCATAATAAAAATGCGACAAATGACTTACAAGCATGGCCATGACAAGCTTAACATCTCTAGAAAAACAATCTAGAAGAACCACTTCTCATTTATTAAAATGAGTGGATCATTTCCTTGTGGCGAACTTGCTTGTCGATCAGCTCTTTCAACTGGTGTATGCATGGGCTCTTTGGCTTTACGGCACTGCTCTGGATGAAGTTTCCAGCATGTGGCTCTTTGGTGGCCACTTCGGTCGCAATGGGTGCAAAAGTTCTTTTTCCTCCAAACCTGCTTAACTGATTTCTTTTCATGTTGGGGAGAAGGCTTTTCGTGCCTCTTCCTTCTTTGTGCTGCCATCCTCTTCCAGCACTTAGAAATCACATGGTTATTTAAACCACAAAAATAACAAGTTCTACGATGCCATATTTTACGACCATGGTTATCGACATTCTTGTAATCAAAATGCACTTTGGAATAATGAGACTTAGTATACCTTCTGGGGTGGTCTCCGGTGCCATCATGATGATGGGAGCTCGCCTCGGTTCCTTCACTGCAACGTTCACTGCTGTGGAATGATGGCGAAGTGTCCCTATCATTCCTCTTCCTTGGAGAGTTCATCATTATCTGTTTGCCTTTGATGTCCTTCGAACATCCTTCGTCAATGTACCCCAAACCTGCATAACGAGGTCGTTGCACAACCTCCAATGGTTTGGTGATGCCTTGGCCACGAATGCCAAGTCCTCCTCCTCTGTACCCCATTTTGGTGAGGAGTTTCATGCCGATACCTGTGATGGGTATCTCCACACTTCCAACTGAAATTATATCATGTGAAGAAACTGAAGAAAAATCAACACTGTTTACCTTAGGTGTTGATGGCGAAACAGATGAAGAAAGCTGTTGTAAGCCCTCATCGCGCTTCACTTCTATCACTGCCTCTGACACGGCTTGTAGCTGAAGCTGCATCTGCTGCATCTCCTCCTTCTCTTTCTGTAGGAATGCTTTTAAGGCATCATGATCTCTCTGAAGAGTTTCGTTGTTGCGTTTCAAATCTTCCCACGCCTTTGTCGTGGCTTGCAACTGAAGCTGCAACTGCTGCTTCTCCTCCTTCTCTTCATGTAGGAACGCCTTCAAGGCATCATGATCTGCTTGCAGAATTTCATTGTTGCGCTTCCAATCTTCCAACTCTTCTGTTGTGGTTTGCAACTGAAGCTGCAACTGTTGTTTTTCCTCCTTCTCTTTGTGTAGGAGGGTCTTCAATTCTTCGTTCTCTGCTGCTTGTTTTTTGTAAGCCTCGTATAGTATATCCGCTTTCTCGGACACCCTGAGCATGGTTTCGTACATGTCCTTGACACTTTCCATGGCTCAACTCAGCAAACGTTCAATGTTCACGCCTGCAATCCAATCAGCAAGAATACCTGCTCCGATACCACTTGATCCAGGGTAAAATCTTGATACCCTTAACCAAGACCTTTTAATTCGGCTGATAAATAGAATTGCATTTAATTAAAGACATTACAGAACTGAAATGAACAATTGTAGCTGTAAATAAGAGGAAAATAAATGAACAAGATCAGCAGTCAT